>JAJTUV010000359.1:1402876-2120752 GCA_021653895.1 Mastomys natalensis | reverse complement strand
CCATGAGGAGTGACTGTGCAAGTACCCTGAGACTGGTGCTGTGCTTATCAGTCCACACAGTCTCATTTCCTCCTCTAGGCATCCTTGCCAAGTTGGCTTTTAAGATTACTACATGTGTTCCATGAGGCAACCATAAAGGAGGAGGGAGTCAGGCTGAAGGTCACCAAGGCCACCCGTGTCCCTGAGGAAGCATACCCAAGGCTGCAGACTGTGGCCAGACACCTCACCTCCCATCCCCTAGGCTGTTGTTTTCTCTGACCTTGACCTTTCCATCTGGGTGCCCGGTGAACCATGTCTTGAGGTTCTCAGAGCATCCCCATATACTCAAGGCTGGCCCAGGCATTAGACAGAGGTAGGGACAGTGTTAGCCAAGGCTATGCCCTTCTGTAACAACACCCCATTTCAGTTGGACGGTGACAATTCTCAAAACAAATTTGGTTTTACAACTGATGTAACTTCTCTAGATTGTTGTTGCCCTGCCCTATCGGACCCCCAGCAATGGCCAAGGAAGAGGATATTTATCCATCCCAGACATTACTCGCCCCTAGCAACATAATCCAACTGCAGACCAAAAAGAAAACCTGTCTATTTCTGTCCCATCCACTCCCTTTCTGCCATAATTACCCCAGCATGTAAACAGAAGTTGGCTCTGATGCTTGTAACAGAGACCCCTCCCCAACACAGCTTTTTCTTTGAATGGCTGTCAGTCTCTCAGTCCCCTGCCTGTCCTTCCTTCCAGCTGACCTAAATGGGAAGGAGGTCGGTAGCGGTTTTTTGGCTGGTCCCAGGGATCAGACTGTACAGTGTTCAGGCACAGAATCAGGCCAGTGAACCAAGCTTGGAGCCAAGCATAGAAACCAGGGAACTATGAATGAGATCCACTGAGGAGAAGCCTTCCTTCCACAGACTAAGACAGCTCGGATGAGCCTGGACTCCACCCAGCTCCCAGCGGCCTTTCTCTCTGGCCTCCTGACGCTTGCTCAAAGCTTGAAGGCAGGAAATTGGGCCCCGGTGTTCTCTGGCACCAGGACCGATTGCACCCTGAATATGTCCGGCCCAGCTTCCCAGCAAACACAGCAAGGAGAGAGGCCAATGGCTCCTGCTGTTTTCAATCCCTTTCCATTTCTCTCCAGCTCACTCTGCCCAACCTATTCACCTCTGATCTTTAACCTCAGTGATGGAACCTCCAGCTAAGAGAAGCCAGGGACATGGACACTACCATCCCTAGGACAGCAGTTTACAACCTGTGGGTCATGACCCTCTTGGGGAGGTTGATTGACCCTTTTCACAAAGGTCACCTAAGACCATTGGAAAACACAGATATTTACATCACAATTCATAAACAGTAGCAAAATTATAGTTATAAAGCACAATGAAAATAATGTTATGGTTGGGGTCCCCACAACATGAGGAACTATATTAAAGCAGCATTAGGAAGGTTTGAGAGCCACTGGTCTAGGTCAAGGGCAAGCTGCAGCCGATAGGGAAAGAAGTTAGAGGCCCTGATTTAGTCTCCATGCCCAGGTATAAGAAGGCCCCTGTCACTCTGTTAGCAGAAGACTAACAGGGGAAGAGCACAGGCTTAGAATGTTAGGGGCTCTGACAGCCATCAACTCATGCTGGGACCCTGAGCAGTGGACCTCAGTTTACTCATCTGTCTGAGGGGTACAGTGGTAGCCCATTCTACTTGGTGGGATGCCTTGAGCAGGCGCTGGTCAAGACTGTGAGTTGTGTTGCTGTATAGGACTTGACAAGAGGACTTAGAAGGGCAGGACAGAGAGGAAGTACAAATGAGCAAGGAACTGGGAAGGCTGCGGGCTGATGACAGAAGGCAGAGGCAGGTGAGTGCATGCTAAAGAGGGGGACCAGATGTGTGCCCATCAATCAGCTTTTATGTCCCCTACCCTTCCCTCCCCATCCCAGCCCTCCCCACTCCGTGGATATTTGGGAAGGGCACAAGTTAGGAGACTGGGCCCTGGGCTCCTTTGTTGGAGGTTTTCGAGGTGAATTATGCAGGAGGCGTCAGTGTGAAGGCCTGGGAGCACTTCATTATTGATGAGAGACAGCGGATCCTCTGCTGACAGCCTGCCTGAAAGATATGATTAGCTTGTAAAATATTAATCACCATTCTGGGGAGGACATGGATTAAAGCCCCCAAGGAGTGGTATTATCGATGGTCCCTAATTTCAGGGGACTTTGAAAAGGTTTTAGCGTAACTTGGAGGAGACAATTAAATTCAATTAGAATCACTGGAGCTGAAATGTCACTCCCTCCTGGCGGGGGGTGGGTCTGGGATGAGGGTGTCCCCACCCACCCACTGGTGAGCTTCTGTCTTTGCTCTGAGAGCTGGCTCACCCTTACTTGTGACTTTCACCCAAACTCCAGCTGGGGCTTCTCCTCAAAAGGCCCCAACTCTGGCCTGCTAATTCCATGTCAACTTGACACAAGCTAGAGTTATCTGAAAGGAGGGGACCTCAATTGAGAAAATGCCTCCATAATATCTGGTGGCAGAGCATCCTCTTAATTAATGGCTTGGGGGGGGGCCCAGTTCATGGTGGGTGGGGCCAACCCTGGGCTGGCTGTCCTGGAGTCTATAAGAAAACAGGCTGAGCAAGCCATGATGAGCAAGGCCAGCAAGCAGTAGTGTCCCTCCATGGTCTCTGCATCAGCTCCTGCCTCCAGGTTTCCAGGTTCCTGCCCTGTTTGAGTTCCTGCCCTTATGGCTTTGAGTGAATTAACCCTTCCCTCTCCAAGTTACTTTAATCATGGAGTTTCAGCACAGTAATAGTAACCATCCCTAAGTAAGGACACCAACCAACAATCTGGATGCTGTCTCCACAAGGTACCTGGGATATGGCAAAGTCTCTTCCAGGTGGTCCCATACAATGCTGAACCAGTCATCTCCAACCACCTATCCTGGTACCAGGCCCTCCCCCAGCTTGAAATGCCTGTGAAAAAGACAGAAACAGCCAGGCATCTTGGTGCACACCATTAATTCTAGCACCCAGGAAGACAGAAAAATGAAGGAGGCAGGAGGATTTCTTTAAATTCTATGCCAGCTTGGTCTACATAGCAAGTTCCAGACCAATCAGTGCTACATAATGAGATCCTGTCTCAGAAACAAACAAAATCCTTGAAATGCTTTGGGGAGAGCCCTCTGCTCCCTTTCTCCTTGGCCACGCCCCTTGTTCACCTGTATAGCGGTGAAGGCCTCTTGCCTGTACTGGGCATGCTCATCTATCCAGTGCCGCTCCTGACTCCATCCACCATTTCCTGGAAGAAGCGCTCTGGCACTGGCTGGTCTAACCAATGCTCCTTGCTTATTGTACCCATCGGCACTAAGTTTCCTGGGACATTGGGAGTCTTGACTTGGTCAGAAGTGAACTCCTCAAGGGATAGCTCCCTGAAAGGAAGGCATGAAAGCATTCTTGCTTCTGCAAGAAACTAAGTGCTTCTTCTTCACATGGGCCACAGGCAACTGAGAGCAGGACCTGGACCTGGTGGTGTCCTCTCTATACCCAGTCACCTGCTTGCTTCCGTGTACCCAGCAAGTTAATCACTCAAAGAGCACAATGGCTTCCAATAGGCCCAGACATCTGACCTCCCCACCCCCAACCTTAATCCCCTCTATTGTGAAGAAAGAGAATTTTCTCTTTTCCTTTGTAGTCATTAACTGGGGCTTCTGTAAGATTAACAAGGGAAAAGCAAACATCAGTCTGATTGGCATTTGTTCCTGTTACATACTAGGAGAAATCCCTAACTCTCTGAGGGAATCTCCAGGGAAGTTTAAGCCTCAGACCTCAACCCCAGAGTTTCTGGAAACAGAGAAAAGAGTGTCTGAGGAAGGCTGGAGCCGGCTGGAAGGAGTACCGGAAACCAGGCAGGTTTGTCTCTTCAGAGCCCCAGCTCAAAATAGCCATTGTGTCAAAGGGGGACTCTCTGAGGTGGGCATGTTCCCATCCATAGTCATATTTTGAAGGGATGTGTCCTTATGGCTGCTTTCCACAGCCTTGTGTTCTCTAGGCTCATGGTGGCTGCACAGATGACACCTGTAGCCTGCAATCCTTCCTCGGCCTTTGCTCCAAGACTCGTAATTCTTCTCAGGTCTCATCCAGTCACTGTGTCAGATGGATTTTTCTCTGAAAGCACTAGGCTGGGAAACTGACTCAGTGAGGAACTACATGAGAGCTGGGATCCCCTGCATCCATGGAAAAGCTGAGTGTGTCAGCCTGTCTGACTAGAGGCAAAGACGGAGGATCCCTGGAGCTTGCTAGCCAGACAGCCTCACCAAAACAGGGAATTCCAGACTCAGAGAAAGAGCTTGCCTCAAATACATAAGATGGAGATAGAAGGCACCTGCCACTGACTTCTGACCTTGGCGTGTGCGCACAAGTATAAGCACACTCACATATACATGCATATAAATACCTCAATAGTATGCCTGTGTGTGTGTGTATCTATATATGTGTATCTATACTATATGTGTGTGTATATATATCATATATATGTGTAAGTGTGTATGTTTAATATATATATTATAGATAGGTATAGATAACACCAGGAATATTTGTGTGTATTCTAGTGAGTATCTATACTATAGTGTGTGTATATATATCTGTATATATGTGCATTGTGTGCTTAGTATATATATTATATACTTACTATAGATAGATATGATATACCCAGGATTGTGTGTGTGTGTGTATGATGTATGTGTACATTATATGATGTAGATGAATAGATGTGTGTCGTATATATGTATGTGTGTATGTATACACATGTATATGATGTATATGTATATGATGCATATGTATGTGTTTAATATGTTGTGTATGCACATATAAACCTCCTTCTCTCCTGACCCCAGTCTTAGCATATATATATATATATATATATATATATGCATACACACACACATATATATATATATATTTAGGGTAGAAGGCAGAAATGATGTCACGTGATAGCCTCAAAGACAGGGCAAGTCCAGGAGGTTCTCTAATAGCCAGTCCAACCTGGTCCTGGTACCTCGGAGACCTGAAGATCATTAGTGACTATTCGGAAAGCACTTAGACCAAGGCCTGGCACCCTGTGAGCAATCAGCTACCAGCTGTGATTCTCTAAGTGGCCATCCTGTTTATTTTGGAAGAAAGATTCACAGTCAAGTGGTGGGCTGGGCATCTGAAACTTGACTCCCTCCAGCTGTCTGGTTGGTGGTCTGTAACAGTCTCTTCTTGTCTTTGTCCTCCCTCCCTGGGTCCCTCCCCTCCTCCTCCCCAGCCCTGAGGCAGAGACACTCTGGAATTCATCCCTACCTGATGCACTCAATTCAGGGAGCCTTCGGAGCTTCAATATTGTTGCAGCTAATTTAACATCGTTAAAACACAGCAGTTATTAGCAACTCTTCAAGCAGGTGGATGGCACAGCTCCAACTCCAGCAAATGAGACTTACTGCTCTGGGGATTGAGCCTCTGCTCTCCCTCTCCCACCCCCACCCCCGCCCGCCCCATGTCCTTGGCTTCTGGGAGGGTGGAACTGCAGCTGGAATCTAGGCAGCCTTGATACCCAAGCCTGAGCACCCAAGTTCTTGTCTGGCTGATGCTGGGTACCACACACCCCACTCAGTTAGGGGGAGCCAGGGAACCAGAAATTGACTGCGCTTGACATCTAGCGCCAACCCTGTGGTTTATTAGTTGATTAACTAATTAATTAATTTTAATCTGGGGTGCACACATGTACCCACAGAGGCTAGAAACATCAGAATACCTAGAGATGGAGTTATAGATGATTGTGAGTTTCCTGATCTGAATGCTGGGAACCAAGGTCAGGTCTTTCAGAAGAACGCAAGTACTCTTAACCATGAGGCCATCTTTCCAGCCCTCAACTCTACAGTTCATTACGGTGGCCAGGCTCTTCTCCCCTCTAAGACTCAGTTTCCCCAGTTACCGGCTGCAGTGAGGACCCGCTAAACATTCAGATTCCCAGAGCCCAGAGTCTGTCCTGACAGGTCCGACAACGACAGAGCCCTGATGACCTGCTGATAAAGTCCAGGTGTGGAGAGAAGTTTAGGAGCGAGGGGTGGGCACACCTCGCTCTCTCCTGAACCCCAGTCTCAGCATGCAGGCCTACCAACAGGATGTTTGAGTCATGAGAAAACACACTGGGTGTGGAGAGCAGTTGTCTGGCTTGCAGTCTGGGGTTCCATGCGAGCCAGCTGTGGCCACTGTCTCCCCAAGAGATACACTGGGAAAACCTCGATATCCTTCTTCAAAACCCTTGTTCTTATGGACATTAACTTTCATGTGGTGAGTAGACTTGGGCCCAACAGCACCCGCCCAATCTGTCTGCCACAGGTGAAAAGGATCCAACTAACCCTGTTCTCCCTCAGACTCTCTTGGTTTTCAATTGCTCTGTGGCCCCAAGAAAGCCAGCGGAGTTGGTCACATGCTGGGGTTTAAGGCAAGGTTCTGAGGACTGAGGGTGTGGCTCAGCTAATGAAGTGCTTGCATGCATGGGGCTCCAGGTTCATTCTCACTTTGATAGTACAGGCCTGTGATCCCAGAACTGGTGAGGGAGAGGCAAAAAAGGACCGGAAGTCCAAGATAACCCAAGCAAAGAAGAGAAAGCAAGAGGGGAAGAGGAGATACAAGGAGAACCATGCTTTATTTGTTTGGTTGGTGTGATTTGGTTTTGCTTTTCTAAACAGGGTCTCTCTGGGTAGCCCTGGCTGTCCTAGAACTCGTTCTATTGACCAGATTGCCTTGTAGATTCAGAGATCCACCTGTCTCTGCCTCCAGTGCTGGGACTAAGGTGTGTGTCACCAGGTCCCCACAACCATGCAATTTTCAAAGCTAGATTAACAAAGGCTAAGACTTGTCGATGAAAGCCTGAGTTTCATGCTAAGATGTCTCCTTTGGGTGGCTCTGCTGTGAAGCAGCCCAAGCTACAGAGAGGGACATGTGTCCTTGGCCAGGAGGCCATTCACAGTAGCATCATCCCTGGTACTTTTTAAAATATATATTTTTTTATTATGTATGTGTTGGCTAGTGTGTGCTGCGGCACACAGATACAGGCAAGGGCAGCTCTGTGGAGTTGGTTCTTTCCTTCTCCTCTACCAGGATTCTGGGCTAGAACTCAGGGAGTTGGGCTTGCTTGCCAAGTGCTTTTACCTGCTAAGTCCACTTGCTGGCCCCCAATTCTTTCACTTTTTAAGTCTTAGTTTTTGATGGAGTCTGGCTCTGTGGCCTGGGCTGACTTTAGGTTTTATAGTCCCCCCTACACCTCCTGAGTAGCTGGGATTATTGGTTTAGGACCCTGTACCCTAAAATCCCACATCTTGCTGTTACTTTAGGAATACTAGTAGCCAGTGACTCCTCAGAGGCCTTCATGAACCCACAGCTCTATCTAAGCAGCAGCTGGACCTGGACCTCTCCCTTCTCCTTGGGCTGGGGCTGTACCTGATTGGTTGCCATGCGGTCCACCACATTCAAGACTTGATCCTCATCATCCTGGGGCAGGTGCATCCTCCAGTTACTGCAAGGATCCCAATATGCACTGACCTCAGGGCTGCCCTAATTCCTGGGTCCTGATGTTGCTCATTCTGCAGCCTCTGCCCTTGGAGAACCCCATGCACAGCCTGTCAGGCAGCCCCGTTCCTAAACCCCTTAGCGAAAGAGACGGGTCCTACTGCAGCTCTCAAGCCCTCTCCAAGTCAAGGCCCTGGGCCCAGTGTCTTCCCCACCCCACCCCCAGGGAGGAAGAACTCCAAGCTGCTTTTCTCCACTTGCTTAATGACCCCGCCCCTGCACTGCACTCCCCATTGGCCAAGGCCGTGGCTTTCAGAGATCTTGTGAGGCATTGTGGGAATTTGAAAGGACATGGAGAAGGCTCCTGTTCCTCTCAGCTGTTTGCCCTACCATCTCCCTTCGATCTCCACCTGATTCCTCCTGAGGGGGACATGCTTTGTGTGTTTACAGACGGAAGCACAGAGTTCCCTGGGAGCTACTGTGTTAACAGGACAGTGGGAACAAGAATAAACAACTTATCAGTCACTGAAATGTCTGGTCACCCAAGGCAAAGGCCTGACAGAGCCCTGGGCAGCACAGCACAGGCAGACCTGAGAGAGTGCTTCCCATATTTGCTTAGAGAGCCCTGGAGTTAGTGCCTGGTGGCCCTGTAAGCTTGACCAGAGTGTGTAATTTCTTAAAGTCTCAGTTTCCTTGTCTGTAAAATTGAAGTTATACAGTAAAAAGTTGAGTGTCTCTTATCTGAAATCCTGTAGCTCTGAGCCGTTTGGACTTTGCCAGAGTTTGAGAGATTTATGTATATGTGATAAGGTATATTGGGGGAGGGCCCAAATCTAAAAGTAAATCATTCATGTTTCATGGCTACCTTATATGTAAAGGGCATAGCCTGAAGACAACATACAACATGCACGAAATGCAGATACACGCATGCATATGTGCACACACACACCACACATGCACACATGCAGCACATACACAGTATATAAAAACTTTTTGAGGGGGTCTCATGTAGCCCAGGATGGCCTTGAACTCATGACTCTCCTTGCCACAGCCTCCTAAGTTCTAGGACTATAAGAGTGTTCATATTGCCCAGATACCGTAAGCAAATATTTTAAACAATTTTATACAGGAGGTGAGCTGTCTTTTTGTATTTTCATACTTGAAGTGTTTCAGTTTTGAAGACGGTTTCACAATCTGTTCAGCCACTGGATGACTCGGCGGACTGCAGTTTGAAAGCTTGGCCTGAAGATGGCTCAGTGAGAATCCGTAGCCCTGCCTTCAGAGGCTGGGTACTTGATAAGCTGCTCACATTGCACTGCACTGGACTGAGGATGAGCTTCGTATGTGGGCATTATGCCAGACTATGAAAGGTAGATTGAAGCCTGGCTCGTTAGCACACATCTGTAATCCCAAGCACTTGGATGACTGCGGCAGGAGGATTGCAAGTTTGAAGCCTTGGGCTGAAGAGATGGCTCAGTGAGTAAGAGCACACACTGCTCTTTCCAGAGGGTCTGAGTTCAGTTCCCAGCTTCTGTATCAAGCTGCTCACAATTGCCTGCAACTGGTACTTCAGGGACCTGACACCCTCCGGCCTATGTGGGCACTCTGACACACATGCACATACCCACACAGAGGTATTCATAAATAAAAATAAAAGAAAGCTTGAGGCAAGCCTGAGCTACATAGAGAGTCCTTTCTCAAGACTAAACAGAAAGTCTGAGTATAGATGAGGGGTAGAGGGCTTGCCTAGCATGGTGGGTCCCTGGGTTCCACTCCCATAGCTGGGTTTTTTTGCTTAGTGTTTCCCATTTAGACCTCTGTCCCAGGCTCAGCCTGCATCGCCCACGGCTTACAGACTGTGTACACCACTTGGGAAGTTATGGCTTTAAAACTGCCTATGATTGACACTCAGGGTAAGCACCCTGAAGCTCGCAGTCATCAGTCTACACAGGCTGTGGTTTGTTGGTCTTTCTGCAAGCTCTGCGGGAGGAGGGGCACCTTTGTTCACTGTCAGTGGCTCATGGTCAGAGCCACCCTGTGGGAGGAACAGTTTCTCCATCCATCTCAGTTTGGGTTCCATTGCTGTGAGGAGTCGCCATGACCACGGCAACTCTTAAAGGGAAACGTTTAATTGAGACTGGCTTACGGTTTCAGATGGTTAGTCCATTATCATCATGACGGGAAGCATGGCAGCGTTGCAGGCAGAGTGCAGGCAGACATGGTGCTGAAGGAGCAGAGAGTTCTACATCTTGATCTGAAGGTAGGGGAAAGAGACGACTGGGCTACATGGTGGAGTGGACAAGAAACTCAAAGCCACGTGAACTTCTCCAATAAGGCCACACCTACCCCAACAAGCCTACGCCTCCTAACAGTACCTCTCCCTATGGGCCAAGCATTCAAACACATGAGTCTGCAGGGTCCATACCTATTCAGATCACACCATCTATGTCCAAATGCTGTGTTATCTGTGATAGGAGGGAATTGGCCACTTCTCTTCTACCTTTTCTAGGCCTGGGTCTGCCTTCCTCAGGGCTGGGACCCTGTGCCAGGTGAGTGCTAAGTCCTCTTGTTGAACACATGATTGAATGCTAAAGCTCCTCAGTTCCCTTGCCTTCAGGGTAAGCAGCATGTGCCGTGTTTACCGAGCATGGCTTCTAGTAGCCCCGGTGTGCAGTGGGTCAGCGCTGTCCATCTGGCCAAGAAGTAGATGGCCAAGGCCAAGGTGTCCTCAGCACCACTGAAGTGTTGGTGTGTGGCTACAAGCAAGGGACACAGGGTCTCTCTGCAGATGCCACTGAGTGGAAGGTTGGTATGCCAGTAGTGCACAGTGTGATCCAATATATGTAGCACAGTGGTGAGTGGTCGTGTGTGTGTGTGTGTGTGTGTGTGTGTGTGTGTATGCACACTCATTCATAGATTCTATTTATTTATTTACTTCCTTGAGTCAGGGTTTCCCCTGTGTTAGGCAAGTACTTTCACTAGTGAAACCCGCTCAGAGTCACCAAGGCTGAACAGGGCACTTGTCAGGACCCCAACAGTAACCTAAAGAGTTATCATGATCATTGAGACATTAGCAGCTGCAGATCAGCCACGTACTCCAGCCTGGTTGTAAACATTAACCCAACAAGGTATAGAGTTGACTCTCACCAAGACCCCAATCAGGGGGTTCGACCAGGGAAATGGCTCAGTTCGTTGCTATCGGCACAGAGGATAATGACGGTGTGTATGTATGTGATGTTTGTGTGTGTGGTGTCGTGCTTGTGTGTGTATGTGATGTGTGTGGCGTGCGCGCCTGTCCTCCATGGCCATACCTACGTTCTGGAACGCTCATGATGCATGCCAGAAGCCTAAGGCACAGAGAGTTTCTGTAATGTGTTCAAAGTCACTAAGCTATTGCGTGGCTGCAGATTCCAGCATGGAGACCCAAGACTGTATATATGGTGCCAGCTGACTAACGAGGCCACTTGGGCATGCGTAGTAAAGCTGTGATTGACGGGACCCTCTAGCCTCAGTCTGAGGCCAGGAAATTCTTCATGCCTCAGTTTCCCTGGCTGCTTCCTGCTCTTTCGAGCAACATGCAACTGTGTGACTCGTGCTAGGTTTTTTTTAAAGATTAAAAATTAATATATAAATATAAACACATATGTAAAGTTTATGTATTTATGGTCTGTGTGTTACATGTCTGCATGTGGGCATGAGTTTGTGAGTGTGGGTGAGCTCAGAGGTGTCCAAGAACCCTGGAGCTGGAGTTACAGGTGATCTGCGGTGCCATGTGGGTGCTGAGAACCGAACTCAGGTCCTCTGTAAGAGCAGCAAATGATTTAACCACTGAGCTACCTCTCCAGAGTCCCTGACGTTATTTGAGAGCATAAATATTTTTCTTCTTCCTTTTGAAAGACGGTCCAGACAAGCCATCACCTGTGTATGTGAGGCCAATGAAACAGTTCAGTGGGTAAGGGTGCTGGGCACTGTCCTGAGGGCCTGAATTCTATCCCCCTAGACCAACATGAGGGAAGGAGAGAGCCAACCTCTGACTGTCACATACCCACTGTGTCCACACGCAACACACACACACACACACACACACACACACACGCACACGCACACATACACACAATATGTAATAAAGTATTAAGGAGATGTACAGTAGTATCTTGATTCCTTGATGTGTCTTGGGATTCCTTGCAAGGGTGAGGAGAGTCCCATGGGATGGATTCCAGAGCTAGCAGACTTTCACATGCAGATAGCCAATCAGAGCTCAACCCCAAGACCTCTCATGAGCCACCCTTACCCGGTGCCAGAGCCCAAGTGGCCAAGGCAGTCCACACTGCAGGAATGCTGAGATTACTCAACAGTATCATTGCCCCGCCAGCCCACTAACTCCACCTCCACTCCCCGGGCTCCCACTTGGCTGGGGTTCATCCCCTGATCCTCCCAGGGCTCCACCACCTCCCTGCCCCGACGTGTGGTCTACCCACATGCCCACCTCGGCTCTGGATGGTGTCATCTCCGTTTTCCTGAACTAAAGCTGTCCTGGCATGAGGTTCATCCAGAGCTTAGTCTCCATCCTCTGCCCATGCTTCATGGTGGGAGCCGCTGCACGCCCTACCCAGCCCCTCCCTTAGCCAGTCAGAGTGCCGTGTCCAGGAGGCCATGGGTAATCCACAGCAGAGGCTCCAGAAGTCATTTGCAGGTGGCTTTACAGTGTGTTCTGAACTTGCTTGTGTTTCCCCATGGCAGATTTAACTTCTTAATCCTCTCTTGCTTCTGATACAGAGATAAGCCTACCTGTCCTGTGCACACACCATTGGAGAATGAAGCAAGTAGCAGCTTCAGGCTAAAGCTGAGCAGGGCGCAAGTCTCCATGGGAGCTGGGGACAGCACTTTAGGCACAGAGATAAGGAGCCTCCGGAATCCTCAGTCCAGAAAGACCCTGGCCCTGCAGTCAGCCGTGGGAACTCTCTGGCAAAGCAGCCTTGTCTCGGGAACGACAAGGACCAGCTCCTGACCATGACACAGGTAAACAAAACACACACATACACAAATGCACACATGCATACATGGATACACACATGAATGTGCATACACTTGTGCACAGACTCATTATATATGCATACATGCATGCAAACACATATAGGTGTGCATACATGTACACACATACACATAAACACATACACACAGTAACATGCACACAATATACACTAATACACACAAGCATGCATACATGTATATGGACACACAAGCATTCATACACACTTATAGACATGTATATATCACACACACACTTATATGTATATGCATATACACACACACAATTGTTATTCACACAGACACATACTTTTCCAAAGCAAAAGGACAGGTTGCACATGCACGCACACAGTTATTACATTACCAACCTTCTGAAGAAAAAGGACAGTCTTACAGACATGCATACATTCACACATATACATATGGTTATTCACACAGACACATACCAACCTTTTTGAGGACAGGTTCTTCAGAAACTAGAAAGAATAAGTCCAAGCCCCTCCCCTCTTACCTAGCTGTGTCCACAACCCCCCCCCACCTCAACTTCCACCACCTTTCTCTCCACCCCTGGGGGTAAACCCTCTGCAGCCAGCCTCCTCTCACGCTGCTCACCCTGCGTTCATCACTGGGCTGTGCTAAGCTCCCACAAGTCCTGAGAACTGGGTTTCACACCTGGCCTGCTGACTCTCCCGCTGGTTGAGGGAGATGCAAACAGTGGTGGTGAGCACGGTGGGATTAGCTGGGGGGGCCCTCTCAGTCACTACCGCCACAATGGAAGCAGTTGGAAGTCTGTGTTAGCTGTGTATTCACTGAGCAGCAGGCCCTCTGCAGAGATTTGCAAACATCAGTTGGTGCTGAACCGACCAGCATGAGGGTCTGACTCTTCCCTGCTTAGAGCTCGCTCTGAATAATCTTATGTCCCAGTGCCAAGATCTGAACTCAGGCCAGGTCAGGCTGCCGTGAGATGCAGCCATTTCCACAGGCCCACAGTACCACAGAGACTCAGTGACAAAGAGATGGGCAAGGAGCCTTCCTCTAGGAAGGTAGACAGACCTGGACCTTGAAACCAGGCCCGCCATGGAGGTACAGGAAGACCCCAGACTCTTGACTCAGATAATCTCCATGTTGACTCTAATCTTACCAGGAAGGAAGGAGAACCTGGTGTGCTTTTAAATGCTTTGGCCTGAGATCGGAACCTATTATATCTACTTGCATTGCAATGGCTGGATGAACCACATGGCCCCAGCTATAAATGCATTTGGGAAATACAGTCATCTATTCATCTGGAGAGGAGAGAAGGGAGAGGGAGGGAAGGGAGGGGAGGAAGATCTGATGAACACTGCCCTGCTGTATCAGGTATTTAACCTACAAATGCAGTCTCCTGTCAATCAGTGCTCTGGTGGGACGCTTGGTGTTTATTTGACCCATTAGAAAAAATGAAGGACTTTGCCTGAGGTCCCAGTACAGGGGATTTTATGAAGGGACTTTTCCAAGAATCCTTTGGGCCTCCCTAGAATCTTCTCTCCCTGTGAACTGAATCAGTAGTTCTCCATTTGGGTACCATGACACGCCAGGAGGGTGCCCCCAAGCTACTATTAACAAAAGGCAAATTCTCTAATTCAAATCATTTACTTTGTTAAGAAAATATGACAACTGCAGGGGTTCAAGGTTAAGCTGAGAGAGTGGCGGCAGCGGCTCCTGAGATGCAAATGAGAAAGGTAGCCGGCAGGAGCTGTGTCCCTGGGGACTGGCATCTGTCTGGGTGGAGTTTGGAAATCACTGTGGCCTAGCCTCCCAGGCTTGCAACCGAATGCCTTTCAGAGCAGAGGAGGGTTTGTAGAATCCTTTGGAGCAGTAGTTCTCAACCTGTGGATCTTGACACCTTTGGGGTCGGATGACCCTTTCTCTGGGGTCACATATCACATAATCCTGCATATCAAATATTTACATTACGATTCATAACTGTCAAAATTGCAGTTGTGAAAGTACAAAGGAAATAATTTTATGGTTGGGGGGTCACCACACCATGAGGAACCATTTTAAAGGGTCTCGGCTTTAGAAAGGTTGAGAATGCTCTGAAGTTCACAGCTGCATGTCCTGTCCTGTCCTGACCAGGCAGGAATCTCTGACCATGCTCTGAAAACAGCAAGGAGCAGAGAAAGAAACATGAGCGGAAACAGGCTGATCTCCAAGGGAAGGCGGGTTGCTCCCGGCCCACAGCCTTTGAGTCCCCGTAGTAGCTGAAGAGTCAGAGTCTGCACAGGTGCTCTGCCCGTCTCCTCTCCAGCTGATGGAGACTGACATGGATCCAGTGTCTAGACAGGTCACACTGTCACAGGAGATGGCTGACTGCTGTCTCACCTGCCAGGAGGCTGGGAGTAATGTACTGAGGAAAAAAATGGAGAATTAGATTCATGAGTAGTTACATAAAACACATTCTGGTTGATGAAGGGTGTCCTGCTGACCAGGGTTCTCAACCTTCCTAAGCTGGAACCTTTAACACAGTTCCTATGTGTGGTGACCCGGACTGTAAATGTTAGTTACGACTTCATAACTGTAATTTTGTTACTGTGATGCAATATCTGGTTTTCTCGTGTTCCTAGGACGGGAAAGTGCACCAAAGAGTTAAACCCCAGGTTGAAAACCCGGGTGGGGGTTCGTGGAGAGAGGGCTCAAGTTAAACCCGATGCTGTTCATAGGTTCACGAGTTCATCCAGCTACACAGTGGCTCACAACCATCTGTAATGAATCTGGTTGCCTCTTCTGGCTGCAGGCATACATGCAGGCAAATGCTGTATACACAATAAATGAATTTTTTTTAAAAAGAAAAGAAGAACCACCATGGACCCAAGTGCAAAAGAAACTTGTGTTCATTCGGGATGGAAAATACATGCGTCCTCAAAATTCCACTCTACAAGTCTGCCGCTCAAAAGTGGCTTAACAACATCAACTGCTCTGGTTCTCTTTCCATTGCTGTATAGAATACATGGTAAAGATGTGGATCCATCATGGTGAAGAAAGACCGGATCCTCAAAGTAGTCAAACACACCAATCACTGATGCATCAGGTGAACAATACAGGCTCAGCGCCTAAATTACACCCAGTCGGTCGAGTGGTCTTCACAAATCACTCCCTGGTCATTTTCACAGGCTATAAACATGGAAGTGTGGTCTCAGGTGAAGATAGATTCTCAAATGGGTAGGTAACTCTAACACCACTCCCCAGATGCTCTGCAGATCTTCTGGAGGCAACCTCCTTGCAAAATGTATTTAACTTCCTATTTATCTTAACTAGTGTTTCAGCATAGTGAAAAGACAATGTGGCCATGTGTTTTTGAATTCATAATCTTATCGATAAGGTCAAAGCTTAGTTGCTCCCCTGGAGGGAACGAGTAGGCTCAGAATTGAACCCAGAGCCTTGCATGCAACCTGCAAGAATTCTTAGACCCTAAGAATGCATAGCTGTTCCCTTTGACGGGATTTGATGGGCTAAACTCACATGTTTTCAACTAATTGACCCACTTTAAATGCACAGGCCTATGATATTTAATAAACTTTAGTTGTCTAGTGAGCATCACAATCGAGTCTAAGGCTCACTCCATCAAGCTGAAGAGAAACCTCACAGGCTTTCGCACTCAGGGCTGTCTAGCCAGCAAGCCCCAGGGAACCACGTGTCTCTTCCATCCCAGGACTGAGATCACAGGCTGCACATCATACACAGCTCTCCTGCGTGGTTTTGGGGCTCAAACACAGGTCTTCTGTGCTTGTTAGGTAAATACTTTTCCTACAGAGCTATAGCCAAAGCCTGGGGATTGTGTTCAACGGGATCCTTAGGTTCATAAAGTGTTCAAAGCTAGTCTGGGCTACATGAGGCCCTGGCTCAAAAAGAAAGAGAGAAAGAGAGAGAGAGAGAGAGGGAGGGAAAGAGGGAGGGAGGAGGAAGGGAGGGAGGAAAGGAACAAAGAAAGAAAGAGAGAGAGGGAGAGGGGGAGGGAGGAGGGAGAGAGAGGAAGAAAGAAAGGAAGGAAGGAGGGAGAGAGGGAGGGAGGGAGGGAGGGAAAGGGAGAGAAGAGAAAGAGGGAGGGAAAAGGAGAGAGGAAGAGAGAAGGAAGAAAGAGAGGAAGAAAGAGAGAAAAAGAAACAGCTAAGCTCCACCCAGAGAAGCAGCACCCCATACACCCCTCTTGCCTTTATGGGGTCACAGCTTCCTATATTGCTCCAGCACTGCATGGTCTGGGTTTGTTTTGATTTGGTTTTATGAGACAAGAATTTCATGTAGCTCAGGAAAGCCTTGAAGTTGCTATGTAGCAGAGGATGGCCGTGAATCCCTCATCCCCCTGTCTCTACCTCCAGAGGGCCAGGGTCACAGGTGTGTGCCACCAGGCATTGTAGGCAATGTTCTCTTTGTTTGTTTTTTAAAAATTAAATTATATTTAAAAATTGGGGGTGGAGCATGAGGGTGCCCGAGTGCCACCTCATGGGTATGAAAGACAGAGTAGCATTCAGGAGTCAGCTCTCCCTTCCACCGTGTGGGTCCCAGGGATCAAACTCAGGTCTTCAGGCTTGGCAGCAAGCACCTTTATAAGCTGAGCCATCTTGTCTCACTGGTTTTCTCAACGGTCAGCCTAACCTGTGGGAGAGTCTTGCTCTCATTGTGATTTTAATTTATTTTGCTTTCTCAGATGACAAATGGCTCCTAGTATCTTTTGCTTCACTTACAGGCCATTTGTTCATCTTCTCTGGTGAAATGTTTATTAAAGCCCTTTGCCCATTTTTAATTGGCTTATTTGTCTTGCTATTGAGTCATGGGAGCCTGGATTTTTTTTTTTTCTACCAAAGCTACAATTTCATAATTGCTTTGGCGAACAAAGAGAAGTTTATTTGTTGAAAAAACGGATTTGTGTTAAGTCTTGGCTCGGCCACTTTGAGGTCCTAAGGTTCCCAGAAAGTCCCCTGAAGTCCTGGCTGTTGTCTCCCCTTCAACAGAGTAAGGGTAAGAATATTCTGGAAAGACCATGGTACCTAGCAGTTTCAGTGGCACAGTTTCAGTAGTAAAGTGTCTGGAGCATGCGTACACAGCTTCTGTCCCCACAAGTGTTTGGGGAACAATACTGAGCCGGGGACAGAGAAAAGGGAAAGAGCAGACTCTGGGCTCACCTGGCTAGCCCATGAGGCTGAGGCAGAGAACACACAGCATCACAGTAAAACAGGTTACACACATCACGTCACAGGGGAAAATATAACAATGTGCAAAGAAAGAGGTGGTTAGATCAGGTGGTTAGAAGGTTCTAGCATGTGGGAGCCCATCTGGGTGCAACCACAGTTCAAACTGACAGGGGCTAAACTGCACTGCCTGTCTCTTTCTCTCTCTTGAGCTCAACCTCTGTGTGTGTGTGTGTGTGTGTGTGTGTGTGTGTGTGCGCGCGATGAGTCTCTGGAATTGGAGTTATAAGTGGTAATGAGCTGCCCAAAGTGGGTGCTGGGAGCCCAGCCCAGGTCCTCTGGAAAAGCAGTACATGCCATTTAACCACTGAGCCATCCTTCCAGCTTTCTCCTGGTCTTTCTGTCACCTCCATCACCAGGGCTCCGCTCCTTCAGGTCCATATGGCTGTACCTCCCATGAGCACTCACTCTGTCTCACCACCAGCCCCTCCAAGCAGGTTGCCAGAAGGGTCAGTTAGAAGAAGAGGTCACATGTCCTCCCTTCAGGAGAAGCCTTGAAGCCACTCCCCCATCCCTTCATGCATCACTGGCCAGCGATGACTGGAATACTCATTCCTCGATTCAGGGCAGGGTACAAACAGACCTCATGTTGCAGCTTAGCTGTTCATCTAATGCTCCAGGATTCTGTTGCTTCCTTTAAGAAGGACAGGGGCTGCGGAAATGGCCCTGAGGTTAAGAACATTTATTGCAATTGCAGAGGACCTGAGTTCAGTTCCCAGAACCCTTGTTTGGCTGTAACTCCAACCCCAGGATGTCTGACCCCTCTGGCCTTTTGGGACATCTGCAAACACTCACACACACAACACACACACACACACACACACACACACACACCACATAAATATATGGAGAAATATCTGCCACAGCGAATCAAGGAAGGCTTCTCTGAAAAGAATTGTTGAATGACTGTCCAACTGACTCAAAGGAGGGAGCCATACGAGGTTCTGGAGGAAGAGCATTCCCAACAGAAAGTTGTGGGACTGTGTAAGGGTATCTTGGTTCTCTGCTGGGCATAGGCCTGGAACCCCAAGACTCCAAGGGAGAAATGGCAGGTGTTCTGCCACACCCCCAGAACCCAGGGTCCTGACACACAGTCTAGTCTCCATGGACCTACATTGTTCAGTCACATAGGCATTGCAGCCCCTCCCAAAGTGCACAGGTAGAGGGCATGACTACAGGCCTCAGGCTCTAGAGAGATTTATATACTAATGAAGGCCAGAGGGCGAGCCAATTAAGCATTCTTCCCAGACCCCCCCCTTTCTCCCTCCCTATTTAACTCGTCTGCCCCGAGTTTAAGGGGATATATCCAGATCCATCCACCATCTGCCATGAAAATAAACCCTTTTGGAACTATGGAACTTGTGTCTTTGGGACCTGCCATCACCAAAGCTTCCAACCTCTGGAACCTTAGACTTTCTCATGTATGTTGGACCCGCTGCAGCCATGGAAGTCTCCGTCTCGGGACACTACCGCGGCTTTTTTCCCCGTAGAAAGCAGTCAATGTCCGTGAAGCAGGAGGAAGTTTGGAGCCTTGGAAGGAAAGCCAGATCCAGTAATTTCTGGTCTCCATGAGGTTACCTGACTCACGTGCAGGATACTAAGGCTCCATTTATACCTTCTCCATGGGCTTTGCTTAAACGGACTCACACAGCCACCCTGGCCTGTGATACAAGATACCCAGCAGGGTTGGGCTGTCAAGCCCAAATTGTCACAGCCCTATCATCTTCAGAGAGCCCACACTTTTCCTTTAGTGGCCTGGAGGATCCCAGGGCCTGCTGTGTGTAGAGAGAGCTTTTCTTCCAGCCCCCAGGAGCAGGGAGGAAGCCTGTACCTCACAGCCTGCTATTGTTCCCACCGGGGAGGCTGCAGAGTTCTGAAATCCTTCAGAGTCGCCTTGGGGGATTTCTGAGGCCTTTTCCTGAGGCTCATATCTCCACAGGGTGCCTCGCCCTGGGAGACACTCTGCAAACCCAGCTGGGGCCCAGCTTTGCCTGTGAGTCTTGCTTCCCTGAAGGCTTCCCTGACGCTTCACCCCAAGACAGCTGTGAACACAGCTCAACACAAAATCATAAGCTCACTCCCAACATTGTAAGGATTCTTTCTGCAGCTTTACTTTCTAACGTGATCATGCCGTTCTCAGGCCTGAGCTCTGTTAGTGACAACCTCATGGTGTCAAAAGGTTACAGGTGACAGCTGGAGACTGCTCAGCTGCACAGTCAAGGACCAGGGCCAGGCTGGATGCATGCAGAGCCTAGCCTGGCTGGTCTTGCGAAGCTTTGTCCTATTGGGCCAGGCTCTTGGCTCCCCCCCTTGTGTAAACAAGAATTCCCAGCACAAGGGATTCTGGGAGATTAAGGGCTTGGGTTACCTGGCACAGATGTTCAGCCTTAGAGAATCAGTTATTCTACCAACCAGCTCTTTTCTATGGTCAATTCTGCTACAGCCTCTCCCATGGCCTCTTGCAAGCCAGGGGAGTCTGGGCAAGGTTTCCCCGAGACGTTGTCATTCCACTGCAAGCCTGCCTGTGGCATGTCCACCTTCATCCTTCATTCCTTACATCTGTTCTCTCATTCTGTTTCTGGCCATTCAGCTTTCCCTCCTGTATTTCTCACACTCCTGGCCAGGTGTGGTGGTACAGGTGGGTCACCCCAACTCTGGAGGGGTGAAAGCAGGAGAAGGAAGAGTTCTAGGCTAACCTGAGTCACACAGTTAGACCTTGTTTAATGCAGTCCCACCACAGGGCCTTTGCATATCCATCTAAGAGGGAGCCACTCAGTGGTAGCGCACTTTCCGAGCATCCATGAGATTTCATCCTGGCAAAACAAAAACAGCAGCAGCAACCATAAAGAGTAAGACATGTCGCTTCAAAATAGAGATGCCTGTCTATCTCTGCCAGAGTGTGACGCGGTGGAGGGGTCCTGAGTGCTGGGTCACCCCCTGCAAGGTTGAGGCTAGGTCCCCTCCAGCTGTGGGGGTTCTGTAGCTGCCAGATCACAACTGAGCCAGTCCTCGGGCCTCTGCTTGGTTTGGAACTGCTCTTTCTCTTGCTGTAGCTGGGGACCACGCTGCAGGGTCATCCCAAAACCACAGTCCCCGGGGGATGGGCTGGGACGGCTGCAGTTAGAGGCACAACTCAGCTCATCCTCCTGCCTCTGCCTCTGCCTTGCCTCTGCCTCTGCCTCTGCCTCTGCCTCTGCCTCTGCCTCTGCCTCTGCCTCTGCCTCTCCTCTGCTCTGCCTCTTCCTTGGCTTGAACCAAAAGGCATTTTCCAGTAAATCCTACCTATCCCCACAGGAAGTCAGAGAGGATGGTAAACAATGGGAATGAAATTATGAAGGCATCGTGTCCAGTAGATCACACTGGCAAGGGACAGAGTCAGGTCCAAATCCAGTTCCCTAGCCCCTGAGTTCCAATGGAAGCCCTCATCCTGTCTCCTCCTCTCTGGAGCAGCTTTGTGGAGCTGCCTGGGGTACTTCCCTTAGGGGAGTAGGCCTCTGATGAAGGGCTGGCTGCCCCTGGGCTGCAGAGCTCTACTGACCCAAATTCACTTCACTTATGAATTATCTTTGTGGCCAGAGGATTGCACTCAGTACATTTGGTGAATGGGACCATGAATGGTCGTTTGATGGATGGATGGATGGATGATGGATGGATGGATGGATGGATGATGGATGAGTGGATGGATAGGTGGGTGGATAGATGTGTGAGTGGGTGGATGAATGGGTAGGTGAATGGATGGATGGATGGATGGATGGATTGTGTGAATGCGTGGATGGATGACTGTTGGATGGATGGATGGGTGAATGGATGGATGGATATGCAAACGGTCCTTCCTTTTCACCCCACTGTGTGTTCATGTCACTGTACCTATAGAAGGATGCTACATCTTCTTCTTTCCCTTCCTGGGGCCCCACTCACTAAGTCACTGACCTTGTGAGGGTAGGAATCCTGTCACATTCACAACTACAGTCACACAGAGACTCACAAGTGCAGGTCCTCATCTGTAGACCCACGAGAGGTCCAGCCCTGCAGGCCACAGGTTCAGGATCTGGGGAGCTTCTGAGTTCAGCCTGACTGAGGTATTTAAGCCAGGTGTGTGTGGCCAAGATGGAAACAGGCCTCCGGAGGGAGGGGGGACAGTGGGATGTCCTTGCTCCACTGGGGAAATGACAGGAGTCCCAGACAGAGGGACGTCTCATATGTGTACATGTGTATAATATGTGTTTGGATTAGTGTGTAGGTGCGCATGTGTTCGTGTGCATAGGTAGAGACCAGGACCTTCGTCTGTTTCTCTTGGCCTTTTTGTTATTATTATTATTTTTTGTTTGTTTGTTTGTTTTCGAGACAGGGTTTCTCTGTGTAGCCCTGGCTGTCCTGGAACTCACTCTGTAGACCAGGCTGGCCTCGAACTCAGAAATCCGCCTGCCTGTGCCTCCCAAGTGCTGGGATTAAAGACATGTGCCACCACCGCCCGGCTTCTTGGCCTTATTTTTAAAGGCAAAGTTTCAGAATGAACCTGGTGTTCTCTGATTGGCAAGGCTGATTGGCCAGTGGGCTCCAGCTGTCACCTGTCTGCTCTTCCCACTCTACACTGGGGCTACAGATGTGTGCCAACATGCTCTGCTATTGATACGGGTGCTAGGATTTGAACTCAGGTCCTCAGGCTTGGACGGCAGACACTTTACCCACTGAGTTATCTTGCTAGCCCTACGGGGTACCGCTGATCCATTAAAACAGCACACACCTGCAGAGTCACAAGGACTCACAGCAAGTCTACCTGTAATCGTGATGAGAGCCTGGCTTCTTCAGTGTCTATCTGGAAATCTTTCTGTTCCCCATGCCTCTATTTTTTTTTTTTTAATTTTCTTCTGCCATTGCTGGTCTTCGAACCCAGCACCTTGTGAATGTTTGACAAGCGCTCTAACCACTGGGCTACAATCAAGCCCTGTTTTTATTTTAGAAGACAGTCCATCAGACCAGAGAACATCCAGTTCTCCCAGCAGTGCACACACAGAAACATTTCT
Organism: Mastomys natalensis; assembly: GCA_021653895.1. Taxonomy (NCBI): domain Eukaryota; kingdom Metazoa; phylum Chordata; class Mammalia; order Rodentia; family Muridae; genus Mastomys; species Mastomys natalensis. Next base: position 2,097,952 of record JAJTUV010000359.1, on the reverse strand, counting down.
TCTCGATTCTTCTATGAGAAATGCCCATACACAATTGAGCATTCAACCATGTTCCTGGCTGAATCCATAAGAATCCATCATTCATACATCGGCCTACAGATAGAAACTGTAGCCAGCATGGAATGAGTTCGACCCAGAGACTTCAGAACAAGGGTCAAAGTCCATTCTAGTTTGGAGACCTCCTACCCAGTCATTCTGTTTCTCCCTGACCTCCAACATGACTGCTCTGTACAGATGACAGAAGCATCCACACCCAGCCTCCCTTTACCCTCCCCCACCCTATAGAGACAAAAGAAGATTATGTACCTAGAAGGTTCTGGAAAACTAGTCTGGTCCAATGACAACCTCCAGCTAACACACAGCAGGAAAAACTAGTTCTACAGGCTGCCCCGTGGCTGGTCACCCTCCTCCCAACCTTAGTTCAGCCACAGAAAGGCAATGGCCTGATGCCCAGTCTGGGGGTTACAGGTCAGCTAGAGTTCACTCCCTGTGTTGCAGAGCAGCTACAGGCTTCAGACACTTCTGGGTTTTCTAGTCCTTTTTCCTACATATCATTTAGCTCTTTGGAGCCTCAGTTTCCCTATCTGAGTGATAGCGTATGGCCCTCAGAGTTGCTTTTCAGGACTGAGACAGGCAGGAAGCATAAAGGCCAGCTATGATTTCCTTGCTTGCATTTGATGATGTTTTGCATTACTCAAAAGGAGCAGCTTCTGGTGTCACAGCGGAGCATAACCGGGGAGCTCCAACAGCCAAGAGTCTGGGCACCTGGGATTGCCCACACTAATCCTAGCAGGGTCCTGATTTGAACATGCATGCAAGGGGGAACACCCAATTTCCTCTCAGCCTCTGGATGGCTTTTAGAAAGAATACATAGCTGAATTCAGAGACTCCAGCAGGCTTTACCCTTTCATGTCATTGGTCCTTGGCACAGACACTCACGCTCACTCTGGTGTGGCTGCTGCTGCTCTGGCTCCTACCTTGGAGCCTTTGTGCAAGCTGGGCCCCTCCCTGCAACCTCCCCTCCCCATTCACCCTTGCTACCTCCTCCGTGATCTCTGGGCAAAGCAATGACCCATCTCCCAGAGTCAGGGCCAGGTGTTCCCATTGTCTGTGGCCTTCCCATCCTCCCTCTGAATCCTGGTTCTGGGGACACAGGAGCTCAGCCTTTCAGAAACAAAAGAGATCATGGAAACTCTGTACAGGGCTCTTCATGCCCCATGGCCAGGGTGATTGTTAAAGGGTTTCTTGGTCTAACCTCAGTTCCTCGTTTGTTTATTCGGCAAATATTTATCAAATACCAGCTAAAAGTCAGACCCTGCCTGCGGGCACAGCCTGCCTGGCTTTGTGTCACTTCCTCTGCCTGGCTCTGTCTCAGCTCCTCCTGGGGAAGGCACCTGAGAGAAGAATCCCTCAGGAGGATAGGAGTTTGCAGACACCCCAACTCCTTCATCTCCTAGGGTCTTTGTTCTTGGGTCTTTCCCCTTTGTGAAGGTAGGAAGTGTTTAGAGGAGAGGACAAGACCCCAAGGGGCAGATCTGTTCCAGAGCACATGGGGACATGGGGACCTCCTGTAAGTGAGGCCTTCGGTGTCCTGGAGCAATGGTCCTGGCAGACACACTAATTTGGGGCAAGCTACTTCTTTGCATGGGCTCTGTTCTGTCACCAACAGAGAATTGGGTTATCTGCGGTCTCTCCAACTTGCAGAAGCTGTGACTCTGAGGATAGCCAGCTGCCTTGGAACAGTGTCAGGCAGGCAGGCATGCAGGCAGGTAGTCACCTAGGCAGGCACACAGGCAGGTAGTCACTCAGGCAGGCACACAGGCAGGCAGGCAGACAGGCACACATAGGCATGCAGGCATGCAGGCAGGCAGGCAGGCACACATAGGCATGCATGCAGGCAGGCAGGCACACATAGGCAGGCAAGCAGGCACACATAGACAGGCAGGCAGGCACACATAGGCATGCAGGCATGCATGCAGGCAGGCAGGCACACATAGGCATACATGCAGGCAGGCAGGCACACATAGGCAGGCAGGCAGGCACACATAGGCAGGCAGGCATGCACCAGCAGGCAGGTGCACCGAGGCAGGCGCACAGGTAGGCAAGGATGGCCTTTCTCTGAGCTCTTCTAGGATGCCACAGATAGAAAGCCTGGCCTCGGAAGACACTGTGTCAGATAGGCAGTATGTCTGCTACCACCTAGATGCCCACAAGAGGAAAGCACCCGACAGACAGCCCTGAGCATAAGCTAGGATGCCATCTTCACGCTACAAAACTTGAAGTGATTGAAACTTGGGAGCCAGACAAACTAACATAAGTAGTCTCGGACAGTGTCTGGGGGCCTTGAATGAGGGGTAACAGTTTAGACTCTCTTCTCTCTGCATGGAGCTGTTACTTCTCTGGTTTCCTTCAGACTCTTGACAACTGCTGAGGAGACCACCAGACCTTGTATCTTCTGGAATGTTCCAAACAAAAGAATTACTTCCCTGGTTCTCTCTTGCTCTTGCTCTCACTCTCTCCCTCTTCCCTTCCTCCTCCCTCTCTCCTGCTTCTTCCTTCCCTCTTTCCCTCCCTCTCCCCCTCTCTTTCTTCCTCCTTCTCTCTCTTCTCCCTCTCTCTCTTGCTCTCTCTTGCTCGCTCTCTCACTCTCTTCTCTCCCTCTTTCCCTCCCTCTCCCCTCTCTCCTCTCTTTCTTCCTCCTTCTCTCTTCTCCTTCTCTCCTCCCCTCCTCTCTCATGCCTGTGTGTGTTCATGTGTGCATTCTAATGTGTATGCACATGTGTGGAGGCCAATATTGACTACAGGTGTCTTCGCTGTTGCTTCCCGCTATAGTTTTTGAGACACGGTTTCTTACTGAGCCTGGAGCTTACTTGATTAGCTATGCTGACTGGCTGAGATCCTCTTGTCTTTGCCTCCCCAGCACTGAGATTTCGGGTGTTCACCCATGAGTTTTGCTTGTCACAAGGGTTCTGGTGATCAAACTCCGATCCCCATGCTTACAGGGCAAGCATCTCACCGACGGAGCCATCTTCTTGGTCTCCTCCCCTGGTTCTCATCTCCATCTTTCTTGCTTCAGGTGCCACTGTTTGCTTGGTTCCATGTTGTTCCACCCAGTTAGAAATTAACTCCGATCACTGCTACATGGGCCCGTTAACCCAAGTCTCCTGCCTCAGAGTCTTTGTGCAAACAGACTTGGTTTGGAAGGGCCTCATTACATTCCTTAAAAGTCAGTTCCCAGAACACCTCACCCTCACCCCAAAGAATTTCACACCAATCCAGAAGCTTCTGGAGCCACCAAGTTCAATGCTTCACTGCCTAAGTCAATAGTAGACTATTTTCAAGTCTGTTTCTGGACTGGGAGTCCAGGGGAGACTAACTTGTTACCAGGGCAGGAGAAAGACAGATGGATAGACAGACAGACTGATTTATAGACCGATTGACAGAGAGAAAAGAAGAGAACACAAAGGTCCCTCCCTTCCTGGACTCAACCACCTGGTCATTTCTGCTCACGACTCTCAGGCTGTGACTCAATCAAATACCTCTTTTCAAGCTGCAAAGGAGTCTGGGAAATATACTTTTTTCTGGTTGTCCAGGAAAATCCAACTGACCCATAACTGAATGGACACTTGTCCTGTGTCTGCTCCAGGGCCGTCATAAGGATTGACCAACAAAGTCCTGAGCTCAGTGCCTGGCACATAGTAGGTGTTCAACAAAGCTGATGGCTCCCTTTGACTTCTTCACCAGTATCAGATCCCCAGGGGACCAGGGCCCCCTGCAGCCAGCTGCCTCCTGGTTGAATGGTGGGGGGGGGGTTTCTGCTCTCTAGCACAGGCCTAGCTTCTAGACTGTTCTGTCAGCAGCCCTTCTTTCTCTTCTCACCCGCCCCAGTCCTGGCTGGAGCCACCCTCTCCACCTTCTTCCCCCTGCATCTTCTATCTGAAAACCACTGGTTTCTGATGAGCAGAAATCTTCCTGCTGGGCCACACTGAGCTGCCTTAACACCTTGAGTGAAGGCCTTTGCTTCTCTGTCTGTTGATGCCGCCCCACGCCCTCCACAGGATGCAGGAACCCCAAAGGCACCTTATTTTTAACTCTTCGCAGCAGTGACAGAGGGAAGTCTCACTGACCTCCACTTTAGAGACAAAAAAATAGAGGCCCAGGGGTCATTAATATAGTGCTTCGAAACTTACATTTCTTGCAGAAAGAAAATCCAAAATTCATACTTCGAACCATGCCACCCTCCTTAGGTGCCCATCTGTCATGGATTTCTCAAGAGTCCAGTGTGTGCCTGCCTTTAGCACAGGGTGAGATCCTTCCAGAATTGCTCGAGAAACTTCCATGAGCATGAATCTTTCTAGCCATGTTCCAACCCTCCCCCTGAACCTCGACACTCAGAGTGGCTGGGGCCTGGGTCCGAGTGGAGAGCTCTTGACCTGGTATGAAGCCCTAAGGAAAAAACCCAGTTTCAAGCTCGCATTTTGTAAATATGAGCTGAACAGCAGAGATCTGGGGAGGAGCCCCATGAGTAGAGAGATAGCCCGTGTGGTAGCGGAGACAAAGGGACAGTAAACAGATGGGCTTGGCTGAAGCAGAACGGGTGTTTGGAGACAGTGACAAATGAGGCCAGGACATCACAGGGACTCGGCAGAACGGGCCAGCCATTTAGATTTGAGTGGAGAGGCTTTGGGGAGCCCCAGGATGTTCTGCAGCCAGTCTGTGGCAGAAAAGGCATGTTAGAGCCGAAGAGAGATGTTCTGGAAGGTCTGGGAGGAAAGCCAGGCACGGAGAGCTCTCTACAGCCGACTGGTGTGGCAGGGCTGGAGGCGGCAGGGACATTGTGGAGAAGGGATAGTTACTGGATTGGGTGTGACAACAGCCTGTGCCTTCAAGCCAGGTTCAGCCACCTGCCAGTGATAAGCCAAGCGAAGCAGCCAAATTAATAGTAAAAACAGAAAGCAGAGACTTATTCAATGTGGCCACATCGGGAAGAGGGACAAAGACATTGGGTAACATCCCTGCATCCATCTTTGGGGTCCAGATGTGAGGTCAGTGTTTAAGAGCACTGGCTGCTTTCCAGAAGACCTCAGTTCAGTTCCCAGTACCCACATCAGGCAGCTCCCAGCCATCTGTAACTACAGCTTCAGGGGATCCAACCTCTCTGGCCCCTGCGCTCACGTGCACATAAAACACATGCATTTACACACAATTAAAAATAAGAAAAATCGGGCGGTGCCAGGGTGATTGCTCAATAGTTAAAAGTACCAGCTGCTCTTCCAGAAGAAAGACGTTCAGTCCCCAGCATCTTGAAAACAGCTCACAACCCTCTGTAACTCCAGTTCTGGGTGATCCAATGCCCTCCTCTGGGTTCCACAGTCACCAGGCATGCATTTGCATGTGGTGCACATACATGCACATAGGGAAAACGCCTATGCACTTAAAATAAATGACTAAAGGCAATAATAATAAATAAATCTAGCAGCAAATAGACAGATACAAGAACTCAAATATCAAGGAGCCACTGTCTCAGGATGAGCAACCAGGCTCTCAATCTCCACGTCTGTGCCACTGATTTTCAAGGTCATGGTGGCTTGGGTATCTATCTAGGTGCCTCTAGATCCTCCCTAGAGCATACAGAATCTAGTATGAAGATCCTAGCTTTGTGGAACTATGGTGGGACCCAAGTCCCAGCACGCTAACAGCTCTTAGGCCATACTGCTCAAGGCGAATGTCGAGAATTTCTTAAGAATGGCCTAAGGGATGGTTTACTTGGCGGCAGACTAGGTAAATCTGCAGCCTGGAGAAGCTGTTGGGGGCTGGAGGGGCAATGTCTACAGCTCCTCCAAGCCCAGAGCTAGGATGGCGGAAGGAACCCAGTGAACGGTACTTGGGCTACTGTTGTTAGTGTGACTGTGGCCTCGGGGCCCACAGTGAAGAGGGATCTTGGCCACACAGCAAGGCCTTACTGGCTCATGTTCTCACCTCAGGATGCTTCCTGCCATCACCTCCTTCCACCCAGGAAGAAAACACCAGGAGATGGGCTGCCCTCTCCTATGGCAAGCATAAATCACGTCACTTTCAATTTCCAAGTCAAATTCACAGGCAAACCCCAACCTTCCCTTACTTCATTTCCTAACTCTAAACAGCACAGCCCTCTGCCAAGCTTTGGCACTCTTCCCAGGTACCCTTTCGCCAGCTGCAGCACGTTTCCAGTTCTCCAGAGTCCCGTCCCTGACCTATGCTCACCTGGGCATAAGCAGCCCATGGTCCGTATGGGTGGAGGGTCAAAATCAAACAGAAGACTAACTTCCATGTGAGACCGTGAATGAGGGACCATCCTTGCCTCCCAGGAGCCTCAACATGTTCATCACTAAAATGGGTTGATAGGCCCTGAGTTGATGGCTCAGGAGGCATAGTGCTTATTGAATAAGTATGTGGACCTGAGTTCAGATCCTTGTCATATATATAAAACTCCAGGCACAGTGGCCTGGTCCTATAACCCAGTGCTGGAGAAGCAGAGACAGGAGGACCCCTGGGTCTCACTGGTTGGCTAGCCTAGCTGAGTAAGTAATCTCCAGGTTCAGTGAGAAACCCTGTCTCAAAAAATAATGTGGAGACTGGGAAAGAAAATAGACTTTGATCCCTGGGGGCTCTGAATGTTCGTGTACACACACGCGCACACACACACACACACAGAGAGAGAGAGAGAGAGAGAGAGAGAGAGGAGAGAGAGAGAGAGAGAGAGAACTGTAAGTTTTCCACTGTGATCAGATGGTGAACAGCCACTACTCTGACCCCCACGTCATCTGACTCATGTCCCCCAATCCTACACAGTCCTCAATGGTTCTGAACAGTCCCCCAGCTCTCTGTCCTCCTGTCCTGCCTAGGGTGTGTCTGTCCCAGTGGTCACTGTGAATGTATGAAAGTGAATGTGGGTGAGTGAGTGTGTGAGTGTGTGAGTGTGGGATGGCGTGTGGTGACGTGAAATACAATGGGTCACAGTGTCCGGGTGTGTGAGACCAGTCATGTGTGATTGTGTGTATGATTCTTCGTGTGGGGGTGTCGGTATACATGGAAAGGTGTGAGAGAGTATTGTGTGAGTTTGGGCATATGTACGTGTGAGAGTGTGGTTGTGTGGGATTGCATGAGTGTATCAGAGTACGTCTGCAGTGGCTGTGTCCCTGTGACTGTGTATGACCATGAGTGTAAGATGGTGTGAGTGTGAATGACTGTGTGATTTTGTGTAGTTCTGTTGAGTGTGCTTGTAGGAGAGAGTATGTATGTGCTTGAGTGTGAGAACATGTGTGTCACTGTGTATGTGTAAATTCATGTCACTGTGTATGTGAGTGTATGAGACTATGTATATATACATCAAAGAGCACACGCTCTTTGTGTGTATGAATGCATGTAGATGTGAGTTTGTGTGTGGATTTGCGCATATGTAATATTCTGTGTGTCACTGTGGCCGTGTGTTGGCATTTGAGTGTGTGTGTAAATCTCATGCATGTGTGAGAGTGTTGTGTGTTGGTGTGACTGTGATCACGTGTGAGTGAGAAAGTCTGAGGGTATGGAATGTGTAGGTCTGTATGAGTGTGGTTGTGAGTGTGTGATTGTGTTTGGTGATGTGTGTGCATGTGTGAGTGTGAGCATGTGTCTGTGATTATGCATATATTTGACGGTGTTTGTCTGAATATGGATATGTGTTTGTGAGTGTGTGTGGTTGTGATTTGTGAGTGTGTCTATGAGGATGTTTATGAATGTGTGGCTGGCTGTGTCAGTGCATGTTTGTGGGACTCAGTGTATGAAGGTGTGATTCAATAAGCGGTGTGTGTGTGTGTGTGTGTGTGTGTGTGAGCGCACAGGCGGATGAGAATGTTGAATGTTTGTGTGAGAGGTGTTTGTATGTATGAGTGTTTAAGTGTGCAAGCATGTGGGTTTGAGCCTTAACGTGAGTATGTGAATGTGTGAGTTACTATGTGTGGCTGAGTGTGAGTTTGTGTGTGTGTGTGTGTGCATGTTTGACTGTGTGTGAGAGAATATGGTTGTGTGTCTGTGTTCTGAGGCAGCTTCACCATATAACCTAGGCTGGCTTTGAACTCACCTGCCTCTGCCCCCTTAGTGCTGGGATTCCTAGAGTGAATCCCAAATTCGACCCATTTCAGCATCCCAGGACCCAGGTAGGGCATGTGCAAGGTGTAGGGTTCACTTCCCAGCCCTCAAATCTGATCAATCAGGAAGCATGGTGGGCAGGCCAGGCCAGGCTGTGCCCGGCAGCTGGGGAGCCATTCTGGGACACAGAATACCCAAGGCCTAGCACAGGTCCAGATGAGCTTGCCCACAAAACACCCCTGTGTGAATGTGGAAACCGAAATCACCACAGAAGAGTGCTGGGCATCTTCAGGATGAGCGGGAGGAGCCTTCGCCAGCCCAGCCTGCTGCCCTGAATCCCAGAGCCTGCTGCCAGAGCAGACCTCACTCCCTAGGCTTCAGTGTCCCCTGTCAGTCAGTCAAACCAGGATCAACTTGTTTCTGATCTTTGTGTACCTTCCCTCATGAATACAGGTACACAGAAGCACACTCCTGTGCAGTAAGAAGGCACAGTCTGCCACATGGAGACATGCATTGGCATTAAGACGGCACGCGTCTTCCGTGGCTCTCCAATGTTCCCCCTCGTTGATCTCTATACCTACCCTCCTCCGCCTCGGGCTCTCTATTCAGTGTCGTGGTCAACTGCCGTGATCATCATAGGTAGAACCTCTACCTTGAGAAACCGAGCTAAGCCCATTAGGAGCCCTCCAGATGCAAAGCCGACTACCCACATGGGCCTGTTGATCTGCATGGCACCCATCTGAAGGCTTTGCCTTCCCCTGGGGCCACCATGAGAGTTCTCAGTTTATCCTGCCCGGGCACGCAGGAGACCAGACTGGTATCGGGCAGGCACATCCACAGACGCCCAATATAGACTTCCAATTATCTTTTAATTTCACTTCTATCTTCATTTGTTTATTTCAATTTCATTTAAACAGAGACATAAAAAAAAAAAGCCTGTAATTTATGGCATGTAGGTAGTGTTTGTTCACCTGCTGATGGAATGAGCCCTGGGCTGGAGCCTATGCTAGAATCCTAACACTCTGCAAGGGAGACGTTGCCTCCAGGGACCACAGAGCCTCCAGTCTGCGCTTCTCTGTATGAATCGTGACTTCTGATCTTCCAGCTTTGCAGCGGTCAGCTTCCCCGCTCCCCTCCGTGCTCTGACCTTCCTGGAAGCCCCAGAATAGACACTCTCCCCCCTCTTGAGGACCACAAGTGACAGCTCCCTTCTCTTGGCTGCATTCTCTGCTCTGGTGGCCTCCCTGTAACAGAGGAACAATAAAGCCACATTTCAAACATTAACATGCAGATTGTTGAGAGGTGGAGACCTCCGTTTTAGGTTTCCCAGAGGGGTCTGTGGGCATCAGCTGTGACCAGCAGTCCACCTGATTCAGCTGATATCCCCCTCCCTCGCTGGCTCTAGCCCATATTCTCCCGGTCAGCTAGGAGTCAGTCCTGCAGAAGACAGACACCTTGTTCAGGGCCTTTGGTTATAAACAAGTAGTAAAGGTTGGGAGAAGGGCTCAAAGAAGAGACCGGGGAAGGAAAAGCTGGTTTGGAAGGATGAGGTCAGGAAGGCGGCCACGGAAGGAAGGGCCCAGGGAGGCCTGGAGTTTGATTGGACCTGGACAGCAGGGACGATCCCCACCAGCAAAGATAAGGAGGCCTGGCCTGCAGGAGTCAACAGAGTAGGGCACACTACACTGCTACACACAGAAGGGTAAACTGAGGCTGTTAGGCGGAGGCTCACACAATAAGGATCTGATAAGGGGATCCCAGGAGGCCAGCAAGATGGCGCAGGAGATACATGAACTCCAACCAAACGTGGCAATCTGAGTCCATACCTCAGGATTTACATGGCAGAAGAAGAGAACAGACTCCTTGGCTTGTCCTCCGATGTCACATGTGCATATGTGCACACACACACATACCATAACAAAAAAGTTTAGAGTTTTCCCAAGGACAGGACCCTCAGGACCAAGTTCCTGGGCCTTCAGATGGGATCTTATTTTCACTTTGCAATCAGAAGACAAACTTTAAAGAGTCGAGCGTGTGTGTCGGGCATCTAGGCAGCTGTGCACCTCAATCCTGGCACGGATGGAGTCTTATCCAGAGCAGGCTGGGGCCCAACTCTTCTTCACTGACTTTACCTCCCTTGCAGTTGCGACCTCCGTGCCCCCCCCCCCTTGAGAACTGGTAGAGAACCTTGGTGCACATGCACATGGGGGATAAAAACAGCCAACACTCCCCGAATTTTAGCAACATGGGGCTTCATGCATGTTGACTACTACCTGATGAGGTAATGATGCTGTCACCTTCCGTCCCCTGACACTTTTCAGGCAGGCACAGAGAAGTGAAGTTACTTGCCTAAGGTCACAGAGCTGATGAAAGGCAGATTTGGGTCTGGGGTCCACAGTGCTGATGTGGGTTGGGAGTTGGGAGGTGTCGCTCCTCCATGGGCCTCTTTTCCTATGAGGTTGGTTCATTATGAAGAACGGGTAGGGTCTCGCTTTATCCGGGTGCTAAAGCCCTGTATTTCCTGGCTGCTTCAGCAAAGCTGGTTTCTCTTCAACTTGTTGGGCACAGAAGGAGGGCAGAGGCAGCCAAGAGCCCAGTCAGGTGGCTTGGCTGCCAGCCCAGGCCCAGCGTCCCCCATTGCTTCTTTGCTTGGTTGGTTAAATGCTGACCCTTCTGTTAGGGCCGAGACCATCCCTACATGCCTGGTAACTGGCTCCACCTGCCCCCAGGAACCACCACAAAAGCTGCCCCAAGCTTCCAACGTAAGGATTTGCAAGAGAGAAAACAAACACCCTCACACACAAAGACCAACTGTACACAGGCTTCCAGGCATCTGGCGACAGTTCTGCTAAGAGCTTCTTTCCTCTTTGAATCCCTGCTGGACACTCTGAATGCCCACCAGGGGCTGCAGGTGACTGATCTGAAGCTCAGCCTCCAGTCGGGACCCCCCCTTCCTTCAGGGAAGAATCGAAAGAGGCCAGCTGTGACCTTATCCATCCCTTGTTCCAGTGCGGCCTCAGCGGACTCAAAGTCACCTCTGCTCCAGCAACTCTGGCCAGATCCGGCTAGGGACTCCCTCCCACTCCACAGCAGGATCCAGGAACGGGTCCCTATTGGGCAATCATTAATCGGATTCTTGGCATTCCTCTGTCTCTGGCCAGCATGCTCCCCACCAGAAAAGGAGCAGAGGCCCACGACTGGCATTTGGACATGCAGCTGACCAGCAAGGTGGTGCTGTCCGCAGCTGCGCTGCTCCTGGTAACCGCGGCTTACAAACTCTACAAGTGCAGGCTTGCCCCAGCTGGGCAGGCGGGGAGAAATAACAAGGGCCACAAAGCAGAAAATGAAACAGAGGGCTTGGGACAACCTGCCTTCCAGGAGGCTCCACCGGGGACCCTGTCAAGGGGTCCAAGACGCAGGAAAGCCAGCAAAGGGGCTGGGGCCCCACTGGACTACAGTTTGGAGGATCCAGAAGACTCCTGCTTTCTGGACACTTCCAGGTCTGAAGAGTCCATAAGAAAAGGCTCTGAGGAGAGTCAGGGCAGGCAGCGTCCAGACTCTCAGCAGCTGTCTCCTCCCTGCGGTGGCCAGGAAGCCGGAAGAGATGTTAGAGGTAAGCCCAACCCTCTCCACCTCCCTCATTTGGGCTGTAAACCTACAAGCTCCCCACCCAGACTTGTCCCAGGAGTGGGTGGCAGCTGTGTGGGTGACAAGCTCTCTCCATGGCCAGACAGCAGACCCCAGAAGAAACAGGGTCTGGGGACCCGGAAGCCCCCAGCTGTTGGACGGATCCCACACTGGTCAACGGCGACATGAATCAGAGCTGGCTCTTCACCCACGTGACAGGGGTCAGCAGGGAGAGGCCGGGGCCCTCCAGGCTGCTGCAGACATGGGCTTGGCCACACAGCAGCAGGAAGGAGCCACCAACACCTCCCATACCTTCTCATCTGTGGCTCGGATCCGGATGGAGGAGAATATTATACAGAAGGCAGAGGGACCAGAGCTGAAGGGCAGAGTATATGACTACTTTGTGGAGTCCACATCGAAAGCTGTCTCCAGGCCAGTCCCCTGCACAGCAGTTTTGGCTAATGCTCCATCCCTTGGGCCTGGACCAGAGCCCCTGGTCACAGGAGTAGCCTCCAGAGACCAAGATGATAACACAGACGATGGTGCATCTGAAGTAGCATCCCCAAAGCCTGTACCACCCGCCTCTGCACCAGGCTTCAGCAGAAAGGTGAGCCTCCTGCAGATCGCTGAGAACCCAGAGCTCCAACTGCAGCCTGAAGGTTTCAAGATGCCCCTTCCTGTCCACCTGGACCAGAGAGCCCAGCTCAGCTCAGCCTGCAGCCGTGGGGAGGCCCATGTGCAGCTTGTAGCTGGGACCAATTTCTTCCACATCCCGCTCACCCCTGCTTCAGCTCTGGATGTCCTCCTGGACCTGGGCAATTGCTATGAGGTGCTGACCTTGGCCAAGAGGCAGGGCCTAGAGGCCCTGAAGGAGGCAGCCTACAAGGTGTTGAGTGATAACTACCTTCAGGTTCTCCGCACCACAGACATCTATGGGGGCCTGAGCGGAGCAGAGCGGGAGCTGATACTTCAGCGCAGGTTCCGTGGCCACAAGTGCCTGGTGGTGGCAGACATGTGTCCTCAGGAAGACAGTGGCCGCCTCTGTTGCTATGACAATGTGCAGGATGCTTGGCACCTGCTGGCCCAGCTACCCCAGGAGGCCATGTCCCGGGGTTGTGCTCTCTGTACCCTATTCAATTATCTGTTTGTGGTATCTGGCTGCCAGGGACCTAGGGGCCAACCCTCCAACCGCGTCTTCTGTTACAACCCCCTGACGGCAATCTGGAGTGAGGTGTGCCCACTGAACCAGGCCCGGCCTCACTGCCGACTGGTGGCCCTGGAGGGTCACCTCTATGCCATTGGAGGTGAGTGTCTGAACACAGTGGAGCGTTACGACCCTCGCCTGGACCGCTGGACCTTTGCCCCACCACTCCCAAATGACACATTTGCCCTGGCACACACGGCCACGGTGTGCGCCAATGAGATATTTGTCACTGGGGGCAGCCTGCGCTACTTGCTGCTCCGCTTCTCAACCCAAGAACAGCGTTGGTGGGCAGGCCCCACTGGGGGCAGCAAGGACCGCACTGCTGAGATGGTGTCTGTCAATGGTTTTCTCTACCGTTTTGACCTCAACCGCAGCCTGGGCATCAGCGTGTACCGCTGTAGTGCCAGCACCCGGCTCTGGTATGAGTGTGCTACGTACCGTTTGCCTTACCCCGATGCCTTCCAGTGCGCCGTGGTGGATGATCATATCTATTGCGTGGGACGCAGGAGCACGCTCTGCTTCCTGGCGGACCACATCTCGCCCAGGTTTGTGCCTAAGGAATTACGGGGTTTCCCTTCTGCACGGGGCACCCTTCTGCCTGCTGTCCTGACCTTGCCTGTCCCCGATGTGCCTCAGACCCCTGTCTAGCAGTCCTTCCTCTGGGCTCCAACAGGATTCAGAGAAACTCCCTGCCCATCACTCTGGGTAAGAGGCAGGCAGGAACATGACCAGCCGTGGAGTGGAAAGTTGTCTTTCCTCCACCACAGGCTGCAGGGCCTTGGAGGATTCTTTGACAGTCATGCTACAGGCCTGCTACAACATGGAAGCCAGAGCCTAGCATCCCAGGACAGCTGGCGCCCCACAACTGCTTGAGTGACTGACCCAGCACTGTGCTTCAAATCAGAATTCCTGGCAGGCGCTATTTCAGGACCCCATAAGAAATGAGGGGCCACAGTCTTATCCCGATCACAGTTCCAGGGGCCAGGGGACCTCCAGGGGACCTCTCAAGCTGGTTGGCTTTCAGTGAGCTACCACAGACCACCTTCCTAAGTAATGGTCTCACCAATTCCTAAGCATTGAGGCCTGCCTTAGAAGCTTCTAGAAGCATCTGGAGCACAGGTGGAAAAACTGAAGGAGAAGGTTTGGGCAAGAGCTCAGGATAGCCCTGAGGTTTGGTGGGGACAGGCACTGCTAAAGCGGACGGCATCCACAGGAGCACTGTGTGCAGAGGACATTGACCAAGGCCCACTTTTTTTGTTTTGGTTACCTCAAGTTCTGTGTGCTGGAAGGAGAAAGGCGTCTATCTTGGCAGGAGTTCCATTTGCATATTAATTGTTGCACAATTGATGTCTTGGGAGGCAGGGTGCAGATACGGTTCCAGGTTTTCCAGACCCCTGCCACACCCACCACCACCTGATCTCAATAGACTCCTCAGTTCAGAATTCTCTCTGCCTGGGCAGGGCAGCCACCACTCTTCAGCTCATCCGTGTGACCGGCTCTGTGTCTGGTGGTCATCTCCTTTGCTTTGTTGGAAGAGAAGGAACAAGGAGATGCAGGTCCAGGATGGAGCTATGGAGTTGGAAGATTCTAGTGGAGCATCCAGGCCCTCAATCTTTCACATCAAAGGGGACCTAACTTCCAGGAAGAAAGGCAGAGACCCTGGTCCACCCTGTGACCCTGCCTACTAAGGCCTTGCTCCATTCTGAGGGAGATAAAGATGTCGAGAGAAAAGGGATGATGCTCTTGAGACCAATCAGGAACTAGGGGGTGCGAGTCACAGTCAGGCCAGGCCTGACAAGCGGGAACATGACAAGAATCTGGACACTGCCCCTTTAAAAAAAAGGGGGGGGGGGCAGATCCCAAGAGTGGCCATGCAGCTGTGGGAACTGAGGCTAGGGCACTTTTTGGAAGATTTGGATTAGGCTGTAGAATAAGGAGGAGTTTTGACGTGGAGATAAGAAAAGAGTGCTTGTTGAACTACACAAGGTGGCTGTCCCTGGCCACACAAGGTGACTATCCCTGACCAAAGGCCTGGGAGGAGGAACCAGTTGAACACAATTGAATTGAAAGCTGAGCAAGAAAGGCCATGGTGGGTCTCCAGGGAGTGAATCCTGGCCCTGCTCCCGATCCCTTGTCCTCCCCCCACCCCCATCAAGGCCATGTCACATTTCTCGTGCATCAACCTCTGAGGAACAATGGGATGAGGGAAGGGATGGTGTCAATAAAAAAATCCCAAAGGGGGCATTGGCATGGTGGTGCCAGGCTGAAGCGGAGCCAGGTGCTTTTGGAAGATACACACAGCTTCCAGGCACAGGCTAGCCCAGTTCTGAGGGCAACCTCTGGCAATGAGCCAGACAAAAGGCAAGATGCCAGCCAAGCTGGGTAGGGTCTGGGTTAGGTTCTAGGCCCAGGAAAAGATGAAACACATTAAGGAAACTTCCAGAAGTCTGTGGCACACCAAAAGTAAGAACCAGGCAAGTGATTCCAGGAAAGGTGCAAAGAAAAAAAGGAAAATCAAAAAACCTGTGTTCTAGACCCCAGTGAATGTTGAGTGTCTTCATTATTGAGAGAAGACTAAGATTATTGAGACTAAGCTGTTGTACATCCCTTACGCTCACGTGCCAGACATCACTAATCAATCCCTGTATCTTTTCCTGATGAGCCCTTAGAATGACCTCAGAACTGTTCAAAACAGTAGCCCCACAGTCATGGCTTGCTGAGGAGCTTATCTGGGGCGTGGCAGTGGTTACAGAAGAGCCAAGTAGGGAACCCAGCAGAGGCATGGTGGACAGAGTTCACGGGTGAGATGAAAATTGCAGTCTGTTTGGGCCTGGCAGGGCGCTGCTCTGCGGGTGGGGGAGCAGCAGTGTTCCGATGGAGGAGAACAGGCTGACTCATAGACCAAGCACCGCGCACAAGAGATTGAACTCAGCATGCGAAACTCCTAAGGCAAGGGCAAAGTAGGCCCTGCAACACAATGAAGTCTCCCTGATGAATGTATCGAAATATATCAGAGGAGCAATCAGATTGGAGATTCACCTGGCGGGAAGGGGGAGGCTTTGTCACACAGGCAAGGGGACAGGGCGGCTTCTGAGGAGGACAATCTCAGGGTAGAAGAGGGATAGACCACTGATGTGGCTCTGGTTCTGTTCCCTGGGAGAGAAGCTGACCTGGCGCACTTGGGGGCAGTTACAAGCAAGTCGCAGGTACCATGTCCAAGTCTGTGGCTGCGGGCAGCCTGCTGGCGTCTGCTTCACACTGGCTCAGAGTCTAGTGCCCACTTGACTTTAGGGAATAGCTTAGGGTATGCAGACATCCCAGCCTCGGCCTCCAAGTGGCCTAAGCATCAGGGGGCTCTGAGGACCGTCCTTCTTGCTTTTATTCTAATAAGAGTTCTTACTACTTTCAGGGAGGAAAGATGATATGTGAGTTATTTTCCACTTTAAGCCAGTCCATGTCCCTTTATAGAAAAATAAATAGAGAGACAATTGGAAGATAGAGAAATGTATTTTTTAAAAGTCTCAATTCTGCCACCCAAAGACGTCTCCTGCTGGGGTGTGTGTCCCTTGGGTCTCTTTCTTCTGTTTGTAGGTTTTGTTTGGCTTGGTTTTTGCCTGGGTGTGTTTGTGCTGAACATACAATTCTGTTGCTTCCTTCTGCACACGGCGGGTTTTTTTTTTTCTTTTTTTTTTTCAGAATAAGCATCTTTCCGTGTTATTACAAACCCTCTGTAAACATCATTTTCAAAAGGCATTGAATATTCCATCCAGTGAATAGATCGCACTTTATTTAAACATGTTCTCCTCCTGTTGGGCCTCTGGATTCCCCCCACCCCCTGTTGATTTCTTTTTCTATCATAAATAAAACAAATGGCCTTTGTTTTCTCTTTCCTCTCTGAGGCCTCTACCAAACCAGAAAAGACAGACAGGTCCGGGTCCTATCTGGAAGTGTATGGTTGCCAAAACAACCGTAGCCCATAGCATTTCCCTGGCATTTCGCCAGAACCGGAGCTTGACCCATTTTGGGTCGTCGGTCACACAGCTGACCTTGTTGACGCTCAATGAGAAAGTCGAAGCTGGCTGGTGGGAGGGGCAGCCCAGGCACTCTTCCTCCATGGTAGTCAGTGCAAGGACCTTGTCCACATTGTACACGCTTGCGTGTGCAACTCCTCACTACCAGAAGAGCCCCATTTACAGGTTCGAAGACTGCACTCAGAGAGTTTAAAGGGAAAAATATCTTCCCCAAAGGCAAATTTTAAAGAGTTTTTATTTAAAGTATGCTAGAGGACTGGGGATGTAGGTCAGTCGGTCAAGTGCTAGCCTAGCAGGCATGAAGACCTAGGTTACATCTCCAATATAGCATAAACTGGGTGTGGCGGTCCATATTTATAACACTGGCATTTGGGAGACACAGGCAGGAAGCTCAGACATTCAAGGTCATCCTGAGCTATACAGTAAGTTAGAGGCCAGTCTCAAAACCCAAAACGAACATCAGAGTGTGATGGAAGCCAGCTTAGCCTTGGCTTGATGCTGGCATCATTCCTGGATTTTTTTTTTTCTAACCCCAGTTTACCCATGCCAATCAATCATGTCCTGTTTATGAACCTTCAACTCAAAAACGATGTTTCTCCATTCTCTCAGTGCCTATGTCTGTAAAGCTGGTTTGTCCCTGCCAAACTCAAGGGGGTAGTGAGAGAACAAGACATTCCCTGTCAAGCCATCAGCCCAGGGACAACTCCAGAACATGCCCCAGAAGAAGCCCCCAGCTATCCTGGAGGGAGCGTCCAGCTGGAAGGGCAAGGTCCCCCCTCCCCAGCTCCAACTCACTTGCCCAGTGTCTTGGCCTCTCAGAAGTCAGACTGTCTGTGCTTTAAGCTGCAGTGTTCCTTTCTTGTCTGAGAAGGTCTGAGGTTTCTCCAGATGAAAGCTAGTCCTATTTAAGGGCATCTGAGTTTCGGAAGTGTAAGCATATGCTATGCTCAGGCAGGGAGGGAGCGGTCAGGACTGGCCTGTTCACTGATTGGTAATTTCCCAGGTCAGAACATGGCCATTTTCCTAGGATTACCTAGAGCTCAGAGGGTCATTGGAAAGCATCAGGCCACCTAGATACCCTACAACTCCAAGGGGAGGGGCACCTTTCCTTTACAGAGAAGGAGAAACACCAGGCTTCCTCAGCTTCCTGCCTTTGTCAGCCTTACCTGGAAGAGCCCTATGGCTCTGGCCCCCCCTGAGAGTCCCCTGAAGCTTCAGCTTCAGCCAGCAGCAGCCCCTAGGCAGATGTGAGGCTGCAGCAGTAGGAGACAGATGAAACCAGGGCTGGAGGCACCTTCAGGGAGCTGGGGAACGGAAGAAAGGGCAGCCTGGAGGGAAGACTTTACAAACAGATCCCAGCCTGGGATCCTTTGAAAAGTGAGAGGCAGGTCAAAATAAAACAAAAAAAATGAGACTGTAGCAGAGTCTGGGTTGCCTCTTTGAAAAGAGATGGAAATACCAGCGTTCTCAGTCCCAGGGCGCTGTACATGCGCAGTAGCAGCAGCGGAAGCTGCCATGCCTCGCTAATGCCATGGTAGGGTATGTGGCTCAGGTACAGCCTGGAAGAAAACCAAGATGGGTCAGTGCAACAAAAAGAAAAATTAAAAAAAAAAAAAAAAACCACTATTTAAACCTGTCGTGGTAGCATAGGTCTGTAATCACAACATTCGAGATATATAGACCAGAGGAGCAGTTGAAGGCCAGCCTTGGTATGCAACAAGTTTGAGCTAACCTGGGCTGTATGAGACCTTATTTATGTAAGTGGTTTTTGTAGTTGTTGGGTTTATTTGTTTGTTTGGCAGAGTTGGGTTTAATAAATATATTTTAGCTTAAATTTAAGCACAGGGTTAAGAGAAGGAAAGAGCCCACAGGGAAAAAAGCAAGGCCCACTCAACGAGAAGGTGTGAGCTTTTGGAAGACGCATACTCCCGTTATCTTTACAGAGTCACATGCAGGTAGCACCTGCAGAATGACAATCCATAAGGCAAACTCAGTCACCCAGGGATGGAGGCAGGTAGGGTACATTCTAGAAACAAGGGCTTATCTGAGATGCCCAGAGAATTCTTAGGGGAGGGATAAGGCCCTACTCAAGGTCGGATGTTTTCAGACCTTAAAGCTGGGTCACTGCTATTAAAAATAACAGACAAAACCAAAAAAACAACAGCAAATAAAACAATACAGTAACAACAATGAAGAAATAAAACAAGGCCTTAACTGCAAGAGCTACTGATTACGTTGGAAGCTTTGCTTCTGGGACAGTAAGAGGCTCCCACCAGACTCCAAGGTAAGTGGTTCTGTTTCGATCCCAAATCCCCATAGATTCCCCTGTTTTCCTATTCTGACTGAATTTCCCTCTCCACTGAGATGTTGGTCCCCTGACTTTAAGAGTGGCAGAAGGCCACATTTCTGTCCTGTATAGTTGCTTCCATAACCAACCAAAGAGTAGCTTCTATCAAGAATCTGAAACCTCTACCCTGAGATCCGAGGGGACGAGAGAATCTAAGCTTGCAGAGCAGAGGGCCATTATTTGAGGGGAAAAGAGGACAGCCTTCAAGCCCTGGTGAGCAATACAGTGTATGCTCGTTCTAATTAGCATCAACTCACACCCTTCTCACATCTTTTATGCTAAGAATATCCAAAGAGAGAAACTATCTGCCCATTAACTGAATACACCAGGCTTGTAAGGCTCATTGTTAACTAAAAAGAAATTTTAAAAAAAATTTATTTATTTTTATTTTGTGTATATGAGCGTTTGCCTGAATATACGTCTATATGCCTCCAGTGTGTGTCCGGTGCTCACAGAGACCCAAAAAGGATATTAGGTCCCCTGGAACTGGAGCTACAGACAGCTGTGAGCCACCATGTACGTTCTGGGAACCGAACTAGGGTCCTCTGAAAGAGCAGCCAGTGCTCTTAACTGCTGAGCCATCTCTCAAGCCCCGAGATAAGGCTTTGTAAGTAGCCCTGGTTGGCCTGTAACTCTTCACATAGACCATGCTGACCTTAAACTTGTGGGTGTTACTCCTGCTGGGATTCCAGACATGGTCGCCCAAACCACCAAAGCCAAGTCTGCTAAGCTCTTTGTGTTTTATTTTGTTTTTAAGAGACTTGGGCATCGGGTGTACCTCCATGTGACAGATGTAGGGGGACAGCTTACAGAAGCAGAGGGTTAATTTGCTTCATGGTTTCAGATGGTCCATCCATGGACTCCTGGTTCATTGTGTCCCAATGAGGGGAGACAGAAACAGGTAGATCTCACTGGGACCACAGGTGCATGCTATGGCACCCAGACCCACCTCTTTTTTAAATGTGGGTGCTAGGGATCTGAGCCACGATCTCCTGCCCCAGCACTTTGTCAGAATCTCCCCAGCCCCAGCAATTACTTTGAAGAATAGAGTTTGCTCAGAGAAGACCCAAGACTGCCGCTATGGAGAAGAGCCCAGGCTAGCCACTAAACAGACACATGGCACAGTTACTCCAGTCAGCAGCCTGCCAATGACCTACCCAGGGACTGAGATCTCCCACATGCTCTGACCACAGATTCTAGGACTGAGCCGAGCAGAAGAACCAAGGCTGAACCCAGCACAAGCTGCTGATTCAGAGACTAACAGGAGAAGCACGTAGCCATAGTTTTAAGCCATGGGTTGACAATACACAACAGGCCTATGAAGTCTGAGCTAAGGCTACCACTTTAGCTGAGAAAACTAGAGTTCAAGACAGTGAAGCAGCTTCCCTTCCCAGAGCAAGCATCGACAAGGGGCGGAGCTAGGATGCCACCTCGGTCTGTCTGGCATTAAGCGTAGGTCCTTCACCATTCAGCCCCGTGGCTGGTCTTGGTTCTATCCAAACTAGAACTTGGGTTCCTGTCTGAGGATCTGCTCACCTCTCTGTCATTCCAGAAGGACAGGGCCTTCTCCAGGGCCCAGGAATACAGGGCAATGCTCTGAGCCAAGTTAGAGAAAGGGCTTAGGAATATTTAGAGCACAGTACAGGGGAGGTGGCTCAGAAGGTAAAGTGCCTTCTGTGCAAAATTGGGGTCGCAAGTTCGGATCCCTAGAACCCATGTGCCAAAGCCAGGAGTAATGTCACGCCCAAGGAATCCCAACAATGAGGAGTCAGAAATACTAAGTTTTGCTGGGGGCCAATGAGGCTCCCAAAACAAGGCAGATGGACAGCGCCTGAGGAATTAGTCAAAATTGACATTTGGCATTCAACAAGTGAGAGCATGAGTGTGTGTGTGTGTGTGTGACTGTGTACTCGCACTTGCACACAGTCACAAACACACACAGTCACACACACATTCACATACACACACAGTCACATAAACATACAGTTACATACACACACACTCACACAAGTCACAAATACACACACAGCCTCACATACACACACACACAGTCACACAGTCACAAACATACACAGTCATACACAGTCATACACGTCATACACACATTCACACACAGTCAAATACACACACATTGATACAGTCTCACACACATTCAAACATAGTCTCACACATACACAGTCACACACACAGTCTCTTGCACACACGCACTCACACACAGTCTAACACATACTTATACACAGTCACACATACACACAGTTACACACTCTCACACTCACACACATATACACACTCACACACATACACACACACACACATACACACACACACACACACACACACACACACACACATACACACTCACTAGTTCAGCTCCCTAAACAGCAGCCATTAACATCCGTTAGGCACTTTACCTGAGATAATTCACTGGCTTGTCCTCTTTTTCCATGCTGGGGATCAAACTCGGGGCCTTGAGCACCCTGGGCAACCCCAGCTGTGCTAGATCTCTTTATTTACTTCTCAAGACAACTCTGTAGATTAGACACTGTAGTGTTTTACAACTGAGGAAACGGAAACACAGAAAACTGAAGCCACCTGCTCCAGGTTGCAAAACCATGAAGCGATGATTGGGCGTGGGGCGTGGAGCTATTCCCAGCATCAACAGAGAAGGGTCAGCTGCAACAGGGGGTGCCACTGAGGTCACCCTTCCAGGCCTTGAAATTCGGCCTCTCTTGTGGAGCACAGCACCCCCCACAGCATGGCCTCTGTCTGCAGAGTGGCTAGCCCCCAAGGGAACCACAACAAATAACTGGTAATATTTGACCCTGTTCTCGGTGCCACCGCGGCCTTTAATGGAACGTAGCTCTGAGGCCTGAAATGTCTCCCTGAATGTCACACAACCTGCTTCCTGGATACAGGGCTGCTTTCCTGTCTGTGAGAGGTACTGTGTCACCGCTGCTGCCACCACCATCACCATCCCACTGCTTAACACCCTATTGGCACACAAGGTGAAGGAAACAGACAGGCCCCACTGCCGGCCAAGACCCTCTAGGATACTGAAAGCTGCTCCCCACCAAGGGCAACCTTGGCACTGCCCGGACTTCAGCGTCTCCAAGAAATTCCAGGCAACTACAGGTGGTGTGTCAGTTTCTTAGCCTTGGGGGAGAGGACTCCAAGGCAGTCTGATAAGCTCCCTTTAACAGAGTCACCTGTGCCTTCTTTCTCTATCCTCTGACTTCTTTGGAAGAGCACCCCTCCCCCGCCCCGCCCCGCCCCGCCCCGCTTAGCCCCACCCACACGGGGCGGCGCTGCCTTAGCGGCGCCTTCTCCCACTGCTCTCCCCAGCTGCTCTTGACAGAGCCCAGGAGTTACGTACCTAGACAGAGAAACCTCGTACGTATAAAAAAAAAAAAAAAAAAAAAAAAAAAACGAATGAAAGCACGTTGGAAGGTGGCGAACGCCACCCACGTGTGATGTGTCTTTATTTGTAATGAGTGTCAAAGGGATGCGGCCTTGCTCAGTTCAGGAGCACAGTTTACCCGTCTGCAGATTGCTATTTATTCCCACAATCACCTTGATTCGATCGCGCGCAGCGGTCTACCCGGCTAGATCAGAGGAGGGTCGGCTTTAACCTGGCCTCAATTTGAATCTCAATAAATGGAGTGAATTCTTGCAAAAACAAAACAAAACAGGGACCTTCTGTAACTAAATCAAATCCTAGGGGGCCAAATCAAGCCCGACCCTCCTGGAGAGAAGGTTTTCCTGCCTGGATTAGACCCAAAAGCTTTAAATGGCTTTGATTCTTTCCGTCTCTGGCTTCCACTTACTCAGCCTCCTTCTATTCCTTGACCCAGCCGTGGGGTTGGGTGGGGGGGGAGTAGGCGTTGGGGGGGGGGGAAGCTGGGACAAATTAGCCTCGGGGAGAATCCAAGCAGTACGGCTCTCCTGAATTAATAGTCCCACACCCCCTTTAAAAAGACATTTACAGTGGGGATCTGGGAAGCTGGGAGTATGGGGAGCCGGAGATCTGGGGAGTTGGGGATCTGGGGAGCAGGGGAGCTGAGGATCTGGGGAGCAGGGGAGTTGGGGATCTGGGGAGCAGGGGAGTTGGGGAGCTGGGGTCTGGGGAACTGGCTTAGTCAAGTAAGTGCAGTGCCTGCTGAGGACCTGAGTTTAGATCCTCAATTCTCATGTAAGGCTCAGTATGGTGGGGAGCATCCTTGACCTCTGTAAATATGAACATGTCCCCGTACACACACACACACACACACACTCATTTCACACACTTATTCACACAACTCACTTATTCACAAACATTCACTTATTCACACACATTCATTCACACACCTATTAACACACACTCACTTATTCACACACATTCATTGATCCATACACACACACTTATTAACACACACACTGTCACACACATCCATTTACACACATTCACTCACACACTCACACACATAGACTCACTAAATAAATAACTGAAAAGACAGGATTTTGTGTGTGTGTGTGGTAAAATACAACAGAATATGGCATTTGCCATTAGGTCAACTTTAAAATACACGGTCCAGCAGCAGCTTGTTCACAGCCTGTGTCTCCTTACATGCTTTTCTGATTACCACAGATATATAAACATTTACTGCAGGATATATAATTGGAAAAATACAGCCTCCAAAGAGAGTGGAAAACATTTCTCCTATAAACAACCCATTCCGGCTTGATTTCTTTATTTTGTGATTTTAAATATAAAAAATGTACTCCCTCCTGCACCACAATTGATGCTGTTTTTTTTTTTCTCCTATCAGAATATTATGACTATTTTTGTGGCTTGAGTTTTAAAAATGTATCCCTGGGTCTCTTTTGATTGTGGTAAAATATACACAGTATAGCATTTTTACCATTTGGGCCATTCATAAACAGAGAGTTGGACGGTTGTTCTTCTCAGTACAAAGGGACCCTCTGTGCCCACTGCGGCCCCAGCTCCTCTCCCTGAAGCCCACCCGAGTATACACTGTCATTCCCTCTGGAAAACATCCTTCCAAGGAAGAAGGAGCTCTCTGCTCTGTCAGCACAGATAATTGGAAACACGCCTTAAGCACAAAGATAGACTGGTTTTTCATTCATTCTAGAAGGTTCCACAGACCACACTGGCAGGCAACTCAGCGGGATGCTTTGGGGCAGGGGAATCTGATGAATGACTTCCTCTCACAGACACCACATCCCTCCTCATCCCCACAGGCAAGACAAGGGAGCGTCCTTGACTCCCTGCTCGCTTTTCAGGCTTCTGGCTCAGTTAGTTACTTTTGGCATTTTAACAAAATATAGTTTGAAAGCAGCCGAATAATACACAGCATGCTAATGACGGTGTTCATTGTGGGTCCTCACTGTGCAAGTGTGAATCTTCCCAGGAATGCAGAACTCAGCAGCTGTGATTAAATGGTAACAATCTCTTCCCAGTTGTGGGGTACCGAGGCCAAGGACTGTATTTGTGGTGAATGATTAAGGCTGGGGTAGTGGCTCTGTTGACAAGTGTTTGCCATTCCGTCATAAGGACATGAGTTTGATTCCCCGGATCCTACGAAGGCCGAGTGCACTTGTAATCTTGCTGCTCTGGAGGCAGAGATAGTAGGATCCATCGGGCTTGCTGGTCTGTTGAGAAAACTCCAGGTGAGGATTTGGTGTGTGCATTTGAGGAATGAAATATGAGGCTGTCCTCTGTTCATGTGTACACACACACATGAAAATGCACACATGCACATACAGAGGAAGCATGACTGACCAGAGTGGGAGATGAGAAGAACAAGATCGTGATGCACAGCCGACACCAGAAAATACCTCATTTCAGGGACCAGAGAGGTTCAAGGACGGAGTGGCAGGCTAGTCAATCAGCATGATTGATGTGCAGGCATCTGGCCTCTCTTCCTCAAAGGTGGGTAGGCAGGCACGGGCTACCCAGACACTGAGGAATAATATCATGGCAGGCTGGCACAGACATCAGCACAGGAAGGAGATGGGATGACACACAGGACTCAAACAAATGATTGTTCTTAAGGTGGCTTCTAACAGTGGCACTGAAATTGGCGCATGAAGACTCACAAAGGGTGCTTAGCTAGACAAGGCCAGGTCTCAGGGCACTGTCAACCAGGGTAGGAAGTCTGAGTTTTATGTGTAGCCTGCCCAGAAGGCTTCAGAGGATTCGGTCATTACGTTTAGTCTCTCATTTGGTTTTGTGTTTCTTTGAGGCAGGATGTCACTATGTGGTTCTGGTTGGCTTCAAAGTTGTCGCCATGCTCCCACATTCCCCACTATACTGGGTTTACAGGTGTGTGCTGCCACACCCAGCAGCCTTCTTTCAGGATTTAATACACTTTTACTCTTAACTATGCATTCACATACGCATCTGTTGTCTTGTGGTGGGGGTGCAGTGCCCAAGATGACCAGAAGAGGGCGCTAGAGTTATAGAGCTGAACTGCCCAATGAAGGTGCTGGGAATTGAACTTGGATCCTCAGCAAGGACGGTATGTGCTTTTAACTACTGAGCCATAATCTCTCTGGATCTTTTTTTTTTAGACTTGGTTAGATGTAAGAGTTTCAAGGACAGCACCAGGGTTACCATCACTTTCTCTATTGCTAAGGTGTTACAGTCATCTGGTTCATTTGTCACCCCTGCAGACCCTGCAGTGACACAGCTTCATTGACAGAGGTCCATACTTTTCCTGAGCCTGCATCTGATGCCTCTTTTCTCCCAGGATCCCCTGGGAGAGACTGTGTTACCTGCTAGCTTCATGTCTCCTTAACCTGTTCCTGGTGGGAACTCTTCCTCGTAGCAACGGCCATGATGGCTTTGAGTTGCACCGATCAGGACTTTTGAAAACTGACTATCAAGGAGTTCTACCTGAGGCTTTGCGTGGGATCATAGGTATTTGAGGAAAATCAAATGAGACAAATCTCTGGGCACATCTGTGAGGAATATTCTAGACTGAATTAGCTGAGGTGGGAAGACCCTTCCTGACTGTGGACTGCATCATCCTATGAGCTGTGCTCCTGGATTGAGTAAATAGGAAGAAGTGAACCAAGCATCAACTTCCATCTCTCTCCTTCCTGACTGTGGATACAATGTGACCAGCCACCTCAAACTCCTGCCTACTGAGAGTGGATACAATGTGACCAGCCACCTCAAGCTCCTGCTTCCTGACTGTGGATACAATGTGACCAGTTACCTCAAACTCCTGCCTACTGAGAGTGGATACAATGTGACCAGTCACCTCAAACTCCTGCCTACTGAGAGTGGATACAATGTGACCAGTCACCTCAAACTCCTGCCTACTGAGAGTGGATACAATGTGACCAGTCACCTCAAACTCCTGCCTACTGAGAGTGGATACAATGTGACCAGTCACCTCAAACTCCTGCCTACTGAGAGTGGATACAATGTGACCAGTCACCTCAAACTCCTGCCTACTGAGAGTGGATACAATGTGACCAGTCACCTCAAACTCCTGCCTACTGAGAGTGGATACAATGTGACCAGTCACCTCAAGCTCCTGCTCTGACTGTGGATAAATGTGACCAGTTACCTCAAATCCTGCTATGAGAGTGGATACAATGTGACCAGTCACCTCAAACTCCTGCCTACTGAGAGTGGATACAATGTGACCAGTCACCTCAAACTCCTGCCTACTGAGAGTGGATACAATGTGACCAGTCACTCAACTCCTGCCTACTGAGAGTGGATACAATGTGACCAGTCACCTCAATCCTGCCTACTGAGAGTGGATACAATGTGACCAGCCACCTCAAGCTCCTGCTTCCTGACTGTGGATACAATGTGACCAGTTACCTCAAACTCCTGCCTACTGAGAGTGGATACAATGTGACCAGTCACCTCAAACTCCTGCCTACTGAGAGTGGATACAATGTGACCAGTCACCTCAAACTCCTGCCTACTGAGAGTGGATACAATGTGACCAGTCACCTCAAACTCCTGCCTACTGAGAGTGGATACAATGTGACCAGTCACCTCAAACTCCTGCCTACTGAGAGTGGATACAATGTGACCAGACACCTCAAGCTCCTGCTTCCTGACTGTGGATACAATGTGACCAGCCACCTCACACTCCCGACAGTGGATACAATGTGATCTACCCCCTCTTGCTCCTACTGCCATGCCCTCTCTGCCCTATCTGACATGATAGACTGTGACATAATAAACCTTCTCTTCCTTAGGTGTCTCTTTGTCACAGCAATAAGGGAAGCAATGACTTACAATGCTGCTCTCATCCCACAAGGGCACCTACTGTCAGCATGATGAGCCACTGTTGGTGTTGACCTTGACCGCCAGTGCCAACTGGCACTTTAGAAGCACATCACTGTGTAGGACTGGGGAGCAGACTTCCGAATGGGACATTCCCCTGTCCTTCTCCTACTCTTTCTGCATCCATCAGCAGGGACATAGAGGCTTACTTCCTGTCTTGGTGATATTCCACCATGACAGTTGCTGTGTTGCCCCAGTTCTCTAGTATTGGGCATCAGGATCTCTTTCAGGCTTCTGTGTTCCTGTATATGCCCATTACTGTTGCTGTCATAAAATACTTGGAGCTAGGTGTTTACAAAAAAAAAAAAAGGAGGTTTGTTTTGCTTACAGTTTGGGGACTTAAACATGGTACCAGCATCATGTGGGCTCAGGCAAGGGCCTCACGGAAGGCAGTGTCAAAGGTAGGAAGGAGTGTGTAGAAGTGATCACACAGGAGCTGGGGCAGGGGCCAGACTTGTTCTTTAATAACGTATGACTCCTTCTGGAACTAACTTCCTAAGGCCAGCACCAATCCATGCCAGGGCCAAGCCTCCAGTACCCTAACCACTGAGCCATCATGTGGCTTCCACTACACTCTGCCTCTTAAAGTTCCTGGTTCCTTTCATACCTCCACCCTAGTGACAAAGCGTCCAGTACACAAACCCTGAGGGACAAACCACACATTAGCAGCCCCCTTGACACAAACACCTTGTCTCCATACTCCTGGTACCATAGATGCTGTAGACGCAAGGACTCTGCTCACTTCCAAGGAGCTTTGGGTCCTGCCTGTGGAGAATGACATCAATAGTCAACATCTGACACTAATGGTTTCTAAGTACAGGTGGCATCATCCAACTTCAGTTTTAAGTGTGTCCCTTGAGTCACCTGGCAGAGGATGGATTGGTGGTGCTAGTGATGGGTATATTACTTTTCTCCTTGCAGTGTCTAAATGCCTGGCAAAAAGCAACTTAAGGAAGTGTCTTGGCTTGCTTTTTGTCAGTGTAATAAACACTGACAACCTAAAACAGCTTGGAGATTCCAGAAAGGGGTTTCTCGTCCATCAAGGGAAGTCAGGGCAGGAACTCAAGGCAGGAACCTGGAGGCAGGAACTGAAGTAGGTGCCACAGAGGAACGCTGCTTACTGTCTTACTCTCCAGGCTCGCACTTAGCAACCTTCTTTATACTGGTCAGGAGCACTGTCCACGGTGAACTCAGGCCCCTTCCACGGTGATCTGGGCCCTGACACCCCATTGTTCCTTAAGAAAATACCGCCATAGACTTGCCTATAGGCAATGTGGTGGAGGCGTTTTCTCAGTTGAGGTTTCCTCTTCCTGGTAAAGAGGACTTTGTTGTGGCTCACAGCCTGACAGCACAGTTCACGATGGCTCGGCGGCAGGAGCATGAGGATGTTGGTCACATTGCATCTGCAGTCAGGAAGCAGAGAGAGGTGGGTGCTGAGGCTCCGCCCCATTTCTCCTCTTCACTCAGTCCTGGACCCCAGCCTGGGAAAGGGTACGGCCCGCATTCAGAATCAATCCTCTCTAAATTAATCCAGTCTAGAAACACTGGCAAGGGCACGCCCAGAGATATATCTCCTGGGTGGTTCTAAATGTTGTTAAGCTGACAACAATATCAACCCTCATAGCAGGTGTAATGAAGTCTGTGAAGAGGCAGTGGTCTATGCCACAAAGACTAACAGGAAGCTAGAGGTTGGACCTTATGGTAGCCACGTGCCTACCAGATTGGTTCTGCTGTGCGGTCTACCTCTGCCCTCGACTCCATCCACACCTTCTCTCCCCCAGTCATCTCAGATCGCTCTAGTCAGGACTTGGTGGAGTGTAGCAGCTCTCATCTTTGATTTCTCAAAAGGGCTTCTATAAACCAGGTCTGGATAAGGCTCCTTCTCTTACACGGAGCCACACAAATCTGATGGGGGCTCTTGGGCTGCATAGCAGTGGAGCACTGATGTCAGGCCGCAGGGAGCACCACGGAGCCCACTTAACAAAATAAACTGTGTTTGAGCTCTCTTCCACATCCATTTGATGGCGATCATTAGTGTGCTAATTAAAATGGATTCTTATCTGTTTGCTGAACGGGCCCGGCAGGACCTTATGTTGGCAAGATCGTACTGGCAACATTTTTACATTTCTTTGGTTATAGACAAAAGACGCTCTGGTTTTAGCCCTTCATTTAATAATTCAGGCGACGGCAGCATTCCGAGGCCCTTTATCCCAAGGGTTTTTCTTGATAGCACAGCTGGGAAGGACATGGCAGCCAACACCCCCAGACCCAACTCCAGCAAACAGGATCTTGTAATCCTCCTCTCAGCCTAGCTGGGTTGGCTCCCGCCTGCCTTCATTAAGAGTTTGTTACTCAAATTAATAGTACAAACAGGGTTGCAGAAGGGACTGTTTAACCTACTTAAGACAGCACACTGTTTTTAAGCAATTAGGACGGTTTGCACATGGTGAATGAACTCACCAGATAAGCCTCATTTCTGCCACTGGGACAGATCAGGCGATCAGGGCTCTGTAACGCTGTGATGGCTCCAGAATGTGTAGCATAGCCATTTACTGAAAGTAGTCCCCCATGGTTCAACTTCTCGTTCATTCTCACCGGACCTGAATTCAGCATCTATAAAATGGGGCCTATCCTGTCTCACAGGGTCATTGGAAAGAGGTAATGGGTAAGTTTATATCCAGAAACAGGAATTGGATTGACCCAGGCCTTGCCTCAAATTGGGTCAGATGAGAGGACAGACTCCAAGCTCAGCTGCTGATGGGGACAGCCAGGCACGGAACTGGCAGCCGCTGTGTTCCTGAAATGAGACCAGCATCTGTCTGTCTTTGATCTGGGCTCTATCACAACATGGACAATGTGGATCAAATTCTCTGCATCTTAAATGTTTTGGAAGCTGATTGGATGAGCTTTGTGGCTAGAAAAGTTTGATGGGCACTATAAGATGGTCTAATAGTTGGGATTTGGTACTCTCCCTGCCATGGCCCAAGTTTTTCATTCTCAGTTAGGGAAACTGCTTGTCTTGGGCCTGAAACGATGGCTCAGCAGTAAAGAATATTTGCTGCTCCAGCAGAGGACCTGAGTTTGGTTCCCAGCACCGGTGATGGAGTGCTGACAATTGCCTGTAACTCCAGTTCAGGTGGATCTGGCGCCTTCTTCTGACATCTTAGGGTACTACACACACACACACACACACACACACACACACACACCCCAAAATAAGATTCCTTAAACTTGTGTTTAAATTAGATAAATGTATTTATATTCTTCTAAGGGAGAAATGTTTTTCTTCTATTCTCTTAGGCTCAGTGTATGGAACCTGTAAAATAAACTAATTTTAGGTTAGATAAATGGCCAGGGATGCATCTTGTTTGGTTCAGTGCTTGCCTGGCATGTATAGAGTCTGAATTATAAACCAGGTGTGGAAGCTCAAACCTGTGATCCCAGCACCTGGGAGACAAAGGCAGAGGCAGTAGAAGTTGAAGGTCATCCTCCAATTTCCTAATAAGTTCAAGGTCAGACCCTGTCTCAAAAACCAAAGATACATAATAGCTACATCATGTTTTCTGATCTTTGCCTGCCCAGAAATTCCCCCAAAAAGGCAAAATTCAAAGAGGGTATGAAGGCCTCAAATAAATACCCTTTTAAGGGGAGAGAGAGAGGAGAGAGAGAGAGAGAGAGAGAGAGAGACAGAGAGAGACAGAGAGAAAGGCTGCAGAGAGAAATCTATCATGGGAAGCTAGAAGGGTGTGCTGGAACTCACCCCAGTTGACACCAAGGTGGCTATAGTCACACAGGTAAAGACATGATCATACAGGTGGCGGGGGGGTTACTGGGAGTAAAGGCACCTGCCAGGCAAGCCTGAGGATCTGAGGTATATCCTCAGGTCGTATGTAAAGATGAGAGCACACTTGTATTCCAGGGCTCCTGTGGGGAGATGGGAGGCAAAGATGAGACATTTACTTGGAAACTCACAGACTAGAGGGGACACAAAACGAGAGAGCATGCCTCAAAAGCAAAGTGAGAAGGTGAAGAAGGAGAAGGCCTGGGGCATTCAGTGTGTGATTATATATGCATTTGTGTGTGTGGAAGCGTATGTAAGAGTGCGTGAGTGTGTGGGTGTATGTGAGCTGTGTTGGGGTGTGTGTGTGTGTGAATGCGAGCAGATTGAGCGTATGTGATTCTGTGTGAGCATGTGTGAACGTGCTTCTATAAGTGTTGAAACGTTTGTGAGTTTGTGTGTGTCTGAGTGTATGTGCATAGGTGTGTATGTTTTGGGGTATGTAAGTATGTATATATGAGTGTGAGTGTCTGAGGCTGGGAATGTGTGTGTGAATATGAGTGTGTAAATATGTACATGTGTGTGAATGTGTACGCATGACCCTGCACATGTGTCAGTGTGAGAGTATATATATTTGAGTCTCTGTGTGTGGTGTGTGGATGTGAGTACGTATATGAGTGTGTGGGAATATGTGTAGGTGTGCTTGTCTGTGAGTGTGTCAGTGTGTGGGTGTATGGACATGTATGGGTATATAAGAGGCTGTGTGTGAATGTGTGTGTCTAGGTGAGTGTGTGTGAATGTGTGAGTGTGCACGTTGAGTATGTGAGTGTGTGCATGAGCGTGTGAGTGTTCACATGAGTGTGTGGATGTGTCTGTGAGTGTGAGTCTGTGTGAATCCATGTGTCACTGTGTGTGTGAGTGTGTGTTTGCATACACACAAGCACTTTACCAGCTGAGCTACATCTCCAGCTCATGTGGAGTATGTTTTTATTTTATCTTGTTTTTATTTTTTTCTGCTTTGAGGTAGCATGTAGCCCAGTCTGGCCTTGAACTCTGTGAGGTTGCAGATGACCTTGAACTCCTGATCCTCCTGTATCCACCTCCCAGGAGCTGAGATTACAGACCTGTACCCACCACGCCTGTGTTGTTGTGGTGGTGATGGTGGTGGTGGTGGTGGTGATGGTGGTGATGTGGTGGTGGTGGTGGTGGTGGTGGTGGTGGTGTGGTGGTGGTGATGGTGGTGATGGTGGTGGTGGTGGTGGTGGTGGTGGTGGTGGTGATGGTGGTGGTGGTGGTGGTGATGATGGTGGTGGTGATGGTGGTGGTGATGATGGTGGTGGTGATGATGGTGGTGGTGATGATGGTGGTGATGGTGGTGGTGGTGGTGGTGGTGATGATGATGGTGGTGGTGGTGGTGATGGTGATGGTGGTGGTGGTGGTGATGGTGGTGGTGGTGATGATGGTGGTGGTGATGATGGTGGTGGATGGTTGGTGGTGGTGGTGGTGATGATGATGGTGGTGGTGGTGGTGATGGTGATGGTGGTGATGGTGGTGGTGATGATGGTGGTGATGATGGTGGTGATGTTGGTGGTGGTGGTGGTGGTGGTTGATGGTGGTGATGGTGGTGATGGTGGTGGTGGTAGTGGTGGTGGTGGTGATGGTGGTGATGGTGGTGGTGATGATGGTGGTGGTGGTGGAGACACTGGGAATCAAACCCAGGGCTCCAGGTATACTGGAAAAGCACCCTACCAACTGAGCCGCAGCCCCAGCACTGACATGATTGGTTTTGCTGCTGCTGACCAGTCCTGCACACTGGGCTCTGGAGTCTCTGACTTCGTCTTACTCCGGGCATCTCCTGTTGGCTCAATATCTTTCTCAGTCATTCTCCCTGGAGTTCTGGTTCCTCTCAGGGAAAGTTGGTGCTTAGAACCCTAGATTCCAGGGTTTAGAGTCTTCATAGCTACTGGGATGGTGGGGCCTTTGTCATGGCCACAACCACATGCTTCTACTTCTGTATTCATTTTCTTCCTTCCTTCCTTCCTTCCTTCCTTCCTTCCTTCCTTCCTTCCTTCCTTCTTTCCTTCCTTATCTTTTTTGACTTTTTGGTTTTGTCTTTTTATCCTGTGTACATGTTGTGTGTTTGTGTGTGTGCACATGTGTGTATACATATGTGCACATGTGTGTTTGTATATAAGCATGCATTCGTGCATGCAACTGTAGGTATGGCTCTATACACGAATAAGAGCATGTGTTTATGTGCTCACCTATATGCATGTACGTGCATTCATGCATGTGTGAGTGCACATATGTTTGCATGGATGTGTGCGTGTGCATGTGTGTGTGTAACTATGTACATACATGGTGTGTGTGTGTGCGCGTGTGTGTGTGCCAGAGGAGACTTTTCAGGAGGCAGTTTTCATCTTTCTTTCTTGTTTTTGAGGCAGGGCACACTTGTATTTTGTCCCTGAGCATGCCAGGCCAGTGGCCAGTGAACTTCTGGGTGGTTCTTCTGTCTCCAGCTCTCATCTGAGCACAGCGCTGTTGGAACCGAGGGTGTACACCATTGCATGCAGCTTTCCGTGTGCTTCCTGGTCATCAGGCTAACGTGCAGGTGCCTTCACCCACTGAGCCACCCTCCCACAGTTGAGTCACCTTACTTTCTGTCACCTGCGGATTGCTTCTAGAACACCAAAATCTGAGGATGCACAGGTGCCCTGTAATAAGGGTGTAGTGGCACTCATCGGCCACCCCAGCACTCCGGAGGCCAAAGCAGGAGAATTGCAACACGTTTTCAGCTAACCTGGTCTACATAGTGAGTTCCAGACCAGCATAGTTATCATGGGAGACCCTGTCTCTAAAGAACAGCACTCCCCATCTAAGATGTCATGGTATCTGCCTGCAATCCCACACGTCTTCCTATGTGCCTTAATTGCCTCTAGATGTCATAGGACCCAAGAGAAGGTGTGTGTCTCACACGAGCAAGCATGTTACACTGTGGGAGAGTGATGTCAGGAAAGCAGCGGCACATGCTTAGCACGCAGCTCTTCTTTTGTATTTTGGATCCTCAGTTGGTTGAATGCTGGGTAGGTTGGTCTCAGTTGGTCGGAGAGAGGCCAGGGATTGCTAAGTGTCCTTGTGGGGCATCTGTGATGATGGGGACCACAGACCAGGGCCCAGGAAGTGAAAAGACAGTGTGCAGTCTGGTGAGCACAGACCAGGTGCTCATCCTCCTTCTCTCTGTCCTTGCTCTCCTCTCTCTCTCTCTCTCTCTCTCTCTCTCTCTCTCTCTCTCTCTCTCTCTGTCTATTCCTTGCTTTATCTCTGTCATTTGAAGTGTTTACTAGTTCTCTCAGACTCTGTCTCTCTGTTTCTGTCTTTACCTCTCTTAGCCTCTGTCTCCAGATCTGTTTCTAACTCACTGTCTCTGTGTCTCTGTGTGTCTCTCTATTTCTCTGTGTCTGTTTCTCTCTCTCTCTCTCTTTCTCTCTCTCTCTTTCTCTCTCTCTTCCTCTGCCCCACACTTCTGGTGGCTATGCTGTAAACTTGTCTGCTCCCCAGACCCTCCTTCTCATGACAGACAGAAGCCTCAGAACCCAGGAGCTGAAATAAAGCATCCCTCCTGTAAAATCGTACTCGAGGACATTTTATCACAGTGAGCAAGAGTCCAGGAAAATCCCCAAGTCCAGTGCAAGGACAGGATGTGCTAAAAACACTCCTCCCTGCTTCAGACGCAATCAAGAAGGTGGAAGGGAAGCTTTGTTACCAACTGACAAACAGGGATGGAGGGAGAGAGGAAGAGGAAGAATGAGAGAGGAGAGAGCCAGAGAAAGACACGGGAGATGGTGACAAAAGACATGGACAGAGACAGAAGTGGGGAATATGCTGACAGAAGTCTGGGACTGGGGAGCTAGCTCATAGGTAAAATGTGTTCTGTACAAATATGAGGACCTGGGATCAAATCCCAGAATTCACATAAATCCAGATGTGATCGCATGGACCTGTAATCCAGAGACTCTATGGAAAGATGGGAGACAGGGGGATCCCTGGAGGCTCATGGACCAGCTAGCCTGGCACACACAGCAGTGAGCAATGAAAGACCTAATCTCAAACCCTGGAGTTGTCCTCATTATGTAAGGACAACATCATGAGAGTATAACTTAAATTTAAACATAAAACTAAAAAGGAGGGAAGATTTATTTCCTGGGCTCCACATGTTTGCTATGGCATACATGGATAACATACATACACACACCACACATACACATGCACAGCACACATACATACCACACACATACCACATACACACATGCCACACACACGTGTACACACCACACACACACCAAATCACGCACACACCACACACCACATACACACACATACCACACACACACACCACACCACATACACACACACCACACAGACACACATATCACACACACACATATTATGCATACACACACACACACCACATACCACACACACACACATGTACAGCACATATACATACCACACACACACATACCACACACACACATGCATACACACTACACACACACACAGCAGACTACATACACACAAACATACCATGCACACACATGCACAAGAACATGCACACACATGCGTGAGTGCACACACACATACACACATACAATATAACACTGCCCAAAAGGATAAAAAAAATCTAATGCCCAAAATATATCAAGATCCTTTATGATCCAACAGTAATACAGTAATACTAGCAATCCAATTTATAATAGGCAACTAGTCTGAATAGGCAGATGCTCAATGGCCAATGAGCTCATGAGAACATGCTTAGCATCATTAGTTACTAAGGAAATGCAATTATGACTGTGGTGCACCAGGCGCCACTCAGGAGGACGGCTGTCATGTGGAAACGGACAATGGCAAGGCATGGCAAGAATGTGGAAAAAATGTGCCACCATGAAGGGACAAGTGGTGAGGTGGGTCTGTGGTTAAGAGCACTGGCTGCTCTTGCCGAGGATCCGGTTCCCAGCGCCTACGTGGTGGCTCACAACTGTCTATGACTCTGGTCCCAAGGTATCTGACATCTTCTTCTGGCCTCTGGGAACACTGCTCGTGTGCACGGTGCACTTGTGTACACGCAGACAAGGGACCCATACACATGCCAAATAAATGGAGTGCTAGTGGGTGTGTAAGATGGAGCCACTCTAGAGACTGCATGCTGCTCTGACAGTTGGCGGCGACATCGCCAGAGGACTTACCAATTTAGAAACAGAGGTACAGCTGAGGAAATGTCTAAAAGAACCAAACCTCACTCACACAAGGACGTGTGCAAAAACGCTCCTGGCAGCATTGCTCGTGAGACTCAGTGAAGATTGACTAGATGCCCATCAACTGATAAAGGCGCAAACAACGTGGTGTGACCATCAGAATGAGTGAAAGGCCAGACTAAACCACACAGTGCGTAAGCCTTGAAAATTCTGCACTAAACAGAGGGAGCTGCTCACCAAGGACCGGAGGGTGAGATTCCATCTCCACAGCCTGTTCAGAATCCATAGAAACAGAGCAGATTAGTAGTTGCCAGGGGCTGGGACATTGGGACATCAAGGAGAATGGGGAGTGACTGCTCATGTGTGCCATACCTCTTTGGGGGCTGGGGAGAAGTTTCTAGAATTAAATAGTGGCAGTGGCTGCGTGACTCTGAGAATACACAAGAACCGGTGGGTGCGGACTGGGAGACGGCTCAGGGTGAAGCATGGCGTGAGGACCTGACCTCGACGCCCGCCCAGGATCTACCTAGAAGCCGGCCATGGGGCACAGGTCTGCACCTGCAGCTCTGGGGAGGAGACAGAAGGACCTCAGGAGCTCTGTCACCTGCCAGTCTAGCCCAAGGAAAAGCTCCAGGCTCAGTGGGAGATTGTGGCTCAAATGATAGGGTGGATGGAGAAGTGACCGAGGACCTCCACCTGTGTCCACACAGGCAGGAACACACATGCATGTGCACAGGGAGACACACAGAGACAGAGAGACATGGACAGAGAGACAGAGAGACACAGAGAAAGACACAAGACAGAGAGACACAGAGAAAGACACAAGACAGAGAGACAGAGAGACACAGAGAGAGACAGAGACAGAGAGACATAGGCAGAGACAGAGAGATAGAGAGACACATAGACATAGAGTAAGAGTAAGACACAGAGAGAGACACAGAAACAGAAAGACACAGAGAGAGGCAGAGAGAGACACAAAAAGACACAGAGAGACAAAGAGACAGAGATATACAGAAAGACAGAGAGACAGAAAAAGAGTCAGAGAGTGAGACACAGAGAGAGACACAAAGAGAGAGACAGAGAGAGATATAGAGACAGAGAATATTATGCACTTTAAGATAAAGGATTTAGAGGCTGGAGAGATGGCTCAGCAGTTAGGGGTGTGTATTCATTTCCTGTTGTTGCTGTATCAAATGACCAGAAACTGTTATTTACAATAGCAGGCATGGCTGAGACGGCTAATCCCAGACATCTCAGGAGACTAAGGAAAGAAGATCACGAGTTCCAGGCCTGTCTGGACTACAGATCAAGTTCAAGACCAGTCTGGGAAAGGTAC
Organism: Mastomys natalensis; assembly: GCA_021653895.1. Taxonomy (NCBI): domain Eukaryota; kingdom Metazoa; phylum Chordata; class Mammalia; order Rodentia; family Muridae; genus Mastomys; species Mastomys natalensis. Next base: position 2,059,957 of record JAJTUV010000359.1, on the reverse strand, counting down.
TGATATCCTCAAAATAAAACCTAGGAAGAAGGCAGAGACTATAGGTCAGTGGAAAGCAGTAGCCTTTAATGCATGAGGCCCTAGACTCTCCAAAACAACAAAAGCACCACTACCACCATCATCACCATCACCACCACCATCACCATCATCACCACCACCATCATCACCATCACCATCACCACCACCATCACCATCATCACCATCCCCACCTCTGTCACCATCACTATAACGTATGCGTATTATCTTACAGTGCTGTAGATCGGAACAGTTGGTGTGCAACCTAATCTGGAAATTCTCTCCCAGACACGCCCAAGAGGGTTGTCTCCGCAGTGTCCTCAACCTAGTCAGGTGGACAATCAAAATTAACCCTTTAATTCCCATGGCTAAAAGTTATTCCTTCCAGTGCCGTCTTCTGTTGCTCAGGGTGACGAGAGTGAAGGTCCCTGGTCTGCGGTGCCTGCCAGGAGCAGGATCCAGACCCACGATGAGACACCACGTTACGCTGGCAGAGGAGGACAAACAGTGCTTCTGGCAAATAGTGAGTCAGCACACAGTCAGTCAGCACACACTGGGTCAGCACACACAGGATCAGCACACACTGAGTCAGCACACACTGGGTCAGCACACACAGGGTCAGCACACACTGAGTCAACATACACTGAGTCAGCACACACTGAGTCAGCACACACTCAGCACACACTGAGTCAGCACACACTGAGTCAACATACACTGAGTCAGCACACACTCACTTAGCACACACTGAGTCAGCACACACTGGGTCAGCACACACAGGGTCAGCACACACTGGGTCAGCATATACTGAGTCAGCACACACTGGGTCAGCACACACTAGGTCATCACACACTAGGTCAGGACACACTGAGTCAGCACACACTCAGTCAGCACATAACTAGCCTAGTATATAGAAGTCAGCACACACTGAGTCAGCACACACTGGGTCAGGACACACTGGGTCAGCACACACAGGGTCAGCACACACTGAGTCAACATACACTGAGTCAGCACACACTGGGTCAGCACACACAGGGTCAGCACACACTGAGTCAGCCCACACTCAGCACACACTGAGTCAGCACACACTGGGTCAGCACACACTGGGTCAGCACACACTGGGTCAGCACACACAGGGTCAGCACACACTGGGTCAGCACACACTGAGTCAGCACACACAGGGTCAGCACACACTCAGCATATACTGAGTCAGCACACACTGGGTCAGCACACACTGGGTCAGCACACACTGGGTCAGCACACACAGGGTCAGCACACACTAGGTCAGGACACACTGGGTCAGCACACATTAGGTCAGCACACACTGAGTCAGCACACACTGGGTCAACACACACTCAGCATATACTGAGTCAGCACACACTGGGTCAGCACACACTAGGTCAGGACACACTGGGTCAGCACACACTAGGTCAGCACACACTGGGTCAGCACACACTGGGTCAGCACACACTGGGCTAGCATATAGGGAGCCAGCACACAATGAACCAGCACACACTGAGTCAGCATGCAAACTTCAAATGAGTTCTGTTCACAGCAGGGTTTTAGGCTTGATAGAGAATGTTTCTAAATTTGAGGCTGCGCTCTATGCCAGGCACCACTGTGGAGCCCAAGAGGTTAGCTTTGCTTTGAAATTTAAAAAGGGGCTCAGGCAAGCAAACAAGAGCCTTCCAAGCCCACATCTCCCCTGCTCCTCCCTTCCAAGACACACCACATCTCCCCCTGCTCCTCTCTGACAGCTGGGCCTGAGGCTTCTCAGTAAGTAGACATCGCCCTGAGTGCGTGCCCTGGGCACACCACTGGGACCTGCCCCATCCTCCACCTCCCAGGAGCAGCCCAGGCCCTACCCCCACCCCGTGTGGCCTGCAGGAAAGTCCCTACAACCAGATATACCTGTGGCTCTAGCCTTGCCCTCCCTCTTGAATGCCACCTGTCTTGTCTGAGCAACCGTTGTCTGTCTGTTCAATCTCTTCCCTGAGACACACAATTTGACTTTTCCTTCTGAAAGGCACCTGAATGGAAACAACATGGATTTCCTGGTCATTAAAACAGAAAGCAGGAAGACAGTGGAGGAAGGAGGTGGATCCTATAACAAGAACTCAGTCAGCCCACCTCATCAAGTGGGCTCACCCCCTGTGAGCTTGCTCCCGTGGGCTCATCTGCTCCAGGAGACCTGATCCTTCCAACCCTGAACCATACAATAACCAGAACAGCACAGACTCGGGAGAGAGACAGAGACAGAGAGACAGAGAGAGAAACTCAAATACTGCAAATACGGTGTTTAGCAATTTTCTCTGAAATTGAACATTCCATCCAGAGAGAGAATACTCAGAAAGTCAACAAATCTCTCAAAGTCTGGGAGCTTAAGCTTACAGGACCCACAAAGCCCCTCCCCAAGGTGATAGGAGCAGCAGATACTCTCCACCTCCTGTAAGTAAGACAGAGAGCACCAGGCTTGCAGCTTCCGTGACAAGGCATCAAGGACAAGGTGACGCAGCCCTCTTGGAGTCCTCCTTGCTCTGTAAGTAACCCCTTATCCAGACCCCTGTCAGGAACCTCAACAAACTCTTTCATTCACCAAGTTGGATGGGGATGAATTTATGATCTCCCGTGGGTTTCCCATCTGATGAACAGATGTTTGTGTCGTGTCTTCCCTGGAAAAGGCTCAGATGATGTCTTGACACTACTGCTTTGTGACTTCCAGAAAATTCATCTTTGTCCCCAAGCCCTGGACATTGACCCTGGGCATACATGGAGATGGCTATAGCTCAGTCTGTGAGGCTCCTGTGATTTGAGGGAGATAACACACACGAGGAAGCCAACACGGCAGGGCTTGCCCTGTCCATTGGAACACAGCGCGCAATAGCAGTTGGAACCCACTGGAATGGCTGGGCCTCTGGCCCAAAGCCACACATGCTTCTGCGCATGCGCAGGACTGAACCGCCCTGCCCTAGGCAGCCGCCACAGGGTTCATTCAAACCGGCAAGTTCAGGTTGCCCTTGGCACCTAGCACAGGATTCACTTCACAGGGACCCTGACAAAGAACATATCCCTGATTCAATCAAGGGAGATGCTCGGATCTGGGCCAGCAGAGTGTCGACCGTTCCTTCTTTTATTAAGTGACTCTCGCAAACAGAGGGAACCATATTCAAAGTGACTTCTACACAGTGGAGGCAGCTGGGATGCTGGCCAAATATTCTGGGCAACAGAAGAAACGAAAATCTTCCTCTCTTATCTGTCAGAATCAGTCAGCCCTCTGGAGTGAAGGAGGTTACCATAGCGTCCTCAGCTTGTCAGTTTCCGGGAGTCTTGGTCGTAATTCCAACCTCTTTTCTCTATGGTGTCGGCATTATTATTCATGCAAATGAAGTCTGATCTTATGTTTCTGTTGAGATGGCTGGTTCTATGGGCGGGCAGCTTGGGGAACACTCCACACGCTCTGACAGCCTGATGAGGAACCGGAAGGTACAAGCCGGCAGAGACTGAACTTTCAAAACTCCTGTTAAGGAAAGAAGGATGAGCAGTTTGTCCCTCCATGTGGCTTTGGTGACTCTTGGTGACAGTAAGAGAAACTTTGAAAGGTGAAGACAGGAAGTGGTAGATGAATCCTGTTAGATATGACCTATTAGCGATGATTCAATAGTAGAACACCTGCCTAGGATCCTCTAGTGAGAGGCTGGGTGTGGCTCCTGGGTAGAGCACCTGCCTAGGATCCTCTAGTGAGGGGTTGGTGTGTGGCTCAGAGGTAGACCTAGCCTACAGTTCACCAGTGAGAGGTAAGGACATAGTTTAGTTGTAGAGTGCCTGTCTAGATCCCCTAGTGAGGGGGTTTGGGGTTTAACTCACTGGTAGAATATTGACCTAGAATCCACCAATAAGGAACAGGGGATATGATTCAATGGTAGGACACTGCCTAGAATCGACCAGACAGAGGCTGAGAATATGACTTCTGGCCTCCAGATGCATAAGCACACATGTACCTGTAAACACACATGCACCTTCACGAAATTCACTCCAGAGACCATCCCTGGGGGGCTGGAGAGATGGCTCAGAGGTTAAGAGTACTGGCTGCTCTTCCAGAGGTCATGAGTTCGATTCCCAGCAACCACATGGGGGCTCACAACCATCTGTAATGGAATCTGATGCCCTCTTCTGGTATACATAAAATAATAAATCTTTAAAAAATCATATATATATATATATGTATATATATATATATTCCCATACACACACACACACACACACACACTATATATGAGAGACCATCTATGAAGTTACATAGGGACAATTTGTCTGCCTCCCTCAGATTCCAGGGTTACCATGTGGTTGACTGCCGTCTTGTGGGAGTGTAGGAGGCTTGCAAGAAAGAGGACACTCAGCTTGGGGTGAGTTAGAGATGTCCCCATGCCCTCTGCCTCCCGCTCCATTACGTTACCATGTCACCAGGGTAACCAATACCATACCCCCTCCTCCCCAGTTCCCACAGCCGGAAGGTCAACACTAATGAAAGATGCCATCCGGAACACCAGCACCAGGCCGTGCTGACATAATTAGCTGTATTTGTGGTCCTTGAGGTTTGGCATGTGAGGATGGACTGGGACGAGAGCTGAGGAGGGGGGCATCTTCCAAAGGCTTGGAACAAAGAGAGCAATTTGGATGGCTTCCAGTTAGCGATAGCATCTTTGAGAGTGGCTATCTAATTAGCGCCTGCCTGGTTTCCGAAAGACAGGCTGCACAGAACAAACAAAATGGGAGCTTGGCTTCCCCTCAGCCCCAGTCCGTGACTGAAGGGGTGGAGACGTCAGATGCAGCCCTCCCTCATTGCAGGTTCAGATGCCAGAGGGTGTTTTATTCCCTCACCCCCCAAAAGAGTGATGCTCTCCACACTGGAGTTTGGAGTGCAGCTTAATAACATTGTTGACATCCCAAACATCCAGAGCCCTCAGCAGTCATTAGCTCTCGGAGGTTGATGCGGCGAGAAGAGACGTGTGTGCGGCAGCAAACACCCTTTTTAGCTGGGCTTTAATTTTCCAACGAGCCAAGTTTACTTCTTTTTAATTTCTTTGTATTTTTAATGGACACATACTGTTTGTTTGTAGGCGCAGAATACTGTATTTGCACCCTTCCCCGTCACTGAGAAAAAAAAATGAAAACTTCAGGAAGGAAGGCTTGCTCTGGATCACAGCTTGAGGGTACCGCTCCTCGCTCCTCGTGGTGCGGAAGACACAGAGGCAGGAGCAGGAGGCAGCTGGTCACATCCGCGGTCGGGAAACAGAGACGGATAGATGCTAGGGCTCAGCTCGGTTTCTCCTTTACATTCAGCCTGGAACCCAGCTCACGAATTTGTGTCCCCTACGCTCAGGGTGGTTCTTCCAACCGCAGTTAACTCAGGTAGAAAATTCCTCACTGGTAGAACCTGCCCATGTTCTCTGAGGTAGTTCTAAATTGTTTAATGCTTTTTAGCTGACAGTAAGTAGTGTTTAATCCTCACAGGTATAGTAGGAAAGTTGACATGTGGTAGTGCAAAATGACCTAAGGACAGGAATTAGAGTCCCTCACCTTTGGCTGTTTATAATCTATGACGTTAAGTTTTTGTGGAATCTGCTGCCATGGACCCTAGACTGACTTTTGGCAGTCAAATCGTTTTCTCTCTCTGCTCCTCCCTTATCTTGACTAGATTCTGGTGAGCACAATCTACCCTCCTCTTCTCTCCTCCCTCCCCCTCCCTCCCCCTTTTCCCTTCCCTTCCCCCCTCCTCTCTCCTCTTCTCCCTCCCCTCCCCTCCCCTCCCCTCCCCTCCCCTCCCCTCCCCTCCTCTCCTTTCCTCTCCTCTCCTCTTCATAGTGTCTCGAGTACCCCAGGCTGGTCTCAGACTTGCTGTGTAGTAGACTTTTAACTGATCCCCCTGCCTCTGCTTCCTGAGGTCTGGGACTACAGGTATACAACACCCATACCCAGTTTATTGCATCCTGGGGATCAAACCAGAGTCTCATGTATGCTTGGCAAACATTCTCCTAACGGAGCCACAACCCAACCCTCTGTCCTCTCTGTGAGATTGTAAAGTACAGCACTCTAAATAGATTCGAGCAGGGTACGTCCACAGGGGCCACTGTTTACTTCTCCTGTCTCCATCTGATTTTAGGACAGGCAGCAAGTGGCCAAGTTCACTTCCAAATGACCTCCAGAGAGTGGGTTGTCTTCACTTAATCTTACCTTGGTTTCCTCTTCTATGAAAGGAGGTTATAATGACATGTCCCCCTGTGACAGGGTGACACTGAAGATGCCAGGGTCACCTGAGACTTGGTGCTGGTGCTGCTGAGGGTGATGGTGGTGATGGTGGTGGTTTATTTTCCCTCAGTGATCCTTCCCACAGCAGGAAGAGTCCAGGGGAGGGTCTCTCAGGAGGAGGAGGGACTCCTGATGGCTGGGCTTGCTCCTCTCCCTCCTCAAAAGGCTTCCGTATACTTAATGGTGGCCCCGTGCTGTGGATCTGGAAGGGAGGTACTGGTAACACACAAGCTAGGAAGTGGACAAGCATAATGTGCACCAACCATGAGTAGTATCATCAGCATGTCGCCAAGATGGCTCAATCCCGGTTGACAGTGGCCTGAGGTCTCAGCGGCCCAGCTCTGGTCTTCCTGTGTAGACTTGCCACCTGCTTGGGCTTCTTACAACTGGGGAATCAGGTTCCAAAAGACAATATCTCAAAAGTGAAGGTTATGGAATGGAGGAAAGACAATTTTCCAACTTGCTTCAGACCTGGCCTGGAGGCCCCGGAACACAGTGCCTGCTGAGTTCTGTTGACTGAAGAGAGCACATCACAAATACACCTTCACACAGGCAGGAAGATGAAACTCTGTCTCTTGTTGGCGGCAGGGGGTCGAGACAAGGGTTGTGCTATGTAGCCCAGGCTAACTCTGACTCAGAGAAATCCTCTATCTCAGCCTCCCTAGGGCTGGGATTACCACACCTGTTTTAAGTTCCACCTCGTGAAAGGAAAAGAATGGACAAGAGCTATCTTTGTAGAGCAGGGAAAATTGATGACAACCATCACTGGTGACTATCTCAGTCTTAGAGACCTTCCTCATTACTTTGATCAAATACCTGACAGAATTTGAGGAGAGATTCAGTCTACAGTGGCTCAGGGGTTGGGGCACTACCCAATACTCAGCTGACTGCCTCCTTTCCCTTATTCGTTCTGTCGGTGTCTTCGACCACCATATTAAGGCAGACACACACACACACACACACACACACACACACACACACTCCCAGGTACGCCTTGAGGTGTGCCTCACCAATCTCCTAGGTGAATCTAAATCCAGTGAAGTTGACAGTGAGGTTTAAGCATCACCAGATAAGCTGTCTGTCATCCCTAAGCTTGAGGTACTCTTCATTTGTTTTTTTGTGAGGAATTAATTACCAGCTGGAATAATAAGCTTAGTGATCATTGCGACCTGCTGACAGAATGCTACGAGCCACTTGGTTACATGTGCCATCCCCGTCTTAGCACACTTTATTTCTCAAGAAAGAGTCTCTCTTTGAACCTGGAGCTCACTGATTTGGCTAGACATCCTGACCAGGGCAGACCAGGGTGGACCAGGGTGGACCAGGGTGGACCAGGGTGGACCAGGGTGGACCAGGGTGGACCAGGGCGGACCAGAGATCCATGTCCTAGTACTGGGGACTGCGGGTGTGTATCACCATGCCTACCATGGTGTCAACCCAAACTCAGGGTCCGTGTCTGCTGAGGCATCTCCTCGGAGAACCCCGCCTCTTGAGGTTTCCACTAATTCTTAAGTCACACCACTGGGAAAACCAGGCCCTGAACACGTGACTCTTAGCAGGAGAGGATCAGAACTGTGGTATCTCACCCGGTAATTGTTCCAAGACTTCCGAATTCTGCAGGATCCACTGATGTGGAATGCTCTGAGATCTAGACCCAAGGACGACTTCAGCCAATCAAAGCTACTGAAAGACCCAGGACTCTAGATCCCAGATCCCAACCTTCCAATGGATGTCCTCTTCTTGTATTAAGAGGTCTGTGGGAAAACCAACAGAGTCAACTAACCTGAACCTTTGGGGGTTCCCAGAGACTGAACCACCAACCAAAGAGCAAGCATGGGCTGGACCTAGGGCCTCTCCCTGAGTGCATATATGTAGCAATAGGTAACATGGTCTTCATGCAGGTCCCCCAAAACTGGAGTGAGGATCTGTCCCTGAATCTGTTGCCTGCCTGTGGATTCCATTCCTTTACCTGAGCCACCTTGTCTGGCCTCACTGGGAGAGGATGTGCCTGGTCCTGCAGTGACCTGATGTGCCAGGGTGGGGTGATATCCACGGGGGCCTCTCCTTCTCAGAGAAGGGGAAGGAGGAGTTGGGGAGAGGCTGTGTGAGGGAGGACTGGGAGGAGGGGGGCTGTGATCAGGATGTAAAATGAATAAATAAATGAATGAATGAAAAACAAAGAGGTCTATGGGAGCTGCGAGGCCAGCTGCACCGTGGCTAGGCAACCTTCAGGGCCAAAGAGCAGAACCAATTTTCAGTGCCTTGCCTGTGGAGAGCGGACGAGGCCTTAGTCTAAGGCAGCTTCAGGTGCCCTGGATCTCTGATGAGGCCTGCGTTATCCATCACACAGAACTGTGAGCTACGTCACACACTTGTGAATATGTGTGTGCTTCTGTCTATAGGTGTGAGGATGGAGGTGGCCAGGGCCACCTGTCTCTGGATCTTCGGCCATTCAGAGCTCCAGCTCAGGTGGCTGTGAAGGGGTACACTTCTCCGTAGGCCATTTTGGTGAAAAGGGAGTTTAGCAGACAAGGGGTCAGGACACGTCCCTTCTATCACCCTGCAGTGTATGATGTCATCAGCAAGGCCAGCACACCTGTGGGTGTCAGAGTATGATGTCATTAGCAAGGCCGGCACACATGTGGGGGGTCAGAGGATGGGGTGTCAACTCTCACCTCTTCACCTTGTTTGAGACCGTCCCTCTGCCAGTGTGTGTGCCAGGCTGCTGGACATTCCCCTGTGTCTGCTTCCCGTTCCCTAGTAGGGATTACAGATGTTTGCACTGCTGCATCTAGCTTGTACATGGGCTCTGGGGGTCTCCAGTTGTCAGGCTTTCGTGCCAATGCTTTGTCCCCTGAACCATCTCCCCAGAACCATCCTCCTCGCCCTTGCTCTTCCAACAAACCTGTGGTCAACTGGCTCTAAGTCTGATTCTCTCTGCTCTAGGGTCCTCCCTTCCGTTGAATGCACTGAGAAGATCTTCCCTGTTTTCTCAAATGCTGCAGTTGGAATCCAGGGCCTTGAGCCTAGGAGGCAGGCACTGCAACACCGAGACACTGCCGTCGAAGGCTGGCTCTGAATCAGATCAGGTAACCAAGCGCAGGCCCCTGCGTCTCTAAAAACCCTGAGGTTGCATCGGAGATAATAGAAGGCGCCTCCGTAGTTTAAACAGAAGGAGTTTTGCCTAGCAAGGAGCATAGCAGTCCTCAAACCTCCGAGGTGGGAGAGGCAGGCTGATAACTGAGCCTTAGGGAAAACCTCCAGTCCCCAGAATCCTTCGGGGGCTCCTCCACCGTTACCAAGGAAACCAACAAATCAGGAAGCTCCTTAAGCATACCGTGCCAGTAAAAAGAAGAGCTCACCCCATCTCTCTTCCCATTTAAACTCTTTCCAAAGCCGGTCCTGCTCGCCTGACTCTGGTTGGGAAAGGCTGAATCGCATCTAAAAGTCTTCCTTGCAAGAGGGTTATAGGGAAATCGGTTTTCTTTTCCTGGCTTCTTGGTATAAAAAGGCACGCGTGAAGGAGGTTGGGATAAATGTTGAACAAGCGAGTGTGCAGCATCCTCCTCTCCGCTAATCTCTCCACATCTGAGCGGTTCTTTTCTTGAAAGCCTTAGTCAGAAACGGGCTTTGAGCTCACTGAGAGGACGTTTGTCTGTTCAGCTCCACCGGGGGCTTACAGAGAGCGCTTGTTGGGTGGGTGGGGCGGGGGCTGTTTAAGAGATGAAGGAAGCTGGGCGTGCTTCCTGCTGGAGTTCCCCGGGCTACAAAAGGACACAAATAAATAGAAAAGAAGCAAAGAAAACAGCAGGAGACGGTGCTGTGGGAGGATGGGAGACAGCTCAGTGGGGGGAGTGTTTCCTACACACACGCTAGAGCGTGGCAGGGTAGACTCAGAGTCCCAGCTAGGGGGGAGGGGGGGAGGCTGATCCCTGGGGCGTAATGGGCACCCTGCCTAACCAAACCAGTGAGTTCCAGGTTGGGCGAAAGACCCTGTCTCAAAACTAGATCTAGCTGAACGGATGACTCGGTGGTTAAGTGCCCTGGCAGTACCCGACTCAGGTTCAGTTCCCAGCACCCACAGGGCAACTCACAACCATCTGTAACTCCAGATCCCGGGGAATCCAACTCCCTCCTCTGGCCTCCAAAGGTACTGCACACACGTGGCACACAGATATCCAGGCCTGTCAAAACCCCACACGCATAAAGTAAAAAAATAAATCTTTATAAAAAGTAGAGACAATTGAGGAAATTATCTGGTGTAGGAGGGTTTAGGTCAGTGGGGGACCGGTCATCTTGGCCCTCTCCCTTTTCTCTCTCACTTTCCTGCTGCACCGACTAGCATGCTTCGCCCCACAACACTACCCAAAAGCAAGAGATCAGAGCCTTTCTTCCTTTTCCACTATTTGTTACAGATAAAACACACTGACAAATATGGACTGTAATTTAGCCTCCACAGCAGGTGGAGTGGAATACGCAGTACACATGCATCCACGCATGCGTGTTCGTGTGTGGTGTGTGTGTGTGTGTGTGTGTCACACACACGTGCAACCCAGAGGTTGACATCAAGTGTCTTCCTCGCTCTGGCTCCACTTTACTGAGACAGGGTGTCTCTTGCTGAACCTGAAGCTAACTGGTTCAGGTGGTCTAGATAGCCAGCTTGCTCTAGGGATCCTGACTCCTCCTGGGCACTGGGATGCCAGCCAGGCCTCCGTACATACATACTCTTACTTGAGCGTTGGGGATTCAAACTCTGGTCCTCACACTTGCACAGCGCACTCTTTATCCACTGACCGTCTTCCTAGCCCTATTCCCCCCCCTTAACTCTGTCCGTCAGCATTGAACTTTCCTGTCTCCTGTTTACTTCCAAGGTTTGAGACGGGGTTTCAGGGTCTGAACAGCCCAGACCACAGGGGCAGGTATGAGCCTCATCCAAGCCCGAATCTTCCTGCCAAGTAAGGTGACGACAGTGTTTCCAGGACACGCCCAGGTCATAGAGGACGGGATTGCTGTCATTCCCCACAGGCCTGCCTCCTTGCTGAGGTAACTCAAAGGCTTGGGGTTCTGAGTCCCTGTTTGGCTTTGCACAAAACTTCTTATATCCCAGCCTTGGAGGGAGGTCTAGAGTCTCCTTGGCTGCTTCCACCTCATCCATCCAAGGTGCATCTGTCCTTTCTCTTCAGAGCTCCTGCACAGTGACTGTTCTCAGATGCTTAACTTGGTGTTTTACTTTGTTTGGGGAGGGGACAGTGAACAAGTGTGTGTGTGTGTGTGTGTGTGTGTGTGTATACACGGGCACGTGTTTAGGCACTAGTGCACATTGGTGCTTGAGTGTGCATGTGTGTCTGTGTGTGTTCATGTGCATGCACATGTGAATCTGAGTGTGTGTGCACGTCTGTGTATATCTGTGTGTGTGTGTGTGTCTGTGTGTGTATGAGTGTGTGCTTGTGCATTCACATGTGAGTGTGTGCATTCGGGTGTGTTTGTGTGTCCATGTCTGTTTGTGTGTGTGTGTGTGTGTACAGGTATGTGTTTTTGTGCAGGTATGTGTGTGTAGTTGTGTGTGTGTGAACCTTCAAGGAGGCCAGATAGAAACATCAAATGTCTGTCCTGAATTGCTCATCTTATATTTTAGAACAAGGGACGTGGAGCTTAAGAATCTGATGAGGCTGGCTAACCAGCAAGCCCCTGTCTCAGTATCTCCGGCACCAGGACTACAGGCGTGCACTGGCAGGCCCAGCTTTCACGTGTGTGCTGAAGATCTGAACTCAGGTCCTCGTGGTTGCAAGGCAAGCACTTTACTGACAGAACCAGTTCCCAGCTGTTTTGTTTTGTGTTGAGGTTATATTAACTTGGACATCTAAACTAGACGAGGAAGTGAAAGATGCACATTTTAAATCAAGCTCACACTTCTATGTGGGTACCCAGTATTCTAAGTAAAATATCAGCAAATTGAGGGAGCTGGAGAAGTGGCTCAGTTGGAGAAGTGCCTTTTGTACGGGAATGAGGGCCTGTGTTCCATTCCCAGCACTTACATAATGGTACAAGCATGCGTGCACGCTCTCTCTCACACACACACCTACACACTCACACACACACTTACACACTCACACACACCTACACATTCACACACACCTACACACTCATACACCTACACACTGACACACACACCTACACACTCACACACTTACACATACACACCTACACATACACACCTACACATACACACACACTTACACATACACATCTACACATACACACACACTTACACATACACACCTACACACTCACACACACACCTACACACTCACACACACCCCTACACACTCACACACACTTACACACCTACACACTCATACACCTACACACACACCTACACACTCACACACTTACACATACACACCTACACACTCACACACACATACACAAACACCTACACATTCACACACACCTACACACCACACACCTACAGACTCAACACTTACACATACACACCTACACACTCATACACCTACACACTCGCACACACACCTACACACTCACACACTTACACATACACACCTACATACACACACCACACACACACACACACACCCTACACACTCACAATGTCCAGCCAGTACTTCTGAAAAATAAAAATTAAATTGTATAAAAAAATAGGATCAAACCAAACATAGACGTATATTTAAGAGGGTAAGGCATCCTGACCGGGTAGGTTTTCTGCCTGGTTTCCACCGTCAGACTCCATTAAACTGTTCAAGTTTTTCCCCAGGCTCAGAACCCTGGGAACTTGCACTTGCAAACACAGAGGAGAGTCACGTATCCGCCCTGGGAACCCACCTGCACTCTTCAGAGTCGGGAGACCAATCAGATCATCTGTCGTGGGGAACCGCTTCGGCAATCATGGGCTCGTCCCAGCAGATGCAGGGAACCATTGGGAAAAGTCGTAAATTGGTTCATGACTTTTTAAACAGAGAACAGCGGTCCTGATATCCAGGAGTTTGCACCTCAGTGAACCAGTAAGCGTCCAGTCAGCATTTAAAATCAACTTTCTGAGTGTGGTGTGTAGCCAAAGGCCGGATTCAAGAGCACAGCTGAGTCTTAGTACTGTCAGGGAGTGCTGAGGCATTTCCATGGTCCCTGGATTTTTTGGTTGTTGTTGTTCTTTTCTTTTCTGGGCTGTTAGCTTTGAAAGCCAGAAGACTCACTGTGGAGAAGCTGTGAGAACAGCAGCCACTGGGGACCCAGCTGGATGTGGACTCCAAGTCTGTCCCCAGAGAACGACCATACTCATAACTGTCTGGAGCTCTCTGGAAAGTTCTACTGGCAGGACTTGTTGTCACTTAATCTGACTCAGTCTTTGCTGTGTGGCAGAAACCCAAAAGAGCATTTGCAATACGTTAATAATAATAAAGTGACAATAGTGACGTTGGTATGTATTGTAACAACATTAGCATCATAGTCCAGGGCTGGCAACACGGCTCAGAGAGTAGAGGTGATTACTGCCAAGATAGACCACTTGAACTCAATCCTAGGGACCGCATGTGGTTATTTGACCTCCGTGTGCATGCTCTGTAATGCACACTGACACACAAGCACACACACTAAAAAATAATTTTTAAATGAAAAACTATATATAGAACAGTCCACAGGGAGCTTGGGAAGCCTCCATCATCCTGGAAAACTAGCTTCAGCTTACAGAGGTTTTAAGTTCTCACCTCTGGGTGACCTTGAGACGCTACACATCAGAAAGAAAAAGCACACACAGAGGCCCGTGGCTCGCAGCTTTGGAGGAAGCATATGGTCGGTCATTCCTCATCGTGTGTAAGCAGAAACTTTGGATCTCACACACAGCAGGAAACACAAGCTTGACAGAATTAGTCCAGAAAAGTCACAAAACAAACCAACAAGAGAAATAAATAAAAAATAAATAAAAACACATTAGTAAATGTTGGGGGCCAGAGGGACAAGAAATCCAGTTGTCACACTGTGTTCCTGAAGTGGCTCCAGTTTTTGTTTGGGGATTTGGTTTGAGGTCTTTTGTTCTTGTTTGGTCTGGTTTTCTTGAGACAGAGTCTGACTCTGTATTCCTGGTCGCCCTGAACTCGATACACACAGCAGACTGGCTTTGAACATATAAAATCGACCTGTCTCTGCCTCCAAAATGCTGGAATCTGAGGCATGAACCACGCACCTGGCAAGGTGTTCAGTTTTAACAGACAATTTCCAGTCATGTAAAGAAATAAAAGGCTTAGAGGAACATCCTCTGTGGATGGAAACTCTCCTTGAAGGACTCCAGATCACATGCTGGGCTTTTTAAAGAAGTCTGTCAACGAATGCTAGGAATATGTTCCACAGAATTTAAAGGAAAGTGGGCTAACTATGTTTCTTGAAGCAGAAAATACGGGGGGGAGGGGCATGGACTTAAAAAAAGAGCAAAATGTAAATGTTGGTATTGAAATGTATAACTGGAGGGAGAATTTGCTGGAATGACTCTGGAGTCGTTTTGCATTGAGAGACAAATGAGCAGAGTTGAAGACAGGCCAAGTGTGGGCCGAGGAAGGAGCAGTTCCAGAGTCCTGTGGGGAGCCATCAGCCCACCAATGTACCAGCAGCCAGCAGGCAGGAAGGTACCAATGGAGGCCGGCGGTGTCCAATGCCCCTGGAGCTGGAGTTACAGGCAGTTGTGAGCTGTCTGTCAGGGATGAGAGCTGGATGTGAAGAGCAATCAGACGCCTTTAATCCCAGCACTTGGGAGGCAGAGGCAGATGGATTTCTGAGTTCGAGGCCAGCCTGGTTTACAGAGTTAGTTCCAGGACAGCCAGGGCTACGCAGAGAAACCCTGTCTCAAAAAACCTTAAAAAAAAAAAAAAGTGCTCTTAGCCACTAAGTCATCTATCCAGCCACCCAAAATGACTTTAAAAACCCAAACCTGCAATAACCTACACATGTGCAAAGTTTGGAGACTGCAGGTCGGGGTGGGGGGCAGTCTCAAAGGAGACCGAGCATTCTGAAGTGAGTGTCAGAGCAGAATGCTGGAGGGAGGAAGACAAACTGAGGAGTCTTCAGAGATGCTGGAGAGGGAGAGGGCTCAGTGGCTTTGAAAGCTTAAGGACCTGGGAGTCTGGCTCCCCAGAGCCCACGTGAGTGCCAAGTGGGTGTGGCCTGCCTGCAGTTCCAGCAAGGGGATGAAGCCAGTTATCTAACAACAATTGATCAGTCCTGAAATCATGTAGACACAAGAAACATTATGGGCTAAGCGGGTTGTATTTTTATATTTAGAAATGCATACAAGCACGCATGAGTGTGTGCACGTGTACACCTCGCCACCACAAACAACAACTAAAGAAAAAGACGTTATGAATTTGAATGAGAGCGCATGGGTGTGTGTGGAATGGTTTGGAGAAAGAAAAAGGGGCAAATTATACAATTATAATATGACCTCAAAAGATTAAAAAAAATAGGTTCTAAAACTGACAGTCTTGCCATTAGCTCCATCTGTAGGAGCCACTGGAGGTGGATCTTACTGAGATAATGATGCTAAGAAATGATCTTTTTTTGTCTGAATTTTATCAAGTACTAAAGATTAGAACAGCGGAGAAGTGGACCTCCCAATCAGAAGAAGGCAAAGTTTGAAAATTAATACATTTCTTCAACTTGAAATTCTCCTGCTTCTGCCTTCTAGGTGGATGGAGACCAGCCTTGGGGTAGCCTTGGGCAAGACCTCTTATAAAGGAAATGGGGGCTGGAATGAGGTGGTAGGGTACTTGACTGGCATCTGCAAGACCCTGGGTTTGGTGCACAGCACAGATTACATATATACATATACACATATACTTACATATATCACATATCACAGGGCTGGAGAGATGGCTCAGTGGTTAAGAGCACTGACTGCTCTTCCAGAGGTCCTGAGTTCAATTCTCAGCAACCACATGGTGGCTCACAACCATCTGTAACGGGATTCAATGTCCTCTTCTGGTATGCAGACAAACATGCAGATAGAGCATATGTGTGTAAGTGTATATATATATATATATGTGTGTGTGTATATGTGTGTGTGTGTGTGTGTGTGTGTGTGTGTATAAACATACACATATATGTAGATGATCTTTAAACATGCACATAGAGCACATTGTATTTTGGGGCATGGAGTGTTACCTAGTTCTGGAATAAAAGTAAAAGCACCTAGGGATTAAAAAGTAAACAGTAAACAATAGTAAGTTTTATGGCGCATGCGCAGCTCTGCGTCTCGGTGTGCCTGCCAAGGATGCGCAGTTCTATGGCGCATGCGCAGCTCTGCGTCTGGGCGTGCCTGCTGAGGATGCTCACAGTGGACCGGAAGTGCTTCTGACTGATAGCATGGGGCGATCAATGAACTTAAGCATCACAAGGCAATGGATAACAGGTATTTAAAATGTAATTACATCAAAATAAGGTAGGCGTGGCTAAGGCTTGTGCTGCAGCTCTATCATCCCAGCTACTCAGGAGGCTGAGGAGAAAAGATTGCCGTGTTCAAGGCCAGCCTGGACTACAGGGTGAGTTCGAGGCCGGACAAGGCAAGTTATGAAGACCTTGTCTCAAAATACAAAGTTAAAGGAGGGGGTACAGTTCTAGGGTAGAGCCTATGTATCTAGCATGCCCAGTGCCCTGGCTACGGCCTCTAGCAACTGCAAAAGGAAGACTAACAAGTTGAAATGGAACCAGCCGTCTGTCTCGGCTTTTTTTTATGCAATCTTGTCCTAGAGACCCAACATGGCAGAAAGATGGAGAGATCATGCAGGAGTGGGAGTGACCCTGAAGTCGGGAGGCTGAAGGAGGCTGAAGGAGGCTGAAGGAAAAAGCGCAAGAGTTTGGGCTAGCCTAGGCTACATAGTAGGATCCTGACTGACTGGAAGGAGCAAGGAGGGGAAGAGAGAAAGGAGAGGGGGAAAAGGGGAGAAAAAGGAAAGGAAAAAGGGGAGAGAGAAATAGAGGGTGGAAAGGAGGGAAGAAGGGAGGGAGAAAGAGAGAGAGAAAGAAAGAGAGAGAGAGAATATAATTATAGTGGATACTGACTACAGTTGTTTATGGACAGAGTCCAAGATCATGGACACACAAGTAGAACTAGTGAGATCATCGGCAGAAGCCGACAAAGTCTACTCACGTCCCCAGCGCCCACAGTAATCAGTCAGGAATCGTGAGTGAAAGGTAGTGTCCCATCATCAAAGCAAGAAAAACTGAGTTACCCATGAATAAATCCATTGAAAGATATCCCAGACCTTATGGAGAGAATTATGAAAGTCACCGAGGACATCAGAGGAGACCCGGGAGGATGGAGAAATATTCCCCTTCACGCTTGGGAAGACGATCAGATTTAATCTATGAATTCACTGCTGTCCCAACCCAGCAGTGCACTTTATGGCTTTGGCAGACTGATTCTGATACTAATCACAAGTGGTTAGAGATAAGAACCTGCCCCACCAATAGAAAGATGAGCCCTGGGGCTGGGGACCTGGCTCGGCAGGTGAAGTGATTGCTGGGAAACCATGATGGGCTGTTAGATTCCCCAAACCCAGCTTAAAAGGCTGAGTGTGGCAGAGTAGCCACGTTACAAAGTTATCCTCCGACCTCCGCATGTGCTGGGTCGTGCACCAGCATAACAGGCACACCAGCATCTCCTAGCACTGGGGAGTTTTGAACAGAGCATTTAGCCTCTTTTTCTCAGCCCACATGGTGGCACACACTGTTAATCCCAACAACCAAAAGGCAGAAACAAGCAGATCTCTAGTTCGAGGCCAGCTTGGTCTACAGAGTAAGTTCCAGGACAGCCAGGGCTACATGAGAAAGGCAGAGATTGTTTTTCTCCCAGTCTCTGCCCCATTCTCTTGAGACAAGGTCTCTCACTAAACTGGAAGGTCAGCACTTAGGCTAGGCTGGCTGGCTAGCAAGCTCTTGGGATCCAGCTGCTAGGCTCTCTTGTCAGCCAAGGTAATGGTGGACACTCAGCCTTGAGTGACCCGATTCAAGGAGCCAGCATCCCACAGGAGGTGCCTTGGGTGCCAGCTGCCTGAAGACATCGGAACGCAGGGTTTGCCACAGCCCCTCTGAGGAAGAGCCCCGAGTCACAGGGGCAGCTGAATTGGGCACAGCTCCCCCAGTAGAAAGACCAGGGTGGAAAGACACACTGCTCACAGGTTTCCTGTCCAGCTGGCTCAGGACCCACTGCTGGGATCAGCTTCTCTGCTGTTCAGCATCACCGAACCAGTCCTACAAAGATGTGTCAGGCTCGCCACACATCAAGTAAAACCCCATTGGAGGTAGAGAAAGGAGCACAAGGTAACTTCTGTGAAGAAATAAATGGAGGGTTGTGGTGGCACACAACTGTCACCCCAGCACTTGGAGGCTAAGGCAGGAGGATCGGGAGTTCGAGGTCATTCTTGGCTACACAGCAAGTTGGAGGCCAGCCTGGGCTACATGAAATACGTCTCAAAACAAAATACAGAAAAAAAATTGTTATATGTTAAAATTTTCTTTAGGGGCTGGGGAGATCGATCTGTGGGTAATGTACTTACTGAGTGTCTCAGTTCAGATCCTCAGGACCCAAGTAGAAGGCCAGACATGGTGATATGCACCTGTAATCTCAGTGCTGGGGAAGCGGAGACAGGAGGATTCTGGGAGCTTGCTGGCCAGCCAGTCTCACCAATCATGAGCTCCAGGTTTGCTGAAAGATCTTCTTTCAAAGCACAGAATGATAAAGACATCTGATACTAACCTCCAGGTTCCACATGTGCATGCATGAGTATCCATGCCAACACTTGTGTGTGCGCGCGCACACACACACACACACACACACATACACATACATACACACCGTTTTCTTCTGCTTAAAAATTTCCTTTTTTTTTTCTAATTTTGAAATAAGTTAAATATTCTTATGGTAGATTAGTACTATAGCCTTGATGTCGTGGGACACCATAAAGGTGACATCACAACAGACACTGAGGTCGGTACTGATGCAGTTGCTATGGTGATGGAGAGCTGGGACAGATGAGGAAGGGGATAGGGAGTCAGGAGAGAAGACGACTCTGCATTCCTCATGGAAAGGGAAGGATGGACAGTGAGGAAGGACAGAAGGACTGCGATGGGAGACACACCTCAGTCTCAACGCCTCATGCAGAATAAATGAAGGTCGAGAGTCAGAAACTAATTGGAGCCATTTGCAGCCTAAACGGAGCTGCTTCCTCATCCCTCCAATGGGAGGACCCCACTGAGGGAAGCGGGCATCCAGAACACTTAGCTTCCAGGAGCTTGCTCCTGCCAAGAACACTGCTGCTAAATGAGCTCCCGGGAGAGGTCCTCACGCCAGACAGACTGGTGACAAAGGCATTCTGGAACTCCTGAGCTAAGCAGACAGAGAGAGCCAGCTCTCGAGATGCTCTCTATAGCTCTATCCGGTAGACAGGCTACCCGGATAGCATTGAATACCTGGGACAGGGTCCCCACACCTCAACTGGAGCAGGGACACTGCCGGACCAGCAGTGGCTGTCAGTTCAACATTACTTCAAATATTTGAGCCAGCCGCTGGAAAAAGAGGGAGACAGTTCCCAATTAAAGATCCTGTCAGACTGCAGCAGTGTCACCGACTCTCTGTGAATGGAAACAGAGGCAAACACACTCCCCTTTCTCTTAGTCTTTCTTAGAAAGCTGGGTCAACATTCACGGCCTCAAGTCTGTCCTCAGCCCAAGGGCTCTGCTCCTTCCACCGCGGAAGAAAGCAAAGATGTGGGCTTCCCACATCCTCCTCTGACAGATAAAGAATGCCTTCTGTGAGTCCTAGGCGATGATCTGATCTTCTGTCCCTTCTGTTCCCCACAGAGGCCAGGTGATTTGCTGGAGGACATGCCCACTGCCCAGGTCTTGAACAGCTGATTCTCCAGCATCCCCTGGGGGATCTGGTAACCATACCTTCAGAACTTATGACAAGCAGGACCCTGCATCCCAGCATGTTCCCAGCTGATGCTGATGCTGGCTTGAGAGCTGTGAAGACACTAAAATCTCTCACCCCAGCCTAACCACCCCTCACTCGGCTCCACCTAGCTCTCACCTCATCAACAAGAGGGAATCATTACCTCACGGATGCCAGGGGTCACTACCACACCAGGTGCTTACCAGAATGGCCAGAGAGCACTTCTCTCTTGTCCAGTGAGGGACTGGTAGGATCGGAAGTCTCATGTCCACTGAAAGCCTTGTATACATATCAGACCCTACTACCCACGTCGGGGCTTGGCTTTTTGTTCTGTCGTTGCTGTTGCTTGCTCATTTACTTTGAGACAGGGCCTTTCTATGTTACAAGCAGGCCTTGAACTTGTACAAATCCTCCAGCCTCAGCTTCCTGAGTTCAGGAATTATAGCACCTTCTATTGTTATTACTTTTATTTTCCTCAGAAGCCCTGAGGTGAGATTGTTGAGAGCTAACTTGCTGCTCATGGAAGTATAAGTGGCCCCCAATTTCTTTTGTCTGTCTTTACTTTTTTTGAAATACAGTCTTATTCTAGGCTGCTAGCCTAGAATTCACTTTATGGCCGAGGCTTGAACTCTCAACCCTCCTGTCCCCACCTTACAAGTACTGATGTTTATCACCACGCCCAGCTCTCTGCAATTCCTTGACCTTGATTTAGGGATCAGGGGAGAGCAGCCTCGGTTCACACACGAGGGTCTGAGCACAAGACAAATGTCAGGGTTAACAAGGGACAGGGCTTCTTTCCAGGGTGGCCTCCCCAAAAGACCTCTCTGCTTCCTATCACCCACTCCTGGACAGAACCAGGTGTCGGCTATCAGAAGAAAAGACTGGAGACTGCTTAGGAGTGAGCCTCCAGGATAGTCGGCACTGTGTCCTTCAGAAGGGATGCCCACGGGATTGTGGGAGAATCTCAGAGCCAATGTATCCTAGCCCATAAAGTTGTTAAGCCTATGAGCCCTTGCTGTTCTAGCCTCAGGGTCAACACACTGAACTATCCCACTCCCTATAACAGTGGTTCTCAACTTGTTTGAGGTCACATATCAGATATCTGCACATCAGATATTTATGTTATAATTATAGTTATGGAGTGGCAATGAAATAATTTTATGGGCAGGGGGTCACCACAACAGAAGGAAGTATATTGAAGGAAGCATTGGGAAAGCTGAGAACCACCGTCCTACCGGGCTTGCTGGGTGCCGGTGGGCCCTGGGCCAGCAAGGCAGGGTAGATAGAATACCATCTTGACTTCATCTCTGAAACCCATGGTTTCCAAGCTGTGCATCCATATCACTTCAAAGACCTCTCTGGGCCTCACGTTCGTCTTTGCAGAGTAAATATCTGCTATGGTTGTTCCGTGTAAAGGAGGCATTTGGTCATTCGGTGGGTGAGTACTCGTTAAAATTATCTGGTAATATCCTCAGCTGGAACTGCCGAGTCTTCCTGGGGAGGGCGGGACAGAATAGCCCAGTAAAAGGAATAGACACCCAAATAGAAAGCAGTTTGACAGAAAACGGGGTGTGGGGCATCCACCAGTCATTCCAGAACTGGGGAGACTGAGGCAGGAGGATCATGAATTTGAAACCAGCCTGGTTTATAGAGCAAGATCCTGTCCGTTGATAAAGCGCTTCTGAACAAGCACGAAGACATGAGTTCAAATCCCCAGAACCCACATAAAACAGGGCATGCTGGTGCAAGTCCACAGTCCCAACACTGGGAGGCAGAGGCAGGAGGCTCCCGGAGCTTGATGGAGCTTGATAGCCAGTCATGAGTGAGATCCACATTCAGTGATACAAAGTCTCAAGAAATAAAGTAGATAGTGACAGAAGATGAAAGTCAGCTTCCAGCCTTCACTCATGTGTGCACTCTCGTGTGCACACATACATGCACACATGCGTATGTATGCACATGCATGCACAAACACGCACACGCTGAAGCACACACATACACACGCTCCTGCTGAAGCACACATGCACACACATGCACACACACATACACATACAGTGGCAGAGGGGACAAGTATACGGATATCTCCGAGAGCCCTAAGTTCAGCAGCGTTCCCACACGGCATCAGAGCAAACAGGTCAGATCTCAGCACAGAAGAGAAAGGGCAAAAAGTCCTCATTAGCTGAGCTCCAGTCCCTTTGGAAGTCCTCTGTGAAAACTCAGCTTTAACTGGTGCTCTCCCAGCAATTGCTTCTGCAGCAGAACCGATGCCAGGGCTTCCAAAATATCTGCTCTTTAATCCCCAAGGGATTCCTGGGACTCTGGTGTCATGACCACCCCCACATCTCAGAAAAAGAAAGGCAGCCCAATCAGGGGACACATGTGAGCCCTGAGCCCCAGCACTGGAGCCTGGCATTCACCACAGAGCCCCCTCGAGAGTTCTGCGCAACAGACGCCTGGGGGATCCCCGGAAACAATTGGGCTTGGCTATATTCCCGTTGGAGTAACAGCAAACAAACATGGGCTCTGCTTGTGTCGCTCTGGGGGAAGCGAGACACTCCAGGGAGGAGGAAAACTCCTACAGTCTATACCTCTGGGGCACTTCGGGCAGATGGCTGGGGCCAGATGAAGCCCATGGTACCCTCATTTGTGACAATACTGTCACTTGAGTGTCCTGTTGTGCTGTGGAATCCTCTGTCTTCCCTGGTACTTTCTCCGTACCAGGACCTGGGCTGAGTCACCAGGGCAGATGCATCTCCAACTCAGTCAGCCCGGAGGGGCAAGGTCTAGGTCTAAAGTAGAAGCTGAGAATTTACAAGATTGTCTACAGAAGCCTAGAGAGGTGGATTCCACCCAGCCTCAGTGGAGGAGATGTCAAGGAAGGCTGAGGGATACCGGGTGGGAGAACTTGCTTAGGCCCATGCTGCCGATGCTTTGTGGGGAGTGGGGGGATTTCATGGATGTGTAGGTGCATGTACATGTATGTTCATGTGCATGTGGAGTCCAAGACAACCTCGGCTGTTGTTCCTCAGGTAACTTGGTCTTCTTATTGTTTGAGACAGCGTCTCTCAATGGCCTGGTGCCATCAATTAGGCTGGGCTGGCTGGCCAGTGAGGCCCGGGGATCCACCTGCCTTTACTTCCCCAGTGCTGAGCCTTTGTCCTGTGAGTTTTGGGGATCAAACTTGGGTCCTTCCCAGTCCACTGCAGATGGTTTTCTAACATTTTATATCCCTCAAGACTCAAAAGGACCCAGCAAGGTCATTGAAATATCATTCCGTCCCTGAAAGGGAAACTGAGGCACAGGGAAGTTCGAGAACCTGCTTTGGGGCATAGACATAATAAATGACAAAACCCAGCTTGGATTCCAACCCCTGGGCCCTTATTCTCTATACCACACAGGCATGTCCCCAGTACCAGGATAGCACGTGGAAAGGCCCTGGCGCCCAGCAACGGGGCTTTCCCAGGGACCAGCTATGGTTGTGAATGGAAAGGATGCCCAGCCTGGCCTTTGCTCACCAAGGCAGTTCCTTGGCTGGTGAGTGCATAGTGCAGTGGGTAGCTCTGTCCTCGCCCAGTTGATTGGCAGCTGAGTGTACAGACTGCCTCTCAAAGGGTCACTCCTGATGGCAGCCCCAGATGAAAGTAGGGCTCTGGCCTCTGTCAAACCTTCTGAAGCGAACAAGGAAAGCAGAGGCCACGCAACCCACCACAGAAGTCCCAGCTACCAGGCTCCATAAGGCACCTGACCATCCAGGGTGTGTCCTTGAGGCAGCCTTCCTTGTGTGCCCTCCAAGTCCAGCCAGTTAGCTAACACCAGGACCAGCATCTAAAGTCTGCTGGCAGTAAACCCAGGGGCCAGCTGCCCTTACAGGACATACTACCCAGCAGCATCCCACACAGAATCTGCTCCCTCCACAGAGCCACACAGAACGTTCTATTTTTAAATCCATCCCCAGACTCTGGTTCTATTGATTCTTTGGACGTGTTTTTATATCCCCCGTCTTGTTCCACTGCGTACACAGAGAAGCTCCAGGCAAGTTTCAAATGTGTAACCAGAGACGATGAATAGATCGGAGTGGGGATGCAGCGAAGTGGAGATGAGAACAAAATGCCCTCTTACATCCCAGACGCCGGCTCTGTGTGGTTTGCTTGGCTTGGGCTGCTTGCTGCGTTTGAGCTTCCTAGTCGGCAAAGCAAGAGATTAAATGTGTCTATTAACAGGAGGCCAAGGGCTTGTGACGGGCAAGATCATTGTTATAAGGAAGAGGAGGAGAAAGGCGGTAGGGGGGAGGAGGAGGGAGAGGAAAAAGAAAAGGTTTGGGAAGAAGGGAGAGGAGGAAGAGGAGGAGGAAGAAGAGAGGATAAGGAAAGATAAGAAGAGAAGGAGGGAGAAGAGGAGGAGGAAGAGGAGGGAGAAGAAGAGAAGGAGGAGGAAGAGGAGGAGGAGAAGAGAGGGAAGAGAGGAGGAGGGAGAAAAGGAAGAGGAGGAGGGAGAAGAGAGGGAAAAGAGGAGGAGGAATAAGAAGGACAGAAGGAGGGAGAGGAGGCAGAGCCACAATAAAACAGACAGGCCCACACCATGCCCTCAATCCTCCCTGCAAAAGAAGAGATGCCGCACTTTTGCTTTCGCAGAAGCCAAAGCACAGAGAGGCAAATCCCTTGAATCCAGGTTGCCCAGTGAGAAAGTAGTCAAGTTGGGAATCCACCTAATGTGCTTGACTCCAAATCCAGGGCTTCCCCAGCTGTCCCCACAACACCCCCTCCCCCACCCACCCCCACTCCCACCCCTTCACCCCCTGCCCCCCCCCCCATCTCATAACATGGAAAGCACCCAGGCAACCAGTCTCAGTCTGCCCTCTGGCCTCCAGCCATCCGTTCCATCCAAAAACAGTGACGAATCCACGGAGCTAGCCCAAGCCACCTGAAGCAGGCTCATATCCGTCGGACTTGGGGATCAATGGGCTGTTTTGAAAGTTTTGGGCTGGGATTATCACCGTAAGTGCTAAACACTCAACCCTTCATTTCCCACGCTAATGGGAGGGAGCAGCCGTGCGGGTAATTAAAAATGCATTTACATTTGGCTTTGGAATTTGTTTTTTGTTCTTCTGTTTGGGTCTGATGTTCCGGGAATTCAGAGTGACTTCATAATCCTTCTGGGCAAAGAGAAAGAGAGAAACAACCAATGCCCTCCTTGAGAACAACTAGGAAACTGTCCCTTGCTCCATCCCAACTTTGTCAATGACAGCCAATGTCACCTCCAAACTGCAGGCAAAAGCGCCCAGCCCAACAGCTGCAGAATAGATGTTTTAACTTCTGTTTAGGGATGGTTGTTATGCAGCACTGGGTGGTTGATACACCCCCATCCTGATTTTCAGAGGCCTATGCCCTTCCCAAGATTGCTGCAAAGTCCTAGCCACTTAGCAGGCCGCATTTGTGTGGGACTGGAATGCGCACTCGTGTTCATGAACATAAGACTTGACACACCTGCATGTAGAGGCCAGAGATCAACTTCCTGTATTGTTCCTCAGGTATTGCACCCCTCTGCTTTTGAGACAATCTCTCTCTTTGAACCTGACAGTCACCAAGTAAGCCAGGGGTCCACCTGTCCCTGCCTTTCCCACACTGACATTACAGGTGTGCCCCACCACGCTGGGCTTTTTATGCAGTCCTAGCGATCAAGCATAGGTCCTCATACTTACACAGCCTTCATTTAACAAGTAGAGCCACCTCCTCAGCCCCTGTCCCTCCTGATCACTCCTCTGGGCCCCATCGCCCCTCTAAACCATTCCCTTCCCCTAGACACAGCATCCCAGAGGGTTTACAAATATTCACTGAAATAACAGAATGGACCAAAAGTATAGGGAGGGAGAGGAGATGTGTGTGTGTGTGTGTGTGTGTGTGTGTGTGTGTGTGCGCGCGCGCACTAGAGGTTGTAAGCTGTCAGGCACAGGGGCTAGAACTGAACTCAGATCCTTTGCAAGAGCAGACAGTGCTCTGAGCTGTTGAGCCGTCTCTCCAGCCCATCATTCCCTGTTCTTAAAGGTCTGCTGGTAGTGGTGCATGCCTTTAATCCCAGCACTTGGGAGGCAGAGGCAGGCAGATCTTTATGAGTTCAAGGCCAGCCTGGTCTATTAAGTGAGCTTCAGAAAAATCAGGGCTATCACATAGAAACCCTGTCTTGAAACAACAGTAACAACCAAAAAAAACAAAAACAAAAACAAAAACATGTTTGCTCAGGCACCAGTGGAAGCAAGTCTTCCTTGCTTCCCCCCTCCTCCTCCCAGTTCGCCCCCTCCCTGTCTTCTCCTCTCTCCCTCTGGCTCTCCCTCCCCACCCTCTTTCCGCTCTCCACACCTTCACAGACTCATGCTCACCCAGGCTGGTAGTTTGGCATATCTTGTCTTCGCAGACCCGTCATGCTCTCTGGGTCTCATCTTCCGCTCATCGGAATATTTTCTGAAAACAGTCTTCCCTAAAGGCCCCGATACCAGTTGCTAACTAACAGTCATACTTTGCAGTCCAGAGTGAGGGAGGAGGACGCTCCCTTTTCACTTCAGGTCCATTCTTTGCTTTGTCTTTCAGACCAGCCCTATTCCAACCTCCATCACAGCCCACTGTGGACCTGAGGCACTGTAGCCTTTGAGGTGTGTATAGTGAAACAGAACCTATAGAATGAATGTATGTTACAAGGGGTCTATGGACAGTCCAGCAATGGTTATTTACCAAAGAGGCTTGACAGCCTGGATGCCTCATTGGACCAAGTCTTCAGCATCTTCCTCCCTCACTCCCCCCACCCCCTGACCAGTTCCCTTTCAGGAAATGCCCTCTTAGGCCCTCCCAGAAGCTTATCTCTAAGTTGATTCCAGATCCAGTCAGATTAACAACCATACCGTCCCTACACTCCTGTTTCTTCTGGCCTTGGATGTTGATGCAATGTCTAGCAGTGCAGCAGCCATCTTGTGTTTAAGAGCATGCACTCCTGGCAATTCCTTCCTGCTGCACCTGAACTGCTTAATTCTTGACTCCATGCTCACTGCAAAAAATAGCCTTGTTTGTTGGGTTTCCCGTCCCTGCATCCGGATGCAATCTTACCTGATTCAGTAGGCAATTACATTTTGATTTCAAAAAACCTTTCCTAAGGTTGCTACTGCTGCTTCAGGTGAAAGGCTGCAGAGCCAGCCACAGGCTGGATACTAAACAAAGTAGCTAATATTGCGGATTAGAGAGCTCGTGTAAAGTCACCTGCGCTGGAACGGAACAACTGGGGAGCCCATCTCATCCCAGAATAGAGCCTGCTCCAGACCTCCTGTGGGCAGACTTGGCATCCGGCTCTTGCCAGCATCCCCTCTGACTTACCGAGCACAGAGGGTACCTCCGGGCTTATAGCTGAACAAGCTTGTAGTGGCTGCCCTAGTAGAAAGCCAGAGAACAGGCTCCCAGCTTGTGAGCCTGGCTTCACTCAGTTTAGAGTGACCTCAAGCAGGCAGCTTCAGTGAAACGCTAGGCAGACCAGCAGATCTTCCTGGGGAAACAGTTTAAGACGTACCTAGCTCCCGTCCCAGCTCAGCGTCATGTGACTTTTTCTGAGGCCACACTAAGAAACATCTACTCACCCTAGTCAACTAAGAGGCCTAGATAGAGAGGACACCTACCCACCAAAGAAAGACCCCACCCAAAACCTGTTTGATGAGTCATAAACTTATGGAGGGCGTTCTTCACAGGAGTGGGGAGCTCCCCCCATAGGCCACACCCTCAGAACAACCAGCTCAGTGGCAGGTGGGCCACTGAAGGGTCTTCAGCCTCTCTCCTTAGGAGGGTCTGAGCCCTTGAAAGCACGTTAAGTCAGCAGAGGGGGTCCTGCAGGTGTCTCCAAAGCTCTGACACCATCTAACAGTGACCTCATCCGGCTAAAGGATATTGCTCTTCCACACTCAGTCCCGGAAGGTGTGACCTTGGATGGACTCTGAGGTCACTCTACAAACCCCAGCCTGCCAAGTAGACGGCGTGCCCTCCCCATTAGAGAAGCATCCTGTGCTCCCAACCCAGGGAGGGAGCACAGAGCCCAGGGAGGGAGCACAGAGCCTAGGGAGGATCCGAGTGAAGGAAGCTGCGTAGGGATTGGGGAGCTAACCAAAACTTCTCATCCCTCATCATCACCTTTGCACCTAGAGTCCAGCACACGGGACAATTACATCTGAGGGGATTGTCATGTTTCACCCCCCTGGTGCAAGTACCCCAAGTCACCCAGGATCTCTAGACCCAGGCAGGACCCTACTGGGCACAGCAGTCCTCATGAGAACTTGCCTGTGCCTGCCTGGCCCCCTACCTCCCATATCTCCCAGTTCCCGCTTTCCTCCCAGGAAAGCAACCTACTCTGGCTACCCATTCAGTCCTGGTGATTTGGGGTTTTGTGTTGTTTTCATAAACAGTCTTGGGGAGCCACATAGTCTGATGTTACCATCATGAGAATGAAAACTCCTGCCTTACCTGCCATGGGGGAATGGGGGGCTGCTATTCATGGCCGAGAAAGGGCTTCATCCACATACAAGAACCCCATAGCAGGTTGGCATGGCCTTTACCCAGTTCCAAGATCATCCAGCCAAGACCTGGCTTAGCCTCGGTATAGGCAGTGACCTTAGTCAGAGAAGAGGCCAGTTCTGCAGCCTCCTTTGGACCTGGCCAGCCCCCTCCTGACTCCAGTCAGGACCTTGTTTGGAATGCTTTCCTAAAAAAAACATGATCTCTTCCTTTTGTTGTCTGCACAGAGAGAGCTCTGTGGAGCTTGAGGCTGTCAGAGGCAGTGGAGTCCAGACAGACAGACAGCAGGGTCCAGACAGACAGCGGGGGTTCAGCCCTCCAGGCGGTTTTCCTCCTCCTGCTTTGCTGTCTTGAAGGTGCAATTTTCTACCCAAACTCCTTTTCTCAGGTGTTCAATATTTAATGAGCAGCTACTGAGTGCTGGACTCCCTTATCTAAGCCGTTTGGAAATAAAATAATAACGTCAATAGATTAGCCATAGGAAAATAACCAACAACCAAATGCATGTCATAGTACTAGATGCTTCACTCTCTCCACCGCCGCCGCCATCAGGCAATCTTCCATCGCCCAGTGTGCATGCTCCCTGCTCTCTAAAGCTCCATTCTTGGTCCACCTGATAAGCTGCAAGGTGTCTTTGCATTGCAGATGGGAAATGAGTCTCGGTGAAGTCACGTGTCCTGCCCAAGGTCACTGCCCCCTGTGAAATAAAGCAGGAGTTTGCACCAGGGTTTTCCTGACTCCTCAAGCCACATTTAGAGCCTCTCCCCACTCACCTGCCTCTAAAAGATGACTGTGTACTTGAAGGTGTGATAAAGGGACAGGCAGCCAATTACCACACAAAGGGAAGACTTCTGATGCTCATCAAGGCGGCAGCAATGGTGTGCCCGGCGGATGTGAACACATCTCTGCTTGCAGCCTCACAGTGTGTCTCTCTGCTTGGTGGCAATTTTACCTTTGGAGATTTATTTTATTTATGTGTATGTATGTCTATGTGTGGGCATGCGCATGGCCTGAGGAAGCCAGAAAAGGGCACCAGGTACCTGGATCTGGGAGCCATCATGAGGAACCAAATTCCAGTCAGTCCTCTGAATGAATGCTAAACACTCTCAGACACTGGACCATCTCTCTCGCCCATTGGTGACAACTTTCATCTGAAAAAGTGACAAACCATTGTTTGTGGACTTGGCTGCTCCAAGGCAAGAGATTCTACACCCCAGTCCCTGCAGAAGGAGGCTCCTCATCCCTCAGACAGGGCCCTCCTCTTCGTCTTCCCCTCCATCGTCACTTACACTCACACCCTTCCCTGGCCAGCCATCCCCAGAGCCAATTAGAAAGGCCAGGTGGCCCTGGGGGAACCCTTGGGAATGACGGAGGGAGGCATCGATCAGCTGGAGTAGCAAATGTCAAGTAGAACAGAAGAGGCAGCTCACCGCTCTCTCTTCCTCGGAGGGCAGCGGGGACACGGCGGCAGAGATGGAGCTGTATTTACTGTGATGGTAATTGAAAGGCAGCCGTGGCCACCCCACACTATCCCTGCTGATACCTAATTGCTGGACCAAAAATCTGCTGGAGAAGGGGACCGGAGGAGGGGAGGGGGGACACGTGAATCTAGCCCAGGATCGATAGCAAAAGCTTTCACGGTGTCAGGCACAACAAATGGAGCTGAACGGCTGAAGCTGCTGGAAATTAGCCTTCAGGCTGACTGGGTTTGAAAGCTCAGAATAAGAACAGAAGGGCTCCTCACTGCCTCTTATCAGCAGGCCTCTCAGCACCTGCCCAGCTCACACAGAAGTTGCTGGGAGGTTACCAGTGGGCTCTCATTGGCCAGCGGGGGTCTGAAAAGTCTGTGGTGGCCACAATTTGGCGCTCTCCTCCCAACTCACAGACCTTAAGGTTGCTCATTCTGCCCCTGCTCCGTGTGTGTGTGTGTGTGTGTGTGTGTGTGGCTCTCAAGTGCGAGTGCATGAGTGTGTGAGAGTGTTCGTGCATGTGCGTGTAAGCGTGTATGTGTTTGCACATATGTGTGCATGTGTACATGTATGTGTGAGCACGTCTGTACATGTGTGTGTTCATGCATGTGTGTGTGAGCATACATATATGTGTGTATGCACGTGCATGTATGCATGTATGTGTCTGTGTGCACACTCACGCGCCTGTGTCTGTGTGTGTGTGTGCAGATAACACAAAAATAGGGACTGAGATGATAGCTTGGTAGGTGAGGACCTGAGTTTGAGATTCTCAGTACACATGTAGAAAACTGGGTTTGTAACTCCAGTGCTGGGGGTTGTGGCAGAGACAGGCTGGTCCTGTCAGCTTACTGGCCAGCCAATCTAATCAAATTGGCAAGCTCTACATTAAGTGAAAGACTGTCTCAAAATATAAGGTGGAGAGCCATAGAGGAAGGTACACCTGGTTTCAACCTCTGACCATGCCAGGTGCACACATCTGCTCACACATGTGACAAGAACAGGTTTGTGTCCAGGACTACCACATCCTCTCTCTGGGACCCTGATCACATGACTTAACTTCTTCTACAAGAGGGAAATGGTGGTGCCCGGTTGTGGTGGCTGAGAATGGTCCTCAAAGGATGCCCAGGCCTAGGCCCTGAAACCTACATTGTCACCTTCTAGGGCAAAATGAACAGGAGCCCTTGTAGGTGGGATTTTGCAGAAGACACTGTGGTAAGGAGATATCCTGGCCCATCTGGGAGGCCCCAGGGCTGTCATGGATGCCCTTAGATAGAAGCAGTAGGAGATCCAAGAGATACATGGAGGAGGAGAGCGATGGAAGGTTCAGCCACTGTTGTGAAGTCTCGAGCCTCAGCTAGCCTGCCTGGTCTCCACGGGGCCTCCTCTCAGGCCAGGCTCATGCCAGCATGCATTGGCTGCTCCAGGGCCCAGGAGTCTCCTGCTCAGCTCAAGCAATAAGTCTCCTAGTGTTTCCCTGGCTAAATGTTCAACCAATAGGTTCTTAGCCGGTCTTGGACCCACAGCAGTTGCCAAGGCCAGCTGCAAGCTCCTCCCACCTCCCTGAGAGTCAGGACCAGTCCTAGAGACCTTGCAGGAAATAGCCTGCAGCCTCTGAGCTCACTTTGCCTTAGCCTGACCCTTGCTGCAGTGAGCCTAGGCTGGAGAATTCTAGGAAATGAGGACTGTGGTTGGGAGTCAAAGGACAAAGGGAAAGTCCAGGAGTGGTTGCAGAGGACTCACACCTCTTCCCAGGTCCCTGCAGCTCCAGGCCCCAGGGACAGGAGTTTACACCACAGGGCTTGGCAGATGCTTAGAGTCTGAGCTCACCTCCCCACTGGTAAACCGGAAATTGAACCAGTGCAACAAAGGGAAGGCCCACTTTGGAGACAAACCAAGTAGAGCTTCACAAGAGAGCCACACCAATATTCAAAATATGTGTACACACACACACACACACACACACTCAAGCACATGCATTTATTCTTTTCACACTCACATATATTCATGCAACCACACACAGATCCATCCACTAACATGCAAGCGAATATAACACCCAAAACATCTTGCACATATATGCACACACATACAGCTATGCATTATTCAACATATGCACATAACACACATGTGCTCACACATTAACACACGGACACATTAACATGCAGGCACAAGACGTACAATGCAGTCACACTCACAGACGTTCACACCTGAAAGGTCTTGGATGGGGACATTCAAGAGGGACACCAGGATGGATTACTGGGAAGAAACAAGTTTATTTTAAAATGCACTAATGCTGTGGACAGACAGAAAGACAGACAGCAGTATGGCCCGGGACACTGAGGAGAAGGACCACTCTTCAGTGGCTGAGGTGAAGACTCTTCTTACATCTTTCTGAGGACACAGAGGTACATAAACCTGTAGCCAAGCCGTCTGGTCTCCAGGCAAGAGGGAGGTAAGGTATGTGGAGCAGGGTGTGTGGCCTCCAGTGGTTGTTTGAATTGGAGTGGCCCCCCATAGACTTATATGTTTGAGTACTTGGCCATAGGGAGTGGCACTATCAGGAAGTGTGGCCTTGTCAGAGAAAGTGCGTCACTATAGGGGTGGGTTTTGAGATCATATATGCCCAAGCTACACCTAGTATGGCACATAGTCTCTTGCTCACTGCGGATCAGGATGTAGAACTCTCGACTCCTCCAGCACCATGTCTGCCTGCACGCTGCCATGCTTCCCGCCATGATGATGATGAGCTAAACCTCTGAACCTGTAAGGCAGCCCCAATTAAATGTTTCCTTTATAAGAGTTGCCTTGGTCATGGTGTCTCTTCACAGCAATAGAACCATAACCAAGGCACCACCAATACCCGCTTTGATGTAAACTCACTTTCTGAGTGAGAGATCCTGGCCCTGAGAGAGAGAGAGAGAGAGAGAGAGAGAGAGAGAGAGAGAGAGAGAGAGAGAGAGAGAGAGAAAGAGAGTGGAAGAGCAGTGAGAGATCCTGGCCCCTGAGTGTGTGTGTGTAGAAGAGCATTGTGTTGTGTGTTGAGCAGCAACTAAATTCCCAAATCACATTCTCACAACACACACACACACTCACATTCATCCTGACCTGTTCACATTCACACCTCACACTGAGCACTGACAGCCTGAGCCCCCACACTCAGACTGCTGTCCAGCCTGTGGATGTCTGGGTTTAGGAGTCCTTTAGAGAAGTTGATCTGGAGCTCTAACGGTCATCAATACAGAGACAGGATGTGCTAGGGCCAGGCCTCTTCCTCCCCAGAGGCAGCACATCCCTCATTCAGCTTCCTTAAGAGGGCTTCTTGGAACTCAAGCAGGGTGGTTTTCACAGGAAGGGCACAGTGGTGGGATTAAACATGGGTCACTTCCCAACTTGGATGACAAAGGCAGAGGGATAAGAGCCCCACACCCCTCGCTGTACATTGTATACCAGGAGCTTGATGGGGGGGGGGGAAGCAGGGCAGTGTAGCACAATTCTCCCTGGTGACCTCTGTTATTGCTGCCTTCCAGATGAGAGCACTGAGCTGAGAGCCGGCGGAATCCATTCTTAAAGCTGCAGATGAAGTTTGATGGTTCAGGGCCACATGTCTCCAAGACCCTTGTCCCAGGACAGAATCATGAAATTCAGCATGGTGGTTCCTCCCTCTGCAGGCCATGGAGGGCATACATACATACACACACACACATACACACACACACAGAGCACGGGGTGGGGGGGAAGAGAGACAGAAAGATAGAAAGAGACAGACAGACAAAGAGAGAGACAGAGATAGAGTCAGAGACAGAGAGAAAGAAAGAGACAGAGACAGACAGACACACAGAGACATACACAGAGAGACAGACAGACAGACAGCACTGCAGTAGCAGGGGTCTCTCCTTCCCCACCGACTGCCACCAGCCCTGGGCTAATTGTTGCTGTGTAGAACATTGTCCCCCACACAGCAGTGCACCCAGCCAAGCCTGATTACGGCAAGCTCCACTGGGCCCTGGGTCCCACTAATTGGCACCTTCTCATTAGAGCCCTTTGTGGAGACGAAACACTGTATGTCGAGGGTGGACGAGGCAGCCGCAAAGCTGGAATATCCACACACCTGTACCTGCTTCTTCAGAAAGCTGCTCATGTGGAAGAAGGCACCCAGACAGGGAGAGGAGGCTGGGGCACTTCTGTTGAGTATCTTGACCAATCCCCTGCTCTGATAAGAGGTGGAACTGGGAAGAAGGACTCAAACTTCCTCCCTCTGGAGAAAGAGAGGCTGAGAAGGGATGGCTCTGCGCTCCTCAGACGTTGTTGATCTTCCCTGTGTCCGGGTGTTCCCACTGGCCACTGCCGCCAGCTTTGTGTCCTGCTCTGGGGGGACCATGCAGGAAGAGCAGATGTGATTTCTCATCTGTCAAGTTAGCGCAGAGTGAGGAGTACCTGGTGTGCCCTTTCCAGGTGTTTTGATTGAAAAGAAAAGGTGCAAAGCCCAGAGTCACACTGTCTCCGGAAGTGGGACAAGGCTGGCCAGCTGGAAAAGTGACAGCTTGGAGCCAGCCCTACTGCTAATTGGCTCACATCCACTCCCCTGAATGGAAGAACAGCAGGGGCAATTACAGAGAAGCTTACCACCCTCAGGGCCTGCCCTGGCAACATGCTAGCCCAGAGAAGGCCAGCTCCTGC
Organism: Mastomys natalensis; assembly: GCA_021653895.1. NCBI lineage: Eukaryota > Metazoa > Chordata > Mammalia > Rodentia > Muridae > Mastomys > Mastomys natalensis. Next base: position 2,025,011 of record JAJTUV010000359.1, on the reverse strand, counting down.
ACCCCTTGCCTGACACAGCTAGACCTCATGTTCTTAAGAAGATATGCTTGCAGCTGGCCCGAAGTGGCACAGCACTGTCATTGCCGCGCTCAGGAGTCCGAGGCAGCGGGCGTCTCTCCGAGTTCGAGTCCAGCCTCTGCTTGCTGCGGTACAGTGAGTCTGTCTCACAGCCTGGGGTGGGGAGAAGACATGCTTGCGGTGTTTCGTTTCGTAAAGGGTCTGTGTGGAGCCCTGGTCTCCTGCTGGGCACCTGTCGCCTCTGCCTCCTCACCTACCACTTGTGTGGCTGCTGCTCCCAAATTGGAAATATCCAGTTAAAGCTCAGAAAGTTAAAGAAACTTGTGGGCCTCAGGAAGATCCTAAAGCTAACAGGATTCCCGAGGCCCCTCCCTAATCTGAAACAATGGCCTGGGAGAGGAGACTCTCTGACCTGCAGAACTGCCTTCAAGCATGCAAGGAGCCCCAGGGATGAGGCTTCCTGAGCTCTGCCTGTGTTGGGGTGAGATATTCAAGGATGCTGCTGCTTCTGGGCCACCCATGCTCCTGTGATAACCCAGCAAGTGTCCTGAGCCTCTAAGCGACACTTGGAAGGATGCGTTTATCTAGTCTGTCATCAGTGTCCTGTCCAGAAGGAACAGACCATTGTGTCTCCCCCAGGGAGAGTCACGTGATACCTGGGCAGCTTGTACCAGGCACTCAGTGGATGTCTTTGAATATGAGAATGGTTCCCTGGTCTCAGGCTTCACAGATTCACTGCAGGTACACACACACACACACACACACACACACACACCACACACACACATGAGTATATATATTTTATATATTATATGTTATATGTTATATGTTATATGTTATATGTTATATATTGGTGTGTAATATATATACACATATGCACACAAGTACATACACTCATGTACACACATACATTCAAGCACACAAATACTCGAATAAGTGAACACACACATATAACATAAAATATGCACTTATCCATGATTCACATATACTGTCATATGTGCACACATACAAACACACATGTACACACCTAAAAATATATACACACACATGCACACAAATTCATATACAAATACACACACATGTACATGCCGACGTACAAGTATACATGTACACATGCCCACTTACGTGTAAGTACACAAATGGGTACACACTCAAACACACATGGGTGTGTAAATGAACAGTTATCCAGGCCATACACAAACATATGCACATATACACACATGTACACACATATTACCATATATGCAAACACAGTCCTGCACATGCATACATATACATATGTGCATACAGACATCTACATACAGGTACACACACATATAGATGCAAACATAGGTACATGTATGGGTACAGGTATACAAGCACACATAGGCGCACATACAAGTATACAGGTATCGGCAAATACAGACATATATAGACATGCACATAAGAATACATACATACACACATACACATTTATACACCTATGTAGGCATACATGTTTTGCAGCCTACTTTTAATAAGGGTTGAGCCGCTCCTCTAGCTCACCACCCAGCAGAGGTAGTGGAAGAGAAAGGTTATTAGGATATGGGGGAAGTGGACCTGTTCAGCAATAGTTCTTTGGGAGAGAGTGCGATCTTTGGCAGCAGTTCAGTCCCATAGCAAACACCAAATACGACTCAGCAGCTGCAGACCAGTCCTCTAGACAGGCAGACAGCACGCAGCTGTAGTTCAATCCTGAAGAAACCTCCAGGCTCACCAACTGGCCTGAGGTGAGGCTGCAGAATCAGCAAGCTGCCACAGGAACTTCATGAACAGTTCTTGGGTGAGATTCTCTCAATGGTGGTGTTATCACAAGTTGAGATTAACAACGCTGTGTAAGGCGAACCAATACATGCGTGTTGTTAGTGAAGAATAATAGCGAGGCAGAGCAAACCAATCAAAGCTCAGTGCTCGGCTCGCACTGCCTGTGGGGTCGTATTTATACCCCTTTATCAAGGGTCCTTTCACATGCTTGCTATGTCCAAACATCCTTTCACCCATGCCTGCTTCAGCAGTCTTGCATGTGTCTGCTTTAACAAGACATCTTTTCACCTGTGTGCCCCAGCAAAACATCATTTGACATAACTAACTTTCCAAAGAAACTAGAAGTCTCCACATCACACCTACTCACTACACACACATATATATACCCACGAACCCATGCATGAATAGATATGCGCACAAGCATGGATGTGCATGAATACACACATATACAGACTCATACAAATATATAAGTACACGTATATATACATGCACACACTCGTATGTACATGTACACATGTAGGTACACACATACATATCCATGCATTGTACACATGTGTGTATATATGCATATATACATTTACATAGAGGGTTGTTTGTTTGGGGTTTTTGAGACAGGGTTTCTCTGTGTAGCTGGAGCTGTTCAAGAACTCACTCTGTAGACCAGGTTAGCCTCAAACTCGCAGAGATCTACCTGCCTCTGCTTCCCAAGTGCTGGGATTAAAGGCATGAGCCACCACCAACTGGCCATACATAGGTTATCTGTTTGTCTCCACTCTGACAACACTCTCATTTTGTAGACCAGGTGATTCAAACATTAAGCATGGAACTCAAACCTGGTAAAGAAAGATCTAGAAGCAGCGTCCTAGGTCACTAGCATTTATGCTGTGTCCCGGGGAATCCCAGACTTCACAGAGACTATGGAAAATCACCCAGAGAGGATAGGTCCTTGAGGAACATTTCTGTCATCCGAAAGCTTGGCTCTCATCTGGACATAAACTGACACTGTATCAGACTTTTTTTTGGAAGAAACAGCTCATTGCTTCTGGAAACATCCACATTTCTGCACAGCTGCTCCAGGGAGAGACCACTAGGGATTTCGAGAGGCAGGTGGGAGAACACTGTTGCACCTCATGAAACAAACTACCAGAGAGACCCACACATGGCATGCCACACTCTGCCAGAATCCCAGAGTTTCATTGGGTGCCTAGTGCCTGCTGCATGCTCCTGATCCCTTGGCTGGCCCAGCATGCCCCAGTCAGAATCAGAGTAGAACACAGCTGTGTGCCTTAAAATCTAGTCACAAGACTTCCCACAACGGGAGCTCCCAGGTGCAGCAGTAACAGACTTGTGAGGATCCACTGATGGGTGGCTCTCAGCTCTGGGCTCCAACATTACTCCACAGTCCAGAGAGAGAGAGAGAAAGAGAGAGAGGGAGAGAGAGAGAGAGAGACAGAGACACAAAGAGAGACAGAGAGACACAGATACACAGAGACAGAGAGACAGAGACACACAGAGACACACACAGAGAAAGAGAGAGAGAGACAGAGACAGAGACACAAACAGAGACAGAGAGACACAGATACACAGAGACAGAGACAGATTGAGACAGACAGAGACACAAAGAGAGACAGAGACAGAGAGAGAGAGAGAGAAGAAAGAGAGAGGAAGAGAGAGACGAACTGGACAACCTTAAAGCTCCCTAGGGCCTACCATGGAGAATCCACATCCCATGTGAGGGCTCTAGGCAGAAACTATCGACATCCTATACCTAGGGAAACTGAGGCTCCGGGGAGCACAATAGCATATGCCCAAGAATATGGCTGGGAAGCAGACGCTGGTCTGATCAGCAAGCCCTATATGCTTGACCTCTGTGCCTCTGACCCTGTACCCCGACTTTGATATCACCCTATCCCTAACCTGTGGATATACATTTCTCCATTTGGCAGGTCAGTGATGTGTCGGAAGCTACAGACAGTCGCCAGACCCTGGATATCAAGTGTTTATCTCAGCATTGCTGGGGTAGCCTGGGCTTACCAAAAGGGAAATTGAGGAAAAGGGAGGTGACAGGACTCGGTACAGGCCAGTGGTTACTAGGACCTCCACTGGAGTTCAGCCTGTGCCTCAGTGGCCATTGCAGGTGGCAGGCTTTGTCGCCCTGGGCTTGATTGGGTCTGCCCCTACTGAACGCACCCCCTGTTGCACTCAGGATGTCCACACTGTCCCCTGCCCACCCTGTGTCACCTCAAGCTGCAGGCTGCTGGTTAGGTGATGTGAAGGCTCCTGAGCAGGCTGAGTGCCTCCTGGGACAGCTGCCACACTCAGCGTTCTCCACTGAGCCATTAATAGGCCTCATGGCGAAGTAACCATTGGTCAATGATGAGCTATTGGTGGTGGCTTTAAATGAAGAGACAGGGAGAGAGATCAGGGCTTAGCATGGGTGAAGCTACAATAAACCAGAAGAGGCCACTGGAGATATGGAAAGAGGGAAAGGCAAAGCAACCACTTTAAATCTATTGTTCATGCTGGAGAAGTAGCCCAGAGCCCTCACCGGCACACACAATGTCCTATGTTCCAGTCCCTAGCACCCAGTAAACACGGGTCCACTGTGATCCCAGTCTTGGGAGATGGAAACAGATTCAGCAGTTCAAAGTCATCCTTAACTACAGAGTGAGTTCAGAGCTAGCCTGAGCTATACTATACCCTGTCTCGAAAGTAAGAATAGACAGACGACAGACAGACAGATAAGGATTTGCTCAGAAATACCACCCAGGATCTTGCTGTGATCCAAGTAATCCCATGGCCAAGTGGTGGTCTCCAAGGATGGGTTGGCAAGGCTCAAACAATTCCCTCTGAAACACAGCGGATGACAAATGCCACAAAGGAAATCAAACCGAGTCAGAGTGGTGATTCACACCTTTCATCCCAGCGCTTACTTAGGAAGCTGAGCCTTGAACACGTGGCTGAGGCCTGAGGATAGCCATGTGCTTAAGGACAGTTGTCTACTAAGTTCTAGGCCGGCCAGCACAAGCAATACAGGGAGACCTCATCTCGAAAAGACGAAAGAGGACTAAAGGGAAGACAAAGAGGGAGGACTAAGAGAGTGAGGACTGTGAGAGCACCAGGAGGAGGAGGGAGAGGAGGTGGACAGGAAGGAAAGGGAGGAAAGAAGGAGCCTTTTGCTGTCTGGCTGGCCTGCAGCCCGTACCAATCTCACTGGCTGTCAGCCATTGGTCCTCATGACTTCTGTGAAGTTTCCAAGCCTAGAAAATCACCACCCATTCCACCCCACAGCCACTCCACAGCCGGATCCACTGTTCTCCCTTTTCTCAGAGGCTCAGAGATATAACACTTCGGGTGGTGGTGGTACATCCCTTTAACCCCAGCACTTGGGAGGCAGAGGCAGGCAGATCTCTGAGCTCAAGGGCAGCTTGGTCTCCAGAAAGAGTCCCAAGACAGATAGGGCTATAAGGAGAAACCTTGTCTCAAAAAAAAATCAAAAGAGTGAAAAGGGATAAACAAACAAATTTCTATTTGCTGAGCCATGATAGCACACTCCTTTAATCCTAGCACTTTGGAGGCAGAGGCAGGTGGATCTCTGTAAATTTTGGACCAGCCTGGGCTACAGAGCTAGTTCTAGAACAGCCATGGCTTCAAGACAAATCCTGTCTCAAAAGACAAAAAACGAAGAAGAGGAGGAAGAGAAAGAGAGGAAGAAGAAGGGGGAGAAGGAAGAGGAAGAGGAGGAAGAGGAAGAGGAGGAGGAGGAGGAGGAGGAGGAGGAGGAGGAGGAGGAGGAGAAGAAGAAGAAGAAGAAGAAGAAGAAGAAGAAGAAGAAGAAGAAGAAGAAGAAGTAGTAGTAGTAGTAGTAGTAGTAGTAGTCTTGCCTAAGTCCACCCAGAGGATAAATAGCCAGGCCATGCAGAGCCTGAAGCCCAGGTGACTCCAGACACCTCCCCTTCTGACCCAATCAGAGGATGAGAAACGACACCTCTTCCAGGAGTTTCTCTTTGGTGGAAGATACTATGTCCCTAATGTATTATTTTTATACCCAAACAAATATGAGTTGGTGGCAGAAGGGAAGGCTAAAACACTCAGAGATTTTAAGGAGAAATCTCAAGGCCTTTGCCAAAATCTCTGGTCATTTCAGATTATATAAGACCCACCTGCCTTTCCTCAGAGGGGCAAACAGAGGCCCAGAAGGCCCAGGGAGCAAAAACTGTCCAAGCTGTCAACCTCCTGGGGCAAAAGCTGGTCGGAGACAAACCCGAGACACGAGTGGGGAGTCCCCCAAGACACAGGAATCCTGTGGGGTGAGGAAACTGGACAGAAATGGCAGACATTCCAGTTAGGATGTATCTCTAGCTTTCAGGCACCAACACTGAGCCTGCACTAAACCCTTCAAGGACATGAGGTGCTTTCTCCCAGAAAGACCAAGCTGGCTTGCCTACAGCTGGTTGGCAAACTTGAGACCTACCACTGGGAAAGAAACACCCAAAAAAGAGCCATCACCAAGCCCACCTGCATACCCAGTAGACAGAGAACCCCAAAAGACAAAAAGAGAGCCCAGTCCAAATGACAGTATCGGAGCAGAGGTTTGGGTGCGAGCCTGGATAGGTGAGAGACTGAGGTGAGAGACAGACATGGCCTCCCCGAGGCAGGGCAATAGTTATACACCATCTATCCGTCCAGACATGGGTCTCTACCTAAAGGCTACGTGTTTGCTTCATTGTGCTTTCTTGTGCTGGAGGTGGAACTCAGGGTTTTGTCCAGCCTAGGCAAGGGCTCTCTACACTGGGCTGTAGCCCAGCCCTACAGGGATGCATTCTAGTGATACACAGGTTCTCAGTTCAACAGAAACAGAGACATTCACACCCGTGGCACCTCATTCGTGACATTAGAAACTTTGAAATCGGCCCCAGTGGAAGAATTTCTATCACAGTAAAGGACGGGGCTGCCCCTCAGGTTTGCCAGCTCACACTGATGGCGACCGTATCTACCTCAGAGAGCCGCTGTGTAGACCGTCCCGTGGCTGACTGCAACCCTCAGCTATCATGGTGACCCCAGGGTGACCCCACGACTGTCTCAATGTGCACGAGGATGTCCTGTGTTGCTCTCACAGCGGCGAAGTGGCCTAGCAAGGTGGATCTCAGAATGCTTCCCCTTCATTAAGTGACATGCGACTGTGCACGGCTGTGTGTACAGTGTGTTCCTTAGAGAGATTCCATACGCAATAGATAATGTTTTGTTAATGAGGAGACAAATTATATATGCGTGTGCTATATGAGATAGAATTTATGCCTGGCTGAACTTTCCACAGTTGCTGTTTTTGAATTATTTGGGACAACTAAGAAAAGGTAAGCGATTTCATATGGCTATATGTATGGGTAAGTTGTGTGTGTATGTGTATGTGGTATTATGTATGTGTTTGTATTTGTACATAAGTCTGTGGGCTTTTGTATGTATACATGTATGTGTAATTGTGTATTTGTGTATGTATGTGCAAATGTGTATGTATCTATGTATATGTATATTTGTGTAAATGTATGTGGGCTTTTGTGTATATACATGTATTGAAATTGCATGTATATATGTGCATGTATGTATGTTTATGTATCTGTGTATATGTGTGTGTGTGTGTGTGTGTGTGTGTGCATGTGTTTGGGCTTTTGTATATATACATGTATGGTAATTGTGTGTGTATGCATCTATGTATATGTATGTGTGTATACATGCATATGGATGCAGGTATGTATGTGTCTATATATGCAAATAGATGTGTGCGTGTGTGTGTGTGTGTGTGTGTGTGTGTGTTGATTCAATACACCCCATTCTGAACATCAGAGAGGATACCAAGAGACATAGCACCTCAAAAGAATCCAGCCACTCTTGAGCTGTGTGGCCCTAGCAAATAGGCTTGCCCTCTCTGAGTCTGTTTTCCTACTATGAATATGAGGACACCTCTAAGTGTGCTGAAGGAACCTCAGGAAGGAGGACAGGCTCAGAGCTAAGGCCAGGGCAGGTCCTCTGAGGACCCTCTTCTGGGAGCATCCCCTGAGCTGCTCCTCTGTGGCTCAGTCAGCCCTGGGGAGTTCCCAGAAGTCTCACGCTGTGGTTGCTAGCTCTCTCTTGGAAAGAAGCTTCCCCACCGCCGGTGCCTGCAGCTCTCCCATGGGCTCCAGTTCAGACAGAGGAGTCAGCTGACAGATGTCTCAGCCCTAGCTCAGCTCTGCATCTGGCTGGAAAATGACCTGCTCAACCATCAGTCAGTAGACAGTGACTGGGTCCTGTCCCTCTGAGGATTCATCACCAGCCCCTGGTCACCTGTCTCCCATGTCCCATGCAAACTCCCGGGAAAAGGGCCTTCCAAGAGTGGGCAGGCAGCATATGAGGAGAGATCTGGTTCCCGTGCTTCTAGGTGTCCCAGCCAGGCTGTGCCTGCTCCGGGCCTTGGCTTCCCTCCTATGCATTCAGCTTTAAAATGTTCTTAAAGCCAACTGACACTAAGGAGGGGAACCTGCCAGCCAAAGAGAGTGGCCTGGAGACTGGACCCATGCACAAGACTCTTGCACGGTTACTAGGCAACAAGTCCAGATGCACGCTCCAGCTCGTCAGCCGGCAGCAGCCACGCTACTGAAGCTTCTTCTCGGATACAGAGGGACTCACACCAGCCCCCGGGGCTCCCAGGAAGATCTTTTAAAAAGAAGAGGAAAATACAGGAGGGCAAGCCCCATCTTCAGAGTGCTGACGACGGTCCCGTTCCACCCTAGGACCTTTGTGCCCTCGCTTCTCACAACAGAAGAAGAAACTGAAGCTCAGAGAGGTTGAGTGGCTTGCCCAAGGCAAATGGCAAACTCATAGTATGGCTTCAGTGTGGCTCATGAGTTCACCATAGGCCAGGCCTGGGAAAGGTCTATGCATGCACATAGTAGGTGCTTTGTCTCGGCCACCTATTAGAGACTCATTATTAACTTTTCACCCATTTTTCATAAGTTAAACAGAACCTCTGGGCTGGGCGGGCTTCCTGCATTAGTCTCTGTGCTTTAGATGGAGCTATGTGGGGAGGGGAGGAAACGGTAGTGGTGGTGGTGGTGGTGGTGGTGGTGGTGTGTGTGTGTGTGTGTGTGTGTGTGTGTGTGTGTGTGTGTGTGTAGAGGTTGATGGATAGAGGGGTGTCTTCCTGATGGCTTCCCCACTGTATTCTCTGAGCCAGGGTTTCTCACTGAACCCAGACTCACCAAATGGCTAGGCCAGCAAGCTACAGAGATCCACCTGTCCCCTCCTCCTCCTGGTCACTGAGATTCCAGGCAGCCATAGGCCACTGCACCTAACTTTTCTGTATCAGACTCAGGTCCTCGGGCTTGTGTGGCAAGCACTGTGCCTACTAAGCCACTTCTCCAGCCTCCCTGGCACCTTTGAAGGCAAACCCAAACCAGTACAGCTCAGTAGCCTTCTCTGTGTGTGGACAGTTAGAGCTCTCTGGGGACCCAAGGGAGGAAGCTGAAACGAGGTGGCACTAGATCACAGGTGTGCCTCAGCCTATGGGGGACAAAGAGGGAGGAGCCTCCAAGGTGAGAGCAAACTAAAGCAAGAGGAGAGAGAGAGAGAGAGAGATTGAGAGAGAGAGAAAACATGAGTTCTGTCCTATCTGGGAACCAAATATAACTTCTCCGTTGGCCAGGACACCTTCTGTGTAACCTCAAGCAGGTGAGCTGATCTCTCTGGACCTAACTAGGGATCTCGGTGCCAGCTTTGAGGAGCTGTGATGCCCGATAATGCCTGGCACATAGCAGACGTTCCGTAACCAGTAACTGTCGCCATTTATTATTTTGCTTGGGCAAGCTGCTGCTTCTCGGCCAATTACAGTCAACCTGCTTCAAACCCAGCAGCTGTCAGCCAAAATCTGACTGGCTGATCGCAGCATGCCCAGCAGCTTTGGAGAAAGCTGGTTGAGTTTCACTTGCTGGTTATTGGCATCCGACTGCTGAAATCCAGCCTGGCCAGCAGATTTGTCAAAGGACCCATCTCTGAACTGAATGGTACGGGCGTGCAGTGGCCAGTTGGCGGCTTCAGGCACGTCTGCAAACAGCCAGGTGCAGGGTGGCAGTCAAGTTCTCTTCTTTGTCAACAGAGTCTGGCTTGGACTACACGTAGCTCAGCTCCTGAAGTGGCTACATAGAGGCACTCAAAAAACTGAATACAACTTCTCCATTGGCCAGGATACCTTCTGTGTGACCTCAAGCAGGTGAACTGACCTCTCTGGACCTAACTTCGACATCAGTAAACTAGGGTTTCAGTGCCAGCTTTGGGAAGCTGCAACACCGGAAACCACCTGGCACATAGCAGACATTCCATAAAGGACACCCAGCTCCAAGCCTGTCCCTGGAATAGAGACCCTGGGAGCATGTTGTGGGGTCTGGGATGCTGTAACCCTGCCAGAATGTTCCCTGGGAGATGGAGGAACCTTGGGGGCTGTGGAGAAAGTTCCAGAAAGGATCAAGTCTGTTCTGATCAAAGCCCAGCCTTGGAAGAGCTTCTGTCTCTTGCCGTCAAGCATACAAAGATACAGCAAAGGATACAGATAAGGAGCAGATGAGACAAGGAGAGAAAGGATCAAGCCTCCACCAACAGGCTCAGCAAGAGGCCTGAGAAGCAGCAAGGAAGAAGGGTTGTTTTGTTTTGTTTGCTTCCTCCTCTGCTGTGTGATGTTGCACTTCCTGTTTACCCTCTCTAGGCCACTTTTGCCTAATCTGAGAAACCGAGAATAACAATGACCATGAAGCAAGTAAGACCATGACCATGAAGCAAGTAAGACCACTGACTGTGTGAGGCCTCAGAGGCTCCTCTAAAGAGTTGCTGGATGAATGAGTTCTCCCTCCTCTGTGATGCCCTCTCATTTTCCCAGGGGTACACTGTGAATGAGAAGTGTTCTGAGTGGCTACAGACAAATGCTGGTACCAGTAACAGCCATTGTATATCCGATTGTAAAGAGCATCAGTCTCTAGCCTGTCCCCATTCTAATGAGGCAGAGGTGCAGTCACGGTCGCTCAACAACCCTCACTGGACCTGCTCACTGCCCTGCTCAGCTGGTGGCCACAAAGGTAGCAGGATTAAAGACACTTGCAAGGTGGGTCAGGTGATGGAGCAGACAGGACCCACGAGGACAGCACCCTTCTCTTCCAAGAATATGGCCTACTGTGGCATGTTTTACAAAGATGTAAATCTAGATGTTGGTGTGAACTTCCGATTTATAAGCAGAAATGACACAGTCAATCCAAAAAAATGACAGGGGCCAGGGGAGGATAGTGGTATTAAGCAGGGAGGATTTAGGGGTGCTCAGTTCAACAGGTGTTGCATAAGAAGCTGTTCAGAGGGAGGAGACTCAAATCTTTAATCAAAGGGACCCAGTAGTCTGATGGCAGAAGCATGGCTCTGCCCTCGGCAGTCTCCAGCCCTGCAGGAACGAAGATGGCTGACGCTGTGCCCATGGATCTTTCAGACTATGGAAACAATGTATCCTCCAATTTCCTCCATCCCCCAAGAGAGAGAATTTCTGCAGCCATCTTACTTTAGGAGAAAAAAAAACCCTCTGCCAGCTAGAGAGGAAAGCCTTCTGTGAGAGAAAGCCTTCTCTCTGGGAGAATGGTTGCCCTTCAGGTGGGAGGGTGGTAGGCGGGACCATCTTGACCTAGAATGCATTCATCTCTCTCTGCTTCCTGACTGGATACAATGTGACCAGCTGCCTCACACTCCAGTGCCTCCCCCACCATGAAGGACTGCATCCTCAGACTGTGAGCCAGAACAAACCTTCCTTTAAGTTAGTTTCTCTGGTATTTGTTTACAGCAGTGAGAAAAGTAACTGATACAGGAAATCAGTACCAGGAGCAGGGGTCATTGCTGTGGTGAGCCTGATCATGTGGTCCACAGGCCGCTGAACGGGCTGCAGAAGGAATGTGGAAGAGCTGTAGCCTGGAGAAGCCCTGGAGCGCTGTGAGCAGAGTTTGATAGGCCAGTCTGGTGAAGTTCAGGAAACCAGTATATCAAGAGAAATGTAGAGAGGGGAGGTTCACGGGACTGGAGAGAAACAAGGACTCTCTTAGGAACGGCACCAAGAAGCCACGCTTGGCACGATCTAGTAAAGAATCTGGCTGAATGATGCTTGTCTTCAGAGAACCTGAGTGAAGCCAAGTTTAAGAGCAATGAGCTAAGGAGACAGCTCAGTGGGTACAGTGTCTGCTGTACAAGTCTGAGGACTTGTCTCAGTCAGTGTTCTATTGCTGTGAGGGACACCATGACCAAGGCAACTTATAAAAGGAAGCATTTAATTGGAAGCCAGCTTAGAGTTTCAGAGGGTTAGTCTATGATCATCATGGTGGGAAGCAGCCAGGCATGTCCGGAGCAGTAGCTGAGAGTTTTATATGCTAATCAGCAACAGGAGGCAGAGAGACACACTGGGCATGGTGGGAGCTTTTGAAACCTCAAAGCCCACCCCCACAGACACACCTCCTCCAACACCACCTCACCTCTTAATCCTTTCCAAACAGTTCACCAATTAAGGAATTAGCACCCAAACAGAGGAGCTGAGGGGCCGTTTTCATTCAAACCAGCATAGGACCTAAGTTTGAATGCCAAGATCCCACATAAAGCTGGAAGCTCTAGTGTTCATGTGGTAAGACAGGAGGCAGAGACTGGAGAACAACTGAAGTCTCTGACTTACACAGCAGTGATAGGAACCTGTCTCAAACAAGGTAGAAGGTAAGGACCAACACCCAAGGTTATTCTTCATATTCCACATGTGTGCCATGCATGTACATCCATTCTCTCTCTCTCTCTCTCTCTCTCTCTCTCTCTCCACACACACACACACACACACACACACACAGAGGCACACAGGCACTCACATACACAATACATAGACACACATACAAAAATAAAAAGTAAATCTTTTTTTTTTTTTTTTTTTTTTGGATTTTTGAGACAGGATTTTTCTGTATAGCCCTGGCTGTCCTAGAATTCACTCTGTAGACCATGTTGGCCTCGAACTCAGAGATCCGTGTGCCTCTGCCTACAGAGTTGTTTAGGAGTGCTGGTGTTTTTTAAAAGCAATGTACTCATTTGTTTGGAGGAAGAGATATCTTTCAAACTTCTCACTGCTTTTATCAAGACCTTCAGTGAGGGCTGGAGAGATGGCTCAGCGGTTAAGAGCACTGACAGCTCTTCCAAAGGTCTGAGTTCAATTCCCAGCAACCACATGGTGTCTCACAACCATCTGTAATGGGATCTGATGCCCTCTTGTGGTGTGTCTGAAGACAGTGGCAGTGTACTCACATACATAAAATACAGCATGCTCATATACATAAATAGATAAATAAATAAATATTTTTTAAAATGCTCTTCAGTGAGGGTGATGAATGAGACAGGAAGAGAGGAGGAGATGAGCTCACACATGGTGACACACACCTTTAATCCCAGCACATGGGAAACTGAAGCATCTTGTATCAGCTTGACATACAACTAGCTAGGACAATTGAGCCCTGGTCAACTTGACACACAGACCCATCACTGCTAAGCCACAACCTTTCCTTTCTTGTTCATCCCCAAATCACACACAAATAACAACATCACAGTAAGAGTATTCTAAAATTTAAAACTCCCACTGTCTTTAAAAATTCAAATGCTTAGAAATTCAGTCTCCTTTAAAACCCCAAAGTCTTTGTAAAATTTCAAAAATCTCTTTAAAAAGTTCAAAGTCCCTCAACTGTGACCTCCTGTAAAATCAAAAATGAGTCAAATTTAAAAAATAAGTCAAGTACTTTCCTATTTCAAGAGGGAAGAACCAGGACACCATCACAATCTGAACAAAGCAAAACCAAACTCCAACAGTGTAAATAACTCAACGTCCAGGATGCAACCACGATCTTCTAGGCTCCTCCAAAGGGCTTGTGTCACTTCTCCAGCTCCACCTCTGCAGCACACATGGCTTGTCATCCAAGCTCTGGCTGGCTCCACTCCACTGCTGCTACTGTCCTTGGCAGTCATTCCATGATACTGACATCACCAAAACGCTGGGTCTTCTGCTGCAACTGAGCTGCACTTTCCAATAGCCTCTCCTGGGCTCTCTCCATGGTACTGAACTTCTCTGCATGATCCCTTTAATCCTGGGCCTTCGACTGCTACTGAGGTTGCCCCTGCACCAATGGCTTCTCCTGGCCTCTCACAGGGCCAAGCCCCAGTTTCTCTTGATGACCACTTCATGCCTTCAAAACCAGTACCACCTGGTGACTCTTATACTACCAGGTTTGGCTGCTAGATCAAGGTATAACATTAGCTACCTCTAGAACATGGCTTTCATGTGCTGACCTGGAAGGAACACTTCCAGAAGATTTCACCTTCATGATGCTGCTTCCTTTCGTTGTTTTTTTGTTTTGTTTCATTTTGTTTTTCAAGACAGGTTTTCTCTTTGAAAAGCTTTGGCTATCCTGGAACTCACTTTGTAAAAAAAAAAAAAAAAAAAGGTAGCCTTGATCTCACAGAGATCCACCCACCTGCCTCAGCCTCCCAAATGCTGGAATCAAAGGCGTGCACCACCATATCCAGGAGAGACCCTAGTTTCTTCTTAATCACAGCTGATTCTTCAACCCCATCTAACCGGAACTCAAATAGCAAATGACCTCGATAGTGTCATTAAATTGTTCTCGACATCCCTCTAAAATTTCACCAGCAGGTCTCCTTCGTCTGCAGCAATCTCAACTGTCTTACCTTCCAAGGTCCCTCAGAACATCTCATCAAGCTCTGAAGACTTAATGACTTTTCCAGTCCAAATTTCCAAAGTCCTTCCACGATCCTCCTGAAACACATAGTCAGGTCTGACACAATAATATGCCACTCCAGGTACCAGTTTCTGTCCTAGTTAGGGTTTCTATTGCTGTGATGAAACACCATGACCAAAGCGACTGCAGGAGGAAAGGGTTAATCTAGCTTACACTTACACATCATAGTTCATCACTGAAGGAAATCAGGACAAGAACTCAAACAGGGCAGGAATCTGGAGGCAGGAGCTGATGCAGAGGCCTTGGAGCGGAGCTGCTTACTGGCTTGCTCCTCATGGCTTGCTCAGCCCGCTTTCTTATAGAACCCAGGACCACTTGTCCATGGATGGCCCCGCCTACAATGGGAAGATCCTCCCCACCAATCACAAATGAAGAAAATGCCCTACAGGCTTCCCTACTGCCTGATCTTATGGAGGCATTTTCTCAAACGAGGTTTTTTCCTTTCAGATGACTCTACCCTGCGTCAAGTTGACAAAGGACAAGAGTTCAAAGCACCAGACAATCAGGTGACAACACAGGACTGATTGGTAGAGACTCCACCTACTGGGGTACCTGAGATCAAGACTCCGTTCATCAACTATAAAAGACTTATGAAAGTACAAATGTGTATGAATGGAGAAATTTGTCATGAGGATTCCATGGAAGGAGACCCTGCTCACAAAACAAATGCCTGGGAAAGTGTTTTTAAAGATTCAACCACCAAGACCCACAGAGGCCACTTTAGTTGTGGTCCAAGGATTCAAGCTATCTCTCAAGCTGGCAACAGAACTTGGCAGCATTACCCACGTGATACTGGTTTTACAGGCATGAAAAATGGGAGAGTTAGGGGTGGTTCAAAGGGGCTTAGACCAAGATTCCAGAAAGCAACTGGTAATGTGTAGTCCCTGCATGGAGGTCATTATGTGAGTTGCAGTGGAGACTCCACAATGTTGGAGATGCTGGGACCGTGGGTAATCTACAGCCACGGAATCAAGCCAATTCTAGAGAGAAGCTGTGTGTTCTGCAGGCAGCAGAGCCAGAGGCACGGGACTACCAAAGTCCTTAGGAGCCCAGGTGATTCCATCATGAGTCTCAGATGCCTGACACAGAGCTGCAGGATTTGGTGTTTGTCCCGCTGGGTTTCAGTCTTGCTGTGCCTGCCTTCTTCCTTGCTGGGATGGAAATGTCCATTTTGCTCCATCATTCATCAAAGATAGGTATTTGATTTACCAGGCTTTCATAGTGTTGAGAATTGCCTTGAGTCTCAGAAGAAACTTTGGATTTTGAACAGTGTTAGAACTGCTAAAGACTAAGGACACCTTTGATATTAGGATGAATGCATTTTGCATATGAGATGAACCCAGGCTTTGGGGAGAGGAATGGAATAGTATTCAAACTATTTTATTTTTTTATTTTATTTTATTTTATTTTATTTTATTTTATTTTATTTTATTTTATTTATTTTTTGGCTATCACGTTAACAAGAGGTGGGGTGGTGGTAGTTAATCACAGTTGTAGACTTGGTGGGATTTAGAAGCACCAGAGACACATGCCTCCAGTTGTGACTATGAAGGTGTTTCCAAAATCTTAACAAAAGAGGCAAGGCCCACCCTGCATGTGAGTGGCACCATCCCATAGGCTTGAACAAAGGGGAGAACTCAGTAAGCACCCTTCATCGCTTTCTGTCTCCTGACTGTGGATACATTGTGACCAGCAATCACTGTTCATGCTTTCTGTCTCCTGACTGTGGAGACAATGTGACCAGTTGCTGCACAGGCCCACCACTGTGACTTCCTCCCCATGATGGATTATACCCTGGAACCATGAGTCAGAATAAAGACTTCTCTGACGTTGTATTTAATCAGGCAGTTCGCCACAACAAGAGGAAAAGTCATTACTACACTTTCCTCTCGGAAAGGTGGATGCAGGTGACAAGGAGGTGGCCCAGACAGGACGTGTAACCAGTACAAAAGTTCAGTCATAACAGTGCAAAGGGCACAGGACGCCAGAGGAGCAGGACAATACAGAGAGACCCAGCCTGGGAGGACACTCAGGGACCACCTGGGCCTGTCCCACCCCACGAATGCGAAGGAACTTTTTTTTTCCAGACGATGATCTTATTGCTGAAATTGACCACGGGAGGTGTTCAGTCGTGAATAAGATAATTCTGGACACTCACACCACCCTTAGGCATGGCTATCCCTACCTGGGTAAAGGTAGAGACTGAGACGCAAGAGGAGCCATACCTGTCCGGTGTCAGTGGCTGGAAGCTAGTGACTCAGTGATCTTGCCCTGGCCTCGCCTTGCCTTCACTTTGAAGAGACTGCCCTCGGCACTGTAGGGAGGTTATAGGAAGCTGGGCAACAGGGATGCTGTGGTCCTTTAAGGACACAAGGGACAAACCTGTTCCTAGGCATCCAAGGGGACACGTGAGGTTAAGCAGCATAAGGCTGCAAATTCCCATCTCCCATCTGAGTCTTAGAATAAGGTGAGGGCTGGGATAGCCAGGGCTACTTTAAGGATGGGAGACTGCAGGCCTTGGGAGGCAGAGGTCACAGGCCTGTCATGAATGAAATCTTCCTATGTCTCCTGTCCAAATTCTTTTCCTTTTGAGGTCCATTTATCCGACCCCAGCCTCCTGTACCCGGCAGTCCAAACGCTCCTCTCCCAAGCCCAGCCTTGTTACACCCCAGGTTTTCAGACTTCAAGGACATTGATAAGCATCTAGGACACTTCATGACTCTGTCAGCCCAGAGAATAACTTTGAGAGGACCCTTGTCTTTCAGAGTTCAGAAAGAAGTAAAAATAGCTGAGGAATGACAGGGTAAAGACCATCTCCTTCCCTCATCTCCTCTGGATCAGGACTTCGAATCCATCACGCTGTCACATTCTGGAGGCTCTGGTGCCACCTTTCCCTGGCAACAGGCAGGAGGCAGAAGTGACAGGAGGTGCTGGCACATTGGCCACCATAGCTGGGGGTGTCCAGTAGCAAGGGTCCTGTGTGGGGAACATGATAAATTTGTTCTATGAAAGAACCCCAAGGGGCCAGTGTGTCCTGTTGGGACTTCAGTCATGTACCACCACGTTCAGCTTATGAAGTGCGGAGGATCATGCCTTGCATGGGCTATGTAAGCACGCTACCAACTGAGCGACACCCTGGCTCAGGTCTTTTTCTTTATCTCACAGGCTGCAAGGCTCTGGATCTAGAACCGTCATGGACTCAGGCTCCATCCTCGCATCAATAGGCCTGACTCACAGGTGTTTTGCTCACCTCATTCTGCACCAGACATGCTGGAAAGAAATACATTTTAAAACCACGTGCAATTTAAAGCGAGTTTAATCTGCATGTCTGGGGTTCATTAACACGTAGATCATCAAATTAGGGACGGCTCACAGCTGTTTGACATTCGAACGGCCTTCTGAGTATCTTTAATAAGTGCCTTTAAATATCATTTTCTCTCGGATTTCGGGGCTGTGTTTCAAGCGTGCTGTTCTCCGAATGGGAATGGGATTCAATCCAGTGGCCCCATCCTGTAGGAATGCTGCTAGCTTGGGGAAGTTGACATAGAATTTCTTCATGCCCCTCTTATCCCCACTTCAGGGAGTACCGGCTCTTGGCTGCCTCAAGCCACATGCTCAAGTGTCCCCTTGTCTGTGGCAGACATTGGCTGTTTGCACTCTGGCTCTATTGTGATTCTCTGGGGCAACTGGGATCCTGGTATCCACTCCTTGCCCTGTTCCAGGGTTTTATGAGAGCTGGCTGGACTACTTCAAGTGTGGTCTCTTGTTAGAGTGTTGGGCTCGATGTGGCTCTACAGTCCAGAAGGGGCCATGGAGGACTATAGGTTATGCAGTAAGGGATGGATTTTTCCTGTACCTGAGCCTGGAGGATCAAGGCTGGATCTGTATGTCTAGAGCCTTTTATCATCATGGGACCCTTCAATGAACCCAGAGAGGGAAACAGGGGCAAGAGGTGCAGACAGGCAGTCGAGGCCAGAGCTGGGCACCCAGAACTGACTGCGCCACCATCCTCTCGCTCAGTCCTAAACTCTTGGGACCTACAGTGCGACTTTCTTCAGACACAAGGTCACTATGGGTCGTGAACCCAGAAGAATGAGGTCACCTAGGAGTGGGTAGGCTGCTGATGCCCTGGGACTGAATCGTTAGAGAAAGGGACACTGATACAACCAGGCAGCTAGAGGTAGCACAAAGACACAGAGAGATGCTAGCCAGTCACAAGCCAGGAACATCAGATCTGGAGTCCAGCAGCCCTGGCAATCCTTGGTATTGCATGTCTGTATTCCAGAAATCTGAGGAGTAAGTGCCTGTTTGAACTGTCATGTAAGCATGGATTTGATTCCCAGAACACACACACACACACACACACGAGAGAGAGAGAGAGAGAGAGAGAGAGAGAGAGAGAGAGAGAGAGAGGGATTGGTAATACATGCTTGCAATTCCAGTGCTGGCATGTAGAGATAGTAGGATCCCTAGGGCTCACTGGCTGGCCAGCCCAGCCTAATGGGTGAGCCTCAGGCCAGTGAGAGACCCTGTCTCAAAGGCAAGGTGGGGGCCGGAGAGAGCGCTTAGTGCTAAGACCACGTGTTGCTCTTGTAGAAGAGTTTCAGTGCTCAGTGCCCATGCAATGGCTCCCGTCTGCCTGTATGCCCAGTTTCAGATGGGATCTGATGCCCTCTTCTGTCCTCTGAGGGCACCTGCATGCACAGACAGACAAGCACACATACACACATGTACAGAAATCAAAAGCCCCAAAGGAACAAAACAAGGAAGATAGTCAAGTTTGCCCTGTGGCCTTTATATGCATGCACACACGCTTGTATGTGCACCTATACACACTTGAGGCATGCACACACTTATGTGTGCACCTATACACACTTGGGGCATGCACACATGTTTGTGCACCTATACACACCTGGGGCATGCACACACATGTATGTGCACCTATACACACCTGGGGCATGCACACACATGTATGTGCACCTATACACACTTGGGGCATGCACAGACACTTATGTGTGCACCTGCACGTATATGTGGGGCATGCACACACACTTATGTGTGTACCAGCACACACACTAGGGGGCGCACACATACTTGTATTTGCACTCGTACACACACTTAGGGCATGGCACCTTTGATAGGCAGACTGTGGGAAACTCCAGAGAGTGTGAGACCAGAATGGGCTCCATGGGGCATTCTCTCAAAAAAAAAAAAAAATAGTCACCCTTATCTTATAAACTTAGCCTGGGAAGGGAGGCTTATGAGACCCCTGAGTAGGACTGTGAGCCTCTAGTTAGACTAGGAGGTCCCAGATGGCAGCTGGCAGGATTTATCCCACGCTGTGGGTACTGTGTGCATGGAGGTTTCATTACTTTGGGAGGGCCTGGGTACTGGCTCAGAGGGTCTGGGTCTGTCACTTGAGGCCCCCCAGCCTGCAAGTGGCAAAGCCCAGATCTGAAGCAGGTTTCTGGAGTCTGGAGACTGAATTTTAAACCAGGAAGCCTGTTGCCTCTGGATGCTTCCTCTAGGGATATGGAGGGGTGCTCTGGACTAGACTCACTGCTGCTGCCTCTCTATCTCTGGTCCCTGACCTCTGGATTGTCTGGGTGAGCTCCCTTCCTACCTCATGGGGTGCTCAGGCTTGGCTCCCGACTATTTGCCCAGGGCCTATGACAGGAAGTGAGGCCACAGGCAGTGCCCAGGCTGCTGGTGAGTTGACATTAGGACTCAGTCACCTGCTGCCACCTGCTGGGGACAGAGGCGTGGTAGCTTGTGCACCCAGTCAACCCTGTGACTTCCAACACCGTGGAAAGGCAGAGGTAGCCTGGCTTGGCTTTATCGGTCCCTCCAGCAGGTAAAGTCACTGGAGTGGTCTGACCTTGTCACTAGATGCCAGTCACAGATCTGTACCCGCCTTGTTACTCTAACTCATTCCATATTTGCTGGATAGAGGCTTGCTTAGCCAGTCAACACCATGCAACAGGAAGAGCAGAGATTCGGGAGACCGCCTTCTAAATGGGATAGGGAGGAGTGAGGCGGGGGGTGGGGTTGGGGGGGGGGTTGGTCTCTCTGCAAGTTACCTCTGGGGAGTCTAGCCTGGAACCTGCTAAAGAGATTACTCTATGCAAATGTGTCCTGCTTACCTCTGGGAGAAATCTCTCTAAAGCTGCCCTCCCCCACCCCCAGAGGGAGGCACGGCTGGGTCTTCTGTAGTGTCATTGACTCCTGCACTGGAGCCTCCATCCCTTATTGCCAAGTCAAACATTTAAGGTCAGACATGGGACAGAGCTAAGCTGAGGCCCCGGTGTGCTGAGGAGCCCTGTACTGGCCACTTACAACCATACTGTCAGGATGTCCCAAGTCGGGACGTCCCTTACGACTCTCCAAGGTCAAGGAACTTGCCTGAGGCTGCAGCGCCAGCAGGTGCAGGCCAGGTTCTGCCCCCAGAGCTGCAGGACTCTACCCCTCGGCGTGCTGTGGACCCCGCCCTTCCGTTCTTGACCTCACCATCCTGACGGCCCACCTGTTCCTAGAGGTGCCCTCTCTACTCCCCTATGATCCAAGATCTCTCCACCCTTCTCTCTGTCCTGGCTCACTCGCCATTCAGGGAACCCACCTTGACATCCCTTCCTTGAAGCAGCTTGTCATGGGGAGAGGTCAGGCCTATGTCACCCTACCACTTGCCCTTCCCTTCTTGTAGAAAAATAAAATAAAATAAAATAAATAAATAAAAAAATAAAATAAAATATGAACCTGCTTCTTCAGGTCCACAGCAGTCCGGGCCACTGTCATGGGAGATTCTTGTCATTTCCTCTCACTCTCGGCAAGGCAGCCTCCCTGCGACCCCACCATTCCCCCCAGACCCCACACCCTCGTCTTCCACCATTATCTATTTCTGTCTCTGGCTCTGGCTCTTTGTATCTATTATTCTCTTGGCCCCAGCCATTTGCTCAGGCGTGTCATAACTGAAGACCAGGCATGTCATAACTGAAGGCCGTGGTCACAGAGTACCTCAGAAGCAGCCCCTTTCCCCCATCACATGCCTCCTCACCCCGCCCTCTGTTTACACTGCCTCTGTCCTGTCACTGCTATCTGTTGACTCTGACTTCCTCTCTGACTGCATCTCTGACACATGACCCATGGGGCACGGACTTGTCTCTCTTGTTTACTGCTCCCAGCTCCCAGCGAGCACTCAATAAATACGTGGTAAATTAATGAATAAGCAACTAATCAATTGAGCAATCAATCATGAAGTTGAGTTTTTTTTTAAAGTGTTCCTGAGTCCAGAGTTGCCACAAAAACACACTCTCAGTGTTCTACAAAGGGACCTCCCTGGCATTTCTTAGGTGGATCAACAGACACTCCCAGGGATTGAGGATATACCTCACTCCATGATGCAGGTGGATGTCCATCTTGTCCCCTGGTGTCCTAAGAGATGTGTGTAGCAGGTGACAACACTACGTTGTCCCCAGGGTCCACATGAACAGAGCATCTCCACCAGCGCCGTCCTCCACAGCCTTCCCCAGGTGTGATGGTTGCCACTAACAGTCAGTTTGACACAAGTTAAAATCTCGTGGGTGTCACATCCTGGAGATGCCCCCTACCTCCTCACCCCCATCAGATTTTCATTCATTCTCATGGCCATTGGGCATCTCTCCCAACACCTGATCCTGCACACCCCCCATTCCCCTCCTGATCCTCTCTCCCTCCCTCCCTCTGGCTCTTATGACTATCTTATTCCCCCTTCTAAATGAAATTCAAATTCCTTGCTTGGGCCTTCTTTCTTGTTTAGCTTCTTTGATATGTGGAGTGTAGCATGAGTATTCTGTATTTCATGGCCAATATCTACTTATGAGTATGTGACAGAGACCTGGGATAAGGGAGGGGTCCAAGAATGTGCTGTGACTCACATCATTGGAGTTATAGAACCTGAAGAGACCACCTCCTGTATCCAGGCAGGAGCCCCAGTGGAGTCATATAGACACAAACCCACCCATAAAACTTTTGACCCAAAATTTATCCTGTCTACAAGAAATGCAGGCAAGGGGGGGGGTGAATCAGAGACTGGAGGAATGGCCAACCAATAACTGGCTCAAATTGAGACCCATCCCATAGGCAAGCACCAATCCCTAAGACTATTAATGATACTGTTATGCTTGTAGACAGGAGCCTAGCATAACTGTTCTCTGGGAGGCTCCACCCAGCAGCTGACTCAGACAGATACAGACACCACAGCCAAACAGTGGATGGAGCTTGAGGACTCTTATTGGAAGAATAGGAGGAAGGAATGCAGTCCTGAAGGAGAAAAGAACTCTACAGGAAGACCAACCGAGTCAGCTAACCTGTATGTGTGTGGTTCTCAGAGACTGAATCACCAACCAAAGAACATACACAGGCTGGACCTAGGCCTCCCTGCACATATGTAACGGACATGCAACAATCATCTTCATGTGAGTCCTGAACAAGTGGGGTTGGGGCTGTCTCAAAAGCTGTTGCCTGTATGTGGGATATGTTCTTCCAGCTGGGCTGCCTTGTCTGGCCTCAATGAGAGAGGATGTGCCTAGCCCAGCAGAGATTTGCTGTGTCAGGGTTAGGGGATACACAGGGACCCCTACCCAATCAGAGGAGAAAAAAGGGATGAGAGGAGGATTGGGGGTAGGGATGACTGGGAGCTGGGCAGTGAGTGGGATGTAAACTAAATAAATTAAAAATAAAAAAAATTTCCTGGGTGAAGGGCCTCTTGGAATTGGGGGGGGGTGTATCTTGATTAAGTTCATTGAGTTGGGAAAACACGTCCACTGTGGGCAGTACCATTCCCTAGACACGGAATCCTGGATTCTATGAGGGAAGGAAAGTGAGCTGAGCTCTAACATCTGTTCTCTCTTCCTCTGACTGGGAATCAGGGTGACCAGCTGCTTCAACCTCCAACTGCCTCGACTTCCCAACCCTGATGGGCTGTGCCTTGAACAGGGAGTTGAAAAAAGTAAAACCTTTTCTCCTTTAAGTTGTTTTTGTCTTAGGTTTTGTTTCATTTGAGACAGAGTCTCACTAGGCAACCCTGGCTGACTTAGAACTCACTTTATAGGCCAGATGGTCTCGAATTTATGGAGACTCACCTTCCTCTGCCTCCCAAGTGCTGGGATTAAAGGTCTTCACCACCACATTCAGCTTGTCTGAGTATTTTATCTTAGCAATGGAATAAAAAAACCCTAAGACACTAGGTTAGGGACCTACTCACTCTTTCATTTGCTCACTCATTCATTAATACAATTAACATTTATTTACTGTAGAATAGGAAAGCATTTAGTCCTCTGAATCTGGGTTCAGATCCTGCCTCTGCCACCGAGGACATCATGGCTGTCAGCCATAGGCCTCAAGGTCTCAGTCTGCCCACCAGTAATTAGAGACAACAGTTTCATCTCATTTGTCGGGTAGCTCTGAAGAAAAGGAGTCAACCAGACTTGCCATGGTGCTTGAAACCTGCCATAAGAGATGATTACTTCTGTAAAGAAGTCTACAAGCTTCCAGGCTGGATCCTAGGGTGCATCAGGATCCAGATGCTACCCACTGGACGTACACAGAACCACAGGACCAAGAAACAAATGTCACCAGATAGAAGTACAAACAGCCTCAGGGGACAGTGTGCTTAGGACCCACCCTAGGACCACAGATGGACTCCAGAGTCCCCACACCTGCTAATCATCCACCTATCTTATTTCTGATTCTAATATATGTGTGTGTGTTTAATATATATTACATGTGTTATATGTGTATACATATATGCATATACATACATATATGTACAGATATATATACATACACAATTTTCTTGCGATTCTAGGTAGGGATGCAGGCCTGGGTGGCTAGCTGGCTACTCCCCATTCCCAGTAGGCTCTGCGTTTTCATCCACTGGCTCACCGGGAAGAAGATGTCAGCAAATGGAAGGCTCAGTCAGGAGCACAGACCTCCCTTGTCCAGCTGGCAGGCCCCAGAGAGTTGTCAAGCCCTCTTCAGCCTAGAGCCTGGGGTCTCACATAAATAAAAGAAACTGGGTCCAGGCCTGCGAGTGCAGAGACACCAGTCAGCTTCCCTCCCTTCTTGGGTTCCCTGCCCATTTCAGATGCCAATCAACTCCCTGATACAAATGGGGACACTGAGTCTCGGGAGGCCAGGAACAGGGACTGGCCAAGATCACAGATGAGACCTGTACTGCAGTTTCCTGGGCCACCCTGGTGATCCTGAAACCCCAGAATAGAGGCGCCACAGCCCAGCCACACCAGAGCCTTGACTCTGCTGCCCTCTGGTGGCTACTGGCATCAGGTTCCATTTGCAGCTGAACCTGGAACAAGTGTAAAGAGACTGAGGCTGAGCCCTGGAGTATTAACATGGGGAAGAGGCCACTTTCTCCAGAACAGACTGGAGGGAGGCCCCAGGGAAAACCTTGGGGACTGGGCTGCTCAGAGTGGTAAGTATGGAAGAGCCTTGGGCTTAGATACTAGGTCTCTGGCTGGGCTCAGCGAGGCTCTCTATAAAGGGTCCATGAGCTCTGTGCTTCTCCTCAAAGGGCAAGCTACTCTCTCTTCCCTCGTATCTGCCTGACCCACAGAATATAGTGCTGCAACTTTGCACAGGTCCCATGGCTGGTCTTAGAGCGTCCACCAGTGCCTTGGCCTTCTAGGACAGTCGTTAAGTTTGGCTGCCCTGTTACTCGGTCCAGACACCACAGGTAGGATGCTCCATCGGATACCGTGTGACCTCAGCTGGAGCCCAGAGCGGACAGGGTGCCAAACCTCTGGAATGTATCAGCTCCAGCCACTGCTATGTGACCAGTCCTGGCAGAGAAAGGCCACAGGGCAGAACCCAGATAGCCAGGCACTCGATGTCACAGTGACAGAGGTCAGGCTGGACCTCGAAATGTGAGCTAATTATGAGAAACAAGGAACTCAATAGGGTCTGCCCCTCAACAGCTGTGTGACCATGGGCTGGTCACTTAGCTCTCTGAGTGTTTGTTTCTGTACAAGGTAGCACACTCAGCAAGAGAAGCCACTGGGTTTTCGTGAGGGATGGGTGGTGTGTGACTTCCCAGACGTCTAGGAGCTAATGTGAGCTGAACCATGTATGGAGAATGTGTGGAGGCATGTCCGCACGTGCCCCTCCTTCCTTAGTCCTGCACAGGTCTCATGTGGGTCAGTACTCAGTTTTACAAGTGGAGTAGCAGTTTAAAAAAACAAAAATATAAAAAAAATAAAAACTCAAAACAAAACAAACCTTCCCAATCACAGCGTAAGAAACCATAATGTGGAGCGGATAGAAGATAGGCGAATTTTTAGGTCACGACAGAGCTGGGATCCAAGTCTTGGGATATAGATAGCATACAATAAAAGCTAACTCATCATCTTCACTGTCACTGCCATCTTTATCTCCATCATCTCCACCATCTCCATCTTCATCATCTCCACCACCATCTCCGTCTTCACCATCTCCATCTTCTCCATCTCCATCTTCTCCATCATCATCTCCACCATTGCTGTCATCTCAATTTCTCCCATTACTATTGTCACCGTGGACACTGTTCCCAGCCCGACAGCACTATCACCATCTACAAGGTGCTGTGTGCCCACATAAATCTGGCTGAGCCTCCCAGGGTCCAAGGAAGTCATGCATTTGAAGCAGGTTGGCCTCTCGGTGGCAGATAGGAGGGACCCATGGCAGTCTTTGCCTCCACTTCTTTTCCACAGCTCAACACGGAAATCCAACCATGGCGGATTCATTTCCCCATCAACCTGCCTAAATACACCATCACCTCAGAGGCTCTCGGCCTCTACATCTGCACTCACCAGAAAGGTGGCCCCATCCCTGCCTCCCTGCCTCCCTGCCAAGCCCTGGTCATGGAATATGCCTGCCCATTCTGGTATCCATCCTTCACAGAGAGTGCCGGAGCCCCCACTGGCACACCTTCTGTGCTGGCTCTCACATCTGCACAGGCAGTAAGAGAAAACCAAGCTTTGGGATCAAGCCACATGTCACAGGCTAAGCCATTCGGCCACGTTGTGGTCGAGGAGGAGACATTTTCTAGTTTCTCCCTGAAACCTGCCCTGCACTGAGGGGTTGATGGCAGGACCCCATGATGAGTCCCAGCTTTGGCATCAGAGCTAACACAACACCTCCCGCCATGCTGGTCCTTCCCAGTTCTCTGAGCCTGGCCTCCTCTTTCCTGGCCTCTGCTTCTAGGCTACAGAGAAGAGAATAGCTGTCCCTCAGGGGCCACAGAGAAATGGACCCACCTGTGGCCTCTGCACTGATCCTCTGCTCAGTGGCCAGGCGCACTGGTCTCTGGAAGCGCCCAGGCACCAGCGTGATGCGCATGCGCAAGGCGGGAGGCGGCAAGTGGAGGTCGGGGTGGGAGTGTTTCTCATCTCCTCTGGAATCCCTCCCACCTCCCACCTCCACCTCCCACCTCCCACCTCCCACCTCCACTCCCACCTCCACCTCCCACCCCACCTCCCACCTCCCACCTCCCACCTCCCACCCCCCCCCCCCACCCCCCACCCCCCACCATCCCTACCCTCCCCCCACCTCCCACCTCGTCTCATTTTATCTCTGAGTTGAGGCTGGGCACCCATCTCCGGAGGGGAGTTAGAGGCCCAGGTAGAGGTCATCTAAGGAGAAAGCTTCTTGCCCAGCACCCCATAAAATGAGCCAGAGCATGACCTGCTAACCGCCTGGAGCCCCCAGCAGCCAGTCTCTGCAGTTTATAAACTCATAAAAACACCAAGGTCATGGCCACAGAGACCAGCCTCCTTCAGCTGAGGATGAATGGGTTTGCCTGAAGAGGAAACTCCAGCTGCAAGGGTGCGGTGAGCAGGACGGGGGAGGAGGGGAGCCATGAGGGGCTGCATCACTTAGCGAACTGTGATTGGCCATTTCCTCCTTCACCCTGCACCAGGCCCCAGGAGCTCTGCCCCCTCCCCCTTTCTCCTAAACAGAGCGAGGGAAGGAAATGAACACTTTTGACAGCCTAGCATCCCCATGAGGTTGAATCACGCCTCTGTCTGTTGGGCCAACTAACCACAGCCTAAAACGCCCAGTCCCAGGTCACCTCAGAGGTGAAAGTCAAACCAGGAGAGGTGGCCAAACTGGTGCCATCTCAGGAGCGTCCCCACCTTGGTATGTAAACCTGCTTGTGTGGACAATCAGATGTAGCAGGCCAGTGCTGACGTAGAGCGCCGGTGTCCCCTGACTGGTCACTGGCATGAACACCCTATAGGTGGAGCTCAGGGCGCTGCCTGCTGCCCACCCACCAGCCTGGGTTTGCCACCATTGAGTGACTCCTCACACGTCTTAATCCTTATCAACAGTGTCACCACAGGCAACCATTTTATAAGGTGTCTGTCCCTTATCCCTACTTCTGCCTTGGCCCCAGGCATCGTTGAGAGATGTCTGACACCCTAGAGGCTCACTAGACCCCACATCACTCCAGGAAGCATGAGGTTTTAGAGGAAAACATGGAAGTTCATAAGTCCAGCTATTTGTGACACAAAAGGAGAAACTGAGGCCAGCCTCTCAGCACTACAGACTTGGTTCTAGAAAGAGCACCCTTAGCGGATGTTCACCTGGCCAGACCATAGCTGTGTCTTGGTTGGTGAAATGACTGTTGAACGGGGGACCCCAAGTTCCAGCCCCAACAAGGGACAGAATTGGCAGTGTTGGCCTCAAGGCTCTGGCTTTAGAGTCAAGATGCAAAAAAGGAGTTATGTAACCTTTCTCCATGGCTAAGGAAAGCCACTGAGGCCAGGCGTGTGACCGGGGTGTCCCTGAATGGAGACCTAGGGAGGACATTATGTGAAGCTGTGAAGGGGAAGCCTGGGTTGCCTTGGAGACCCCAAGGTGTTGGAGATGTCAGAGATGTGAGTACCTGCTGAGGAGAGCTGGGTGTGGAACCAGCCCAGGAGAGAGAAGTGTGCTGCAGTCAACAAAGCTGAAAGGAGTTGGGGTCTGAAGAACACTTTGACATCAGACATGGAGATGCATAGCTTGGAGCTTGCCCTGCTGTTTTCGGTCTTGCTTTGGTCCAGTATCTCCTCACGACGCTCCTTTTGCTCCCTCCTAGAACAGTAATGATTATCCTGTGACATTGGATGTTGAAAGTATGTGACCTGCTCTTTGATTTTGATCTTACAGGGAGTTACAGTTAAGAGTCACCTTGAGCCAGGCAGTGGTGGCGCACGCCTTTAATCCCACCACTTGGGAGGCAGAGGCAGGCGGATTTCTGAGTTCGAGGCCAGCCTGGTCTACAGAGTGAGTTCCAGGACAGCCAGGCTACACAGAGAAACCCTGTCTCGAAAAACCAAAAACAAAAACAAAAACAAACAAACAAAAAAAACAAAAAACAAAAACAAACAAACAAAAAGAGTCACCTTGAGTCCCAGAAGACACTTTGAACATTGAACTTTTAAACAATATTGGGGCCGTGATAGGCTATGGAGACTTCTGAAGTTGGACTGAATGAATGCACTTTTTGCATTATGATATGGCTACAAGCTGTGGGGGCAGCATGTGCTGGTTTGAACAAGAATGACACCCATAGGCTCATATATTTTAATGTCCCATCACTAGGGAGTAGTATTACTTGACAGTGATTAGGAGGTGTGTCTTTGTTAAAGTGAGTGTGACCTTGTTGGAGGAAGTGTGTCACTGAGGGTTGGCTTTGGGGTTTCAGAAGCTCACACCAGATCCTGCAAGCCAGGTCCCGTGTCTGTCTGTCTGTCTGTCTGTCTCTGTCTCGTCTTTTCTCTCTCTCTCTCTCTCTCTCTCTCTCTCTCTCTCTTCTCTGTCTCTCTCTGTAGGAGGAGGTAAGGTGGGAGAAGTTAGAAGAGGAAGAGGAAAAGGAGGAGGAGAAGCTAGGAGGGGAGAGAGAGAGGAGATGGAGGCAGATGTTCAAGTGTCTGTAGCAGTCAAAGGTAGTTGGTATATCTAGGTTGGGTATTGAGTTACACTTCTGATTGTATGGGTATCTTGATACTGATCATTATCAAATATATAAACCTTTGATTAATCTTTAAGCATTAGAGTCTCATCTTTCTATTGGGCCCGCATGGATGGCGGATGGTCTGGGCAATGCCCAGCCTTGCGGAGACAGCATGGAAGATGGCAGAGCATCTCCCACGTCTGGTGTCTCATGGGTGGCAGGGCTGGTGTTTCTGGCTGGTCGGTTCTAGCTGCTGCACTCACGTGGCCGCTCTGGCCGAGAAACATAGTGGCTGAGACAGACAGAGCGCTGCAGCTTAGATAGTCGTTTGACCAGCAGCCTTCTATTAAATAATTATTTCAACACACACACTCTTTTCCTGCTGCCTGCAGATCCAGAGGTAGACCTATCAACCTCTTCTCCAGCACCATGTGTCTGCCTGTGTGCCGACCACGCAGACCACAGTCTTGTCATCTGAAATTTGGCCATTCTCCCTTGCTGCTGACTGTAAAGGACAAGGAAGCTTCTTTTGCAGTGCTGTGGATGACTGGGACGTGTTTCCCGCCAGCTCATACTGAGCTAACCTCTGAAACTGTACGCAAACTCCAGTTAGATGCTTTCCTTTATAAGAGCTGCTGTGGTCATGGTGTCTCTTCGTAGCAACAGACCGTGACTAAGCTAGGATGGGAAGGGGAGGAGGGGAAGCGTCTGTGTCGGAGCTCTGTGTAACTCAGGGAGACTCTGGGGCAGCATCCACAGGGATCTTCAGTCTGGGATCACAGGGCCACCAGGGCAGAGCCATTCCCAAGGGTCAGCAGAGGGACATGCCAGAAGGAAGTAGAGTATACTTCCTGTGGGCTCACGTGGAATTTTAGCTCATCTCAAGTTGTAAAGAGCTAATGCGTTCTCATAATCTCACGATCTTGGGATAGAGGCCAGAGGATCAGGGAGTCCACGGACATTTTCAGCTATGAGTAAGTTGGAGGCCAACCTGGGCTACATGAGATTCTGTCGCAAAAACGAAAAGTCAAATACAGGGTCCTAGAAGCAGGAAAGAATGTGGCCTGCTCTTGCAGGGGATCTTTCTTCCATTCCCAGCACAAATATGGCAGCTCACAGGGATTGACACCCTCTCCTGACATCCATGGGTCAGACACACATACATTCAGGGAAAACTCTCATCCACATGAACGAAATACATCAATCTAAAAAAAAATTAATGAAAAAGTAAAACAGTTCAGCAGACCTCCTGGCTCCCTTGTGTTGTTTTGTTGTGACCAAAAGCAACTCGGGGAAGGAAAGATTTATTCCTGTTTATACTCCTGGGTCACATCATCGTACTGGCTAATTTTATGTCAACTGACACAAGCTGAAGTCATCTGAGAGGAGGAGCCTCAGTTTGAGAAAATGCCTCCATGAGATCCTGCTATAGGCAAGCCTGTAGGGGGTTTTCTTAGAGATTGATGGGGAAGGGACCAGCCCGTTGTGGTCTGGTGATCCTGGGTTCTATAAGAAAGCAGACTGACACGCAGGCAGCCACCAGGAAGATCCGTCGCTCCTGGACTGACCAACTCGGAAGCCATCGGGGCCAAGATTCAACACTTCGAGTCAGTCCACCTCAACATCTACACCTCCTACGAGCTGCTGCAGGGGATGAAGGAGCCGATGCTGCAGAACCAATCCAGTAATAAACATCACCAACGAGGATGAAACCCTGGATTCTGGCTGTGACTGAAGCAGGCACCTGCCACCTCAGAGCCGCTCCAAAGAGCCCCAGAGATCCAATGGAGACTCCAGAGGGAGATGAGGTGGTGGTGGAGGAGTCCGCAGAGCCCACAGTAGTCCCAGAGAAACTAGAGAAGTCAGGTTCATAGGAAGATGCTTTTAAAAGGTGGAGTCATGGGTTGGAGAGATGGCTCAGGGGTTAAGAGCACTGACTGCTCTTCCAGAGGTCCTGAGTTCAATTCCCAGCCACCACATGGTGTCTCACAACCATCCAATGCCCTCTTCTGGTGTGTCTGAAGATGGTGACAGTGTACTCACACACATAAAATAATCTTAAAAACTGGAGTCAGAAGATTAGAAGGAACAGAGTGTGAGCAAGGGAGAAAGACAAAGCTACACAAATTCACAAATTTCATGGTGATGCTGTGGTCCACGCTGTAGCAGAAACCATGTGGAAGTCCGTGATCCATGCTCACCCTGACTATAAAGGACAAGGAAGCTTCTTTCACAGTGGGGTGGGTGACTGCAGTCTCACAGTTGAGAATCAGAACATCGAAGGTTTCTGTGACAACCTCTCTCCCCTGTGCCCAACTCCCAAAAAGAAACAGTCTAGACTAGAAGCCATTGAAGAAAAGTCTTAAAAATTGTGACAGGGATGTTGAAGTGTAGCTCTCCAGAGCTGATGGCTTCTGGTGGGCGTGGGGAAGGAGAAGGGTCAGTTGTCTTTAAGGGGCTGGACAGCGGGATTTTCCCATGCTCCAGTGAGTCCAATACAAGTTGGAGTTGATATTTTTCTTCTTTCTTTTCTCCTTTTGTTTTGAGGGGAAGTCATTAAGATGGGGTGGGCCTGGAAGGACTGGAAAGCAAATGGGATCAGGGTGCCTTATGTGAAATTTCCAAATAATCAATAAAAACATTAAGAGAAAGAAAGAAAGAAAGAAAGGAAGGAAGGAAGGAAGGAAGGAAGGAAGGAAGGAAGGAAGGAAGGAAGGAAGGAAAGAAGGAAGAGAAAGAAAGGAAATAGGTTGAGGGAAGACAGCAAGTCAATAAGCAGCACCCCTCTGTGACCTCTGCATCAGCTCCTGCCTCCAGGTTCCCATCTGGTTTGAGCTCCAGCCTTGGCTTCCCTCAGTGGATTCTGATTCAGGTTACTTAAACCAGATTAACCTTTTCCTCCCCAGGTTGCTTTGGTTATGGTGTTTCACCACAGCAATAGAAACACTAATACAACAATCACTGAGGGAAGTTAAGGCAAGAACTCAATTGGAAACTGAGGCAGAAACTATAGAGGAATGCTGAGTGTTGTCTGGCCCACTCGCTCAACTGACTTTCTTATACAGCCTACACCCACCTGCCTAGGGATAGCACCGCCCACAGTGGGCATACCCTTAATCCAAGCCCTGAAAAGGCAGAAGCATGAGGATTAAGACTTCAAGGCCAGCCTGGGCTGCATGTTGAGATACTGCCTCAAAACAAACAGGGTCTGGAGAGATGGCTTAGCAGTTAAGAGCACTTGTTGTCTCGCAGAGGATCAAGTTCATTTCCCAGCATCCACCATCCCTCGGCTGCCCTTCTCATGCACCAGACACACACATGGTGCACATGCACACATGCAGGCGAAATCTCAAACATATCAAGTGAAAGCATATAAACCTTTTTTTTTAAGTCAGTGCCAGAAATGAATTAAAAAATAAACAAACAACTCTGTTGTTTTAAGAGCAGCAAAACTGTTGCTATCCACCCAGGCATGGGCAAGCGATAGCAGCTGATACCTGTGTGTGGGCAAGAAGCTCTAATTGGACTCAGCTTTACTGAAAGAAAAAAAACAGGAGGATGTGAAGTTGGGAGGGAGATGGAGTAGAAATTTCTGGGGAAACTGGAGGGACAAAGGTAGAGGAAAATGACCAAAATACACTGTATAAAGGTACACAATATTCAAAGAGTAAATAAAAAAAATAGTAACAAACTAAAAACAACAAAAAATCCAACCCCATTATGGGTGTGTGTGTGTGTGTTTGTGTGTGTGTGTTTTGTGTGTGCTTGTGTGAGTATGCATATGTGCACGTGTGTGCATGATGTGTGCATGTGTGTACGTGTACCCCTTCGAGTGTGTGCAGGTGGGCTTGCACCATTGTGCATAGGTGGGGACAGAGGACAACCTCAGGTGTTATTGCCCAGATGCCATCCATCTTGGGATTTAGGAGACAGAATCTTCCATGGGCCTCGAGCCCACAGAGTTGGTGAAGCTAGCAGGCCAGTGAGTCCCAGCGATCCCCCGTCTCCAGCTCCCCAACGCTAGGATTACAAGCAGGGATCACCACGACCAGCTTGTCCCATGGGTTCTGGGTTCACAGACACAGGTCTTTGTGCCTGCAAGGCAAGCCTTTAACTGACTGCCCCATCTCCCCAGCACGGCTGTTGTCACAATCAGAACCAAAGTGTATTTGACAATTAGCTCAGAGATAATTAAAATGACATGGTGCTGAGCCTCCTTCCTGGAATTCAGGAGCGTCTTGTTGCTCTTGTTCTTCTCCTTTGTTTTCTTCCAGTTTTGTTAATTAGAATAGTTCTTGAAACAGAACACATGTATAGAAAAGTCACAATTCATTCAGGGCTGACATGATGGATTTCCACCCTGAGATGCAGTCACGCCCACTGAAAGCCAGACACGACCTGCAGCCTGGAAGCTCCTGTCACAGTCAAACTAGACACTGTTCTGTGACTATTAACTTAGGCTTTGTCTGTTTTTAATTATTGATATTATTGTTTGACACAGGGTCCCCTATAGCCCAGGCTAGCCTCAAACTTACTAAGTAGTGGAGGATGACCTTAAACTCCTGATCCTCTTGTCTCCACCTCCCCAGGACCAGACTTTCAGGCATGTACCATTGTGCCCAGTCTCTACTGGAGTCTGAAGCCAGATCTTCATGCAAGCTAGGCAAATACTCCTCAGCCTTGCATTCATTGTCTGCTTATAAACATGAGACTTGTCTGTCCTCTGCCACTGGGCCTCACCCCTCTGTCTTTTAATCAAGTAGGTATCCTGGGGTCTGGCTACCAGTACACCATGCAAGGTGAGAGCTGGCCATGCCTTTCTGGCAGTGGCCCTTCATCTGTCTTCTGGGGGCTCCATCAGCTGACAGCACTGGAGTGCATCTGGGCATTTTCCCTCTCATGGGTGTATGGGTTGTTGGGACTAGTGAACAGTATTGGAAATGCTGCTGGAACTTTAAAACAGGTCTTAATAACAGCAGCAAATGTCAGTATCAGGAACAGAGCCCTCAGGATCCACCTGTCTGTCCCTGTGAAGCCTACAGGTCTGTGCCCCCATACGTGGCTTTTATTTGGGTGTCGGATTTGAACTCAGGTCCTCAGGCTTGCATGGTGAGCACTTTGCCCACTTTACTCCTGCCCTCACTGCCCCCAGCAACTCCTGACAGAAACATCTTCTTTTAAACATTTATTTTATTCATTTATTATATGTATCTGATGCTCTATCTGCATGTACATGCCAGAACAGAGTATCAGATCCCATTACAGATGGCTGTGAGCCACCATGTGGTTACTGGGGATTGAACTCAGGACCTCTGGAAGGGCAACCAGTGCTCTTAACCCCTGAGCCATCTCTCCAGCCCCGGGACAGAAACATCTTAAAAGGCTAAGGAGTCCTTTTGGCTCCTGGTTTTGGAAGGTCCTGTCTGCAGGAGCAAGGCATCCTGGGAGCATGTGGAGGACTAGCTGCTTCATCTCAAGGTCAACTAGAAGCAGAGGAAGGGACCAGGGCAGTGGACAGCAACCAAGAACTTCCTCCAGCTGTACCCCACCCCCACCCCCACCTCTGCTCCATACTGCTACCATCCCACGACTCCATCAAAGGGTGAATCTACTCATCCAATGAACGCCCTTCGGATCTGATTGCCTCTGTTTGTAAAGCCTCCCTTCACAGACACATCCAGAGGGGTATGGCACTAGACTCCAAGGCTGGAGCGTTCTTTTATTTACTTTGAGGCAGGGCTGAGACAGGGTCTCACATCATATTTCAGAATGGCCTTGAATTTGAAGCAATCCTCCTGCCTCAATCAACAGAGCGTTGGGATTAGAGCTATACAAGGTGAAGCCTGGCTTCTTTTCAGACTCTGTGCGTGTGTGTGAGCGTGTGTGGGGAGCGTGTGTGTGTGAGCGTGTGTGTGCGTGTGTGAGTGTGTGTGTGTATGTGTGAGTGTGTGTGTGAGTGTGTGTGTGTGTGAGTGTGTGTGTGAGCGGTGTGTGTGAGCGTGTGTGTGTGCGTGCGAGTGTGCGTGTGTGTGAGTGTGTGCGAGTGTGTGTGTGTGTTGCATACATATAGGCAGAGGCCAGAGGTGTGTATTTTTCCCTGGAACTTCATGACCCAGTATCTAATGGCGGTGCCCAGTGGGAGGGGGAGGGATTTGTAGCCTCACTATGTATGGATGGAGACTTCTGCTGCCTGAAGGCCTTTGTGGAGGAGAGATGCTCACCAGCCAAGCAAGTCCAGATGTCCAAAGCTCGGCCTCTGGAATGGCCTTATTGGGAAGTTGCATCCATTACTTTTCTCATTACTGTGACTGAAATCTGACAAAAGCAACTTAAAGACAAGAAGGTTCGTTCTGGCTCAGTTTGAGAGGACAGCCCATAATAGTAAGTCACAGAGGCGGACGCTGAGGTGGCTGGTCATGCTGCAGTCACAGTCAGGAAAAGAGCAAGATGGATGCGGAAACCCAGCTCACTGTCTCCTTTGTATTTGGTCCAGGTCTTAGCCCACGGACAGTGACAACCATATGAAGGACAGTTCTCCCCTCCATAATGAACCCAACCTAGAAACTTCCTCAGAGACATGCCCAGAGGTGTCTCTCAGGTGATTCTAGATCTGGTCAGGTTGACCTTCATGTTAACAACACGAGTCCACCACTTGCCAATTGACAACTACACATGATCACTTTAAGCCATAACCTACCTATTCCCATAGATTTTGACCATCCAATAAAGCAAAATGCATTCAGTACGACTTCAGATTTCCCCATAATCTTTCACAATTCCAATACTGGTCAAAGTCTCTTCTGAGACTCAGGGATTCTCTTAGCTGTGAGAGTAATAACAGTAAAACAGTTTACATATTTCCAATATACAAATGGCACAAAATGAACATTCCCAATAGGATGAGGGGGGCACATCAAAAAAAAAATCAGATCAAAGCAGGACTGAAGCCCAGCAGGACAGACACCACATCCTGTAACTGTTTGCCAGCACCTAGGGCTCATGATGAACATCTGGGCTCCAACGCTTTTGTAACGCTCGTTCCTTCAGCTCTGTTGCCTGCAGCAAGCACAGCGTGCTCCTTGGGCCAGCACCATGGCACCTCTGCAGCTCACCTCAGTAGATGTCCCATGGTCCTGACATCTCCAGCATCCTGGACACTCCACTGTAGCACAGGCTTCATCTTGTCAGCTTCATGAAGTGGCCTCTCCGTGTCTGTGTGCAGGGATCTCAAACCGCCACTGTTGTCTGTCCTCAGTAGCTTTCTGGAATCTTGGGTCAAGCCTCCATGACACCCCGAGCCTTTCTCTCCCCCTTTTCATGCCTGTAAAACCATTATCACATAGACAACGCTGTCAAGTTCTGCTGCCGGCTTGACATGTAGCTTGAACCCTCGGACCACAGCGATGGTGGCCTCGGTGTGTCTTGGTAGTTTAATTAGTGGAAATAACTTTTCCAGGCACTTTTTTGAGGGCAGAGGCCTCCTTCTGAGGAATCTCAGTACAATTGCTCTCCATTCAAACAGATTTTCATTTGCATAAGTGGGAGCCTTCTATGAGGGAGGCCTTGCCCTCGGGGTCTTTCCTATTGGCCAGTTTCTCTGTAACACGCTCGACTCTTAAATAATTCAGCTGCTTTCTCTGCACACTCCTCATCTTTAGCTTTATATTTGTCCATCCCCCTTCCCAAACTGCCATTTTTGATTCTCTCTCTCTCTTTCTCTCATGCCCGCCGCGCGCGCGCGCGCACACACACACACACACACACACCACACACACACACACACACACACAGTAGATCTGACTAAGAACAATGAGTAGTAATCACTCCACAGTCTGAATGCTATCCTGTCATGAGATTTCCTCTTGAATTCTGCCTCGCCCAAGTCTTCAGGACGCCGGCAGAGTGCAGTCAGATTCCTTGCCAGAATATAGCTTGGATTTCTAGATCAATTCTTGATAAAACTCCTGAAATGTCATGAATCTGTTGGTCCTCCACTGCCTCTCTTTCTGCTCTCTCTCGTCTCTTCTCTGTCTCTCTCTCTCTCTCTCTCTCTCTCTCTTACTCTCTCTCTCTACTCTCTCTCTTCCCTCCCTTCCTTCCTCTCCCCTCCCTCCCTCCCTCTCTCTCAGCATTTTGGTCTTCTAAATCCCCACTAGAGATGCTCATTAACTTCTTCTTAGAAGCAGTCTAAGGTTTCTCTGTCCCACAGTTCCAAACTCTTCCACATTTCTCCCACCAAACAGTTCCAGCCACCCTTAAGCAGCCAGTCAGCTTTATCGCAGCACTGAGCCCCCGCTTGAGTTTCTCGGTTACGTTTTTTGCTATGACAAAATAACTTAAGGTGGGAAGGGTTTATTTCAACTCACAGTTTAAGGGCACACAGTCCATCATGGTGGGGAAGGCACCGAGGCAGGAACAGGAAGCAGCTGCTCATGCTGAATCCACAGTCAGGAAGCCTCACTCTCTCCTTTCTGTTCAGTCCAGGACCCCAGCCTAGGGGATGGTGCCACCCACATTCAGGGTGGGTCTTCCCTCCTCAGTTAACCCAGGCTAGAAACTCCCTTGAAGTGGAAACTTCTAGTTTCTTTGGAAAGTCAGTTATGTCAAATGATGTTTCGCTGGGGCACACAGATAAAAGGATGTCTTGCTAAAGCAGACATATGAAAGAATGTTTTCCTGAAGCAGACACAGGTGAAAGGCTTGTTTTGATATAGCGAACACATAAAAAGACCTGCGATGAAGGAGTATAAATCTGATCCCACAGACAGTGGGAGATGAGCACTGAGCATTGGTTTCGTTTGTTCCAGCTTGTTATTCTTTGAAAGACACATATGTACTGGTTCGCCTTACATAGATGTTGTTGAGCTCAACTTGTGCTAACACTGACATTGAGAGAAACTCACTAAGAACTGCTTGTAAGGCTCCTGTGGCAGCTCCAGCTCCTGTGGCCTCACCTCAGGCTGCTTGGTGTTCCTCCCTTTGGGTGTCTGCCAGCTGAAAGGACTGGACTGAAGCTTCTGATTTTGTGCTGCTGTCTGCCTGCCTAGAGGACTGGTCTGCAGCTGCTGAGTCATATTTGGTTTTTGCTACTAGACTTAACTGCTGCCAAAGAAGATCGGGCTCACCCCCAAAGAACTATTGCTGAACAGGTCCAATTCCCCCAAAGCCTAATAACTCTTCTCTTCCACTACCTCTGCTGGGTGGTGGGCTAGCAGAGAGGTTAAGCCCTTATTAAAAGTAGGCTGCAAAAAATGCTGCTTCCTATGCTCCCTCACAGATCTTCCCAAATGTTTGTCACAGAGAGGGTGGGTCTTTTTCCAGTGGGAAGTCCTTAGGTCAATGATGTCCCTTGAAGGGAGGAGCTGTGGGGCCAGCAACTCTTCATCCTTTTCTATTTGGGTCATAAAGCAAACAAACTGTCTGCATGTGACCATTCACCCTCTCTGTCAGTATGTTATAGCATCTTTTCCTTGCAAGCATTAGCAGTGTCTTCAGCAATGTTGAAACTAATACCAGGAATGGGGTGGTATCACTGGATCAGCGGGGGGAGAATCACTGACCCTGTGATGAATGTTTCTACTTCCCTTACCTATCAAAGAACAAGGAAAGCTGGTTAAAGTGTGTCTCCCCATATCCCACATGGCTGCCCCTTGGACCTGCACCTGCTATATGATTTAATACATACATATTCCTGGCTCCTATATTGACATTGATCACTATCTGTACATTACAGATTTCCTCTCTTTGTTTTACCCTGAGCTCTGTGGGATCTGGATTTCCATGACTGTAATAAAATACTCAAGACAATCAAGTTATAAAGGAAAAAGGTTGAAGTTGTTTCACAGTCCTCAGCTTTGATTGGTTGGATCTGCAGTGAGGCTGCACAGCAATGGGGAGCTTGTGGTGGAGGAAGCTGTTCCTCTCATGTCTGGGAACAAAAGAGAAGAAAGGAGATAGTCAAAGCTTTGCCTGTGTTTTCCTGGCACGCCTCGGCCCAGGGTTTAAGTCTAGGCACCTTGAATTATAGAGGTTTGGATGGCCTGGTGTGGGGAGCAGGATTTGTTTTCCTGATCCAATCTGAATTTTTTTTCCTTTGACTAAGCAAACTAAGCTATTTATTTATACTTCCTGGTATTTCTATTGTCTGTTTCTTATTTTTTTGTGATGAGGACAGGTTCCAGAGGAATACTATAGATGCCCCTTTCTTCTTCTCTTTTGCTTCCTGGCTGTGAGGTACATGGCTTTGTTCTATTAGAAGCTCACACATGGTTAACAGCCTCATCACAGACCCAGAGGCCAAAAAGCAGATCTCTTGCTTAGCCTGCCCAGGGGTCTGGGTTCCTTCCTCAATACTGAGAGGGGAAACAGAGGAGAGAGAGAGAGAAAGCAGCAGGAAGGGCCGAGTGAGACTTGTCTGTAGACACAGGAGTCCTAGCAGATGTGATGGGCACACGCCTTCGATCCAGCCCTTGAGCTCTGTGACCTCTGTGAGTTCAAAGGCCAACCTAGTCTACACAGTGAGCTCCAGGACAGCCAGAGCTACTTAGTGAGAGCTTGTCTGAATGACAGACACGCAGACAGAGTTACAGAAAAGCATTTTATGCTAGTTAGTATTAGCTCTCAATTTGATGCCTGTACTAGGTCTCTCTAGAGCAGTGGTTCTCAGCCTTCCCAGTGCTGACTGCCCATTTAATACAATTCCTCAAGGTTGTGCTGACCCCCAACCACAAAATTATCTTCATTGCTACTTCATAACTGTCATTTTGCTGTGGTTATGAATGGTAATGTAAATATCTCTGGTTTCTCAAGGAGTCCAGCTAATCTAACAATGGCTAACTGTGAACAGAAAGTCTAAGAATCCAAACACTGCTCAGTCCACAAGGCTGGATGTCTTAGTTGGTCTTCAGTAGATGGTGAAACCTCAAAGAAGTAGGCTCTAACGCAGTGAGGGAATGGACGTGCTGGCGAGGCAAGAGGAAGACAGCAAAGAGCAAAAGCTTCCTTCTTCTGTGTCCTCATAGAGACTTCCAGCAGAAGATGTGGCCAGATTCAAGGCGTATCTTCCGGCCCCAAGATCCAGATTAAAGATTTGAGGTCTTCCTATCTCAAAGGTTGGGACTTAAAGAGGATCCACCCACTTCAAACCAAGCCTACCCACCTCGCCAAAATCTCTCACAGGTGTGCCCTCCATTTCTGGATTCTAGATCATTCCAGATGTAGTCAAACTGACAACCAGTAATAATCAGCCTTCACCCATGGTCGTTTGCCCATGGTCAAACAACACTTTGGGTTCAGGATAGACCCCATCACTAAGCTGTACACAGCTATGTACAACGGGGAGCCGGCATCTGGATCCGTTCTGGATTCCAGAAAGGAATGGTGAGTATGGCCACTAGGTGGCAGCATTGCCCCACAGAGATAGCAGTAGATTCCATGGACAGCAGTCCAGGCTCCCCAGAGAGGGGACTTAGTGAGGGCCTTCCCTGGCCCCTGCTGTCACTGATGAGACAGATATGATGGTGACTCCATGACTGCCTTCAGCAAATCCCATGAGCTGGTATCCATGGGACATAGTATGTGAGATTCAGTCGGACCTATAAATGGGCACAGGCCTTGACTGTCTCAGATGCTTCAGTAGTAAGATGGGGTTTTTTTATCCACTGGTTCGTGCTTCCAGAATCTAACACACTCGGGTACAGAGCTCTCTGAACAGGGGGTGCTGGGCAGAGAGACACTCTCGCCTGGGGAACTCTGAAAGAGAGGCTGGAATTCTATCCCCATCAGAAGAGGATTGTTGTAGAAATTATTTAATCTTGGCCAGAGGTTTCTACCCTGCCTTAGATCATTCAGTTCCCAGATAAAAGACACAAAACTTTTATATTTTGGTAAGCCTTAATCAGGACTAGAACAGGGCAGATGTCTACTCTCTAAGCTACTAGGAAATACCTACTTCTCTGTCAATAACCCAGAAACTATGACTTGCCATGTTCTGCTCTTACCCCAACTGGTCAGTCCTCATGCCCAGTTCTCACGATCCCTTATCCCATGGTGTCTTCTCTCAACCTTCTCCCTCTTCTCATGGTCTCTCCTCAAACCCCAAGCCTGGGAACCGAAACTCTGTCTACCTCTCTTCTGCCCAGCTACAGGCTGTAGGCATCTCTATTCAACCAATAATCTTAAATTAAGGAGAGAGGTCCGGTAGCATCACTTGGATTTCCTTGTCCCTGAGGACAACCAGATTTTGGGGGCCAGTATTCAGCATTACAATACATAGCAAGAGACCAAACCTCAACAGAAGATGATGCCCAGAGTGAGCCTGGGGTAAATAAAGATGGAATGGGGTCTCAGTGGAGCCCTTGTCTGTCCTTACGGCACTTGGAGGCTGAGGTAAAAGGATCATGAGTTCGGAAGGAACCTGGGCTGCACAGCAAGTCTGTCAGAAGAAAGGGGAAGGGGAAAAAAAGCAGGCAGGCACCAGCAGAGGAAAATCATACTGTAATCGCCTGTCTTTATGAACGAACCCTCAGCCGATGGAGCCGTCATTGTTCCTACTTAGAAAAAGATGATACTGGGGCCTGCAAGATGGCTCTGCAGGTAAAGGTGCCTGACAGGAATCTTGGCTGCCTGAGTAGAACCAGCGTGCCGGAGGGAAAGCACTGACAAATTAACCTCTGACCTTCACAGGCACTGCATAACACCACACAAGGCAGGCATACACATAAATTAATAAACGTGAAAATAGAATACCTTCTAAGGAAGGGAATGCTTCCGTCTCTGCCTCCCACCCCAGACCAACAAGTACCAGCAGACCAGTTCTTCAAGCACTCAATGATCTCAATCTCCAGGGATTCTTAGAGCTCCACGCTCTCCTGGAAGTCAGTGCCAAGAAGAGCCCATTTCTGCTCAGTGCCATGTTCTCATCCTCCAGAATATGCTAGGTATATGGGGGTGGGATGGGGGCAGACACTAGTGAATGAATGGGTAGATGGATGGATGATGGATGGGTGGATGAGTGAATAGATAGATGGATGGAAGGAATGATGGATGACTGATGGGTGGGTGGATGGATGGATGGATGGATGGGTGGGTGGTGGATGATGGATGGATGTGGGATGGATGATGGATGGATGGGTGGATGGTATGGATGGATGGATGGATGGATGAGATAAGTAAGTGCTCTGACCAGTTCCTATGACCTCTGATTAATCCTCCTGCCTCAGCTCTGCCAAGCTGAGAAGTGTAGGATGGTAGTCACCTCCCTGGGAAGTGTTCCATCATCTCTGGTTGAGGCAACCTTTGAAGGCTCCCAGGGCTTCTCACTCCTGTCTGTGCTGGGTAAGGGGATTTCTATCACACACAGGAACGCTGAGGTTCAGGGGAGTCACCTTGTCTGGCATCTTTCCTGCTCCTCCCAGTAAGCAGGCCTTGCCAGATAAGCCACAGGACAAAGGTTGGGGCATACTTATGCTAAAAAATGTATTTGCCATTCACCCAAAATTCACATTTCACTGGGCAATTTGATCTGCTCCATCTGTGATGTGGTTTGCTAAACCTGCATTTTTTTGTTATGTTTTGTTTGCTGAATCTGGCTGTCCCTCTTGAGACATGCCTGCTTCCCCCTTGATCCCCCTCCCCCAGAGCAGGTGGGACAGGATGACACACGCCCAGTGTCTGCTCTGTTCATTCCCAATCTGAGTGGTACTGGCCTGGACCCCTGGGTCCTGCTCTGAGCAGCTGTGAACACACAGCACACATTTGAACAAAGATCCAAGAAACAAGAGCCGGGAGCACTTGCCTAGCTCAAGGCCCTGATTTCCAAGGCTGGTGGCACCACAGGAAAAAACAAAAACAAGAAAACCAAAACTCTCTGAGAAATAGTCTCTTCCCCAAAGCTTCCCTGAAGTGTCTCTCTCTGCACCGTGCTCCCAGCGCTCTGGATCCTCCAAGGGGAGTCCCCATGTTGCAGCAGTTTGTACACTCTCCAGTTGGAGAGTCTATCAGGCCTGGGGTGTGCTCGGGTGAATCCTCCATGTCTTTGGGCCTCAGTTTCTACATCTGTGTAATGGGAACTGCCTTAGTCCACGAGGCAGAGCTTGGAACACCCACCCCCCCAAACCTGCAGGATCCCGGAGTGGGTCTGTTGTGAAGGGCAGGCAGCTTTAGTCTGGCTCTCTAGTGAGCAGGTGGACCTTGATGGTCACTAGTGAAGGACCTGCATGTCACAGACCTCAGCATGGCACCAGCACGGTAAAATCTCTCCTATGTGACTGAACTCTGACCCTGGCCAAGCTCCGTCTAAGGAGTCCTGTCTCCGGTGGATCCCAGAAGAAAGCACACACACACACATACATACACATATACACACACACACACATATATACACACACACACATATATATGTATGCACACACACATATACACACACACATACATATATATACACACACACACATATACACACACATACATACACACACACATATATACACATACACACATCTACACACACACACTTATACACACATACACACATATATACACATATACACACATGCATGCACACATACACGCACAATCCCTACCTGCTGCTGACTGCCCCACCCCACTTCGAGACTACTGTACATTGATAGTGTCACTGCGGTTGCACTCATGGCTTGTTCCTTCCTCCGTGTGACTTCAGATGAGTCCTGTTCCCCTCTGAGACACCAGGTTATAGAAATAAAACACCACACGGCTAACCAACCCTCGGTATTGCGCTGACCACTAGGCCCTGAAACTGTGGACTGGATCCGGGCTGGAATCAGCCGACAGGACCACCCCCTTAACTTCTGGATCTCTACCTATAACTATCCAGGAACACGGGGGGCGGGGGGGTGGCGACAAGGTGGAGCCCACCTGGCATCTCTCAGAAGCTGAATCGGAGGGATATAATTGAGGTTAATTCCTGGACTGTGCTTCTACCACCAGCTCTCCTCCCAGCAGGCCTGAGGATTTATGAGGTGATGCTGGCATTGTCACAGAAAGGCTTGGGAATCCTTAGAGAAATCTGTAAGGATGGGAGAGGAGGACAGTGGCCTGCGTTTGTACCCAGTGGCTCTCCCCCTCACCCCCACGCCCCTCCCTGCTCATGAAGACACTCACAATCATATTCTAGCCACTTCTCTTCTGTCCCCCAAGAGCCAGGCTAGGGCTAGTAACCCTCTACTCAATGCCTCTCTGGGCATCTGGTCTCATGAGTTGTCAGCTTCTTCAAGGGGCAGGCCCAACACCCCAATGTGACCCCACGGTT
Organism: Mastomys natalensis; assembly: GCA_021653895.1. Classification (NCBI taxonomy): domain Eukaryota; kingdom Metazoa; phylum Chordata; class Mammalia; order Rodentia; family Muridae; genus Mastomys; species Mastomys natalensis. Next base: position 1,980,127 of record JAJTUV010000359.1, on the reverse strand, counting down.
GTGTGATTGGGAACAGCCAGAGTGCTCTCAGCCTACCCAACTCCTTCCCCGTCCCTCACCTTAGCCTCCAAGAGGACAAATGGCTGCTGACTGAGGTTCTAGAATGTTCCATAGTAACGCATTTAATTCTAGACAACCCTATACAAAGCCGCTACTGTCTGTCACCATACTGAATCTGTGAGTGAAGAAACTGAGGCAGGTGGGCAAGGCCTCATGGGGGAACCTGTGAGCAGTAAGCCAGGGGGCTCCGCAGACCCTCCTCCCCTTGGGAACCCTTCCCAGCGCTGCAGACGCTCGCTCGTGCGGAGTACCCCAGCTGACAGTAAAGACCGAGGGGAGCGGAGAGATCTTTGCAATAGAGCGGCTCCATGCCAAGCAACCTCACTCCTGGGGAGCACAACAGTGTAACCCCATTCCTGTAAAATAAAAGTAGAGGTTGGGCTAGGTGGGTGGCACTGGAATGGGAGTCAGAGGCAAGTGAACCTCTAGGAGTCTGAGGCCAGCCTGGTCTACATAGCAAGCTCCAGGGCAGCCAGGGTTACAGAGTGAGACCCTATCTCGAAAGACAAACAGAATGCAGTTGGGGGTTGAGATTAGTCGAGTTCTCACAGCTGAAACCCAGTCACCGGTTGCCTGCTCTGTTTGAGAAAAAGCCCACATTGGCTTTGAACTCATGATACCCCCCATCTCATCCTCTTCATGAATTGCCCTCCAGCACACGCCACCACAAATGGCAGCTTTCATGTTCCCCAGAACATTCCTTGCTTTCTGTATCTATCCGTCCTGTTCCTGCCCTGTGGTCTGCCCTGCCTCTGCGGATGTCTGGTCCACTCTCTTCCACACTGGGCCCCTGGAGCTTGAAACAGGCACATAGCAAGCATGAGGGTGGGTTAGAAAGAGTGCGTGGCAGGCTAAGGGGTCTTCTGCACAGGAGTGGGGACCTCAGGAGAAGTGAGGTAATGAGGCCCAGATGGCAGGGATAGAGACTCCCTCAAGCCAGGCCTCTGAGGAGCCAAAACTGTGCGGCTGCTGCTTGGGACGGTCAGGACCCAACAGAAGAACTCAGACACCTCCCCTTGGGCATCTTTGGGTATCTGAGTTTTTCCCAGCCATTGTGGCCCCCTTTTACAGACACACACACCACACAGAGACACATACACACAGACATGCATACAACACCACACACACATACACACCATACACACAACACACACAGAGACAACATGTACAACACACTACATACCACAACACAGATGCACAACATATACACAGCATGCACATGCACACACCACACACATGCACACAAAACACAATACAACAACACACACATATACAATCAACACACACAACACCATACCACACACATACACATGCATGCACACACAATCAACACACACCATACCATACACATACACATTCAGACACACACTACATATACCATACCACAACACACCACGTAACACAACACACATGCAATCAACACACACAACACCGCACCACATACATACATATGCAGACACACACACCACACACACACACACACTTCCCAGGAGAGCTGTACAGTTCCCAAGGCTCCAGCTCTGTCTTCAGAGCCTGAAGCATACCCTCTTTACGACTGCCCAGGTCCTTCTCCCTCTCAGCCACCCCTTTCCCCCTTCTTCACCCATCCAAAGTTAATTTCTGAGAAACTTTCCTTAGGAGCGATTTTCACTTCTTATTATGCCCGCTGCGCCAGCCCTACTCCGTGCTATCTGGCTCCTTCAGCAGGGAAGCCGGTGTGACACTTGCCTGGAACAGCAGAGGTGACTGATGGGGGTTGGGGGGTGGCTGTCTCCTGGGATTATGATAAGGACTGGCGGGCTCTTGGTATGCTGGCCAGTCCTCGCCTTCCCCTCCGCACCGGCTGATAGGGGTAATTTTCCATGCTGGCCCTATCTGCTATCGAGGGAGAACATTCAAAATCAGCCCTCCGCTTACGATGCCACAGCACCCTGCAAGACGCCACCCCCTCCCAAGGAAATAGAACCTCATGATTTGAAAGGGAAAAAAATTTAATTGAAGTAGCCAGGTCATTCCTTCCCTATCGACTCCCAGATTTAATAGAAAACTCCAGACGGGTTTTTTTTTTTTTTTTTTTTTTTTTAAGCCACGTGTGAATGTGGGGTGCTGGAAGACAGGCTGGAGGATGGGATGGAGGAGAGCTCAGGTGCGTGACAACCCGGGACTGTTGTGACCTCATGCAAACACAGGGAGGTGCCCTAGCCCAAGACTGAGGCTCTAGTGTGGAAGGGAAGGTGGACTGTGGGGAGTCCTGAGGAGCCGTGGGGACAGGGAGCTGGCTTCATTTGCTATGTGCATAAAATTCTACCAAAGAAGAAAGAGGCATTTGGAAGATCCTCATTCTTGCATTATTGTCTTTATTGTTATTATTGGAGGGCTGGGGATTGTTTTCTAGGTTCGGGACCGTCAGCAGAATATTTACTGTATTGCACGGTGCGTTAGTAACTAGATTGCCTCCGTCTCCTCCTCCCACTCCAAGCCCCATCTCCCTTAGGCAGGAGGAGTGTTCCCTTTTTGCCAAAGTCAGCAGCCAGGGCAGAGACGCCTGGCTCCTGGAACTCAGGGTTGGCTTCGGTGGCATTGCCTCAGGGGCCTCAGGCAGGGAGGGGGGGCTGCCTGGCTGTAGGATCCATGTCCCTGCTCAGCCTGGAGCTGGCTGCACCCCCTGTCTCACAGACTCCCCCACACCCCTTTGGCAGAACACCACACCCAGAACAGCCTTCAATAGCCACAAATGACAGCCTGGACAGCCAAGGGTGGCTGGCTGCAGGGAAGGGCTGGGCCAGTTTGGGATGCTCCACCAACCCCCTCCCACAGGAGCTGGGGGACAAAGGGGCCAAGAGAGGCTGCGGCCTGTCGTGGCCCGGCCCACTGCAGCTTCCCATACAGGTTTAGCAGGTCTGTCCCAAGGAGACGTGGCCACAAGCCGTTCATTACAGATTGGTTCAGGGGAGAGGGCTTCTGCAGACAGCCCAGCTCAAGACTTCCGGCTCTTCTGGCTGCCCCTCCTCCTGCGCGAACAGCGCTAAGTGCTCAGCCTTCTCTCCGCATCCGGCCTCCCTTGTCTTGATCTATCACGATGGACTAGATTTGATCATCTCTAGGGCCTCCTCACTCTGACTGTAAGAATTGAGCAGTGGAGCTGGGAGTCTGGTTTTAGCTGGTAGGGTGCTTGCTGAGCCTGTGCAAGGCCTGGTTCAAACCCAGTCCCACAGGAACCAAGAGTGTGATCCCAGCACTAGGGAGGCAGGAGGATCAGAAGTTCAAGGTCATCCTCAGCTACAAGTTGATTTAAGTATAACCTGGGCTACGTGAGACCCTGTCTCAAAAACAAGAAAGACCAGGTCAGGCTCTGTTGCATAGAGCATCTGAGAGCTCTCCCCCATAGCATTCAGGGAGGGGCGCGCTGTTCCAGCCTTACTGCAGACAAGAAAGGGGGGGGGTGAGGAGAGCTGGTGGGGGTGCGAGGGTGGTGTGACTGGTCCTCCCCTGAGTGTCTACAGTGCCCACTCCAAATCCCTCCTGGGCACAAGGCACCGGCACCCACAATGGTTCTGTGAGTCTAGGATTAAACCTTCATCATCCAACTTCTCATCAACCTAAAAGAAATACAAATGTGTGCCTCGAATCTTAAAGCTCCGTGCCGTTCCCAGCCGCAGCAGACTTGTGTGCCAGGGCAGACATCCACGAGCTGTGGGGAGATCGCAAGCTTTTCCTCTCAGAGCTCGACAGGGAGTGCACATGGCTGCCAAGCCCAGCGACCCCGGAGCGGAGCGCCCGTATCTTGGTCTGATTTCTGTGGCTGTAACAAGATGCCTCGTTTGTGGTGTGTCGTGAAGAAAAGAGGATTCTCTAATTCACAGTCTGGAGACTGAAGAGCGTGGTGCCAGAGTCTGGGGTGGGCCCTGGCTGCATTGGAACATGGTAAGACATCGCGGTGGGAGCAAGGGACTGGGAGAAGGCACCTGGCAGGACAGGAGGCCGGAGTCAAGGGCAGGTTCATTGCTTCCCAACAGCCTCTCCTGCGGGAACTAACCAGGGTCCTGAGAAACCCTAGTGGACCTCTGCAGTGGGCAAAGCCCCTGACCTAACCGCCTCCCATTAGGCCCCACCTCTTAAGAGTCCATGTTCTATTAAACCCCGCCTCTTTAAAAAAGCTCACCTCCCATTAGGCCCTGCCTCTTAAAGAGCCCATCACGTATTCACAGCTGTGTTAGCAAGCACGCTTCCAGCATACTCGGACAGAAATCCTTAAATCATACCCAAACCATAGCTCACCATTTTCCCAGCATCCTCTCAGCTCCACCACAGCTCCCCACCCCACCAGGATCATTGTCCAGAGAGACTTCCCGATTCTCCATCACTACTGACTCAGGTGGGATATTCAGTCATTACAGAGCAGGCACCTGCAGAGCCCTGCCCCCTCCAGTTATGACAGCAAATTCATCTACGTATTTAATGCTTTCTGGAAACTTTTGCTCAATCAGGAGAAAACTGGACCACTAAGAAATACAGGCTCTAGCAGTTAAAGCCACTGGAGTAGCTTTAGCCAGTGGCTTTAACCTCTCTGACTTTCAGTCTTCCCATCTGTGAAATGGGATCATCAGGATTCTGATAATACACTTTCTGGGTTTCCCAGGACACAATGTTTCAGAGTCACACTCAAAACACTTAGCCCAGGGTAAGGAACTGGCACGATACAGGAAAAGCAAGTGGGGTCATCTAAAGGAGCTCATGACTTCCCGAATGGGACACAGTGCCCTGGGTCTCACTGCCCTGTCCTTTATCCTCAGTCCTCACATAGAGGTTTACTTCCTGGTAGCCAGTCTCCACCAGAAGCGTAGAGAAAATTGTGACCACATCATAGCTGGAGCAGGAGCTACCTGCACCTCTTGGTCTAATGGGCAGATATTATTATTATTTTGATTTATTTTTTACATACTCACTTTTCATCTTCTCACTGCCCCCCTCCCACAATTCTTCCCCCATCCCCTACCCTACTCCTCTGAGGGGGCCCGGGGGTGCCCTGGGTATCCCCCCCAACCCTAGCACATCAAATCTCTGCAAGGCTAGGCGCATCCTCTCCCACTGAGGCCAGACAAGGCAGCCCAACTAGAAGACCATATCCCACTTACTGGCAACCACTTTTGGGATAGCCTCCACCTCCCTCCTCCCCCTCCACCCCCTCCAGTTGTTCACATGAAGATGCACATCTGCTGAATATGTGAGGAGGCCTAGGTCCAGCCCATGTATGCTCTTTGGTTGGTTATTTTACAATTTTATGTGTATGCACGTTTTGATTGCATGCCTCGTGCCAGAAGAGGCCAGAAGACAGCATCAGATCCTCTGAAATTGGGGTTACAGACAGTTGTGAGCTGCCATGTAAGTGCTGGGAATCAAACCTGGGTCTTCTGCAAGAGTTTAGTGCTGTCCAGACATAAGTTTCTTATTTTAACTCTTTCTCTCCCAACATCCTGTTCAACAATGATCTCCTTTCTTTAGGACTTTTTTTCTTGCACATGTATGTATGTTTACACGGTGTGTACTTGTATGTATGTTCACGTGGTGTGTGTGTGTGTTGTGTACCTGGAACTTGCTAATTCAGCTAGACTGGCTGGCCAGCAAGTTCCCCAAATTCCCGGCTTCTCCTCTCCAGCACTGGGATTAGAGACATATATCACCACACCGAGCATTTTAGGTGGGTTCTGGGGACAGAACTCAGGTCCTTGTGTGACAAGCACATTATTGACTGAGCCATGTCCCCCCAACTGAGTCATCCCCCAGCCTGATATGCAGTTCTTGTTGTGAATTATCTCACATCTTAAAGGCCACATAGCCAGAGGTGGTGGTGCACGCCTTTAATCCCAGCATGCAGGAGGCAGAAGCAGGCAGATATCTGATGTTGAGGCCAAAGCCTGGTCTATAGAGTGAGTTCGAAGGACAGGCAGTGCTACACAGAGAAACTCTGTCTCGGGGGTTTGGGAGAAGCCTCATAAAGCAAGCAGGTGGGGGAACTAAGGCATTTCCAGAAGGTTCAGTGAGTAACCAGCTGAGACTGGAGAATCAGAGGGAACTGCAGAGACCAGGGTGATCTGTGTCATGCACTTGGGCAATAAAAGCGGTCGTGACAGGGCTTCACATACATCCCAGGGCCAGTCATCCTCACAATGCCCTCTGAAAGCCTGACTTAATTTCCTTTAACTGACAAGGCCTGCCGGCCTAGACCACCTCATCCAAAAGCAAGCTCCATTCACTCTCCATACAGGCAAAGACCCTGGCAGGCTGAAACCAGACTCAGACCTCATGTGTCCAGCCAACTGACCCCACTCTGTCCCCTTCTGTCCCCTTGACCAGCTGCCTGGTGTACCTCCAAACTCTAAAGAGTAGAAGCAGGTATCTGCACTTTGGAATATATTCAGCCATGAAAAGAGGCACAGGATTGACAGGGTGAGCCTGGGACGGGTGTTGAGGGGAAGAAGTCAGACTCCCAGGACACACACTGCAACTCCACAGTCGGAAAACACACAGAGAGGGATCTCCTGAGACAGGAAGTAAAGCAACGACGTGCCAAGGCAAGACCGAGGGAACTTTGGCACCAGTTACAACTGGTCATCCTCCAACCCCACCCCAGCCCCCTAAAAAAGCAACAGCCTAGACAGAAAGCCATCGAAGAGAACTCCAAAAAAGTCATGATAAGGATGCAGAAACATTCTCCGCAATGATTGGCTTCCAGTGGGGGTTCAGGCAGGAAAGGACTCAGTTTTCTTTAAAGGCTGGCCACTGGGAGTTTGGCCATGCTCCAGGGACTATGTGGGCAACAGAAACTGCTTCTTTTTCTTTCTTCTTTTCTTTTCTTTCTTTTCTTTTTTTTTTTTTTTTTTTGTGGGGTATGGACCTGAGAGGACTGGGAAGTGGGAGTTCATGATGTGAAATTTCCAAATAATCAATAAAAACACTATGAAAAGAAGTTATTTTTTCTTTCTCATCATCCCTTGATACAGTTTCACTTTGTAGTCTAAGCTCGTCTTGAGCTCTGGATCTTCCCGCCTCAGCCTCCTCAGCAGTTAGAGATGGCTTTAACAGGGATTGTAGTATATATGTTTTGCCACACATATATATGTGTGTGTGTGTTTATGTGTATGTTTACAATAAATGTATATATATTTGCATACATAAACACATACGTTTATATATACATATATGTACATACATATATACGCGCAAATAAAATGTTATATATGTGACGTATATCATATATATGATAATATATATATAACATATGTATAAACAATTGGATGTGATAGCGCATGGCTGTGATTCTGACACCCAGGAGGAAAACAAAGTCACTCTCTACATAGCAAGTCTCAGACCAGACTTAAGCAGATGAGACCCTGTGGAAGATGGAGCACTGAAGAGGGAACACCGTAGCAGGGAGCACCACCGATGGGTATGCCCCTTACCTTTGCGTGTCTGTCTTTCTGAGAAAAACAACACAGAATAGGTTGGACACCTGCAGTCCAGCTGCTGGCTCAGGCGGTCCTTCTCAAATCTACCTGAAGCTCTCCCTTCTTCTCCTTAGGGTTTATTTTCTTTTCCCAAACAGCAAGATCCAAAGCAGCCCTGTTCTGCTAAGTGGATACAGGAGCTCGTTTGCCCCTCCCAGCTGGGACCCCGGGTGGCCTAGCTCTTCCCCGCACCCCATCCCCACCCCACCCCAGGGGTAAACAGTGACCCCCACACACACCTGTTACTCACCCCTCCCAGGAGGAGAGGCTCCAGACCTCCCTGTTTCGTCATTTCTCCCTGGCTTGGAGTGAGACCAAAACTCACTTTGGCTCCGACTGCCCAAGGGCCAGCTCCTTCAAAGATCAGCCCCACCCTCTCCTATTAACAGGCCAATTTGGATCCCTGGTTTTGAGTGAAAATATTATTTTTCCCCAGTCAATCTCAAATTGCTCGTTCATGAAGTTAAACTGGGCCGTCCAAGCGAGGGAAAAGAAAACAAAAAGTCGGAGCTTTGAACCAGCTGCACAGTGTTGTGTAGACAAAATATCCCTCTGACTGGGGTCCCAGTCTGCCCGGGACCCTCAGCTCAACCTCCCAGCTCCACATTCGGTTTCTCACAGCCTCTGCTCCGGGTGGGTTTGTGATACAGACAAATCCCAATATTCCTGAGGTAGACCGGAAAGGGGACAGTCTCTTCACTGGCTCCTGCTTTCTTGGGTTCTCATCACTGAAGATGGATCTAGGACCTGGCAGATACCAGCCAACCACTCAACCACATGCCCAGACTACTTTTGTGCTTCTTTACTTATTTATTTTTATGAGCTGTATACCCCAAGCTGGCCTTGAACTCGTGGTAGAAACAAGTAGGCCTTTAGAGTTCTTGAGCCTCATGCCTCCACCTCTGGAATGCTGGGATGACAGGTGTGATCCACTCAGGCACAGTTTATGGGGTTGAACACACACAACAGTGCACATATGCACATGAGCACACATGCACACGCGTTCGTGCACAGCACATGCGCACACTGAGCAGGCATGGTAAGCAGCATCCCCAGCCTCCAGATATTCCTTCATTCTCCTGACTACAAAGGATGAGTCTGCTTTTCTCTTGAAGATATTTTTTGTGCATATGGATATTCTGCCTTCAATGATGTATTCTGCCTTCATGTATGTATTCTGCTTCATGTATGCATGCACACCCTGTGTGTGCAGTGCCTGAGGAGGCTGTAAGAGGACCTTGGAGCCCCTGGAACTTGAGATGGTTGTAAACAGCTATGTAGATGCTGGGAATACAGCCCAGGGCACTGAGACAGCAGCCAGGACTCTCAACTGTCTCAATGGCTGGGCCATTTTCTCATCCCAGTATTGCTTTTAAATCCAAAACAATCTCCCCCTAGAAAAGTCCAGGGACTATGAAGGAACGGCCTCCTTAGAGAGTGCTCTCAGCTTGCAAAGGGCACACACTCTTTCACTGCCTTGTTGTGGCTGAATCCAGTTGGGAATTCTCATGACAGGAAGGGAGCAGCTGCAGGTGGCTTAGGTCTGCCAGCCCTGTGGCTGCTCTCTGCAGAGAGGAATCAAGAAGTACAGCCCCTCAAAGCTGGAAAGATAGCTCAGCAGTTAAGAGCACTGGCTGCTCTTCCAGAGGACCCGGTTGCAATACCCAGCACCCAAATGGCAGCTCAGAACTGTCTGTAACTTCTCTTCTAGGGGATCCAACATTCCTCACACAGACACACATGCACTCAAAACACCAATGTACATAAAATAAAAAATAAATTAATTTAAAAAAAAAAGAAGAAGTGCAGCCCAAAAAGGACAAGAAGGCTTTGGGGGAACACACCACACTCAGACCCTCTACACATCAATCCTCACACAAAGTCTCAAACACACTTACATAATTCACACACACACACACACACACACCCACACACACCCTACTCTCTCACACAGGAGAACGCACCGAATACAAACACACACTCAATCAGACACACTACAGTCAAACACGCTCACACCTGCACACCTTCTCTCATGCACACACGCACACTAAGCAATCGCTCACACACTCTGCCTCCACCCCTAGAGTGAGTTAGCACAGAAAGCTGAGCTGGACTTCACAGGCTCTCCCACTCAACAGTACCCAGCTCAGGAAATGCAGAGTCCATTCGGAGGTCTAGATTTCAAACCATGGATTCGAGATCAGGACCCTCTGCCTCTGTTGTTAAATCAAGGGACAAGGAGGCCAGGGGAAAATGTAACCCACTGCTGGCCATGGTGGGGCACACTTTTAATCCTAGTACTCGGAGGTAGAAGCAGGAGGATCTCTGTGAGCTTGAGACCAGCTTGGTCTACAGAGTGAGTTCCAAGATATACAGTTAGACTCTGTCTGAAGAGGAAAGGGATCTGGGGGCCCGGAGAAGAAAGGATGGAGGGAGGGAAGGAAGGAGAGAGGGAGGGAAGGAGGAAAAAGCACGAGGTCATTTTAGTAGTCTACGTTGGCTGGAGTGGGTGCCCAGGCCTATGAGCCCAGAGCCAATTATAGGGAGAGGTCATGGCTGGAGAGATGGCTCAGTGGATAACAGCTTACATGAGGACCTGAGTTCAGATCCTAGAATCCTCTCAAAGCAAGGTGAGGCAGTAATCCCAGCATGCCTATGGTAAGACAGAGACCACCCAGGAGCTCCGAGGCCTGCCAGCTTGGGGCTCTCCAGAGATGCTCCTCTGACCTCTACACAGGAGTTATGTACACACACAACCACACTTGCACTTAAACACACACAGGATTTATGAAGAAGAGAAGGAGGGGAAGGAGGAGGAGAGGAAGAAGAGGAGAAGGAAAGAGGAGGAGGAGGAGGAAAGGAGGAGGAGGAGGAGGAGGAGGAGGAGGAGGAGGAGAGGAGGAGGAGGAGGAGGAGGAGGAGGAGGAGGAGGAGGTGGAGGAGGAGGAGGAGGAGGAGCATGGCTGGAGAGATGGCTCAGTGGTTAAGGATACTGGCTGCTCTTGCAGTTAAGGACCTGGGTTTAATTCCCAGCACCCGCATGGCTGCTCACAACTGGAGTTATAGACCCCATTTCTGGCCTCCAAGGGCATCAGGCACTCACATACACTCAAGAAAAACACTCATACACATAAAATAAAAACATAAAATAATAACAAAAATGTGAAAAGAATTGAGGACACTGTCGAAGTCACAAAGAAACAAACGATGATTCCCTCCCTCCCCGAGGAGAGCCACGGAGGGAATTTCTGCAGACACCAGCACCACAGGGACTTCTCAAAGACTTTCTTAGCTTAATGTATGTTGGGAGATCTTTGGGGACTCTTTCCCATTAATCAGCTGTCTCTGTGTGCCGAGAGGGAGGGCTGGAGGAGACACTAACTCATTTACCAGAGCCTGGCTTCCCAATCTCAGAAATGAGTTTAGCAGAGCCAGCCATTCCGGGAGCATTCGAGAAGATGGGAAGAGTCCAGGTCCTCCTCGGACACCCTGGTCCTGTGTACAATGGCTCTCAGCATCAGTGCGTCTCAATAGTCGTGTGTCTTGGAATCTTCCAGAAGGCTGTGGAAGCAGAGATTGCTGCCTCTGAGAACTGCCTCTTCCCACTCTTCAGAGCTCTGATTCAGCTCCCTGTTGGGGGCAAGGGGTGGCATGGGAGTCTGTTGGAGGTGGGGATGCGGTCTGGAGGGGTGGGATCTGTTGGAGTGAGAGGTGGGATCTGGTAGGGTGGGGTTTGATGGGGTAGGGGTGGAGTCTTGGGGGTAGGGGTGGGGTCTGCTTGGGTTCTCCACCTGGAACGGAAGGGTGTATTGCTTTGGGAAGCCAAGTCAAGTAGGCACTGGGGAGGGGGCTCGGCGCCTTCCATGAAAGTGGGGGGGGACCTGAGTTCAGATACCCAGCACCCATGTTTAAAGTCAATCACATCAGCACACACCCGAAGCGGCAGCAGTGCGGAAGTGGAGACAGGAGGATCCTTTGAGGTTCGTCAGCCGGCCAATCTAGTCTAATTAATGAGCCCCAAGTTCAGAAGGAGAGACCCTGTCCCCCAAGAAATAGGATGAAGAGTGGTTGAGGAAGACACAAGACATCAACCTCTGGCCTCCACATGCACGCACGCACATGCGCACTGCCCGCTGCGTGGGCTCATGAACACATACACATGCGCATGCGCAGGGTCATACAGACACACCGGCCCTGGAGCTCTGCACAGACTTGGAGTTCCAGACCCAGTGGCCATTCCTCAGCAATGATGCATCCACCGTGTCTCTGCTTTGTTGTCTTTGGTGAAAGGGACAGACTCCTGAGAGGAGAGACAGAGGAAAGGCATAGGGTCTCATGTGGAGCAGGGACATCTCTGGTGACATACTTCATTTATTTTTCCGCCTTATATTGGGTGGGGACAGTTGCATGCTGGGAACAAAGGCCGACTCTCTCCATCAGAATGGTTTTCACACACCTGGGTTGGATTTGGTGTTTGCTTTGTTTTGCTAGTTTGCCATGCTGGGGTTAGGAGGAAGAGGAGGGAAGAGGAGGAGAGGAGGAGGAGGAGGAGGAGGAGGAGGAGGAGGGGAGGAGGAGGAGAGAGGAGGAGGAGGAGGAAGGGATGGGACGGAGGTGTGTGCACCACAGACCCACTTCTCCAGCACAGCTGAGGTGCTGTTAGTACTTACGAGCTGTGAGAACGACGTGAGCTAATCCACGTACAGACTGTCGCCAGGACGGAGCAGAAGAAACACATACAGTTGCTCATCTTCTTGTGGGTCTGCGCAATGCTTCCAGAACATTCCATGAGAGGGTTGTTTCCTGCTGTCTCTGTCAGAATCCTATCATTACGAGTTTTGGTCCCATGCTGCGTCCCCATTGTGGGAATGTTGGGATGTTCTTATGTCTCAGCACACATGCGTGACAAACCCCAGACACACGAACGATATGCCAAGGATGGCGCTAAACACCACTACAGCTTTTCAGACTTTCCAAACTGTGCCTCGGCAAGCTGCTATCAATTTACTAAAAGTTTCCACGGACTCGGCCCCAATAGCATCATCTCCTCATGGCTGCCACTTTGATGGGTGAGCATGGCATCTTGTTACTCTCATTTCTTTTTTCTTGGGTATTTGGTGAGACTGACGATTTTTCATACCCTTGACGCCCCTAGGTGTGTCTTTCATAAACTGCCAGTCTGTATCCTTGGCCCAGAACTTATTTATCATTGTTATTGATTTGCAAAAGCTCTTTATGTAGCAAAGACAACAGCCCTCTAAAGTAGAGACCCTAGTGGTATCTTCTCTGGCTTGTCATTTGTTTTTTATGAGATTTTTATTTCATTTGGGGGTGTGTGACATGCATGTAAGCATGCACCCATGTGCATCTATGAGGAAGTCAGAGGAGGGTATCAGTGACTTCCTTCAGTGCTTCCTGCCTTATTGAATTGACTCCGGGGGTCTGCTTGTCTCTGTCCTCCAATTATGAGGTTACAAACACACACTGATAATTTTTCCCATAGGTGCCGGGGATTCAAACGCAGGACCTCATGTCCGCATGGCAAGCACTCTTACTCCTGAGCCACCCTGGCCTCCCACTTTGTCTGCTTTATTTCTGCTGGGCTTTCTCCTTCAGGAGTTCCTCTTTTCCTCTGAGATTCACTTGGCCGCCAGTCAGGGGGCCCCCTTGTCCATCAACCCTGCCCACCCCACCAGCCCTGGCCCTTTCTCCAGCTTACAGCCTGGGGCAGCTTCTTTGATTTGCTATATAATGAAAAGCCCCTCAAAGCCCTGGTTGGAAGTGACTCATCAGGTTCTTCCAGAATTCCAAAATGGCCCCAACCCAACAGGCTCCTACCCCTGCTGCCTGGGGTCATAGGTCACAGGTCATCACGCCCCAGTGACCCCCAAATAGGGATGACTCCAGCCCCCTGGTGATAACAGTTGATGCCAGTGGACTGCTTTGGCTGCTGGTGGAGTGTGGGTTACCACATAGGACCGGAAGACTGAACTCAGCTGAGTGTACGTGAAGCCTGACTGATGTAGAGCTACCAAGCTCTGCCTGGCCTGAGGCTCCATACTCTGAGGCTGCTCTGTTTTGTCCTTCAGGGATGAGCGCTGTGTGACTTTCCTTGGGGACATGAAACCAAGACTGCATTTAGTTCAGAGGCTGTGAAGCCCGCTCCACTCACCAAGCTGTTCTCTGTGCTGAGCTTGTTTGGTGACACCAGAAAACCACTCCATGACATCAGCAGCCTCTGTGCTCCATGGGGTGAAAGTCCAGCCTCATGTCACACTGGAGAGCTGTTAGGAGGCGGCTGGAGAGGGGACCGGCAGGCGCACTATAAAAAACATGGGCTGCTCTTTCAAAAGATCTGAGTTCGGTTCTCAGAACACACAAACGCAGTTTACAGCCATCTGTTACCCTGGCTTCAAGACTGGAATGTCCTCTCTTAGCCTCTGAGGGCAAGCACACACAGACACACAGATACACTGATACACACACAGAGACACACACAGAGACACACACAGACACACACATAACTGACACACACAGAGACACACAGACACCATAGACACACCAGATACACACAGACACCCAGAGAGACACACACAGATATACTGACACATACACACACACAGAGAGACAGACACAGGGAAACACACACAGAGACACATACACAGACATACACACAGACACACACACTTTTTAAAAGGAGAGAAGATAAACACAAAAACTCAGTAAACCATAATGAGTTTAACTAACATTGTCACCTACTTAGGTGGATTCCAGCTGTAATTCATTCTAACCACACAACCAGGTGCTCAACTAAAAAGAACAGGCCACCGGGCTACACACACACACACACACACACTTTATTAACAAACATTCATCCATTGCATTCCAGGTCCAGAACTTCAGGGAACTCACACCAATGCACACCTGTACATACCTGTAGACAACATGCATATATGTGAACATGATGTACCCACTGCAAATACATGCCCACAATCACAGACAGACAGACACACACACACACAATTTTTTCCTTCACGTGTATGAATGCTTGTTTCTATAACGTGGGTGCAATACCCACATAAGCCATAAGAGGGCGTCATATCCCTGGAGCTAGAGTTACAGTCAGTTATGAACCTCCTGAGATGGGTGCTGGGAACCAAACTCAGGCCCTTTGCAAGAGCAACACTGCTAAGCCAGCGCTAGTCCTCCCACGCCATTAAAGATAAAAATAATTAAGCCCAGCCGCCTCCAACATCCAAGCTCTGTGACCCTCATGGAATTCACCTCGCATCTCTGGGCCTTTGTCTCTTCATCTCCAGGGTGAGGCTACTGTTGTCCACTGCCTGCCTCTGCGTGAGGATCAAATGGTGTAGGGGCACTTTCTCCTACTTACCTGGCTGTGGTCTCTCCTGCCGCCCCACCCCCCACCACACGCCCTCCCGCAAGCCATCCGGGGTCTTGATCGGAAGAGAAGTCCATTCCAGGCTCTTAGGCCCTGGTTTCCGAACCGACGCGGCCTCGGTGGGGGCGGGGCGCAGGGAGCCGACAGCCACCGTGGTGGAAAGAGCCTCTGCCCGGGCACTTTTTTGATCTGCTCTAACTGCCGCTATAGAAAATTAGATAGAATTCATTTCTGTGATGAAGGAATTAATGGGTATGGAGAGAATCGAGTTCGGGTGGAAGGCTTGAATCCAAGGAAGGGAATAAAGGCTTGAAATTCAAATGAAAAATTACGGTATAAGCATAAAGGAACCCTATTTTACACCTGTAAGACCAAATGTATAAATATGAACCAACGGCTCCCTCTGGGAGACGGGGATTGTGCTTTTAATTCACCTAGACAAATAAGGCATGCATCTCTTCCACCCACACATTCCAATGAAGGCCGGGCACCAGGCAGCCCCAGAGGCCCACGCAGGCTGCCTCCTTCCTCCGCTGGGCACCTGCCAGTCAGGTCAAAGCCATTCTGGATGCCGGAGCCTCCAGAAACTGCAAATGTCTTGGACAAGGTCATCCATCCAAGGCTTTCCCCTGAGCTCAAGTCCCCACTCCACAAGGCCCCCAGGGCATAAAATCTCATCAGCAGGTTGCTTCAGCTAAGTTTATTCCTTCTCTTCCTTCCTTTCCTTCCTTCCTTCCTTCCTTCCTTCCTTCCTTCCTTCCTCCTTCCCTTCCCTCTTCCTCTCTCCCTCCCTCCCTCCCTCATGGGAGTGTCCACTTCAGCCGGTAAGCCACAGGTTTTTGGAATCAGGGAAGTCTAAGTTCAATCCTTTCCTACCGTAACCTTGAGTCAGAACGTAGCCTGTTCCTCACTGGGGAATACCCAGGCAGAATCCAAAGGTCTGGGACAATTCACCACCATCTTTCTGCTTGCCTCTAGATTGAGCATGCTTTGTTCTATATGTCACATAGCCCAAGCATAGAGGTAGAGATGGGTCCAGATCCCCAACTGCCAGGGGAAGCTGCAAGCAGGAGGCAGCATGCATTGAGTGCCAACTGCAGGCGGGGCACCAGGCTCCAACCCTGACACCAAACTCAAGACTGGTAGGCTGTGTCCCAGCTTCGCCTCATACCTTCCTGCTGCTCCTACCTGGGGTCCAGCCGCAGGGAATATGGCCAAAGCATATTCAAGGCTAAGCATTTCAAAGGCTCAAAGCCAATCACTGACCCCTCTGCTGTTTCTTGAACCCAGATAGCCTGCCTGTGTGAGAATCATTCATTCACTCGATGAGAATGCACTGAGCATCTATGACAGCAGTTGGAAGACAGCATTCCACAGAGTAATGCCCTCCCTCTGACTAGAGCTTCCAGCAGCTTCCAAGACCTTTGCTCCAGCTGACAGGAGTGGAGAGACCCTCCCTCTCCAGTGAACCAATTTGAAAACAGGAGGAAGCAGGAACTCCAGAAACTCCAGAGGCCTAGGGAGCCCAATTCCATCGGCTTCCCCTTGGCGACTGGCCAATCCGAGGTGGAGAACAGGAAGTGTTTGATCTTTTCATTCTTGGGCTTCCTGGTGCCCCCTAAAAAGCCTGGGGGGGGGGCTGAGGGAAAGTTTTCCTGGGCTTGAGGACTTCCCTGGCACCAACTCACAGCCCCAGGCTGCAGGTCAGACTACACCGGGCTCACTGCCCCCTTTGATTTGTTTAATGAAAATGCTTTGCGGGGCGCCATAGATGCTCCGCCCTGAGAAGGTAATTGTCCAAGGGCAAGGTCTACAACCCATTAACACCCAGACTTGGTGCAAACTGAACTTGAGGGAGGGATCTAAAAGGGGTCAGAGCCAGCAGCCTAGTGCCCTCTGACACTTGGTCTTTTGTCCGAGCTGCTGGAGTCCAGAGAGGTACTTGTGCACCAGCACAGGCTGTGCTCACAGGCTCTCGTACATGTGTGCGTGCACACATACACACACACTCCCAGCCACACACAGTGAGCATGCATAGTCCATACACACAGTCACCCAATCCCACTCAGCTGGATTGGGGGAAGGGCGGCTCCCACTCCTGGCGAGGCTCTTTCCCAATCCAGGAGTCAAAGGGAAAGAGAAGAAATGACAGAAGAAAGGATATTCCAGATCCCAGTGACAGCCTTGGTTGTATCGCTAGAGGCCCTGGGGGAAGCAGAGGGCAGGCGGGGTTCATCTGGACAAGGAGGAGGAAGAAGGGGCCAAGGACAGCTGGTGACATCCTGGCACCTCCTGGGTCACTCTCCCGGCTTCATCCGCCCTGTTACTCATTTCTAGACTCCGAGGAGGGGCAGGCTCTGACAACCGGCCTGAGCGAAAGGCAGAAGAGGAAGAAATAGAAAAGAAAGGAGAGGCAATGGGGAGCGGAGAGGGGGGAGAGAAAAGGGGGAAGAGGGAGGGGAAAGGGAAGAGGGAGGGGAAGACGGGGAAGAGAAGGAAATGAGGAAAAGGGAAGAGAGGTGGCCAGGAAGCCAGTGGAGGAACCCTCAGACTCTACCCTGAGGCACCTGGCTCTCAGTATGCAGTTCTCTGCCTGGAGAACAGCAATCTCTATGCAAATTGATTTTATTTTTCGGGGTAGGGGGATTAAAATGGAGATACGAAAACAATTGGGTTTCCCTCTCCTTCCTGGTCCTGCCTGGACGGGCACGTCACTATGTCACCCAGCAAAGGGCATACTCCTTAAAGGAGAGGGTATGGCTGAGTCCCAGGGAGCCCTTTTCCAGCTCTGCTCCAGAGTCCCACCTGGTGGCCCCAGGAATGTCAGAGTCCTTTGTTCCAGGCCTTTGCCTGTCCCTTTCCCACACCGACCCTCTGGTCTCATCCAGCAGAGGCATTCCAGGTGGTGGCTCTGGCCCCTCTCAGCCCAGCAGAGGTGTCAGGAGCCTCAGGAAATATCAAAGGCCCCCAAATCAAAAGTCTCATTTTTCAGGGTGTCTTTAACACCCGGTAAAGAAAGATGCCACTTTGGATAATCACTTTCTGAAAATGCTCACTGGATCTGAGCTGAAGTAAACAGTATCTGCTTCTGAGAGCTGGCACCAGCAGTGGGCCATGGCTGAGGGTCCAGGCCTAACTCTCACATCTTCTATCTGTCCTGTGAAGATCTGAGCAGCCAGGGCCACCATCCCCCCAGTTGTCCCCCAGCTCTTCACATAGTCCAGAGTGCCCCCTCCCATTTCTTTCTCTCCCTGCTTAATGCGCTGTAGAGGACTCTGCTAGAAACTTGAAAGGAAGATGGTTGGTGTTGCTGCAGCCTTTTAAAAGAGAGAATTTGTGTGCAGAGATTCCAGTCGAGGCTGGGAGAGATAGACTTAAGAGACAGATGCCCAACAGGGACAGCACTGGAACAGAAGTGCTGGAGGGGAGTGGGAGCAGGGGGATGCCCTATATCATGAGACCAAAGAGACCAAAAGAGAGAAAAGGACAGATGATGGAGGGAAGCAGAAGGAGAGACAAGGAGAAGGGAAAGAAAAGGGGAAGGGAGAATGGGGGAGGGGAAAGAGGGAGGGGGAGGAGAGGGAGGGAGGGAGAAGAGTCTCTTCCCCAAGGTCCAGCCCCATCTGGACCAAAGGATTCTGGTCTGAGTTCCAGCCCACAGAGCAGTGGAGGCCGGTCATACTTCTGGAAACCATGGAGATGGGGAGGCGGGAGGACCAGACACAGAGTCGGGCGAGGAAACCCACTGGGGAGGAGTCAGAAAAGCAAAGAGGAAGAGAGAGGGACCCTAAGCACAAAGCAGCCCAGAGGAGAGAGGAGACAGATGGTGGGGTATGAGGGGAGGCAGGGACAGAAAAAGTGTGCAGGAAGGGAGGCAGAGGGAAGAAGAGAGGAGAGGGAGACGAGAGCGAGGGTGGAGGGGGGGAGCAGGCGAGCTGGGCAGGGCAAGTGCTGGCTAGAGCTCACAGCTGGAGCTGGAGTCCTGGAACCTCTGAGGCACTCAAGGCCTTGGGAATTGATTGATGACTTGGGAGGGGGCACCCTGGAGACAAGGAGGCTAGCCAGGGGACCGGCCAAGCAGGAGAGCTTCTCCCCTACCCCAGCTGCAGCCACCCATCCCCAGGTGAACCCCCCCTTTCCCCTGCTGGATGTGAAATTGCCATTTCACCCCACCACACTTCTTAATTGTTGCAAAAATCATTTGTGAAATTGCTCTCCAACAGGCGAGAATGGCCACCTCATTCTGACAGACAACCCCTCTTCTTCCCCTCTGGTGTCTGCCCTGCCTGGGCTCCAGGGACCCCCAGCAGCCATTTATCCAGTGCAAGGCCTGGGTAGTGAGCCACCGCCTCTGTGTCTTGAGCCCTGGAGGACAGAGAGCTGAAGATCACCTCAAGGATGTGGTAGCCACCAACCACAGGTCTGAGGGTCCCAGTGGCAGCCTCCCTGCACCAAGGTTACCAGCTGGGTGTCTGCCCCACTATAGCTGCGCTCCGGTTACAGGGTTGGTGCGGAGAAACTGGGCCTGACAGCCCAGGTGCCAGGCACTTCCAGAAGGGGAACCAATCAAAATAGAGATGGCACCCCTTCTCAAACTTTGCTTTCAGCTATGCCAAGACAGCACTACACTCCCACTGAGGAACCCACATTTAATTTACCCAAGATTGACCCAAGACAGACCTACACAGACCCCACCCGAACATAAAACCCCAAAGATGTCAGTGAAAGCTACTTAGACTACACCACCATACAAAGGAGGGTACCTAAAAAATCTACCATGCTGGGGGTGGGGGTTGAGGAGAGGTAGAGGGATGGACAGACAGACGGAAGACTGAAGGAGAACATATTAAATGTGTGTATTATGTATGTTTATAGGAAGACATATGGACATGTTTGTATAAAAAAACGGATATCCACCTCAGGGGTCAAAGCAGGCTAGGCTCTCCAGGAATTTACCTCCCCCCACACAACCTACAGGCCAAAAACTCTGCCTCCCCACCTGACTGGCGAGGGTGCCTATGGCTCAGGCCACAGAGTCTAAAACTATTGGCCTTTCCCCTCTCCCCATTCAACCCTGCAAGCATATATTTAACAAGCTTTTCCACAGGGCTCCCATCCCCGGAAGCCCCCCCCCCCAAAGAAGTCAGATGAGCCCCTCATGTTAGGAGAAAGGGTCAGTAGCATGCTGAGAGGGGCAAAGGTCACAGGTGAGGAGGAGGGGAAGAGAGAGGACACACTGAGGCCAGTTCCAGCAGAGAGCACCCCCAGGCCAAGACCAGACTGACCCCCTCCACCACCAGGAGAAGGCTGGGCAGGGGGTGAGCTGGAGGATTGGATTTATTTTATTGTATTTTACCTCCAGGGCTGGGCCACAGAGGCCTTTTCCTGGAGTGCTAGGGATGTGTGAGGGGAGACACAAAAGGTCTCTAATGGTGGCGTCTTACCCTGCTGGGAGGGCTTTTCACCCTTCGGAATCTATGTCCTGAGGCAGAGACCACTGGTTACTCTGGCTTCAGAGAACAGAGAATTGTGGGATCTCTGACAAACACAACACACAGGCACACACACACACACACACACACACACACACACACACACAGGCACACACGCGGGCGCGCCACCACCCCAGTCCTCCAGTGGAGGAGTTGAGTTGGTACCAAGCTCCATCCGTCTGTCTCCCACTCATTTCCCATCTGACTTCCAGATCCTCAGCCTTGCCGATGTAGTCTCCGGGGCACCCTGAGTCCACTAGAAAGCGCTCCTAGGTGGTGGCCTAGGAACTGGAGGAGGAGCTGGAAGGAAAGGGAAGTTGTTCGCAAGGGTTTGGCTGACTCAGATTTGCCAGCATCAGGGGATGGATATCTCGCTGCGTTTCTCTGAGCCGAGCAGTAGAGTCCTGACAAGTATCAGAGAAGTCAAAATTCTTCCAGGGATGTCACCCTACTCTGTTCCACCCAGGTGGAAGTCGTTCTGAAGGAAAGTTCAGAGCTAGTGAGCTAAAAAGAGAAGGGACGCGGTGGGCCCTAGTCCAGGAGGCCAGAGACAGCCGGAGAAGACAGAAGCGCCCAGCCTAAGACCAGCTTTCCTTCCACAGTGAGCAGATCGCTGAGAGCAGTCCTGAGGACCAGGACTGGGGAGCACAGACCCGCCGGTTCATCTCTAGACAACACTTAAAAGAAGTTACCCCTCCCTCTCTCAGAGTACCCCCCAGCCCACGCCATCCCTGGACTCAGAGTTTCAAATTATCTCCCTCCCCCGCCACCCCCTGGGGGCGGGGGGAAGAAAGAAAAGAAAAAAAGAAATAAAACGAGGTCGAGTGGGAGATCACAAAGGAAGGGGGAAAATATTCGTTGGAGACTTCTTTTCGATATCGGTCCCCTCTCCCTCCCGAACTGGCCCCCTTTCCTCCTCATGAATAAAAGAAAAGTCCCGAACCTATCAGATCTCTCTGGCTGCAGTCTGCTCCCTCCCCTCCCTTGCGGTTGAGCACTTTTGCACAACTTACCCAGCTGATCGCTCGCGCCCCCTCACTTTTCCTCTTGTGTTCCCCAACCCTGTCGCTCGGGTCGCCTCCCCTTCAGTCCGAAACCCGAGCAGGCGCGCGTCCCCCCGCTCCAGTCCTCCGGGGGACAGGGTGTGAGGGCGAGCAGAAAGAGGCGTGGAGAGGAGGGATCGAGGGGAGGAGGGAGTCCGAGGCAGAGAATAAATATATAAATAAAGACCCAAAGAAATCCACTCCGCAGCCTCTGGGCTCAGGAACTTCGGCCGAAAGCGCGGGAGCGGGTGGCCCGCAAGGCGCAGCTGGGGACGCGGAGCCCGGCCTGCTCGGCCCACGGCTGCCGGTGTCATTCGGCTTAACTTCTGGCCGAGCCTAGAGGGTGGAGGCGGACTTGGGGTTGCAGTGTTTGTTTGTTTGAACTTCCTTGTCGCCACCTTCCACTCCCCCCGCCCCCACCTCACCCTCCCCCCTCCCAGCTTCTGGAAGGGGCGCGTCTGCAGCCGGGTGGGGGGGGGAGTGTGCAGAAGGGAGGAGGAAGAGGCTGGGGGGGGGGGAGAGAAGAAGAGGAGGAGATCGCAGCAGGGGTGAAAGGAAGAGACGCCAAGAGGTTTATCCAGCCGACTCTGGATTCGTCTCCGGCGTGCGCAGGAATGGCGGCGCTGCCCGGCGCGGTCCCCAGGATGATGAGACCCGGCCCAGGGCAGAACTACCCGCGCACCGGCTTCCCCCTGGAAGGTAAGAGCGAGCAAGAGGCCTTCGCAGGGTCCCCCAGGGCCTCGGAGGTGGCATCCTCCAGGGGAGCGAGCAGCGGGGCAGCTGGGGCTCTGCTGGGTCCCAGTCTCCGCGTGCGACCCGGGAAGTTTCTAGAGCCGACACTTGTCAGTTTCTGCGTGGACTCCGTTGACCCTCGGCTCCCGCTCCGTGGGTCACCGGCTGCCGGCCTTTCGCCACAGGATGCGACTCCCCGGGGAGTTCGCATCTGGTCCGTTTTGCGCTCCTGTAAATTTCAGGGTTTCCCACTATTCTCTGACGCTGCGGAGTTCTCGGGTCTCTGCGCAGCGCCGCCGGCTTTCTTCCCTAGTTTTGAATCTGTCCCTCAAAGTCGGGATGGGGTCCCAACCCCTTTTATTTCGAAATACCAACAAGCGATACTCTTTTACTACTCTACCAGTCTGTCGGCTTCCTCCAAAGCAACTTACTAACTGGCTTGGTTTTTGTTTTTGTTTTCCGGCCCCGACACAAACTAATTGAAAACAACACATAGTGCCATATTTCCAGCAAAAACAAAAACAAAAATTCGAAACACAACTTTTCACTCCCTTCACTCCGTCTTTCTAAAGTCTGAAAATGTCCCGGGAGAGAAACTCAAGACCGAGAGAGGATACAGCAATCCAGGGGACGGTTTTGGGTGTTGAAACGTATTCAGCCAAATTCTTTAGCCATTCGGGGAAGCAGAGGGGACCGGCCCGCGGCGATCGGCCGCGAGAGGAGACAGGGCCCCTTTTGCGCGCTCCCTCCCTTTTCTATTTAAACCGACGGAAGGTTTTCAGCCAGTCACAGAAGGGTCTTCTAGCATCCACCGCTCAGACAACCCAGGGTGTCACAGAAGCAGTTAGAAATGGCGTGCCAATTTTATTTTTTAGACGCCTCTCTTGTCATTGTGTGGGCCCCACTTGTGAATGCGGGAGGATGGGGAGAGAAGGCGAGAAGTAGCGGTCTGGCAGCCGGCGATCTAGGGAGGGAGCCCCCCTCTCGGGCAGCGAGAAGCCGCCGGGTGCCCGAATTAGACAGAGGCGAAGAGAGCGGGCTGCGTGATCAAGTGTGCGCGAGCGGCCACGCAGGCGGGAGAGCGCGGCAGCCGGGGATTTGCTGGAGTCCTCTCCTGGAACCAATGCAAGCAAAACAGGCGGCTGAGGACGCGCGAAGGATTAGGACAATATTTGCCCAACATGACGCAGAATACTGAGGAGAGCCGAGTGCCGGTCGCTAAAGAGGCTCTTGAATATAAAGTTGGGCGTTCGAGAGCTCTCCAGAGCTAATGGCGTATCCCGCCACGGAGACCGAGTGACTCTGGCTCGGCGACGCACGACTTCTGATTAAATCTGAGAGTGGTTTCAGATACCTACTTTTACAAAGAAAAATTGCTGAGGGAGGGGGGGAGCGGGAAAGTAAGGAGGGGGCGGTAGGAACAACTCAGCAGACCGAGCCGCTTCTACCCTCCTCCTTTCCAATTATTCCGTCTGCTTCCTCCGCTTGGGCCGCTGTGAAATCGTTGTAATCTTCCAGATCTCTGCAGCCGCGAGTCCCCAAATTGGGGGGATCGAGGCTGGATTAGAGCACCGGGTGTCCCCCAACCTTCTGTAAGAAAATTGTGTAGACTTTGCATTAAGGCCTACCTAAGTTCTCCCTTCCGCTGAACACACCAGGTATGCCTCTCTTCCTGGTACACACACACACACACACACACACACAGGCCACACACACACCACACTGACTCATCTTCGTTGCCAGCAAAGACTGCTGGGACAATTACTGCATTTCTGAGACCAAGTCGGGGTATTTTGGAGTTGGTGGTCATTATGGAGTGTGCCCTCGATTTGTCCCCAAACGAAATGAGAACTTTAAGGGTATTTCAAAGCGAAGGGAATCTGCCAAGGGATGGTTTGTGCTTGCGTAGTCTACACAGACAGCTTTATGTCACCAATCCTTAAGCTGTGCAGACTCAGCTGCCACAATCCTGGGTGCTCAAGCCAGAGCTATAAATCAGGGGAGTCGAGTAGCCTCGAAGCTAACTGATCGAATAGTTGAGTCCTAACGGCCAGAGGTGTGGGACTGACCTGGTGGGCTACATTCCCCTGGCTGTCAGCCTCTTCCAGCCTCTTGGGGCCTGTGACCCCAAGCTAGGGTCCCAGAACCATTTGCAGCTGCTCTTAGAGTCTCTCTTTTCCACCAGGCTCTCCTCTGTCTTTCTGGCATTCAGATCACTCAAAGGTGTATCTTCATTTCCTGCAGCGTAGATGGACTTTGGGGGGAACAAACAAGTCAAGCCCTGAAGCTAGGACTCTTTCTCCCTGTTAAGAGCCTCCCAAGGCTTCATGAAGACCTTGGTGATCAGCTGTTAGGAGTCTTAGGTCCTCCTCCCTCACACTAACTGTATTCCATCTTATACTCACTATCTTCCCTCCCTCCCCCAGTGTCCACCCCTCTTGGCCAAGGCCGGGTCAATCAGCTTGGTGGGGTCTTCATCAACGGGCGACCCCTGCCGAACCATATCCGTCACAAGATAGTGGAAATGGCCCACCACGGCATCCGGCCCTGTGTCATCTCCCGTCAGCTCCGTGTTTCCCATGGCTGTGTCTCCAAGATTCTGTGCCGGTACCAGGAGACTGGGTCCATCCGGCCCGGGGCTATCGGTGGCAGCAAGCCCAGAGTGAGTGTCTTTGCCTCTAAGGCTGGTAGCAGGCCTTCTCTAGTACACGGACCTTGGTTGTCACCTCTCTCAATATCCCATGTCACCCAGCAGCCATGGATGTCTGGAAGCTTCCCACAGAAAAGCTTGTAGGAGCTTTTCCTTAGCCTTAGCTCTCAGATCCTGTCCCGTTATTTGAAATTTTGAAGGATTTGTTAGCTGGGCTCTAGATTGTCCAAGACTTTGAAGCCTCATTGGACTGTCCTTACATCTGCCCACAACCCCAAATCTCCACCCTAGCCAGAGGAAATCTCTCTTCTGTGTTGCCTGAGGTGGTGGTGGTGGTTACGAATTATATTTTATTTTCTTATCGCTACCCCCACTGATCTCATCCTGGAGACCTTGAAAACCCAAAGCCCATCTTAGGAGGAAGGGAATGGCCACCGGAAGGGCTAGCCTGGCTGGAAGCTTTTGGGAGGTTGATACTAAAACTATTTCCCTTCCCCCACCCCATCTTTCCATTCCTGCTCTCCCACCTCCACCTCTGAAGCAGGTGGCGACTCCGGACGTGGAGAAAAAGATTGAGGAGTACAAGAGAGAGAACCCCGGAATGTTCAGCTGGGAAATTCGGGACCGGCTGCTGAAGGATGGACACTGCGACCGAAGCACAGTGCCCTCAGGTGAGAAGGTAGCTGAGCCAGTGGCAGAGCTGGCCAGGAGTCTCGCTGGAGATTCAGAACGTAGGCCTGGGAGGTGGACAGAAAAAGGGGATGAGTGGGCGACAGTCATCTAGGGGATACAGGCTTCGCAGTGAAGCAAAAGGTAGAAGGATGGAAGGGACAAGGGAAGAGAAAGTTGCAAAAGGAGAGGTTCGGAAGAAGGAACGGAGGTAGGAAAAAAGAAGGGAGGAAGGGAGGTGCAGATGCTAAGGAAGACTGAAAGGAAGGTTAACCATGAAGGTGGGGTTCTCTTGAGCTTTGGAGAAAGTGATCTGGAGAAAGACCTGTCCAAGGATGGCTGTTGTACCTGGGCTCGCATCCCCTCTATTCCAAATCACAGTCTTCAGACCATGTTTTGGGGAGGGGGAAAGCTGCCTGATTTGTATCTGACTGTACCGTTGTGCGCAGGCATGCAGGGCCAGGACGCACCTGCCTGGCTGCAGCAAGGGCCGAGCAATGCTAGGGCAGTAGGCATGTTGTGAACCCGTGTAGGACACAAGGTAGGGTCGGGCACCTGGTGAGCATCCAAGGATGCACACGGAGAAGCACGGGGTGGCTGCCTCTGCAGGTTTACCTGGACATACATGTTCCAGGAGTGACCAAGGTTTCTTAAGCCGTTGCTGGAGTAAATGCAAATCCAAAGTGCTTGGATGGCGGGGAGCTGAGACTGGGAGTTGGTCTGATTTTTCTGCCTCCCATTCCTCAGCCCCAACAACTTATACTCTCTCTTTTGCCTTTAATTTCTGAGGTTTAGTGAGTTCGATTAGCCGAGTGCTCAGAATCAAGTTCGGGAAGAAAGAGGAGGATGAGGAGGGAGACAAGAAGGAAGAAGATGGTGAGAAGAAAGCCAAACACAGCATCGACGGCATCCTGGGCGACAAAGGTAAGAACCTACCGTGGCCCGTGACGCCGGAGACCACGTTTTCCCACGCTTCTGGTGAGAATTTGTGAGGATTAACCTCGGCCACAGCTGGGTCGGTCGGGGAGTAGGGGAAAAGTCGCAGATCGCTGGCGGCCGGGATTTTGAAGGCGTTAGAGTGCACTGGTCTATTCCTCCCCACCACGCAAGTCCTGGGAGAGCGGCTGCGGGGTACACAATCCTGCGCCTCAGCTGTCACCCCCTCTCCCCACCGC
Source organism: Mastomys natalensis (assembly GCA_021653895.1). Classification (NCBI taxonomy): domain Eukaryota; kingdom Metazoa; phylum Chordata; class Mammalia; order Rodentia; family Muridae; genus Mastomys; species Mastomys natalensis. The sequence continues at coordinate 1,953,399 of JAJTUV010000359.1, read as the reverse complement.
GCGCGCACGGGTCCACAGCCTCTGGAGCTGGCATTTTGGCGTCGATCAGTTATTTATAGAAAACTTGGGCAAGCGTGCGGGAGATAGGGAGGAGGGCGAGGAAGGAGGAGCCCGCCTGGGGCTCCCTAAATGAATTTGTTAACCAGCCCCGCACACGCTTTCTAAACGGTCCCTTGAAACCCCGCCTGACAGCTGACTGACCGCTGCAATCAATAAAAATTAGTCGGAGCCGCGCAGGCTGTCTCAGTCCCGCATGGCCAAGGAGGAGTGAGGGCACACGGGTGCTTTCCTCTTGGCAAGCACTGTGTGTCGGGGGCTGGAGGCCAAGTTCCCAAATGCCAAAGGTCGGGGGGATTCACCCAACACCCTCTGTCCAACCTTAACTAGGCTTCCGGCACAGACCCCAGCGCTCAGCTTTCTCTCTGGAGCCTTTAGGGCTGAAGTCTATTTTCCAAGCGCCTGCACCCGGACTTGGAAAACCGGGATGTGTTTCTGTTTCTAGATGGGGAAGTAAATGTTCTTTTGTCACCCCGTCCTGTGGAAGTACGAAAGTGGGATCCTAAGGGGCGTGGGGATGGATATGAAAATTTCAGTGTCACAAAGACTGACCCCCGACAAGAGGGCGCATGGAACACCCAAGCCAGGGAAGCAAATGAATCAGAAAGTATGTTTAGAGAACGTGTAGGATGTTTACTAAAAACCCCTTGTGGTCCGAGAATTCTTCCAGAGGTTTCTGCAGAGTCCCTTCTCAGCACCTAGATCCCTCTCTGGTTCTCTGGAGTGACTCCCAACCTTGGAGATGAACTTCACAGACAAAATCCCATTTCTAAAGACAGCATCCAGAGATGGAGGCCCAGCTCCCCCCACCCCCAGCCCAGGTCAACCGAAGGGATTGGGGAGGGGGCAAGTGGCAGGTTGTTGATATTCTCTGGACTCTAGAAGGGCTGCTGTCCCTCCAGGGACAAAAGCACTGTGGGGGGGGGGGGTATCCCGCTGTGGCAGGCCAGCCAGAGGCTTTGCTGCAGGAGATAGCCCCTGGCCGCTGCCTTGGCCATTCTGTGCAGAGCCCTGGAACTCCTTCCGGGAAACCCAGGGTTTATCTCAGTTTATCAGAAAGACAAATTAGTCATAAAAAAAAAATCAGAGTACTACCAGTGGATCTTGAATTGGAATAATTTTTCCAAGGTATATGCTACACACCAGACACCTCTAAGAGTCACCCCCAGGAAGCAGTTGGGATATTTGAGTTTGTTTAGAGATTGCTTGCACCGTGTGTACGAAGGGGGATGTGTCTAATTCAGTGTGTGGTGAACAGCAAAAGTTCAGTGGCCTCTGAGAAAAAGAAGGGACGTGGTGGGGGGAGGGACAGAAAGAGGATTGTGCCTTGAGGGATCTCTCTGCCATGGAGAACTCAGAGACCTCACAAAATCAGTGAACCAGAGTCTTCGTAGGAGAGAGGTTTTCCTTGCCAGAAACCCAGTACACTCCAAGTCTCTAGGGGTTTAGAGACCAGGCCTGCCTGTCCAGATGACACCAGCTGGGAACACAGGTGTTGAATGTCCAAACCTGTAAGAATGAAATATTTTTCAGGGGGATGGTGTCTTGATAGATCCCTAGGCTTCCAGTTGCTGTTGGGGTATGAGTGTACTCTGGGACATCGGGTGGCCTTGTGAGTTCCTGAATCTTTCAGGTGGCTGTGGGCCTACCCACCAGCCTTTGGATACGGGATTTGCAGCCCGACCATAGGCAATAGTGGAGGAGCAGCGGCGATTCAAATAAGGGAAGGGTTTGATTGTGGGCAGATTTCGTGTCCAGCACGAGCCCTGCCCTGTGGGTTGGCAGGCATGTGGGGGTGGGGGGTTGATCTCTCTCTCTCTCTCTCTCTCTCTCTCTCTCTCTCAGACCCTAGACATCAGTTTCACAGTCAAATTAAAGCTGAAAAGCCCTCATCCGGGGTTGAGTCCAGAGCCCGCCCAGATGCCCACCTCCCCCCCACCATGGGTAGAGCAAGGGGAGGGGTACACACTCACAACTTTGTTTTGGCTTCTTGCTTTTTGACAAATGCTTTCTCCCAGGGTCGCCCTTCTCGTGGCGGGAGCCACCAAAGAGGGGTTTAAGAGCGCTCCTCTTTAAGCGCTAAAGAGAGATCCCTCCCTGGGTCCGTTTCTTCCTATCGTCCGCTTGGCACTTAATAATGTTAAGACTTATTAGAGCTGGTAATGAAAACTGAGGCTGCTGAATAGGGAGCTATGTCGGAGAGGGGTGTAATAGCTTCCAGGCATGGTAAGAAACTATTTATCCGCAATCAGTTTTCACTCTCGGAGTTTGAAGCACAAACGTTAAGTTGAAGGGTTTTAAAGCAGATTAAATTGAGCTTTTATTTCTCCGCACTTTCATCTCTGAACGGCTCACTCCTGCTTCCCTTGGGCTGATATTCATGAGACTGTGGGCTTTTTTTTTTTTTTTTTTTTTTTTCTTCCTCTTTCCCTCTTATCCTAGTTAAGACTGAGTTATTAGGATTCTTGCTTGTGAGAATTCTCAGGACTGCTGCTGATAGGGGCTGTGGCCCAGGCTCAGCTTACCTGAGGAAGGAAGGGGACAGTCTGCACCCTTGGTGGGTTAGACCCCTCTCCTCTTCATCCCTCTCCCCAAGAGTTAGGGGATGGGTAGAGTTGGCCTGCTCTAGATCTGAACAGAGAAAGTAGAGAAAGAGATTCCCTCTAGAAACTGATAAGAGCGAGCAAAGAAAGGTAGGGCCGTCCTTCCCGTAGTCACAGAGATAGGCAGGATGGAGAGACAGTGACAATAGGTGAAGTAACACACGCGCGGCAGCCAAAGCCTCCGGCATCTGACTGTGCTCAAGTTGAAACCGCGGCTGAACACCTCAGACACAGACAGGACTGGTTGGTTGCTCGTTAGGAGGTTATATATTAATAGGAAACACTCAAAAAGTTACCAGGAGGGATAAGAAGTTGTTTTCCTGCGTGGCCAGGAATACGCATGGGTGTCGGGAGTCCAGTGGGAGAAGAGAGCTCAGGGTGTGAAAGGCTGTCGAGGGCTACGCAGAAGAAAAGGACGGGGCTAGGACTTCATTTTTCCTTAGAGAGGATTGAACCAGAGTCTGGCACAGGCCAGGCGAGTACACTCCCCCACTGAGCTACACAACTCAGGCCGTAGGTTTGTTTTCTTTGCATTTTCCCCTTAATTTATTTGAAGAAAGGTAAACTTACAGGTGTGGACTGGAATACCAACTGGGAAGGATCGGAGAGGAAAGGGGGCGGGGGTGGGGGGAGCCCGAAGTGTCGATTTTAGACACTTGTAAAAGGAGGTGGGAAACAATTTAATTTGGCAGCGGCGATGGCTGCTAATGCGGTTTTCGGTCGTTTGCCGCACCGGAGGAAGCTGTTTTGATTGTGTGTACAAGGACCTGCCAAATTTAATTAGGCTCCGGGGAGCGAATGAATAGGGGAAGGGGGGCAGGGCTCCTCACAGCCCGCACTTTTTCTTAGTGTTTCTTCCCCCTCCCCGGAGACTTCACACCTGGAAGGGTCAGTGTTGGGGGGGGGGGTAGGTAAGAAGAGACCTGGGTGGGGCCTTGGAGAAAAGGGCTGGGCCGAGAGGGTACCAAGAGCGTCCATTTATCAGGAGGAGATCTGCATTGGTTTAAACCTACAACTTCCCTCCTCTGTAAATGTGTGTTTAGAGAAAGGTAATTGACACTCCACCAAATCAAAGGATTACCCCGGGTTGGCAATCTAATCAAACAAAGTCCAGGCGGGATTTGAGTCTGTACTGAGGAGGATCAGCTTCGCATAATGGGGGCTCCGAGGAAGATAGGGGGTGTCAGGCAATTCCTCGGCTTTAGGCAGCGCTCCGCTTTGGATGCGGAAGGAACAGAGAGAGGGTAGGAGGGGGCCTGGGAGGCCCCCACGGTCGGTGGGGGATGGGACACGGAAGGTCCCCAGGAGGAGGGAGCTCCTAGCGAGGGGGCGAGCCCACACTGAGCTGACAAGACTCCCTCCCCCCTAGTCCTCCCGAACCCAAGACTAGAGTGAGGAGGAGGGAGCTGAGACTAAGCGACACCACAATGAGGCGATAACTGTTACAAAGGCGAACACGCGCTCGCACGCTCGCAGCCCCGCATCCCAGGGTAAATAAAGTCTGCAAACGGCGCTCCAGATAAACGGGTGCCTAAATCTAGTGTGACGGGCCAGGAGAGAAGAGACAGAAGGAGATAAGGTTGGGGAGGGGCGATGAAGGAGCGTAATCTAATAGAAGACATTCAAAAGACAAACTTTATAAACGAGAGAATCAACGAGTGCAGAGCGCGGAAGACAAGCAGGGCTGTTGCGAGCCGCGGGGCCTGGATGCTGGGGACGCCGCCGGGATACTGGGAATGCAGGAGCCATGCCCTGGCGGCGTGCAAGGGAGAGGCCGGGGCGTACAGAAGTTGCTGGAGTCTAGCAAGTGGGGTTCCCCGCTGAGCGAACGCGCGCGTTCCGTGTTCACCTCCGGGCACGCACCCGCCGCGCGGCGACCCTTTCAAGGCGTCTGTACCTAAAAGATTCGCGTGCACCGAGTGGCAGTTAAAGGAATTAGATATTTACCAGTTTGAAATAAGCCTAGCTAAGAAGAAGGGAGAAGAGAGAGAGGAGAGAGACAGACACACACACACATTGAAAAGATGAGACTGGGGGAAGACTTCAAACGAATTCATCATTTGGAACGGTGAAGGGAGATTTACCAGACAGTATTGGGAAGTTATTTAGATATTAATAACACATTTTCCTGAGGCGCGACCACGGCAGCCGTCTGCGCTGCTCTCCAAGCTATTTGGCTGGGTAAAATATGGGCGTCTCAAATGTTGGGAGGCGATAAGGCAATCAGGCCAACCCTGGTCCTGAGTCTGCAACGCAGGAGCCTTAAACCCGGATTAACCTCCCCCACCCGCCACCCCTCCCCTTTCACAGCTTTCCAAATTTTTGAGTGGAATTTACATGGAAGGGTTTTAAAGCACACATAACAGTAGCCACGAGGCAGTGAGGTGCTTTTTGAGACTTGCTTTTATTAAGAAGCCTTTTTTTTTTTTCCTGAAAACAGTTGTTACACATTACGTTGCGTTTCAGTATTACATAATGCACAGAGAGGGCTCAGCAAATGATGCTCTTTGTAAAGTTGAGGCTTGTGGCCATCAACGAAGTTAAGGCGACCTCTCTGTCCTCAGCCCCAGTTGGGGTATCTAAGGATATAAACCCGTAAACTAACAGCCTCAAGACAGCTTGAGAAGAGGTCTATAGCTTTGAAAACCCAAAGGGAAGGTTCTCTCTGGGGCCTCGAAGGCCTGACTGGGGGGGGGGGGTGCATTCCGGGAATTCCTGAAAAATAGCCGCATCCCCTCCCACTCCACTAATGGGGTAATTAGGAAACCCAGTTGGGGACCCTGAGTGATTGGAAGACGGGGATGCCCCCTAAGTTTCTGTTACCCTGGGCCCTCCCTCTCTTTTTCCCTACCCCTAACTCCTACTGACCATGGGGAGGGGGTGGAAATGGGGTCAGCACTTTCTGACCCGTTCGGTTGGGACTGGCCCCACTGGGGTCAGGCCGCGGGAGGGAGGAAACTCGCCTTCCCAAATCTAATCAAGGCAGAACGGCGACCTAAGGGGGAAGCTGCGCCATTTGTAGCTAGATCTCTCCATAACTTCAAACAAAGTGGGTCTGGGGAGGGGCGAGACGGGGATTCCAAGAGGAAAAGAGCTTAGAGGAGGGGGGGGAACTCAACATGAGACGGGAGGGGCCTGCAGGAGGAAGAGAGGGTCGAGGGCAAAGGGAAGGCGGGGGCCAAGCGAAGGGATGTGGGGAGAGAGATGTGAAAGCCGGGTCAACAGCTTAAGCCGGGGAGGAGAGGAAAAAGCGTCCGGTAGACCCCAGCACCCTCGGGAGGGGTGAAGGGAAATTTTGTGAACCACAAATCCAGTTTCCAAGCGCCCCAGAGCGTGTGTCTAGTCCTTTGGTGCAGGAGCCGAGTTGAGCTCCGGTGGATTTCCAGGGACCAGGAGGCCGCTGCAGGTCTCTGAAAGTCCAGGGCTGCCGTGAATTGGCCTAGCGCGCACGAGGTCTAGGGTCAGCTCCCTGGCTCGGTTTCCAAGCCTTGGAAGCAAGCGATGCCTGAGTTTGAGTTAGGCAGCGATGGGGTAGGACAGTGGCGGACCGGGAGTCGAAGACAAGGAGTGAAAAAGTCAGAGAGCGTCTGCACATTGCAAGGGCGCGATCGTGGAGAAGCCTGCAGGAGAGACGACGGGGAGTGGCGTGTGGGGACGCTAAGCAGCGCCAAGAGTAGAAGGGGGGCGCAAGGCTGCAGCGGGAAAGACAAAGGGACGTAGTCGCCGAGAGGCTGCCCCGGACCGCAATCGCGGCGGGCTGCAGAGCAAGCGGGGCCGGGCGGCGGGTCGCAGCGCTTTTGATGCTCGGCGTTGGGTGACACCAGTACAAAGGCGGCTCATCGTATTACCGCGCAGCCCGGCGGCTCCCGGGGATCCAGCCGCTTAATTAGAGGCGAGCGCGCCGAGCGGGTGGGGCGGGGACCCGGGCAGCGCGCTGTGACCCAGCGCTGGGCCTCGGCCAGCGGCGCAGCGGAGCGCGATCCCCCTTCCCCACCCCCCACCCCCTGCCTCCAGCCGGGTGCAGGTTCGCGCCTTCTAGCTTAGCTGTCTCAGGGTGAAGTTCCCGGGTTTGAGAGGCGACAGTGCCCGAGTCCTCAACTCCAGGTTTGTCCTCAGAGCCAGGGGGATGGGGAATGGGGAATATTGGAAGGCGAGACTGCTCTGCGCGAAAAGGCAAAGTGCTGCCTCCGGTCTTGTTCCACCCGCCGGTTCTCCTCCGCTGAGTGTTTGCGACCATCCGTCGGCTTGTGCTCCTAACCCGGGCAGCTCCGGGTGACCGAGGCTGGAGCACCAGGGATGGGCGGAACGCACCAGTCCCCAATACACTAGCCTTGCAACTTGGGACGCTTCGTTGATTGTCTCTGAGCCTCGATTTCCCATGGATAGAGATTTACACAAAGGTTCTTAACCTTCGGATGGGATTTCAGACCCATTTGAAAGTCAGGTATAAGCTAAATAAAACCAACGAACAAAAGCCCAACTCTTCTCTGGAGTCCATAAGCGCAGAATTTTAAACACTGTGTAAAGAGATGCCTCCCTCCTGAAGGAACACCCTGCTCAGAACCCCGCAGCTGCGTTTTTGACAGTCCCAGTACTCTCTGAAGGGCCCCAGCGTCCCGGAGCAGAGCCCAGAATGAAGGAATTTAAATGAGGGGGGCCGGTGGGAAATGAGTGCTAGCTTCTGGCCTCACTGCTCTCTTCCTCCTCCTCCTCCTCCTCCTCCTCCTCCTCCTCCTCCTCCTCCTCCTCCTCCTCCTCCTCTTCTCCTCCTTCTCCATCTCTTCTTCCTCCTCTCCTTCTTCCTCCTCCTCCCTCTCTCTGTCTCTTTCAGTCATGTGATCTGAGAAACAAGTAGTTTCTAACTAGTCTAACTTCAAAACAGAGGCAGCCTCCCAGTTTCGTAATTGGAAGGGCCCTTTCCCAGGCATTAAAAATACATTATCTGTTTATTTACTTATCATTTACTTACTTGTTTATTGTCTGGGACTGTGTATGCACGTGCGGATCAGAGGACAGCTTGCAGGAGTCACTTCTCACTTTTCATCACTGTGCACAGCTGAGATCAAACTCAGGTCATCGGCTTGAAGCGTTTTTTTTCCTGGCTGGTCCCTCACTAGACCCCTCACAGATAAGTGCAAGCGTGCCTCCCCTTTCGTCCTAGATCACTAAAGGAAAAAGATAGAAAAGAGAAAATCTCCCCGTGAGAAGTAAATGTTTGTGAATCTCTTTATCCATTCTTTAGAACTTCCATTGAGTGCATGTGTTATGTGCTGAGCGCCTAAATCATATGCCAGGTATCAGGATGCTCCCTCCTGTCTCCATGAGGTTCTGGTCTGGTACTGAGAACAGATGAAACGGACCCTCTTTCTCAGAGTGCATCTGTGTTCACCTGGGTCTCTGGGAGCGAGGTATGTGTAGGTATTTGTGAATGGTGTGTGTGTGTGTGTGTTGTGTGTGTGTGTGTTTCAAATCAGCCTGGGAGCACACAGTGGGGTGTACTTGGGGCTGCCACTGAAAACTGCAAGCAGCCCCCAAGCTGACCTTTGGAGACACAGGGATGGATGCCTGGCTTCCCTGCATTGAGGGTTCAAGGCAGTGGTGGGGGGAGGGCAGAGCCCCTCTCCTTCGCAGAACTCTTTGTCTGAGGGGCCGAAAGACCTGAGATCAAAGAAGGCCCTGCAGGACAGAAAAGTGGGTGGGACCAGGAGAAGTAGCTTAGAAAACTCTAACCTGAATCTTCCTGGGTTCCTTTTGGGGGAAGCCCCAGTAAGTGGGCTGGGGCCTTTCTCTGGGTTCCTCTCCAAGGTCCCAAGCCTCAGCTAGGATGACAGGTGATCAGCCACGCCTCCGGATGTGGGTTTAACTTCAGACAGCAGGTCTTTAGGTGCCAGGGAGAAAGGAGTCCAGCTTACTAGAGGTGTTCTGTGAGAGGTGTGGAGGTGTTTAAGGAGTGTGGTGTGGAGACTGGGGTGGGGGTGGGGGAATGGGGTCTGGGTTCAAGTTCCTGGCTCTTAGGAAGCTTGTCTTGAAATCGACCCTGGATTTACCTAGGCATGGAAATCGAAACTGGAGTTCGGTTCCTACATGAGTTTGGGGGTTGATCGGGATCAGTGGGAGTTTTAAGGAAAGTTTTGCACCCTCTGCTTCCTAATGGAAGCTTCCAGAAGTACCTCTATCTCCTGTCTTCTCTTGCCATCACAGAACCAAGAGGTGAAGCGAGACCCTCTCCCTGGCCCTTAACTTTCTGCACCCCCTCCATTCTTGTAATTTCATTCCTCGGCAGGATTTCCTGGATTTGCCCTTTCCAAGCCCCCCCAAAAAAGGAGACACACACCACACACACACACACACAAGAGAGAGAGAGAGAGAGAGAGAGAGAGAGAGAGAGAGAGAGAGAGCCTGGAGGAGGAAGGGTGCAGCTGGAAGGCACCTTGGCTTCAGTTTTCGCCCACCCTGACCTAAGGGGTCAATGTTCTTTCTCTCATCTTCTTCCTGGTGTTCAAAAATGAACAGGGAATGTCCACCCTTCTTTTGTCAGATATGGGGAAAGGTTATTAATTATTACAGAATCCTCGTATTCCACATCTTTATTAGTGGGGCTTTAACAGGACACTAAGTAAAGAGGCTCTGGAACTTTCTTGAGAAGTGGGAGGCTCTCAGTGTGCTCCAGTTAGGGCATTCCCTTCCATAGCCAGTTGGGGACAGACTGAGGTCCCATCAGAGAGTGCCCTAAGCCAGGCTACAAATGGCCTTTTGCTCAGCTCAGTCCTCACCCCACTAGCTTTCCCCTCTCTGCTGTTTGGTGGGTTCTGATCCTGAAGTCTAGCCCCTAGCAGGGAGCCTCGCAACAACAGTGACTTCCCAGGCACCCACAGCCTCAGTTTCTTCATTTGGGAATGCTGTGGGGAGATGATCAGGGCTGGAGGAAAGACAGGGCTAGTAAGGGGAAAAACTGCTCCCTGAAGCCTGGTGGGGAGTCTCAGGCTGGCGAGAGGCCCTGGCTCCTCCTCCCCTCAGTCGAGGCCTGCTCTCGGCCTCAATGGCCACTTTAGAAATACAAACAACTTTAGAAATAAAGTAACCAAACCCCCAAGGGGCTTTGAAGGAGCGAATGCCTGGTGGCGCTTTGCTGTGGTGTGGGTCAGGCTCTAGCCTAATCTTGCTTTCATTTCCACCGATTGCTGCCGGGGAATCGCTCCCCGGCCTCCTGGCCCCTCAGGAGGCTGATTAGGCTACAAAGAGACCCCATTATCCCGAGAAGAAAACGGGGGAGGGGGTGCGATAGCAAGGAAGGAGAGGCCTCTGAGCCAGTCTGTTGATTTAGAGGAGAAGTCAAGAGTCTTGCACACGCGCGTGAGAGACACGTCCACAAAACTCCCAACAAAAAAAAAACCGGTACAGGGATTGCTGTGCTGAGCTGCTACAGGGGGATTACCCAGGCTGACCATGGAGAACATAAGAGAAAGGGCCCCAGCGCTATAGACCTTGACTTGCCGGGTGAGGTGGGGATGATGGCACCCACTGCTCTGCCTTCAGAAGGCTCCTCCTTTGTGAGTAGTGAGTCTTGGAAGCTGATGTATCCAGAGATCATCAGAGCAACCTCCTTGGCTGTCAGAGGCCACCACTCGATGCTGGGAACTGAAGCCCGGGGGCGGGGGGGGGGGCAGGGTTGGGGAAGGAGAGGGTGGTAGGGCCTGAAAGGTCCTGGTAACTCAGAGTGCACTCTTGAAAATGTTAGGTGGACTTGGTATCAGAGGACGCTGGGAAGAGAAAAAGATGACACTGTACAAAACCAGAGCAAACCACAGGCTAGGTAAATGTAACCCCCAGCTGCCCCAGCATCCACTATGGCCTCGGCATGTGGTGTGACTCCACAACCATTCTGTAAGGTGAGCGGGGTGGAGGCAGGCCCTCTAGAGATGACCACATCCTTCCTACCTATAACCCTGATGCGGGAAACACGATAGACTCAGGGGAGCTGCCCAGCTGCTGAGGACCAAAGGAATCTAACAGATGCTGATAGATGAATGAGAAGACCTCAGTAGAGGCTGGACAGGATTCTCCTCTCTCTCTCTCTCTCTCTCTCTCTCTCTCTCTCTCTCTCTCTCTCTCTCTCTCTTGTGTGTGTGTGTGTGTGTGTGTGTCTCCTCTAACCCAGGGCCCCCTTGAGACAGGGCATACATGCGGTCCCTGCGTGGCCGAGCCACAGTGTGCTCTCCTGAGGCTCATCCCATCTAAGCTTGTCGTGGTGGACCATGCTGGGGAGGTGCCTCCTGGAGCCTGGTTGTAGGCTCCTAAAAAACAGAGCTAAATACTTCAACTTAGGGCTTATTCCAAAGGCCATGGGGAGTCATGGAAGAATTTCAGCTGGGGGTTGATGGGCTGAGAGGAGGTCATGGAAGGTTCAGAGGTCACTGTCCTCGATGTTACTGGGACCCAGAAGCTGGGAGAAATGCAGATGGACGTGGAAGGCAGGAGGCTGAGTGCAGCTGTGGGAGGGAGCACCTTGCTGCTGATGGAGGGAGGAAGGAGACTCAATCCCTGAGTCCTCCCTCCACAGGAGACTCCCGGTGTGGAGCCCACAACTGCCACCTTGGGGGGGTTCCTCTTCAGACTGGGAGGGCCTGTCACAGTTCAGAAAGGGAGAGAGGAGTGAGCTGGAGAGAGACACCAGCCACTTCGCTTATGGGTAGAGGAGCAAGATAAACGGATAAATGGGTAGAGGGTATTCAGAAGCCAGGAGGTAAAACTGGCCTCTTCCTTGTTTCTGCAGACTCTTTGTGTTGAGTGTGGCACATGCCTAAATATTCCACAGGGGAAACTGAGGCAGAGAGGTGGTTAGTGAGCTTTTGATCTTCTTCAGTTCCAGGAGAAGCCATGGCTCCAGCAAGCATCACTATGAAGTGCTTAGTGTAGTGTATTGTAGCTCTAAGAATCTTAGGGCCCTGGAGACTGGACAGATGTCTCAAAAGTCTATTCTGTTACCCTGTGTGTGTGTGGGGGGGGGGAGAAACAGTAGATGGCAGGGAATAAAGCTCAAAGGTCAGACGGCCACTGGCTAGCAGGAGCTGGAGATGGTCAGAGTGAGCCCTTTCCAGTCCAGTCTCAAGTCCTTGGTCTTTTGGTCTGAACCGTGACAGGGCTCGACCCAGTGGTTTTCAAGTCGTGGTGGATAGCCCCGGCAACCCCAACACTGGGCAGGTGTGGGCTGGAAGGGACGAAATACAAGACTGACTTTCCTAGGCTGATGGAGGGCATTCTGGTGAGGCCTGTCTTTGTCCCAGGGAGGAGCAGGCCAGGCGACTCTTTCAGAGGCTTCTCCAGAGAGGGTGGAGGGAAAGCTCTGTGTCTCTTGGAATCAGAGCCTGGGGCTGTGGTTATTGGTCCTCAGAGATAAGGTGATAATGCTTATCTGGTGTCAAGTGATTCGTCTCCCTTTCTAGCCCCCTGATTAGGGAACTTTCTCTCCTGACTGAGACCTCTTAGAATAGGCTGGGCTGTTTAGGTGTTTGCCTCAAAAGTTTGCCCAGCTTGCTTTGTGACTAGGGCAAGCAGTCATCTGTGCTTCATCAACCATGGCAGGAAGGCAGTGGATGCTGGCTGTGTGGCAAGTTAGAATGGTGTCCCAAGGGAGGTACTAGAAGGAGCATGGAGCAAAATGTGAAGAATGGAGATTCTCCAGCCAGCGAGGCAAACCTGTGTGTCCTATAGATGGCCGCCAGTGTTGAAAGTGACTAGCCTAGTGTAAAACACTGGTGTATAAATAAACAGAGGCCCAGAGAGAGGAAGGGACTTGGTAATTGTCACAGGGTAAGTGAAGAGCAACCTGAACATATCTACACTCTGCAGACCATTAAACTAGGTCCTAGCCAGGTGGCGGCGCACACCTTTGACCCCAGCACTCCAGAGGCATCGGTAGAGGCAGGCAGATGTCTGAGTTTGAGGCCAGTCTAGTCTACAGAGCAAGTTCCAGGACAGCCAGGGCTACACAGAGAAACTCTCTCCCTGACACAGAATAAAACAAAGCTAGGTGCTCCAATGGAACATTCGTCCAGTGTTGCTGAGTTCTTAACCTGTGTGCATCACTTGACCCTGGAGCGGATGTGCTCCGACGGGCGGGCAGGGCACCACACTCTGCCTGGTCCTGCTGCTCTTCTCATCTCTTGCTTGATCCATGGAATGGCCTCCTAGATGTCAATCCTGGGCTCTCTCTGAATGGTGGCTTTCACTCCCACCTAGCCAATGAGGATAAGAGTCACACACCCAGGAAGTGAACTGATGAGGAAGAGGTACCTGGCCTTTAGGGGTGCTTGGCTAAAATGAGGGGAATGCCAGAGCCTGTGTGGATGGAGCAGACACTGAGGCTGGTTAAGTGGGAGACTCCCAAGCCAGATGCTCATAATTCACTGGGGACTTTGGAATAAACACACATAGAATTCCCCCTCTTGTGCATTTAAAGATTGACTGCAAAGTCATAAACGCTTGTGAAAGTCATTAGATTTTTTTTCTTTTGTGGGACAGAGTCTCATGTTCTCATGTTAGCCGAGAACATTCTACGTAGTAAAGAATGGTCTTGAAGCTGGGCAGTGGTGGCGCACACCTTTAATCCCAGCACTTGGGAGGCAGAGGCAGGTGGATTTCTGAGTTCGAGGCCAGCCTGGTCTACAGAGTGAGTTCCAGGACAGCCAGGGCTACAGAGAAACCCTGTCTCGAAAAACAAAAAAACAAAACAAACAAACAAACAAAAACAATGGCCTTGAATCTCCAATCCTCCTGCCTCTACCTCCCAAGTGCCCTGAGATTGGAAGATCACACTACACCCGGCTCATACAGTACTGGTGGTTGAATCCAGGGTCTCATTCTTGCTAGGCAAGCCCATATGAAGCTTCAAATGATAAACGTGTTAACTGGGGCTGGAGAGATACCTCAGTGGTTAAGGGCACTGGCTGCTCTTGAAGAGGACCCAAGTTCAGAATCCAGAGTGGTTGACAACCGTCTGGAACTCCAATTTTAGGGACTCAGATGCTCTCTTCTGACCTCCACAGACCCCACCCCTCCACCCCCATATGCACATGTAGCAAAACAGGCAAGAACATAAAGTAAAACTAATTAATTTGAAAAATGTAGTAAAAGTCTAGAAATGAACGTTGAAGGGTTCACCTCTAGATCCATGGGGAACGTTTCAGGGTTTGGGGCAAAACTATCTGGTAACTCTGTGTGACTGTGGCTGTGTGTATCTGAGTGTCTCTCATAGACCTGACGCTGCATGAGGGTATATAAAGTCGACCCTGTCAACTTTGTGACTATTGAGGTGTTGAGAGGTAAACGTGACCTTGAACCCCAGGTTGGATTTCCAGCTGTGTTGTTCCCCTGCGGAAGGATCCTTGGAATTGTTTTCTCCCCTGGTGCTTGTGATGTTCTTCTGCACGGTCACCAAGCTGTGCCCTTGACTCTGTCAGAGCTCAGCATCCCTCACAGGTTAGGCATCAGAACCTTTGCAGGTGTTTGTCCTTGAGAAGTCCCCCCCCCACACACACACCTAAATGCTCCCTCCCCTTCCCTCTGTTGCACCTGCCTCAGCTTCCGGCCTCCTCCCACTTCAAAGCAGCAGGCTGGGCTTTACCTGCCCGCCTCAGAGAAAAGCAGCCAGGCCTGAAAGGGGAAGTGGTATTATAGGCACTTAATTAGACCCAGGACAAGAATGGAGGCTGGCGCTCTGGTCAGGCCAGAAGAGGCTCTTGGGATTAACATCCAAGTAACCTTATCAAGGTATCAAGGCTCGCTGGCCCCTTGGCAGCAGGCAGCAGAAGAATCCTGGGCAGCAGAAAAGCTGTGGCCACTGGGCTGGTGTCCCAGGAACCATACTGGCAGGGATTAAGGGTCACAGTGGTGTGTGTTGAGAGAAGAGCCCGCCCCCCCCCAGCTGTCAATCAGTTATCTTTCTTCCCTTCCCTCACCAGTTCCCCTGAGAAGGTGAAGTTCAAAGCTATCTTTTTTTTTTTTTATTCTGGCTAGAGATGCTGGTGGGTCAGAGCTGAGAGTATGGGTTTGGAAAGACAGGACCCCACTGCAGGCTTATCCACTGGGGAAGCTGTCCACAAACTGGGAGGGACTTTCAGAAGTCAAGGATGAATCTAGGGGAGTGGGAAGAAAACCAGGGTGGGAAGCAGAGGATGGGTGGAGGGGAGATGCTTTTGGGAGAGGGTTGGGGCGGCAGGAGTGGGGCCGGACAGGAAGAAGCAGTTTGACCTGATCTTTGAAAAGAGGGAGGCAGCTATCTATTGACGATACCAAGCAAGCAAGCCAGCAGGATAAACCACATCTCATTTAACCAGACAGCTCTGTCATCAGTTGGCTTGTTTAAAAAAAAAAAAAAAGTCTCAGAGAGGTTCATTCATTCACCTGTCGTCACACAGCCAGAAAAAAGACAGAGCCCAGTAATTAATATAGGTCCTCCTATTGTGGCATTGACTTTTGCACAGGCATGCAACTTTGGAACAGTGTTCAGAAGTTCACAGGGCCCTGTGAGGCATCTACTAGCTTCCCATCCCCACCCCATCCCCCATCCTCTGCTTCCCATCCTGGTTCTCTTCCCCAGCCCCATCCTTGCCTTCTGAAAGCCCCCCCATCCCAGTTTATGGACCAGCCCACTGTCAGCTTCCCCAGTGGATATGCCTTTAGCAGAGGTCCTTGGAGAATGGTTTTTCTGTCTCCTCCAGGGAAGGGGCTTAGGCTTTCGGGAAGACTCCTGGAGATCAGTGGCTTGGCTCCATTTTCTAATGGAGTTGCAGCCGGTAGTGGTACCAACTTGCTGTTTGTGATCCTAAATCAAGAAACCTCGGTGGCCAGGGGATGTGTTGGGTGGGTAGATGGAGCAGTCCCTCTCAGGGACATTTTAACTTTCCCCTTCTGTGGATTTTGTTGCCCTCGCTCCTGTCCTGTGCATACCTGACCGATGGTGGATTGTATTGTGTTGTGGGTTGTATCTCCTTGTCAGGATGATAACATCCTGGGGTCTCTCTCTGGTTGTGTGTGTGTGTGTTACATAGCCTGGTGGTAGACGTGTGTCTGCCGTGTGCGGTGCGCATGTAGGTGTGTGGCTCTTGTTGCCACGTGTAGGGGTGTAGCTAAAGAACAGAAGAGGTGTACTCATGGGACTCTGCGGAGCCCCCTCTGTTGGGCGCAGGCTTGTAGATTTGCCCACCGCCCCATTCATACAGAGGAAATGGGATCAAGGGGTGGAGTCATCTCCATGAGTAGGGATGAGAAAGCAAGGCTGGCTTCAGAACCCAGCCTCTCTCTCTCTCTCTGATCTGCTCCTCTGGGAAGATTGAAGAGATTACAAAAAAGTTTAAAGCCTGGGGTGGCCCCACTGTCATCCAGAGGGCCCGGGGGGGGGGAGGGGACGTGTGTGTGCTCACATGCTTGCCCCTCCTTCTTCCACCCAGCCTCTCAGCTCCTGCCCATCCTGGGCCCCTAGCTCAGCCCTATCACACGAGGGCTTTTCTTTCTGGGGATTGCAAACGCGCCAAAGATTAACGCCCCGCAGCTGGCTGTAGCCCCAAACAATGGCAAGACCTAGGAAGTGAAGGAATCGCCAGAGGAGTACAGAGCCCTGTCCAGTGAGGCGGGTGGGTCACGGTCTGCCCGCTTGACTCCAAGTGACCCCGACAGCCTGCCCTTCCCCCAACCCCAGCTTCAGCCTCCAGGCTGGAAGTAGAAACAGTCTGCCTTGAAATTCTTACTTGAAAGACCAGACTGGGCTGCACAAGTAAAGCTTTCTACCAGAGATTGGGAGGCAGTTAGGGAAGAAGGGGAGCATCTCTCCAGATGAGGCCTGGTGCCAGATTCCCAGCTGAGTGAGACCACTCACCCCGTTCTGCAATGACAGACTGGCATAATCCCAGCACGTGTCTGGTTGAGGTAGGAGAATGGACAGGGTGTTTGAGGCTAGCCTGGGCTACTACTAAAGGGAAAGAACCCAGAATGGAAAAAGACTAGATGGTTATCTGCAGTAATTTTCAGGTAAGTAAGAGAGTTGGGGCTAGGACATGTAGCTCAGAGCCCTGGCACTAGAATAGATGACATAAGGTGAGCAGAGCCTGCTGGCTTCTGGGTGCAAACCTGCGTTAGCAGACAACAGAATGACAGCTAAGAGACTTACTCACTGGACTGGATCACAAGGCCAGAGAAAGAGAGAATCATTTGATCCTAGCCTCTCTGGCTCTGGGTTCAAGACTGATATAGCTCCCCAGGCAGTGGTGCCACACGCCTCTAATCCTCACACTTGGGAGGCAGAGGCAGGCAGATCTCTTGAGTTGTAGGCCAGCCTGGTCTACAAAGAGAGTTCCAGGATAGCCAGGGCTACACGAAGAAACCCTGTCTCACAAAACAAAACCAAAAACAAATGATTGATCTTGCCTCTGTGGGGTGTGTGTGTGTATGTGCGTGTGCGTGTGCGCATGTGTGTGAGTCCATCAAGGAGAGAACTGACCATGCTTGGCTTGCCTGGCTGGTGCCTTCAGTGCTGTGGCGATTCCAGCTCCCCATCCGGAGCTGCCTATGTCTTCCTTGAATTTGGGCATTACTGGTTAAAAAACAAAAAAATCTCTTTTCTTTTTCTGGGGCTGTTCTGGTGCCTGCAGACTCTTTCTTGGTCCTTTCCCATAGCACACGGAAAAAAAGAAATAAAGACCACTGTCTGAGGGAAGAACAGTGTACCTCCCTTCTAGTAGCCAGATGTGGGTCTCCTTGGATCAGAAACGAGGGCTGTGGCAGGTCCCAGCCCGTGACTGTGGAGCACAGAAATGCAGGTGGCGAATCCCCTCCGCAGATGAAGCCACTTAATTACCACGCAATCAATATGCAAACAAATGCCAAACTGGGTTTGAATCAAATTTCTCTTTGGGGACTCAGTGGAGGGGGGAGAGCCAGGCAGAAGGGGGGCCCACCAGGGTGGACTGCCAAGGAGGGGGCTAGCTGACAGAGAAACGGGTATCTATGAGACCCAGGCACCCCGGGGGCCACTCAGAGGCCCCCAGAGTCTCCAGAGTCTGGCATGGGGCCCTGCTTCCCATTGAGAGAGAGGAGCTGGGGTCTGTGCCTCCAGGCTGCCGTTTTCAGGAGGGTTCTGAGGCCTGTCAGCTGAAGTCTGGCGGCCTCTACTAATTCATTTGACTCGGAAATCTCAACTTGACCAGGTTCCCCCCCCCTCTTTAAAACAAACTCATTAAACTTGTCAACACTCATTAGGCCTGTAAAACATTGAACTGGAGCCACTGGGGGGACTCAGCGAGGGGATGTGTGAGCTCTGTGTGAGCATCTGGGTGCATGCACTTCAGAGCTGAGCCCGGCCCTGGGAGACTTGGCTCCGGCTTGGCCACAGGATCAGAAGTCACAACGGTTTGTTTTCTTGCATCTGCCTGTTATCAAAGGCAGAACAATTCGGGGAGTGAGACACCCCCCAGCCCCACCCGAGGAACTCCCTGAGTCAAACTTCAATTAGAGTTTGCATTTGGCTGTCTGGTCTATCTGAGTGGGACTTAGCTCACTGGGCAAGCACTTTGGCACAACGCTGCACCCCCAAACTGAGCCTGCTGCATTTTTGAGCTGCTGTGATTCCAAGGAGTTGTTATCCAGCATCTTTGATCTGAACTTCTTGGCTTCCTGTTGTGGGCCAGTCTCTGCAGTATTTCCCTCTGACTTAGGGCCCCCCAGTCTCTCCAAAGTAAAAAGTGTAATGAAGAAACAGGGTTGCCGTGAGGAGAGTGGGTTGACACAGGAACAAGTCTGTGGTCCTGCAGGGATCTTAGGAAGAGAATTTCTTCTTTGACCCCCTGCCCACCTCTTCTATCTGCTCACTGCTCTCAGATGCTTGCCATACAGTGTGAAATCCCCCTCCCTTGAGGGTTCTTGGTCTCAGTCCTTTGGCAAAAAGCATAGATGTTTGGATGGGAACCATAATCTGAAGTTGGGGAAACAGAAGGTTCCAGGAAAACCCAAGGATGGAGGGCCACGAGGTGTCTTAGAATGAGACATTTAGCAAGGGCAAAGTGCTTCCTAGCATGCAGAGAACTAGTGTGACAATTCTCAGCACAGGGGGTGGGGAGGTGGGCTAGGGTGGGACATAGAAAAGAAGATTTTAGAGGAGAGCTAACTGCTGTGCACCCCCTCACTTCACTTTTAAACTCTACCTCTTGCAGAGGAACCTAAACCTCTCAGGTCTGCAAATCGCAGCTGGAAGAAGCCTGCCACTGCCTCTTGGGCCCCAGTCTGCAAAGTCCAGAGATGGCCTCCCTGCCTCTCTGGGCCGGCTCTAGGGCAGGAAAAACAGCATCCAGTCGATGAATAGCCGTTTTTGTCTGGGTCCCCTTTTAGGACCTGTGATGTGTTCTTTTTCCCTTTAAAGTGGAGTGTCTGCAGTCTCCGGCTTTTTCTCTCTCCCTTTCCCCTTCCCCCTCTTATTGAGAATGCCCCTTTAAAAAAAAAAAAAAAAGACGCCAGCCTTCTGCTATTTTCCTCTCTCCTTGAAAATGAGAACATCAGCTATTGAAGTGGATTGATAAACTCTTCCAAAAGTTTATTAAGGGAAGGTTAGACAAAAGGCCCCGGGCCTGCAGGCAACTGAGCAGTCAGTATATATACTGGGCCCTTTTGTCCCCCCAGGGCCGATGCTTGAATGCCTCTCAATGGCCCTCTTCAGAGTGACAAGATCAAGCCAGACAACGGCTTGTTAAAAGGAACTGCTAGCCGTTTCTCTCAGGCTGGACGCAAAGCTGCGTCCCCCACTTCGCTCCTGCATTAATGTACATCTGCACCCGCGGGAATAATCGGCTGGAATTCTGTTGGTTTTGTGTGGGTTTTTCTTTTCTCTTAAATACACTCTCCTCCTCCTCCTCCTCCTCCTCCTCCCTCCTCCTCCTCCTCCTCCTCTCCTCTGCCCTGCCCCCACTTGCCCCTCCCCCAGCCATCCCCTACAGCTGTCCTGGAGACATATGTTGCTCAGCTCTGCTGTCTGTGTCTAGGGAGGAATACCGCTGCCCTGGATGGGTATTTCTGGAGAGGAAGGAGGGAACAGGGTTCCAGAGCCTCTGTCTCTTCTGGTCCATCCTCATGGATGCTTCTATGCCCCAGGGGATGGCAGGTGGAAACGTAGCTACACTGTCAGCCCGGGATGGATGGAAATCCAGGCAGGTGATCAGAAGTCTGGGATATCCCCAGACTTAGCCAGCTCTGTGTCTGCGTTCAAGAGCTCCTAGGTCTGGTGGGTTTCTGGAAGCTGGTGGGGGGCAGGGCACCTGTTCTGAGGGGCAGGGACAGCTGGATGTCTGACCCTAGGGAGCAGTATGGGGAAGGCTGTGGGGGATCCACAGGAGTGGGACAGGAAGAGAGGGATGTCTAGGGAGAAGCCTAACATCGGTAGCTCTGCCGTCTTCATCTGGGCTGAGTGGGTGTTATGTGTGTGTGTGTGGTGTGTGTGTGTGTATACATGCAAGTGTGTGTCCATGTGCATATACTACATGCAAATTGCCGCACTAGTGGGTTTCATTGTACTGTCAGTCGTATCTTGTTCTGTCTGGATGGAACACTGTGATTGACAGGTGCTCAGTGAATACTCCTTAATTCTAGAACCTTCCTGAGATCCAGAGGGTCAGCTGCTTCTTCTAGAGACTGAAGAAGCTCTTCTCTCCCAACTCAGAGACACTAACTCTCCCCTTTCCTCTCCTGGTTATGCTGGGGTATTGACTAGTCTCCTCTGGGGTGGGTTCTCTCCCTTCAGGATAGGGACAACAGGAAGGAGAGAAGGAGGCTTTGGACCAAAAGCCCATACAGGAGCCCTCTGACTGCTAGTGTCCCTCTCTGATGGGGACCTCTCTCTCACTTTCCTTTTCTATATATTCTGCAATGGAGAAACCCCAGCCCAGGCCATTTAGGCCTGTGAATGGCCCAGAGGGCTCAGGTGGTTTGGATTATTCTTCTAGCAGGACAGCTTTGGTCTCACCCCAAAGCTTTGGTGTAGACCAGGGCAGGTTCAAATCCTGCCCCTGCTGCTTGTCAACGGATCACTGTGACCCAAGTCTTTATGGCCAGCAGGAAGGAAATGCTAATATATATATATATATATATATATATATATTATATATATATATATATATTAAATAAAAAATAAAATTCAGCTGCGACAAATGTTCAGGCACTCAGGCCTGCCCTATCTCTGTTCTGTTTCTGCCCCAGCCCCCTTCATGTCTTCTGGCTTAAGGATAGAATTGAAAGAAAGGAAAACAGAAAATCCAGATGTGTGTGTGTGTGTGTGTGTGTGTGTGTGTGTGTGTGTATACACTAGGTAGGTGGGGGAAGGGACAGCCACTGTAATTTAAGAAATTTGCCTCTCACCCCTGTCCACCCCACTGAAAGATAACTACTTCACGGATTATTCAAGCCAAACTCCCCTGAAGGAAGGGCTCTGACCCATGACCTCTGTAACCTGTATTTAGCACCTTCAAAAGCCCCAGAGAGCTGCCCTGAGCCAGGAAGAGAGAACAGGGTCACCAGTGAATCAGGTCCTGAGCTCAGGAATCCTGAGTGAAAACCCAGGGAGGATCTCAGAGGTTCTGTCTGTCCTAGCCTGTGAGTGAGTGGCCACAGGGATCCAGGGTGGGTGGAGGAGGGGGGAAGGAATGAGCTCCTGGAAGATGAACAGGAGGCAGAGAGAGTTAGGGCAGCTGCCCCTACAAGAGAAGACCTCTCTTCTCTCTGGCTGTGTTGGACTCATCTATATAAACGGTCCGGACCGGCATTGCCTTCCTTCTGGAGTTGCCTGAGAGCTAAGTGATAGCTGCTCCCCCTCCTCCCCTCACCCTCTTCCCGTGGGCTTAGTTAGTAGTGAGGGTTTGTCTGTGTTGGAAGGGGGCAACACAAAGGTCTGTTCTCAGGCAGAACAGAGGATGGGACAGACGCAGTTATTAGCTCAAGGATGTGAGCTCATGACATACATATCTTGGCCCATCTTTGGCAGTGCCAAACACATCTAAAAGCCAAGAACACAGTGCACTCATCCCTGTCCCCAGGGACCCCTGTTGTGGTGATAGACAGGCAAATGTGTTCCCTCCCTTCTGTGTGAGCTGTCTCATGTAGGACAGGTGATGGTGGGTTTCTGTCTCTGTCTCTTCCTTTCTCTCTCTGTCTCTGTCTCTGGCATTTTGAGACAGGGCCTCATTCTGTTGTGCAGACCAGCCTGGAACTCACCCGGTAATCCAGGCTGGCACAGAATTTATGATCTTTCCCCGCTCAGCCATCTAAGTGCTGAGATGACAGGCATGAGTCACCACCTAGCTTGGGTTTCCCTTGATTTTCTACTTTCAGACCTCCGGGCTGGGAATATAGCTCATCCGTACAAACGTTAGGACCTGAGTTCAAATCCCCGGTGACCATGTACAAAGTCAGACATGGCCTGTGCACCTTTAACCTCAGTGCTGTGAGGGCTGCAGCGGAGAGAGGAGGATTACTGGGGCTTGCTGGCCACTGCCCTAGCTCCAGATTCAGTGAGAGACTCTGTCTCAAGAGACTAAAGTGAAGATTGATAAGAAAAGATACAGTGATTTTCCTGTGGTCTATGCATGTGTGTGCAAACATGTATACATCCACACACACAACACACACACACACACAACACACACAAAACAGAGAGAGAGAAAGAGAGAGAGAGAGGAGAGAGAGAGACACAAGAGAGACAGAGATAAGAAAAAGAGAGAGATTCTGATCTCTGTTCCCATCTCTTGCTTCTTGCCCCAGCCTTGCCTGTGTCCTAGACAAATCTCTCAGACATATTCTCCCTAGTCTTTCTGGTAGGAAGGCAGAGGCTGAGGGGGGTGGTTTGTCTCCACTGCCTCTCCAGGTTTCTTTGGAAGCTGACACTGGGCAGGCTTCTGTCTTAACTCAGCCCTTGCTCTCCTCTTGGTGTGTGTGTGTGTGTTTGTGGGGGTGTTTAGTAGTATTCTGCCATCTTACATAGGAGGATCCACATGCTAAGCTCCTGACCCAGCACATAGTAGGTCGTTGGAGTGTAGGTGCTGGTGTTCTAAGCAGCCCTGGGGCCCCCATGGGCTTCCTGAGTGCACATAGCCTAGGCTCTCCCTGCCTGGCTAGCCTTTGAAAGTCAGTGCAGCCCTTTTTTACCACAATTAATCACTCAGGGACAATGGCGCTGTCATGCCCTCAGCCTGGCCTTCAAGGGGCAGGGGTGGGTGGAGGGCACGCGAGGGGGTTTAAGCAGCTGCCCATTTGTTTAGGGGGTGCAGAACACTTTGCTGGCGTGCACTGCAGTCCCTTGTTGGAATCAAAGAGTGTTCTTGGGAGGGGCAGCAGTCAGGCTGGGTCTAGAGGGAGGTTTGGTTTTTTTTTTTTTGGAACACAAACAAGTTGACCTCAGATTGTGTCAGAGTCCTTTGAGGTCTGCCCAGGGACTGGGTGGGTGACAACAGAGGGTAGCCAGTGGTTAGTGATGCCACCTTTCTAGGTAAAACCTGGAACTTTGGTGTCCCAGGTCCAAGAGGAATACTCCACATGTGTGTGTGTTGTGGTGTGGTGTGTGGTGTGTGTGACTGGAGCTGGAGCTGAGTTAAGTCTCCCATCTTTTCTCAGCTTTGGACTTGTCTTCCACAGGAGAAAGGTAACCAGTATGCCAAGGATGTTCTGGGGACGCTTACTGGTGGCTTCCAATTACAAGCTTTGGAAGTGTTAGGTTTGATTGTGCCTTCCTTCTGTTCACCTTCTATCTATCTATTCATTCATCCATCCATCCATCCATTCATCCATCCATTCATCTGTCTATTCATTCATTCACTCATTCATTTATCCATCCATCTATCCATTCATTCATCCATCCATCCATTCATTCATTCACTCATCAATCTATCCATCCATTCACCTCTCCATTCATTCATCACCACTCATCCATTCAGTATTTATCCTTCTATTCCTTTACTACATATATATTCATTCACTTGTTCATTATTCATCCATTATCATTCATTCACATCATTCATTCATTAATTCATTCTCTTGCCCTGTGAAATTGAAGCTTCATGTCAGATAGTTCTGCCTGGAATCTGCACAGAAGAATTCAGGTTCTTAACTTGTATAAACCTTTAATTAATTTTCTTATTGAAAGAAGCACTTGCTTATTATAAAAAGAAATCAGTCAAAGTGCACAGAAAGTTTGTTTGTCCATGCTTCCTACTGCTAGACTTTAGATGTGGTAGTTTGAGAGTCTGATATTCTAGATGTTTCTCTGTGAGAAGTGTGCTTATCTCCGCTTATGTGTCCTCCAAGAGTGGGACGGTGGCCATGACACTGTTGGAATCTTACCTGGTTGACAGTATTTCCAAGGTTCCTTCCTCAACACCCCGCCTGTGCCAGCCCTCCTCGGTTCCTTCAGCTGCCATTGGTTTGGGCAGGAGGAGCTGAGGTGCCAGGTCCCAAGGTTTCTTTCAGCTCAGAAGGCTAGTACCATTGTGTTTCACAGAGGGTGAGCAGAAAGCCACAGAACCATTGTGATGGCTAGTCTTGAAGGAGTTCCAACTTGGGTGGTTTTAAGTGTGTGTGCATGTGTGTACATGTGCATGTTCGTACACTCTGTGAGTGGGGGGCCTGTATGCATGTGTGTGTGTGTGCACGTGTAGTGTGCATGTGTGTGTGTGTAATGAACAGGGGCCAGAGGTCAACCTTCAATATTATTACTGAGAATCCCGCAACCTTCAACTTCTTTCTTTCATTTTTAAAAAAGATTTGTGTTGTGTGTGTGTGTGTGTGTTGTGTTGTTTCTCTGTGCCCATGATTGTAAGTTCCAGAAAAGGCCAGAGGCTTCGGATTGCCCTGGAGCTGAAGTCACAGGGACTTTTGAGCTGCCCTCTATGGGTGCTACGGACTGAACTGTGGTCCTCTGCATGAGTAATGAACTCTTAGTTGCCAAGCTGTTTTCTGGCTGTACAGTCTTTCATTGGCCTGGAATCACCAAGTGGGCTAGGCCAGCTAGTCAGCAGGTTACAGAGATCTGTCTGTCTGTCTGTCTCCCCAGCACTGAGATTGCCGTGGTGCACTGCCATGACTGGCCCACCCTGTCAGTTCTGGGCATTAAAAGAAGGCCCACCTACTTGAAAAGGCAGTTACTTCACTATACCCTCAGCCTCTGAGCTGAGGTTTACTGAATCTTCAGGAATATTCTGGGATGTATAGGGGAACTGTTCCCCATTCAATGGGCAGAGGAAAGACTCCTGCTGCCTGTAGCCTGGTGTGGCCCTGTGGCAGGAGACCCTAGGCTCTGACTTTCCCTGCAGCTCAGGAACAATGAAGAACTTTAAGACCCAGTCTGAATACAAAGGCCAAGTGCCAGCAGCCCAGACCAGATGGTACCCAGAACACAGGCTCCTTGGTCCTTGGTATTTCTGTAGGAACAACAGAAAGAGATAGGGTCTTATGGAGTTCCAAGGCTCTAGCATAAGAGAGGAGCTCTTAGGCTGAATGTCTTTTCTCTCTCTGCCCTGTGGGAATCTAAGCCCCCACCCAACCCCTACCTGCTCCAGGACTAGCAGTTGTTAGGTTCGTGTTTGAAATGATGGGGGTGGAACCCCAGGACACTCATGTGTTGGGCAAGTGAGCTACCACTGAACAATAGCCCTAGCCCTTAAATTAGTTTTACATTTATTTATTTATTTAGTTCTCTCTCTCTCTTTCTCTCTCTCTCTCTCTCTCTCTCTCTCTCTTCTCTCTCTCTCGTCATTCTCTCGTGTGTGTGTGTGTAGCATGCACTTGCATGGAATGTGTATGACAACTTTTGGGAATCTTAATCAGGTCTCTTCCACTGTGTGGGTCTGGGATCGAACTGTGCTCATCAGACTTAGCAGCAAGCTCCTTTACCCACCAAGCCATCTCAGTTCCCCCTCATCTCTCTTATTTGAAACAGGTTCTCACTAAGTTGCCCAGACTGTCCTTGGACTCACTCTGTATATAGTCCAGGCTGGCCTTGAACTTGTGATCCTCCTGTCTCAGACTTCTAAGTGCTTGAATGACAACCCTAAGCCACCAAGTCCAGCTTACAGTTTGGGTCTACACTGAAAAACTCCCGATCACCAGAGCCTTCTAGATGTTACATCTGGGAGCATCCAGATCCTCTCAGTCTCAGAGAGAGGCTGTGTCCCAAGGCAATGCAAGATACTGGTGGCATGGCAAGGACAGATCCAACCTTCTGAGACCATGGGTGCTTGCGACATGGGAAAGGCAAACAAAGGCAGGGGAGGATGGCGGGGCCCTAGCGACGAAGCCTTCACCATGCTCAAATGTGGTTCAGAACTTCACAGTTTACAAGGTTCCTTCAAGGCTGTAACGCTCATACCCCTCTGTGAAGGAACCTTGTAATTCTCTTTTACAATCGGAGAAACTGAGGCTCCAAGGGTAACATTAATTGCTCAGACCACACAGTAAGTGGTGAGTATCAGGTCTGAATGAGCTGAGGGCTTGAGAACCCTTCCCTCATCTTTATACGAAGATGAGCTCCCCACCACCAAGCCTGAAAAGTGGAGGCAAGGAACTTCCTGCTCTGGAGCCTCTTCCAGACAGAGAACCGTGAGCCCTGTGTGGATAGAAATACCATCCCTGGACCCCAGTGATTTGAAAAGGCAAGATTCACAGTGGTCCGTCCCTTCTCGGCTCTAAGAGTCCCAACCTGAATCTGCTGTTTGTCCTTAGAAAATAGCATTGTCTCTCTGTGCATGCCTTTCTCTATGGATTTGAGAGGACCTGATCTCTTGCACACATCTGGCCTGGTTCAGCAAGTACTCAGTACAGCTCATGACTGGAGTGCTGTTGACAGACTGACCGGCAAGGAGAGGTTGGCAGCTCTCTGCTCTGTTTTGGTCCCAAACAACTTACCATAGCTGTCGTTCATGGATACCGAGTGGCCAAGATGAGAGGTGTGCTTGTGCCTGGACTGGAGAGACGGGTGTGAGCGGGCTCCACTGTGGGACTGGAGAGACAGGGTGTGAGCTGGCTCCACTGTGGAAATGGAGGGACAGGTGTGGATGGGATCCACTGTGGAAATGGAGGGACGGGGTGTGAGCTGGCTCCACTGTGGGACTGGAGAGACCAGGTTTGAGCGGGCTCCACTGTGGGACTGGAGAGACTGGGTTTGAGCAGGCTCCACTATGGGACTGGAAAGACGGGGTGTGAGCGGGCTCCACTATGGAAATGGAGGGATGGGATGTGAGCGGGCTCCACTATGGGACTGGAGAGACGGGTGTGAGCGGGCTCCACTTGGGACTGGATAGACGGGGTGTGAGCGGGCTCCACTGTGGAAATGGAGGGACGGGGTGTGAGCGGGCTCCACTATGGGACTGGAGAGACGGGTGTGAGCGGCTCCACTATGGGACTGGTGACGGGTGTGAGCGGGCTCCACTGTGGGACTGGATAGACGGGGTGTGAGCGGGTTCCACTGTGGAAATGGAGGGACGGGGTGTGAGCGGGCTCCACTGTGGGACTGGAGAGACCGGGTGTGAGCGGGCTCCACTGTGGGACTGTGCTGTTTTGAGGAAGAGCAGGAAGCTGAGGCTTCTCTCCCCAAGGCGCAACCGTCAGACTCAGCTTCAAAGAAATAGCTTGATTACTTCCGGAGCCTGCCCCTTGGCTCATCCGTGGCATCTCAGCACCCATAACAGGAGGCAGGAGGATGACACATTCCAAATCGGCCTGGGCTACCTAGTAAGACCCTGTTTCAAAATCAAACAACAAAATCCAGAATAAACTAGGTGGCTGGCCTGGTGCCTGTAATCCTGGGTCTTGAGAGATGGAGGCAGGAGAGTGAAGAGTTCAAGGGCAGCCTCCGCTATGGTGACAGCCTGTTCTCAAAACACCTAAAATAAATAAACAAAGAAACTCAAAACAAAGACAAAAATAAAAAAGTAGAAATTAGTTAAAAGATAAAATGATTCTGCATTCCTGGATGAAAGTCTAAGTCCAAACCAAAATCTGCCCACCTGCCTCCATGCACGGTTCATCTTGCTCTGGGGAGAGATGCTGAGCTTTTTCTGGTGGACAGGAACCCAAGACCCGCCCCCTCCCAGAGAAGGTGTTGGGGGAATGGTGGCCCATGCTGTACCTCAGCCCCAGAATGGCCGGCTCATGTGTGGACACAGCCCTGGGTGCCACAGTTCTCTGTAGCTGCAGTGCCACAGGGACCAAGGGGCCCTGTCTGCTGCTGCCTCAGCCTCCAGAGTGACTCAAGACCCAACTGGCCTGTGACCGTGGGAAAGACTTGGGGTGGGGAAGGGCCAGTCAGACCACTGCAGACAGCGTCTGGCCATTTACCAAGCCGGGCACCTCCTTGGTCCCTGGCAAGGTCCTCAGGGTCGCACCTCTCACCCAGGTAGTGTGAGGTAATACTTCACCTAAAGACAAGCTTTGAAAGTCAATTATCTGAAACAAGGCAGCCAAGGCCTGCCGGGCCTCTCAGAGAGCTCGGAGCAAACAGATTTTTGGCAAGCACGGACCTAAGGAAATAGGATTGAATTTCCCCTCACCTTACCTGGGAGAAATCCATGCTGCCTGTTGGTGAATTTGGCTCAGAGGCATAAGGGGTTGGGGGCCTTTTATGCTTATTAAAGAGAGGTCCAGAGACGCTCTACAGCGCCCCCTGCCATCCCTCCCACCCACACCCACGCCCCGCCCACAGATGTCTACAGCGCCCTCTGCCATCCCTCTTACCCCTTCACCCTGCTACCTGTCCTCCCCACTCACACCCCACGCCCCGCCCCCCCCCCACACCCGCCCAGAGATGCTCTACAGCGCCCCCTACCATTCCACCCAGCCTCCTTCCCCTCCCCCAACCCCACATCCCACCCTTGACAGTTGCTTCTAGGGCTGAGGACTCCCAAGGCTGACTGGCTCTTCTTTTGGTGTGACTTCATTTCCACCTGATTCAGATTTAAAAACAAAAAAATGTCGAGAGTACCATCAGGCAAGTCTCTATCTCTCTGCCGGAACTATCTGTGAGATGGAGGAGGATAGCAACATACAAGCTAAAAGTTCCTAGCCAAGGGCCAGGTATGGTGGCCCATGTCTTTAATCCCAGCACTCGGGAGACAGAGGCAGGCAGATCTCTGTGAGTTTGAGGCCAGCCTGGTTTATGTATTATACCATACTCTATTATACCATATTACACCATACTATACTATACTATACTATACTATACTATACTATACTATACTATACTATAGGACAGCCAGGGTTACATAGTGAGACCTTGTTTGGAAAACAAAGGAAAAAAAGTTTCTGGCTAAATGTAACAGAGAAGAAGAGCTAAAGAGAAGGGTGCTCGGTGGGTGGACTTCGCCTGCATCCTTCCCAGAACCTCTGGGGTGTAAGAGTGATTTACCCCACAGCCTCGCCCCCACACTTTATTTTCCCAGATAGGATCTCTTGTACCCTAGACTGGCTGTGTAGCCAAGGGTGACCTTGAACTTCTGATCCTCTTGCATTCATCTCCAGAGTACTAGAGCACACCACACCCAGTTTAACAGGGCTGAGGGTCAAACCCACTGTATCCTTCATGCTGAGCAATCATGGTACCGACCGAGCTGTGGCCCATACAGATGCCTTTTCCCTGAGAAGCCAGAAGCCACTGTGCCAGATAGGGCATGGTTGCACACACTCAGCCCTCAAGAGGTAGAGGTAAGAAGGTCGGAAGCTCAAGGTCATCCTCAGCTACATAGTGAGTTTGAGGCTAGCCTGGGCTACATGAGAACTCATCTACAACACAACACAGACCACACACACACAGTCAAAAAGAAAAAGGCTCACAAGCAGTTTCAGCCGCCCAGGCTGAGCAGGCACACCTTTGGATAGTCTAGCAGCCGCTGGCTGTCGAAGCCAAACCCTTCTGGTGTGACACTCCTCACACAGAGGTGACAGGCAGATTAGAAGAGAGACCAGTTTGAGAGAGCTACTCTGGCATCAAATAGGTGCTCATTAAAAGCTTGCCATAATAATGGCTTCCATTTCCGAAACACCAATCAGGTGCCTTCCCTTTGCATACATTTCCATAGTCTTTTCTCTGGAGCTCGTTCCCGGGACACCCCGACCCACACAACCACACACCCACACACCCACACACCAGGAGGAGGGTAGCCTTTGTCCTGCTTTGAGGCACTCTGGGTGTGTCTGCAGCTGGAGCAGGCCCTGGGCTGTGCCTGCTGGGACATATCTAGGCAACCTTCAGCAAACAGTGACTCAGCTGCATGGCTATAGATAAGTCTCTTCCCAGGCTAGTGCCAACTTCCTCAGGTTTCTCCCCAACAAGTCAGGGCCCAAGAGGATGTGGCAAACTCTTGTGTCAGTTTCCCAAGGGGCCCAGGGAGGGGCTGGGGCTGAGAGACTGGGATTCCTTCTCTCTTGCTTAACCCTGTTTCTTCTGTCTTGGATGCTTCTGGCCCCTCAGGGAGCAGAGGATCTCAGTTTGGTGGGACAACACTCTTTCCTGGCACTGGGGGAGAAGGGTTTCTCCTTTGAGGATATGCTAGCTCTGGGAGTAAGGTGGCCCTGTTTCCAGGTTTCCAGGGGAGAGCAAAGGGGAGCCACTATGCTTTAGAGTCTATGGTGGGTGAGCTTAGGACAGCACAGATGCCTCCATTGTCTGGTTAGGTGTGCTGGCTTTCACCCTGCTTTCTGGTAACATACTCCAAGCACACCTGGGTTCTCTGGAAACAACGGAGTCAGGGAAG
The DNA here is from genome assembly GCA_021653895.1 of Mastomys natalensis. Taxonomy (NCBI): domain Eukaryota; kingdom Metazoa; phylum Chordata; class Mammalia; order Rodentia; family Muridae; genus Mastomys; species Mastomys natalensis. The sequence continues at coordinate 1,922,972 of JAJTUV010000359.1, read as the reverse complement.
GCTTGATACTGGCCCTGACCATTCGTTTACTGTGTGGCTTCCTGTGAATCTCATCCCCTTCTCTGAGATCAGTCTTCTCATCCATAAGACTCTTGATATGGACGGAGATCTTGAACAAATAGACCTCTGGGTTCAGCCCCTTAGTCAGCCTGGAAGTTCTGTGTCATGGGACATAGCTTTGCCCCTATAAGCTACTTTATCTGTAATGTAGTGGGGGAGAGCCGACTCTTTGCAATAAACAGAACTATTCTGCAAATGCCTTTAAATTCCCTGGGGTACCAGAGCTACCTTCTGCAGGCTCTCATGGCCATTGGTGATGTGGCACTGCCATTTGGAGCCAGGGTCTCTCGCATGGACATGAGGGTACTTAACCCAACCCAGAAGACCTCCTACAAGGATTAAATGAGATACTAGTTACCCAGAGCTTGGTTGGCAAATGGCCTCAATCATTGCAAAAACCAATTATCTCCATGGTGTGTTGGAGTCTATCTCCATTTGCCAAGTCCTGTCTTGAGAGCAGGATGGGAGAGTCTGGGAGCCAGAGAGTTGATGTATAGAGTGGTGTGGCTTTGGGTGACCCTGCTCAGCTACCCTGGGTGCCCAAGATCTGTTCCCACTGTGTTCTACCCCACTTATAGCCAGTGGCTGTGGTCCCACCCACCTAAGCCTGCTTTACTTCAGCAAGCTCTCTTCCCCCTTGTGTCCCCTGGATTAGGATTCTCTGCCCAGAATTCCTGAAGCCCATGGACTAGTGTCTCCATCTGCAGCAGTAGCCATCCATCCCAACACCACCCCCCACCCCCATCTCCACCCACTTCCACCTCCACTAGGCAACCAATTATCCGTCTGTTCTTCTATCATGACGGAAGCCTTACTGGCCAGGCTTTGGAGACTAGAAGGTTGGTTCCTACCAGGCAGCGAGGGGAGGGCCTTGGGCTGTGCACATGGCAGCCCTGGCCCATGGGGATGCTCTCCACCTGGCTCCTGAGCCCATCAGGCCCCACTTAAGAGGATGTCCCTCACGTGGAGGGCCCGTCCGGCTGGAGATGCCTTCAGAAATGGAAATGTGGTCCATTTGTTTATGATTTATTCCCTGACCCTTAACGGGAACCCGATGGGACCAATAAAGGCTCCCAGCATGCCCAGTGCCCGGCCTCGGGAAGGTGGAGCCCATCCAGTTCTCTGGAGGCCAAAAACATCTCGGCATCTGAAAGTGGAGCCGACTGCTCCGCTCCCACCCCAGGCCACCCCATCACTAACCGGGGCTCCCTAAGGCAGGAGGCAGAGGATTCTGATTTGGGGGCAGAGGGAATGTAGGTCGGGTGAGAATAGTCTGAGCACAAGGTAGGTAGAGAGGAGGCCAGGACGGAGGAAGCAAATCCAGTTTTCAATTTTCCTCAAGAGGAGAGTGAGTTCGCGAGGGACAGAATAATTTTCCAGCATGCCAGCCATAAGTACAGCCTCCTTGAGACGTGGCGAGTTATTAACGAGGAGAAAGAAAAGCAATTGTAAAACCTCTTTTTTCGTTTAGCAGAACCGCACAAAACCTCTTACTTCCAGGGGAATCTAATTAGAGGGTGGGGGTACAGTTGGGGGGGATAGGGCCTAGGTTGGCCTGGGGGCTCCCAGTTGCGGTTCAGGGGATAGTATGGAGCAAACCTTTTCATTCTCAGCACCACAGATTGCTTGGGGTTGTGAGTTCTGGATGCGAATCCTGAAACTTGCCTTTGCCAGAAATACAGCCTGGAAAATAGCTGAACTTGCTATTTCCTGCCTGTTTTCATATAGGCTAGTTCACGCCTAGCATCCTAACCCTTGGCGGAGGCAGGAGGGTTGGCAAGAGTGTGAGGCCAGACTGGGCTACACAGCGAGCTTATTTTGTGTTTTGATCTTGTTTTGCCCTGTATCCTAGACTGGCTTGCATTCCCCACACAAACAATATGACTTTGAACTTCTGATCCCCTATTCCAGTCAGTCTGGTGCTGAGGATTGAACTCAGGACCACACCCAAGCTAGGCAAGCACTCTATCAGCTGAGCCACATGCCCAGCACACACAGTCGCCTTCCAGCTAGTGTTCATAAAGCATGAAGCCTTGTCTCAAAAGGGGAAAAAAAAAAAAGCAACATCCTAAGAATCATAAGGAACACAGGCAGACACACCCATGCCTGAGCGACCAGTGTGAACAGTGCAGGTGAGGCTGGGCCCCTCAGTCCCGCCACACACACACCGACCACTCCGTGTCCAGGATGCTTTGTCCATTACTACCAATGCGGCCTCGGTGCACAGAGATCTGGTCCTCATCAGCTCCCTCACAGGCCATTCACAGCAAGTAGAGCATGGCTCTGGGGCAGAGGAAAGAAGGGACTATAAGATCAGAGGCAGTGGTCGGAGTCTGAGAGTGTTCTACACGTTCCATGGCCTGTTTGGTACCCTGCGCTTGGCAAAGGGTAATGAAGTGACTAGAGATCTGGGTTCAAATCCTGGCCGGTGGCTGTGTAGTCTTGGGTAAGTTCCCAGCCCTTCCTTGACTCTCATCCTTAGCATGAGGTTGGCCTGGGTGACCACAGGAATGTGGTACAGTTGTAAGTGTACAGCTAGGCACCCGGTGGGGCATCTCAGATGCACAGCTTCCGTGTCTTCACACAGTAGCCTCCCCTCAGCTCCTTCAAGGAGAATATCGTGTCCTTGTTCATAATACCCAGAAGCAAGGATTTCTGCCTTCTGTGAACCAGTGTGTCTTTAGAATTTACCACCTCCTGGCATCTTAAGGCCACTGCCCTACAATGGCTGGCCACATTTGGGGAAAATGACATTATTTATTTTAACAAGATTCAGCTAACTGAGCTCAGAGCAGTAATTTCTGCAGGTTACAAGTAACATATTTTATGTATGTATGTATGTATATATGTATCCATCTATCCACCTATCCATCTATGTATCTATGTACTATGTATGTATCTATCAATCTACCTATTCATCTACCCATCTATGTATCTATCTATGTATCTATATGTATGTATGTATGTATGTATGTATGTATGTATGTATGTATCTGTCTGTTTGTCTGTCTGTCTGTATCTAATCAAAAGCACATCAATGAAGACATGGAATAGGCAGCAGGAGCAGACTGGGTTTTAACTCCCTCAGCACCCCCTTTACAGAGATGTTCATCTCCAGTGAGAGAGTCCAGGGGTGTAGGTGTCCCCAGGTAGAGGGAGTTATTCAGCAGCTATGATGGAGACACTGTGTTTGCAGGGAACAGGAGTGAATTGAATATCTGGATACAGATGGGGGGCTGGATGGCGGGTCTGCATGTTGTTTCCAGGGCTTATGTCCTCAGCCCTCTTAGAGCAGTCAGCGGGGACCAGGCAGGCGGCTGGTGCCACATAAATCCATCTCTAATGAGATTCTTGTGCAAGGAGATACTAACAGACGGGCCAGCAATCGTGCTGGCTTAAAGAGCAAACTGCTGTTGGCTGGCATCTGCTGGACTCTGCAAGTTAGGGCACCCATATGGACATGAGAAGAAATCATTCATTCACCCATTCATTCATTCATTCCTTCATCCGTGACCTTAGACCAGCTTCTCTCCTGGGCATCAGGAATAAAGCCATGAACAGGACAGAAGTGACTGTGTGTTGTCAGTCTGTGACAACATTACTCATGCGGGTCCTCCAAAAATCAACTGCAGAATTGGTCTGGGACAGGTACAGTCTGACTGTACCTTATGGGCCTCTCTTGATTGGGCAACAGCTCTTTGCCCTGGAAAATATCAGGGTTGCCTCTAACTGCAGAGCACAGAGGGGACAGACTGAAGGGGGAAGAGTGGGGATTCAGGTCAGAGCCTAGATGCAGAGGAGGGCGTGTCCAGAGGGGCAGCCTGGAGGCTAGGGCCTGCAGGAGGTAGTCAGGAGGGCTGGGGACTGTCAAGAACCCTGTGATGGCGTGGTCAAGTGGCAGGAACAGTCTTGGAGAATCACACACACACACACAACATATACACATACACACAAACATAAATACATACATACACATACATACATAAACACACACACACACACACACACACACACCACACTCACACTGCAACCACAGCAGGTGACTTCCAAACTCTCTGCTCCTGTTTCTACCTTCACAGAAGGGTGGAGAGCTGTAAGCCTCCATGGCTCTTCCCTCTCTGCAGAGAAGAAGCCCCACCTTGTGGGTTGCTGGGGTTGGTTCCTGCAGAGCCCTGTCCATGAGTGGCCCTCAAAGCTGCCAGTGACTGTCCTTTACAGATAGGACTTGGGCTCTAGGCTTCAAGTGCACATTCTTAGGCATCCATGGACCCACCAGGTAATCCCCATGTGGGAAGCTTGAGAGACTTTGTTGCTGGACAGCAGGCTTAGCTCTGAAGGCCTTCCCTGACTTTGAACCCAGACCTTGCATCTTACAATCAGGTACTCTTCACCTTTCTGCATGTTTCCTGAGGAGTGCCGACTGCCCTGTACACAAGGGGACTAAAGATTATAATTATCATATGAACTCATGGGGCACTGCAGGTCCAAGCCAGTCCTCCATCAACCGCCACTTCCTTCTTCCCTCTGATTATGCCGTTAAGGGCAGACAGAAACCACAGAAGCAGCTGGCTGTTCAACAGGCTCATGCTGGTCACTTTCACAAATCAATTTCCCCAACTCTGAGGAGCATCACCGACTCAGAAAGACCGGATGTTAGAATTCACACAAAGCCAAAGACGTAAGCACCCTAAGCACCCGGAGGGACTGTGTAGCTTAGACCCTTCTCGGCAGGAAGAGAGAGGATCGTGGGTGCATTGCACCTGGTCCAGGTGACACGGTGAGTCGGAGTCAGCTGCCTACCTCCTCCTGACTTGTGTCACTCACAGCTGCCCAGCTCCAAGGGAGCTCAGCCCAAGTTCCAGGTTTATCTTTCTCTTCCAAACATGGCGGCTTTCCCAACATGGGGTTGAAGAGGGTGACGCAGATACCTGATCATTGGCACAGACAGAAGTTCTGGGTGCCCCCTTGTCCTACCGGGACAAGTGATGACCCCCTCTCTCTTGGCTGCCCACCAGTACCCACGCCAGGGTCAGGACTAGTTTTAGGTCAGTGAATATTCCAGACCTTGCAGGGCAGGGGCGTCTGCCTGCCGTGTAAGACGTAACTGTAATTAAGAAATAAGCCGCCTCACCCAGCGCCCTGGCAATCATTTGGCTAAGTAACTAGCATGGTCCAATGCCTCAGAAATCACCATTAGAGTACGCTCCTTATGGCCATAAAATTTCTCGTTTTCTGCCTCTCCTCGGCCTCCCCGCCATCTTCGCCTTGCTTTATTTACACATTCGTCCTCAAACAATGGCAATAAACTCTTTCCCAGAGTGTTGCAAATCAGAAATTTGTCCACATTTTTCCACCACCTTCCACTGCGGACCTGCTCTGCCTGGGAACAGCCCTGCCAGGCCAGCTGGAGAGGGCTGGGCAGCCTGAATTGATGGAGGGTCGCCCCTCACCCCCCACGGCTGGAACGGAAGAGTTTGCTGGGGAGAGGGCAGGAGGGGAGGGGGCAGATGCTCAGGCCAGTGACCAGCCAGATGCAAGGGGGCCTCTAGGACTAAGGGGGGGGGATGAGAGGAACAGAGAGGGACAGAGACAGAGACACAGAAAGGAGGGAAGGAGGGTTAAGGGGAGAGGGAAGGAAAAGGGAGGGGAGAGAAGGGAGAAGAGGGCTTAAGAGAAAGGAAGCAAACTGGCCGCCACAGATGCCTTGTGAGGGAAAAGCCACCCCACCCTGCACCATGCAAGAAAGCTTAGGATGCCCTGTGGCCCACACACTAACACCCCCTTAATATTAATATTAATTAATATTAATAATATTAATATTAATATTCTGACTCCTTCCCACTCCCACTGATCTGTAGCCATTTCTAGGGCGATGGGCATTTATGACAGCCAGCCCTACTGTCTGTTGACCACACTGTCCTGTGCTTTGAGATGGAGTGATGAGTAAGCCACTTAACAGCCAGGGCTGCCCCCTTCTCAGGTTGATCTTGGTCACCTAGGAGAACCTCCTCTTCCTCCTCCTCCTCCTCCTCCTCCTCCTCCTCCTCCTCCTCCTCTCTTCTTCTTCTTCTTCTTCTTCTTCTTCAAGATGGTGACATGGGACTCAGAGAGGTGGCTGAAACTCACAAAGGTCACACAGCAAGTTGGTAAAACTTCAAGGTTCCTGTCCAGAGGTTTAATTTTATTAATTTATTTTCCAGACCAAAGGCTTTCTGGGAAACTTCCCATGGATGAGGCTACGGTCCTCTTATCTAGGTGAATTGTGGGGGCTTCACACCACACACACACACACACATTTGAGATACAGTCTTCTGGAGCTCAGACTGGCCTCCAAGTGCTAAATTATAGCACGTGCTTGCCCACCTGGATCGTGCAGTGATCCCAGCTTACAGCACGCCAGGCAAACACTCTACCAGCTGAGCTACACCTCCAGCCTGTATGCAGCTTTATAAATGCATCTTGGGTTGGTTATTTTTTTTATGTATGAGTTTTGTGTGCAGCCTGTGTACCACATGCATTCCTTGCCTGTGGCAGAGGGCATCAGATCTCCTGGAACTGGAGCTACAGGCTGTTGTCAGCTACTATTTGGGTGCTGGGAATTAAACCCAGGTCCTTTGGAAGAGCAACCAGTGCTCTTAAGAGCTGAGCCACCTCTCCAGTTGTGCATCTTATTTTTTTTTAAGTGCCCACATCCATGGTTTGCAGGAAACAGGTCAGGATTATGTGGTTCATCTACCTAACCCTCAAATGTGCCATTCCCTTTGTGCTGGGGACGTTTACACTCTCCTGTCCTGGCCATTTTTAAATAACCCACTATTCAGGGTGACCGTTGTGACCCACCGTGCACTAGAACATGAGAAACGATTCTTCTACCTCCCAAAGCACCCATGTCCCATTAGCCAGCACCCATTTCTGCCACCTCCCTAGAGCCCCCCGAGGAAAGAAGGAGTGCTTCAGGGTGCTCAGGGAATTCTGACAGGTAGGTTTCCTAGGTAAGCCGTCCTTTCTCTAGGGAAGAATGGGTGACCTGCAGTAGAGCAGTCTGCCCCAGGGACGGTGAGACAGCATCCCTGCCTCTGTGCTGACCGCCCAGCTGAAGTTCAGTTGTAGTCATGGCAGCAGGAAGCCCGACCTGCCCTAGAAGCAGGATGCAGGCAGCTGGTCTTGGTCTCTGTGGGCCTGCGCAGCCTGCAGGAGGGACTTTGTGCTGCCTGTAGAGGCAGAGGAAACCATACACCTTCCCTTGCAACAGAGTGCTAGTTCCAGAATTTTCTGCGAGGCCAACTTAATAAGGATGAGGAATGTGGATGACAGGAAGGTGGGTGGACGGAAATGAGTTGGGAAAGGAAGGCAGGTGGCCGAGTCCTGGAGCAGAAGCTGGGACTCGGGCATGATTGAATCATTGCTTCTTTGTCTCTGTGTGCCTCTCTGACTGTCTCTCTCTGTGTGTGCCTCTGTCTCTGTCTGTCTCTCTGTCTCTCTCTGCGTCTCTGTCTCTGTCTGCTTCTGTCTGTGTCTCTCTGTGTGTGCCTTTCTGCCTCTCTGTGTCTCTGCCTCTGTCTCTCTGTGTCTCGCTCTGTGTCTCTGTCTGTCTGTCTCTCTCTGTGTCTCTGTATGTGTCTCTGTCTCTCTCTCTCTCTGTTTGTGTGTGTGTGTGTGCGCATGACTGGGTTAACAAGACTGTGTGTGATAAGGCTGTGCCTGGTACAGGTAAGGCTGTGGCCCTTACATGGGGTCTGGGAATCGAACTCGGGCCCTCTCGATCCCCAGCTCCTCAGTCAGGGCTTGCCCTCTGATGAGTAAAACCTGGGATGTCTGCATTTAGATGGTGGCTGCAGACTCTTCCCTCTTGTTTCTGAGAAAAGGTCTCTCTGTGTAGCCCTGGAGGTCCTGGAACTCACTCTGTAGACCAGGCTAGCCTCCAACTCACAGAGATCTGCTTGGCTCTGCCTCTGTCTCCTGAGTGCTGGGATGAAAGGTGTGTACCACCACTGCCCAGACTTCTTGGCTGGGCTGGGAGAGATGTTGATAAGAGACAAAGCCTGAGTCCCAAAGCCAGTTTCTGTGTTGGACTTCTGTCTCCTGGGCTCAGCGGAGGATGCGGAGCTGGGACAGGGAGGGTCCAGGCAGGCCCGACTTCATGGCGTTGAAGCCTTGCGGCCTCTTCTAAGCCACGCAGGCAGCCTGGTGGGAAGGGATGGCTCTCCCGTTTCTCTTCCACTGGCTTTGAAGCCTCTTAGGTCTCCAAGCCTCCCCGACTCTCTCACCCCGACTCAGCTTCCTGAGGGTCTGCCCTTCAGTATCTCGGTTCTGTAACATTTGTGTTCTTGTTGGCTCACTTGAGATCTCCTCCCGCACACATGCATCTGCAGGTGCCATTTGCATTTTGGGACAGGTTCCTATGGAAAGAATGAAGTGGAGGTGACTCTGTGTGGCTGGGTCGGTGAAAAATAAGGAGAGGATATTGGTGTATTCATTTATTTGGCCATTCATTCATTCATCTATTCAGGGATGTACTCCTTACTTTTGTATTTGTGTCAGACAAATCTTTGCCTCTGGGACCCAGGGTAAACTAACTTCTCTTTATCAGGGGTACCTGTGGTGACAGCAGCCACAGTTATTATGTATTTACTGTGTATCAAGTACTTCATAGCACTTGTCTTACAATGTCCCCTCCGTCAGCAGGGAAGAGGGAGGACTCTAAGAGATTGGGACCGTCTTCTTCATTTGACCTAGAGGGAAAAAGTCACTTTCCTATAGGCTACAGGGCTGGCCACCACTCTGTGCCTCTTGAGGGTCACATTGACACACCACCAGCACTGTGGGGGAGAGCCACAGCAGCAGATGGTAAGACCTGGGAGATGCTGAGAGGACCAGCAAGACACCTGGGGTGAGAACCTGAGGCTGCCAGTTCTATCCTAGGTGACGTGGGAAGAGGGGTCTGGGTGGTGGCTCTCCGAGCTGCTCACTTTAGAGCTCCGTCACACACGGGTCAGCCTGGGATAATGGTTTCCTTTCTGCTTAGTTTCCCTCGACACTGTCATCGCTGACCCTTATAGCAATGACTGGCCCAGCACCTGTGCCTGGGAAGAGGTAGGCAGCCCCACCCCCAGCCTCCAGCCTGAGCCACCAGCTCTGGTTCCTCCCATTTCTCTGGAGCCTTGGTTGTTCTGGCCACGCCCTCTTAGACTGGACTAAGAAGGCAAGAAATGGTGTCTTGGGCTTTACTCCGTCCAGCACTCCTTGTTGCTCTCTCTGTTTGATGCTAATAGGTGTCTTACGAGACGGGAGTTGACACAGGCTTATAATCCCCATGCTGGGGAGGATGAGGCAGGCAGACTCCCCTCCCCTCCCCGGAAGCTCGTTGGCCCATTTGATAGAGCTCCAATACAAAGATCCTGTCTCAAAAAAAATTTAGAAACTGCCTGAGGAGTGATGCCCACAGTTGTCCTCTGACCGACATGTTTCATCGTGCCCCTCCCCACGAGCACATACACCACCCCACCCCCTTCCCCCCCACCGTTGAGTGTGACAAATACAGAAAGAACTTAAGGAAGAAGAGACTTAAAACCGTGATCTTACAGCCACAGGCTTTAAGTTTTGGAGTTCATGCCCATGCCTGTCTCCAAGGTGCTCAGATTACTCTACATGCCTGCCACCCCTCCCCACACTCCACCTTCGCCACATGGGACAGCAGGTTAAAGGGAATGAGTTGCAAAGTTCCTCAGGACCTTTGGCCTTCTGACTTCAGGCGGGTAAAGCTAGTTTTGAACTCGGTACCCTGACTTAGTGTCCTTGGCTCAGGTCTTTCTCCCACTTGTGACATAGGCTTAGTTCCCAGTTTAGTGCAGAAGAACACCAGATCCACCCCGGAAAACATTCCTGAATTCTATCACATGTACTGTTCCAAGAAACGCTACTTCCTTCTTCCTGGATCCACCCCTTCCTGTCGGGGTGTATAGACAGCGCCCTCTAGTGCCTCATAAAAGTACTGCACTCTTAATACAGGATCATGTTCAAAATACCAGACACTGACCCCATAGTCTCTGATATAGGTGATCTCCCTGAGGCTCAGAATTTGACAGTACAACCTGAAGGAATTATGTGGAGACTTCCTAACTGAGGAAGTTTTGTCAAGTTGTGAGGAGGTGTGAGTTCAACTCTAGCTTTCAAGAAAAAGACTATTTCCCCCCTTTTTTGGGTTGTGAGAGTAAGACATGGGGGGTGAGGTCAGGGGTCCTGTTTGCATCTGCCCCTGGACAGTGTCCCCATCTCTGAAAGAGCCTCTAAGAAAGCAAGGGTTCTGACAGCCTAGGGTCCTTCAGACATACAGGAGAGGCTATCTTACCCTCTGGAAGACCAGAAAACCCTTGAGAGATACGAGATGGTCCTATCTGACCTATTGCCAGAGTGATGCCATTCACCCATCTCCCAGACAAGGGCTAGAGACAGCAGAGTTCCTGAGGTGGTCCGGACTCAGGCTGTGGAAAACTCCAGAGTAGAGTCCTACCTTTTCCCTGCCCCAACCACCTTCTTGACTGTGGCTGAGGGCACATCCCTGAGACATCACAGACTCTTAACTCTGCAGTTAATGAAGTCCCTGGAGCTCCAGGAGACTGGGGCTTCACCAGATCCCCCTCTTAGGATTTGACGAGAAGACCTTGCGCTGGTGTCCCCTCTTTACACAGGAAGACCCATCAGCTGCTTCTGAGCTCCCTCCCTTATCCCTAAACTGGTGGGTGCACAGCCTGCACGGGGCAGGGTGTCTGACTGAGTCCTTGTCACTAGGGCCAGGGAAGATGTGTGAGGGACAGTACAGGGTGGAACAGAGAGGTCAGACTTAGGCAAGACAGAGGGCTGGGGCCTGAGGCAGAGTTGCGTGATGCTGGCAGAGTGTCCAAGAGGAATATGAGTTCAGGAGATGGGCAGGGGTGGGGTGTTTCGTCTCCTGGTAGGAGTCCCCATGGCTCTGTGAATCATGTGTGGGCCAGTTCCTGCAGACCAGCCTAGGCCGTGCACACCTGGTGAGCTGGTTACAGCTGAGCCCTTTGCACAGAGGAGAGGAAAGGATGGGAGAGCGGCTGCCACTACTAGGCTGGCGGCCCCCAGCTGAGCTGTAAATGACTTTTCCATTTGCTGAGGCCTGCGCCCAGGCCTGCTTGGTATTCAGGGACACCGGGCCCATACTCACAGGCTCTCGACTCTGCCCGAATTACTTGATTAAAACGCATATCAACTATTATGTGATTCGTTTCTTCAGCACAACTCCACGCCAGGGCCTATGTTAAACTGTAATAACTGGGAAGGGAGGTGGGGGAGGAGGGGTGCAGGGAACGGAGCTTGGCGGGCTTCGGTGATGGGGTGCAGAGTAGAGACACCCTGCGCCTCTTGGCTTGTGTTGGCTTCCACTGCCTGGAGGTGAGGAGGCCTTGGGAGGTGGGCACCTTCAAAACCCATCTCTACCCATGGGATTTCTCCAGCCAAAAGCAGAGGGAAAGGCTGGGGGAGGGGGTGAAGCAGCCACTGTGATGCCAAGATCCCAGGTTGGCTTCTCAAAGCAGCTGCAATGTCAGGTGTCTACACCAGCTGTGGAGCCAGGGGTCTTGGCTTTCCTTGCAGCTCCTTGCTCAAGCGCTCCACTGGGCACCTGTCAAATGGGCCGACCTTGGCCTTCTGACATTCCAATCAGTGGGAACAATGGTTTCCTGTTGGCAGTGTGAACGGTCTGCCACCCACACTCAAGACCACTCTCCAGGCTGCGAGGATTGATGCCCTAAGTCCCCTAAGTACCTGCTGTGTGCCAGGCAGTGTCTGTTTCCCAGTCAAGGATGTGTTGGCCTGGCAGGATGAGTAGACCCACCCACAAACACGGTCGTTGTCTTCTAAGACTGTGCATGGGTATGTAAGAGGTTGGGAGATATGTGTAAGGACCAGAGGTCAGTCTTGGGTGTTATTATTCGAGACAGGTTCTAATTAGAACCTAAGGTTCACACAATTGGTGACCTCTAAGGACCCACTTGTTTCTGCATCCCCTGTGCTGAGATTACAGGTGCTCACCTCCGCTGGCTCTTTCCACCGGGGCTGGGGATTGAACTCAGCTCCTCACACTTGCGCAGGGAGCTCTTCGCCTACTGAGCCATCTCCCAGCCCGTTATCCCTGTTTTCTGACAGGCAAGACCTAAGAGCTCCCCTGCCCCTGCAAAATGACGCCCCAATGTCCCTGACCTGGCTCAGGGAACTTCGCTGGCTGTGCTGGATGAGCAGGCTTCATCCCACTGCAGGGGCATGGCTAGAGGCAGAGGCAGGAAGTGGCTCTGCACATTCTTATAGGAAATGGATCTGCACACATGACTGACAGATGGTTACTAGCCTCACTGGTTTACTGTGATGTCTTGAAATAGCCCGGCACTAGGTGATGGCTTCCTGGGATGGACGGGATGGGATCGAGAAAAAGCCTCCGAAGAATGCAGAAGCAGGGGTATGTTATAGGAGCCACCCCAGAGACTTCCCATTCTCTGTGTCTCCCCCCCATAAACCTGGGCTAGGTTATGTAACAGCCTTGATGTCTGATGTCTGTCTGTTCTGTGCACCCATTCACTGGTGCTTCCCCCTTAGACTAGGAAGTCCCAGCACAGGAGTGATGCCTCCTCCATCAGACTGGAAGCGTTCTGAGACAGACTGTTTCTCTCTTTGTAAGATTGGAGGCTCCAACTTAGAGACGGCTCTTCCTTGCTTGGTGTGTGCCTATCATTCCTTTAAGCAGAGACAGGATTCAGGAACCCAGAGAGGGCTCCTTACTGTCTCATCATATCTAGGGCCATCTCCACATCTGCAGTTGGTCCATGAGACTGCTGCATCCCCCAGCTGCAGGGAAGTAGGGAGGCAGGGGTCAGAGCTGGCCAGGAGTTGCTTTCTGATGCCCACCCCAAATCTGCTGATTATTTAATGAATGGTTTTCTGTGTCTACTTTCCCCACAATACTTCACTCCAGGGGACCATCTCTCTCCAACAGTCAGGGCCTGTGGCCCCTGCTTTGCTGTCCTCAGTTTGGGCTTGGGTTTGGTGTCTCAGATCCGCAGAGCTCCACAGATCCCTGCTCCCAAAGGACAAGGGACAGGGAGGAAGTCAAACCAGAAGTCAGTAGTCTGTCCAGAAAGTTGCAATCTGAAAAGCAGGGAGAAAGGGGTGAGGAGCGGGCACAGCCATGATGGAGCACCTTGGTTTCAGCCCTCAGCCAGCAGGGTGGTCTCTGCCCATGGTTTTGTTCCGGACAGTTCTGATCCCCATTCACCTAAGCTAGCGTCTGAGGTGAATTCGGGGTCACCTGAAGGAATATTCACTGGTTCCTGCTTCTGCCATGCTTACTCCCTCACCTGACCTAGCTACTCTCTTGGTCCCCATCAGAACACAGAGACCATTCACTGGTGTGTTTGGCTCAGAGCCCCAGGTGTGCTGGCAAGAGAACGCCAGGGTGCCATGTGTGCCCACAGTTGATGCCCTCACTGGATCTAGGGTGGGTGGGCAGCTGACAAGCTGGTGAGAAAAGAACAGGAAGGGGTTGGCTCTGATCGTATGTGTCTGGTCATTGACTCTCTGGCCATGGAACTTAGTGTCACAATCAGACACAGCCTGGCAGTGGTCCATCAAAATACAGAGTCCCAGTGAATAAGATACAGTGGTGCAGGGAGGGGTGAAGCTGAGTGGGAATCCAGCCCAAGCCAGAGTATTGGCCAAGACTCTTCCTCTCCCCGTGTGCCACCTGCTCCTGGCCCTGGATGCAGCCCTGTGGCAAGATGACCCTTTGTGCCTTTTGATGCACAGGGCCTTTGGACATGCTGGTCCCTCAGCCTGATACACTTTTCCCTTTAGTCTGACAACTTTTAAATGGCTATATGTTGTTGTTGTTGTTGCTGCTGCTGCTGCTGTTGTTGTCACTGTGTTGTGAGTGGGGTGGGGGTGGGAGTATGGGGGTTGATTTTTGTGGAAGGGCCTAGACTCTCACGTAACCAATCTCTGAAGCAGCCGAGTGTGTGCTGGTGGACAGGCCAGAGGTGAAAGGGTAGACTGAGTGCATTGTGGACCCTTGCCCAGACACTTTGTGTACTGCCTTTCTGTTTTGTTTTTTGTTTGTTTGTTTGTTTGTTTCGAGACAGGGTTTCTCTGTGTAGCCCTGGATGTCCTGGAACTCACTCTGTAGACCAGGCTGGCCTCGAACTCAGAAATCTGCCTGCCTCTGCCTCCCAAGTGCTGGGATTAAAGGCGTGCACCACACTGCCCGACAGTGTACTGCTTTTCTGTGATGTCATTTCTCCATAGGTAGTGTGAGCAGACAGCCTCTGAGGCTCTCTAGCTGTCTCAGGCTGGGCGCTCTAGGCACAGAGTCCCAGCTTGTACACTGTGTGATTGGCCTATAATGGAGGAGGGTAGGTGCTTGGTAAATGAATGAATGTATATATGAATGAATTGAGTGAATGAATGAATGAAAAGTGAGTGAATGAGTGAATGAATGAGTGAGTGAAAGAGTGAATAAATGAATGAGTGAAAGAATGAATGAATGAACAAATGAATGAAAGAAAGAATGAATGAATGGTGAAAGAATGCATGAATGAACAAAAAAAGCCCCAAGAATCCCAAAGTTGGCAGTGAAGAGAAGGAAAGATAAATGAAGGGAGAAGAGGGGGAGGTAGAGGAAGGGAGGACTGCTGTAGTCTGTCTCCCTGCATCTGTCTCCCCCCTCACTCCCCTGCAGCTCTCACACCCTAGCCCTGTTCTTGCTTCAGGGCTGCGGGCTTGCTGTAAAGATCACCTGCTGGGTCCCACCAGGCCAGAGAAGGGCACGAGGCTCAGTGCCACCCATGGGCCGGTTCCGTTCCCCAGGTCTTAGCCCCAGCAGCCACGACACTGACCAAGCCATTTCTGCAGCTCCGCCCAGTGAGCCCAGAGCCCAGCCTGCCTGTGAGCCTCTTGTAGAGAGGACCATGACTTCCTGACCTTCTAAGTGAGCCCACACCAGCGCTCCTCCTGCTTTGGAGCTTATTGTCCTTTGAGGGCTCTTTACAATTTTATTTTACATGTATTGACCGTGGGGGAGGGGCACATACCACCGCAGGCACATACTGGCTGGAGTGGGGTCTCTCTTCCATCGTGAGGTTACTGGGGAATTGAACTCAGGTCTGCAGGTTTGTGCAGCTTTACGTGCCCGCCTTGGCCCCAGCCATCTCTTTGGCCCCTGTCCTTTGAGTTTTGAGAGATGCATTTCATCAAGTCTTAGGTCAGGGCATCTGTGTCAGTGTAGATAAATCTAAATGCCCAGCTGGAGGGATCCGCCTTGAAAAGCAATGGACTACTTTGGGCAGAAAGTGTTTACCCAGCCTTCATTGCTAAGCTATGGTGTGGTAAGCAGTGTTTCTCGGGAGACACTGGATCCCCAGTGTTCAGAGGAGGACACAGGCTTGACCCTGTGCCCACTGTGCTACTCCGCTGTAGGGAACCGTCTGGATGAGGGCTCGGACGTGGAATCAGAACCCGATCTCCCCTTGAAGCGCAAGCAGCGCCGCAGTCGGACCACGTTCACGGCCGAGCAGCTGGAGGAGCTGGAGAAGGCCTTCGAGAGGACCCACTACCCGGACATCTACACCCGGGAGGAGCTGGCGCAGAGGACCAAGCTCACGGAGGCGCGTGTCCAGGTGAGGAGAACTGGGGGTGGAGGATGGAAGGTGTTGTGTGGTCAGGTCCTGAGTCGAGTGCTTGCTCCAGGTGTGATCCTGGGACCATGCACACACTAACGCACGCAGACCCTGAGGGGGCAGCACATGTTGGTTGATGGACTTACAGATTGACAGAGAGGTGTAGAGCCCCAAGGGAGGAGGGATTCAGGGAGAGATGAGAGAAAAGAAGCGTGAGGGTGTGGGAAAGAGAAGCAGAGGTGGGGAGGAGTAGTAGTCAGAGAAGAGGGCAAGCACAGACTCTCCCGAGGAGACTTCTCTCGAGGAGGGAAATTTCCCAGCGGGGCTATCCTCAGTCAGGGAGTGAGTTTCCCATTGCTGGGAGAATGCAAGATGTGTTCTGGGGGAGATTCGAACCATCAGCACTGGGCAGGGCCACCCAAGACCCTACACACCTGAAACACACAGTCGCCATTCTGTGGCTCTGGTGACCAGAGAAAGAACCCAAGCTGGGGTTCAGGTCTTCATCAGGGAAGGTAACAGGGGGAGGGTGGCCCATCCCATCTGCCCCAGGCTGAGCCCTGGGAGTCTCTGCTCCAGCAAGGCACAGACTAGACTCATGTCTGCACCTGGCTGGATGAGGGCGAAGGCTACGGAGGAGATGGGGTGGGGCAGAGTGACTGGATAAATGGCTTGCATGACAGCATTGTCTGGGCTGTCACCTTTATGGACAGAGGAGGTGGGTCTATAGAAGGGCTGCATCTTACTGTGCTATCCTGAGGAGTGCTCCCCAGCCCTCAGCATCGGAAGCTGGAATATAGAACTTAATAAGGAAAGTCCTAGAAGAAACTGGCCATAAACCCTCCAGGAGCTGGTGTGCCTCCTTCTACTCTCCACCGTCCAGGAGAAGAGGGCGGGCACAGCAGACAGCTAGCTCATCTCATCCCCTCCCCTGATGACACCCGAGCTGCAGACTGCCTTCTCTCTCTCCTTGAACCTCGCAGCTGTTGTCCTGGGTGCATTCCTCTGGACTTCCTCTCAGCCTAGTCTGGCAGCCTCGTGGCTTCCCACCACCCCGAGCCTGGCAGCTCCTTAGAAAATTTCCTGGCTGTCAGGACAGTGCTTTCATTGGCTCAGGGGACTGGAGGAACAGGTGTTATGCAAGGTCCAAGGAGGGAGGGGTCTGGGAATGGGGGAGGCCAAGCCTTGGCAAACCACCGAAAGGCTACCAGCTTCCTGTCCACTGGGCTCCTGTCTGCCCATGCCTGTGAGCTCCCTAGCTAGGAGAGAGCAGAGGAACAAACAAAAACAAAATTCTAAGAACGGGCAGAGGCTGACCCAAAAGCTGAAGTCTTAGTCCTATGAGAGGAGTCTGAAAGCACCCAGAGGCTCAGAGACCCTGGAGGCGCGACAAGAGCTGATAGGGCATCCACTCAAGTTCAACGGAGAGGTCTGCTGGAAGAGGCTCCAGGGAGAGAGCCTGTATCCCGGCACTGACCAGCTGAGTTCCCTCCAGGTGCTTAGCTTCCTCTTTCAAATCACAGTGTGTCCCAGGAGCTCAATGGTCACCAAGACTCCTCTGGGTTCTGAAGTCCTACTGACTTCAGAATAGTAGATGCCCATTGAGGGAATGAGACCACGGTGTATGAAAGTGTTTGAACAGAAACACAGTGTCTATGGATTGGGGTCCTGGTGAGGGGTTCTCGCCAGAGGAGCCAGGCAGAGACTCAAGGTCCTGGGTGCTGTCGTGTTGACTTTGCCTTTGCTTTGAAGAGTCTGTGCCTTGGGGTCTCCTAACCCTGCAGTATCTCAGTTCAGTGTGGGGGCAAGTGGACTGTTAGACACTCAACCCAGTGTTCCTCCCATGGCAAGTGCTCCAGCCCAGGGTCTCCAGTCCTTGCTTCAAAACGCCATCTTCTCCAAGATTGGCATGGAGTTGGAATCTACCCCTAAATATCCTCCCGGTCTCCAGTGTCCTTTCTGCAAAATGGAGACCATAGCACCAAGTTCTGCTGGCTTCTAGGGTTGCACAATTAATTGTAAAACAATAAGATGTTAGAGACCGTCAGTGAGCCTGTAGCTCAGTGGGTAGCGCCTGCCTAGCATGAACGAGGTCCTTGGTTGGATTCCCCAGCGTGACATAAACTGGGTGGTATATACCTATAATCTCAGTCCTAGCCGTGGAGGAAGGAAGATCAGAAGTTTAACCTCATCCTTGACTACATAGCAAGTTCGAAGCCAGCCTAGACTACATGAGACCTTGTCTTAAAATAGAAGCTAAGTATGGATAGAGAAGAGCCCAGGAACAGGAGGCTGGTAACGTGGCCTTGCCTCATTCCCAGACCTCTAACCCCAGCACTCAAGAGGAAGAGGCAGGAGGAGTTCTACGACTTTAAGGCCAGCCTGGTCTACAAGGAAGTCCGGGACAGTCACATAGAGACACCTGAACCACCTTTGTTCCACCCTTCATTCATTTAGCATCCATTTATTCAATGAGCATTTATTGAGCATCTATGGAATGCTCACCCTGCAGGGCACAAGGAGCATGGGGCCTCTGTCCTAGATGTCCCAAAGCTGAGGGGAGGCTGAGGGCTACTCAGCCAGGAGCAGATGAAACGAATAATGGTTCACACGAGGAAGGATCTCCATTGAGGGGCAGGAGGCTCACCTGCCCCATCTTAGATGGACGAGGGTGATGGTGTCGGAGGACTTTCCAGCCAGAATGGAAAGGGTCCCCTTGCAGCAGTGTGTGTATGTGTGTGTGTGTACATATGTGTACATGTGTGCATATGTGTATTGCACACCTGTGCAGGTCCTGTTCTAGCAGGGCCTAGGCTATATGAACAGGGCAGGGTCTCAGCCCCAAGTTGGCACAGCTGAGTACCAAGGCCCTCCTTACTCAGGATATCCTATATGTGTGGTCTCCTCTTGAGGGGCTTCCTGGAGAAGATGGCGTTTTGAAGCAAGGACTGGAGACCCTGGGCTGGAGCACTTGCCATGGGAGGAACACTGGGTTGAGTGTCTAACAGACTTCTCCAGGTCTCTCCTCACCCTGTCCTGTGCCTGTCACCTGCTTCCTGTAAAACAGGGATCATTTTAAAAGCCCCCCCGGGATAGTGGTGAGGGGATCCTGCCTTAAGTTCCCGCAGACCATCCTGGTCACCCAACGCTGGGCTCTGCTTCTTTGAAGAAGACACTGACTGGCTGGAAGCTGCCTGCTGGGGGAGTCACCCCACCCGAGCCTCAGCTCTCAGCAGGGAGCCACGCTTAGCATCCTCTCTCCTTCAGGTCTGGTTCAGTAACCGTCGGCCCGCTGGCGCAAGCAGGCAGGAGCTAACCAGCTGGCCGCCTTCAACCACCTTCTGCCAGGAGGTTTCCCACCCACTGGCATGCCCACGCTGCCACCCTACCAGCTACCGGACTCTACCTACCCCACCACCACCATCTCCCAAGGTGAGTGTCTGCTATCAAACTACGTGTAGTCCAGTTGTTCTGACCTTGGAACTCCTGGTCACTCGGGGCTGAAGAGCCGAACTCCCCTCCCCAGAACCCTGCACCCTGGGACATTGCGACCCCTCAAGGAAGGCAGACCTTCTGGGTTCTTCCAGTAGCTTCTAGGATGCCACACAGCCTGAGCAAGGGAAATGCCAAGGGAAGGAGGTGGTAGGGAGAGAGCCCAGGCTACCCATGGGCCTTGGGAAGTAAAAGTTTCCTTCCCTAGGAGTCTGAACTTCCCATCTTGCTCCCACACAAGAAACCTCTTGACATCTGCTGCACAGGGCTGCCTCTTGAAGGGGCCAGGGGCTGGCATTTTGGGGAGCTAAGCATCCAGAGAGCCCTGGCCCTGATTCTTAATAAGGAATAAGCCAGTGCTGAGGACAGCAGGGACCCAGCCTCAGAAGGCTGTGCAGAAGGACCCTAACAAAGCAGAGAAATGACTGAGTACAGTCATTTCAAGCATGGTTCACTCATTGGCCTTGACTCTAGTTAGCCCAACCCGCTGAGCCTCAGTCACCCTGATTCCTCTCCATCCCTCAAAGCTAGGACTCACTCAGCATGAGTGACAGCACTGGATAGGGACCCACAAAATGATACTAGGGCAAGCCTGGGTGGATTATAGATCCTATCAGGCACAACTTACAATCCGGCTAGTGCTTATTGAGCATCTACTATATACCTAACACCAAGCACCAAGACCTGTGTGCAGGTTGCCTAGAGGTTATCTAGGTGTCAAGTGGGTGTCAGTCAAGCCCTGGCCAATCTATAGGGGTATCTTGGGAACCAGCTGCCCTCAGCCCAAGTCACTTGAGAAGCTGGTCCCTTCCCTCCAGAGGGCATGCCTGGGTGGAGTTTCACGGCTGCTTTTGCTATTTGTTCATGACCTCTCTGTGTGTCTCCTCAGATGGGGGCAGCACAGTGCACAGGCCCCAGCCCCTTCCGCCATCAACCATGCATCAGGGTGGGCTGGCTGCGGCCGCTGCAGCAGCTGACACCAGCTCTGCCTACGGAGCCCGCCACAGTTTCTCCAGCTACTCGGACAGCTTCATGAACCCTGGGGCCCCCTCCAACCACATGAACCCTGTCAGCAATGGCCTGTCTCCTCAGGTAGGTGGCCTCTCTACTCCAAATGCCTGCTGGCCCAACCAGAGGGGCTCAGGGTAACCCAGATTGGCTCTCTCCCACGCAGGGTGGGATGAGGGTAACTAAGAACTCAGAGGTCTCAGGAAGCCCCTGGCTGCTCAGAACCCTGAGAGAGTTTGAGTGGGAAGCAAATGTCTGTTCTTCCTTCCCTGGCCTTGTGTCTGTGATCATGGCTCTGGGTTGATCTTCCTCTTTCTAGAGGTGGGGAACAGTTGGTTGTTCTCTCCAGGTCGGCAGGGACTGAGTATAGGATCTGCTATTGGCCCCATGTGTCACTCTGAGCTTGATCCCAGGCACATTCCTACAGTGAGCAGGAGATGGCGGGCACGGGTTTGAATCTAGAACCAAGGGTCCTTCCTAGATCCAGTCAGCACTCCATGCCTCCCTTTTTGTCAGGTGTGACCAACCACTGGGAGGAAGGGATCTCTCCTATTGGTAGAGAGAATTGATGCCTAGGTTCTGGGCCAGGATCTTTGCTCAGGTTAGACCTTAGGACCTCAGGTTTGCTCATGTGCAGTTGGTGACTGGCTCAGTCACCCATAGCCTGCTGGAGTCATGACTTTGGAGAAAGATGGAGAGACAACACGGAGCTCGGAGTGGTACTTGGTGGGTTTGTTGAGCAAACGTGATGTTTGGAGTCTGAGTGATTTCGGGGAGCCGATGGGTTTGTTTCTGTAGCTACCACAGGCTCCAAGAGCCCCCTGGGAAAAGGAGTTTGTTCTGCCTCCACCTGGTGTTCCCTCTTCCTCTTGTCTGCAGGAGACAGGCTTGGCAGGGGAAGCAAACTGATCTGAACAGCTGTGGTGTGCGGGAGAAGGTGCAGACTTTGGGAGAGGCTGAGAGCCTCCTTCTGCTGCTCCGGGCCCAGTGCGCATCTGGGAACCTCAGTCTTTCCCATTTACAGGGCCTGTCCTTTATACCCTACTCACAAGAACTTGCCATGATCCGTGTGTGGATGGCCTTCTAACACAGCCTGGTGCAGAATGACGTTGAGTAGACATTAGTTTTCTTGCTCTTCTTGTTGCTTAGGCAGTATATTAATAATTAACATGACAAAGTTGTTATGCTCAAAACCTGTTAGCTGAAGAGCGGAGGTGGGCTCAGGGGCGAGGGCTCAGTTGGTAGAGCTCTTGCCTTGTAAGCTTAAAGAGCAGGGTGCAGGTCAGATCCTTAGCACCGAGGGAAAAAGCCAGGGGTGGTGGTGCACATCTGGGGTGGTGCACATTTGGAGTCCCAGCACTGGGGAGGCAGAGACAGAGGGATCCTTGGAGCTTACTGGCCAGCCAACTTAATGGACATGGTGAGGTCCAAGGTCAGTGACAGCAGTGTCTCAGGGAATAAGGGAGAAAGTGACTAAGGAAGGCACTCAACAGCAGCCTCTGGCCTCTACACACTCACACACACATATACACACATACACACACACGTGCATGCATGCATACACACACATGCATACACACATACGAACAGACACACATGTATGCACACATGCACACTCGTGTGTACACATACATGCATGCACAGACACACACACATGCATGCACAGACACACAGACATACACACATACATGCACACATGCACTCTTGTGTGCGCACACATACATGCAATCACACAGACACACAGATATACACATACATACACACACACATATGCACACACATGCATACTTGCATGCGCACACACACATGCGTGCACAGACACACACATGCGCATATGCAGTCCTGCATGCACACACACACACATGCACAGACACAAACATACACACACTCATGCATACACACACACACACCACATGAGCAGATCCTAGTGGAATTATACAGCTCTCAGAGACCCTCAGGTCAAAGGTGAAGCCATCAACTCCTTAGGACCTCCTAAGACATCCTAACTCTTTTGCTGGTCCCTAACATCAGGCTAACATCTCAGCCTCTCTGGGCTTTGAGGTCATGATTTCTGTTGCATTGATGTCAGTTCTAGCTGGGCTAACTTTCCAGAGCTGTCACAGGAGAACAAAGAAGTTTCTTCTCTCCAGGTGGGGCTCAGGGTTGGGGGTGAAAGGTGAGGAGGAATGGCTAGAGGGGAAAACCAACCTATTCATGGGGGAGCTATCCCCCGGGAGCTGGAGAGTAGGCAGGAAGTTCTGTCTTCTGCCTCTACCTGCAAGTCCCTAGATTGGATCCCGAGCCTCTGTCCAGGTGAGACCTGGGGTGGCTTCCTCCACAGGCAGAAGCCCATCCTTCCTGGTCTCTAGACCATCTCTGAGTCCTGCCTTCAGGTTCCCACCGCAGGTGTGAAGACATGAGAGCAGCAGAGGGGGCAGGAAGGGGAGTAGTAGGAGATTGGCCCTCAGGGAAGAGGCAAGGGCAGGTAGGCCAATTGCAGGAGTGTGTGTGTGTGTGTGTGTCCCCACTGAGGATGGTAAGGCAACCCTCTGATCATAAGGGTCTAGGTGTTAAGTCAAACTTTCAACATTTCAAAGCCCCCGTTCAACTCAGACACACATGCTTTCACAGACACACAGACATACACACACACACACACACATGCACACACATGCATACTTGCATGCGCACACATATGCATGCACAGACACAAACATACACACACTCGTGCATACACACACTCATGCATACAGACACACACACACACACCACATGAGCAGATCCTGCTGGAATTATACAGATCTCAGAGGCCCTCTCATCCTCATGGCTCTGGGATCTTGGGAGGGATCTGTGGGGGAAAGGGGAACAATTCTCACTACAAGTTGACTTCCCCTGTCCTCTGTCCCCAATAAGAAACTCCCCCATAGTTCATCTAAGCCCTCTGGGGGTGTGCCACCTGTGCCGAGGTAGGTTTGTACACTGCTACCTAGGATCAGAGGTCTGGTCCCTGTCACCTGGATAGTGTCAGCTTTGGCAAATTGGGTGGTTTTGTTTTTCCAGAAGCCAAAGGGACTTCTGTATGCAGCCAAAGCTAGGAGATTTAGGGATGGGACCAGCCTGCACACCTTGCTGGTAGTCTGTGGTTGCCTGTGGGAAAGATTTCTTCCCAAGCTTTGACTACGGTCCCTTGTCTCCACCCAGTCTTGCAAATGGCTACCTCTGTGCGTCAGGGACTCCCTGGGAAGACCTAGCAGAACTTCATAAGAACCCCCTTTGTTCCTTAAGTTCTGTAAGGTTCCTGTTCTGGAGGTGGCACTCCACCTCCAATGTACCTAGGCAGGGCATACACCAGGTACTGTCCCTGCACTTGGGACACATTAGTAAAAATCAAACAGGAGATTCTGCCCTGGGGAGACACCTGAGCAACCAGGTCTATAGTGACTTGATCACAAGGGGACTGAGCCCTCTACAGTCCTGAGACAGACACTCTTCTGGTTGCTATTCATATTTTATCCCATGAATGAGTCAGGATTCAAACCTATACCTCAGGAACCCTAGATTCTAACTTCTCATCTCTATGGCGGAAAAGGTTTCTGTGACCATGGTGCGAGTTAAAAACAAACAAACAAAAAAAAACAAAAGACCAAACAGAGCTCCGGCAGAGCAAAATCAGTCAGAAACGTTCCTTGAGGCTCCAAAGCTTTAGGGGCCCCACCCATGGACCCCCACCTTAGAACATAAGTGCTTCCCACGAGACCTCCTACTCTTGCCCTGAGTCCTTCTGATGAGGTTCAGAGGAAGGGAACCCTGTCCAGTGACCTTGTTTCTGACAGCTCAACTGGTTAAGACTTTGCTCCTGGTTGAGGGCCAGTTACGTGGAAAATGACTAGAAATAGCTTCTGAGAAACTGGATGTGGGGTGAACACTTGTGATCTCACCCAGAACTTGGGAGGCGAGAGCAGGAGGATCAGAAATTCAAGGGCATCCTTAGCTACATAATGAGTTGAGGGCCAGTTTGGGCTACAAGAGACAGTGGGTGGGGGAGGAGACAGATAGTCTTTGCAAAATGAGTCCCCTGAGTCCTCGGCACTGCCGATGGGTGAGGTGGACAGTTGCTTCCAGTCCTTCCCAGGAACAGCATGAAAGACCCACAGGACGAGGAAGGTACAAGTCTGATGGAAGGGTCCCAATCTGAAGACAAAGCAGGACCCCTGGCCTTAGGAGAAGCATGGCAGAGACACATTTCTTGTCCCAGGTGCTCCGGTGTAATGGCCAGAGCATCATCCTCCCTTGTTGAGGTCCCAGTGGGATGTAGTGACAGACATCAAGAGGCTGTGCTGAGCTGCCAAACTTATCAGGAGCAATATTCTGCCATTGAAGTGACCTCAGGCTGCTGGTAGGGGACCTGTGCTGGGTCTCTTAGGGACAGACTTGTGAGACCAGCAGGGAGAAGTCATTCCTGGTGTTCCCTTCTCACCCAGTACTGTTAGACTTGGGTGTGGAAACAGGTCTGGAGAGGGCCTGGTGTGGCCAAGATCCTCAAAAAGTCACCCGTTGTATCTTGAGTCAAGGGCGCTTGCTGCTGTGTCACAGAAGGAGATGTGGTCAGAGCTCAGACTCTCTTCACTCTCTCAGTCACCATCGTCTTTGTCTCTCTCCATATTTACAGTCTCTAGGTGAGCCATCACTTATGTGCCTGTGATCCTTTTTGTCCTTCCCTCGTCTTGGCTCTCTCTTCCTTTTCTTCCTGCGCCTACAGTAGTTACACAGCAGCCTGATGGGCTAGAGTAGGGAGTGTGACTCAAAGGCAAAGCATTGCTGACCCTGCACTAGGCCCTGGATTTGATCCATAGCAGTATAGATGTAAATAAATAAAAAAATAGATTAATAATAATTACAGTGGTCATCAACACAAAATTAAGACTGAATGTAGACCAGGCATAGAAACTGTGACACCTGCTTCCATCCCTAGAATCATGGCAGTTGTCTTATGGCCTCCATCCCACAGATGAGAAGACTACTTCATCCAGGGCTATCCATTCATTGAAACAACCATATCCATCCATCCATCCATCCATCCATCCATCCATCCACCTATCCATCCATCCATCCATCTATCCATCTATCTATCCATCCATCCATCCATCCATCCATCCACCCATCCATGCATCTATTCACCCTCCCATTTATCTATCTGTATATCTATCCATCCTCTCACCCACTCACCAAGTCCATTCATCTTTTCATTTATCTGTCTACCAATGAATCCACTCTTCCATCAATCCATTCATGCATACATCTACCCTCCTGTCCACCCACCCATTTATCCTCTCATTCATCCATTCATCCTCCTATTCACACACTTGCCCACTCATTCCCTATCCATCCACCCAACCAATCCACACATCCATCCATCCTACACTTTATCCATATATCATCTATCTACCTACCCACTCATCCACCCTCTCATTCTCCATCCCTTCCATTTATCCATTTGCCATCTAGCCATCCATCCATCCATCCATCCATCCATCCATCCATCCATCCACACACCTATAATCCTCCCAATTATTCATATATTCATCCAAACACCCATTCCTTCTGTCAGTCAGTCTGTCTGTTTGTCTGTCTATTCACACACCTACGCATCCTCTCATCTATTCATCCAACCACCTACCCACTCAATATACCTACCATTCCTTCCATCCACTCATACATTTACTCCTCTACTCATCCATCCGTCCACCCATCTGTCCATCCATCCACCCATTCGTCCATCCGTCCAATGTGCTGTGCCAGTCTCTGGCAGGTTCTGGAAAGTATGAGAGCTAAGATTGGAACAGTCTACCTGCAGAGCCCATCTTGCTATTGTGTCTGCCCACGAGGTTGGTATGAATGTCCATGTAGGAGAGGTTAGTGCAATGTCAAGGAAATAGAGGTCCAAGGCCACAGGGGCGGCTAAGGGCAGACCCAGGTTCAGAGTCTGCAGTATCTGCTTCCTCCTGAGATAGGGCTTCAGATCTGCCTGGTGATTGACGAATGTCATCTCCCAGGTGTTTCTCAATGGCAGGTGCTCAGTTCTGCCCTCCTAGTCCAAGGCCTCCAGGGGAGACAAACCAGCAAGGTCAAAGATTTGGCGCCTGAGCTTATTTGGGGTCATTCAAGCCCCACAACACCCCTCCTCTTGGGGAGGCATCTTCAGAGAGGTGAAGAAGCTCACAGAAGGCCATGGAGCCATTGAGTGGTGGAACTAGGGTTCTAAGCAACATCTACTTGACCTCTGAACCTCACCACTCCTGACCCTCAAAAGGACAAGAGAAAGACACACTGGGACTGTTGGACTGTGTTGTACCTGCACAGGAGACTCCTCGCCTCTCTTCCTCTTACTTCCTCCCTGTCCCCGCCCCTTTATTGGTGACATTGCGTTTCTAATAAGCATTTAAAATGAGTCTTGCTGGACCAGGGACGAGGAAGGAGGAGGGAGGGAGAGACATGTAGGCAGGAAGATGGGGCGGCGTGGGGGGGGGGATCATAGGGTGTTAAATAGCCCAGAATTTTTAAAAACCTGATGCAAATCATTGGTAGGAGAGAAAATTACGCGCAATTATGCCCTGATACTGGAAGGTTTTGCCTAGCCCAGGCAACAAGATCTCATTAACAAGCAGAAAATAAGATTGAAATGGTGTGTAAAAGAGCTGAAAAATGAATTTGAATGCTGCGTTTGTCCACAATTACCCCCTCCTTCACACATATTTTATTGCAATTTTTTTATTATTCTTAATCCCTCCATTCCTCAAAGGAGATTGGGGACATCCTGGCATTACCGGGGCACTGGGAGGAGGTGTGGAGGATCTTCTGCGCCCCTGAAACGAGACCCTTTCTTGCCAACATCTTCCAAAGTTGGGATTTGGAAGGATTGGAATTCATTTCTCAGGCTTAGCAGGTTGTAGGGACACGGGCTTTAACCCCAGTCAGAGCCTCCCCTGCACCCGCGCCCGCCCAGCCTTCTTTTTGCCTCCATTCCCAGGTGACTCTCTGGCCATGGACTTCCTTTCTTCTGCCATTGTAGGGTTTCTGTGGGTCTCGATGCTCTCCTCTCCTTGGGAAGCCTGTCTCTCAGGCCCCCACAAGTGGGAGGCAGGCTGGGTCAGAAGACACGTCAAAGCAGACACCAAGTTCTGATTCTGTTACTTATTCTGTGACCCCAGGTCAGCTCACTTAGCGTCTCTGGCCTTCATCTCCCTTACCTGAAAGGAGAGATATCAACCCTGTTTCTCAGAGGCTCCATGAGGACTAAGGGGAGATTTGAGCAAAGTACCTGGCACGCAGTAGGTGCTTGGTAAATGTACATTCTCGGCGGCACACTTTCACCCATGCCTCGGCTCTAAACTCCATCCTTCCCTTCTTCTACCATCCTTCCCTTCTCTCTCATCCATTTTGGTTGGCTAGGAAAGTGTTGTGCTGGTTTCTTCTTTAGAGCACTGTAGTGCGTTCAGCTGACTCAGCCTGGAGAGAGCTAGGGTACAGGCAGCTCTCCTGTCCAGGAAGCTGCCTACTGTGCTCCAAACGGTCAGCTGGGAGGGAAAGGGGGGTGACTCGGGATCAGGGCAAAGTCAGTGAAGTCATTCCCACCCTCCCTTCCCTGCCCCGTTTCTCATCGTGACTGGCGGTGCTGGTGTGGGTTCAGGGGTCAGTTTTCAGACAGGACTAGAAGTCTGTGGCTGGCTTTTCTTGGACTTATAGCTCAGTACCTGTTTTTTAAAAAAGCATCAACTGGTTTTTCCCCATACCCACTAATAGTCCATCTTGTAGAGATGCAGGCCACACCTGCCAGCCCCCAGTTAAAGCCAGATGGGGCAGCAGCTGGGGGACATGTCACCATCACTCTGTTCTCCAGGGGTCCGTCCCACTCCAGGAAATCCCCCATCCCCTGACATTCTTGGCAGGGACAGCTCTGGCAAAGAGTTGGCCACTCCAGAGGTATGAGCCACAGTCTTGGTGGCCAGCTTTAGTCCTGGCCTGGATAGGCAGAGCCTCCCTCCCTCGCCGAAGGAGCAGACTCTGCCAGTGTGCTGTGTGTGCTATCTAGCCATTCTGCCTTTGTCGGAGGTCACCCACCTCCGTGGAAAAGCTGAGTTATTTCCCACTGGCTGCCGCTCCCGACACAGACACCTGCTTTCATCCATCAGAAGCCAAGGCTCTTGTCCCTGGGGAGAACTGGCAGCAATGAAAACAGAGCCCTGTTTATGTCTCTGCTTTCACCCTTTATCCTGGGTAAAGGGGATGGGGGGGGTCAAGAGGGGGAAAACTGCCTTCCTAACCCAGAAAGGGAAGCCTGCAGGCAGTTAGCTGAGGATCAGGGAGCAGGGACCATGCCTGTGAGGTTCAGGGCAAATAGCTTGTGACCTGGCTTGCAGGGTGACACTGGGGACATTTTAATCATTGAAAGGACAATGGTAGAGTCTGCTGGCCCTGTCTCAGGATGGGACCTGGAGAGCTGCAGTTTAGCTCACTATAGAAATAACTACATCTATTTAAGTGTTCCCACCCAACCCTGGAAAAGTATAGTCAGAGCCACTATCTGTTCCTATGTGGGGTGCCACATCTCCAGGGGCTGAGGGAACTCCTTATAACTCAGGATAGTGTTTGCTGGGTGACACATGTCATTTTCAGCATCTGGAACATAGTAGGTCTCCAGCAATTGTTGGTCAACCCCAGGCCTCAGGCTTGATGGAGCACAGCTGAGAGGGGTTCCCTGGGGAGACACGGAAGCAGCTGCTCATCCGGTCTGTACTGGAATCCTTCATGATGTCTGTCAAGTTCACAGGACTCAGCACAAGGGGAGGCTGGGAAAGGAGGCATTTGAGGTCCCCTGTGCTCTAGCAAGTTGCATTTTGGGAGTAGGATGCTACCTTTTCCTCTCTCCAACCCTACCATTGGAGAATTGATTGTGGAAGATTCCAGAAGCTTTCTGATTCAGCAGGAAGAGCAGCAGAGATTCGGGAGGCAAACGGCTGCAGCATAGCAAAGATTATATGACAGCCCATAGCAGAGATGTGGTGTGGGCTCATGGCGTGCTCTAGGGTTTCCGTTCCAGCTCCTGTCTCTGCTTGTATGACCTCAAACAATCCACATGAGCTTCCTGGGCCTCCCTGTCCTCATCCACACCACTCATCTGCAGCCTTAGCGTTAAACGAGGGGCTGAGGGCATAGCTCAGTAGGTAGAGTACTGACCTAGCATGCAGGAACCTGGGTTCCATCCCCAGCAGCACATAAACAAGGCGTAGTTGTGCACACCTGCAATCCCATTACTCAGGAGGTGGAAGCAGGAGAATTGGAGGTTCAAGTCCAGCCTCGGCTACATATCAAATTCAAGGCCATCCTAAGATACATGAGACCCTCTCCAAAGAAAGATAAGAAGAAAGAAGGTGTTTCACAGGAACAAGGCCTTGCTACACCTTGTACAAGGTAGAAACATAACTGGAGTTCTCTCTGCTTCTCTCACCCTGAGCAGACCCTACTGTGAAGAAGTCTTGCTAGGCCCCGCCCACTGCAGGCCCAGGCAGTCATGGGTTGGAATAACTAAGAGATCACTCTCTCAGCTCTTAGACTCACTGTATGGTCTAAGGAGATGTGTTCCTGCCGTGGGCCTCAGTTTCCTGCCTCATGCCATGAAGGAATTGGGCCAACTGCTACCAAGGCACCTTTTTGTTTAGGGTGTGTGGCTACATTCCCAGGACCCAGGCTTAGGCTGCAGGGCTTCCCAAAGGCCAAGGATTTAGCCTTCCCAAGCTGCTTAGCTTGGCCCTCAGCTCTGAGTAGTGCTGGCACGCAGGACAAGTCATACCCTGAAACAGTCCTAGGCAGATGGGCGAGAGAAAATGTGGAAGGCTAGCAATTAGTGTTACAGGCAGGCTAGGAGCCTTGAGGCCTGTCCGTGGGCTTCCTTGAGGAAGCGGGGACTGCTGGGAGGCCACAGGGACCCTATGGAGGAGAGGTGGGGATCACCTTGAGGGTCTCCAAAGGGCCACACTCTGACTCCTGCACCTAGTGTCCCTTTATCTAAGACCTCCTGCCTCACTGCCCCAGCATCCTCTGGAGCCCACCTCCCTGTAATCTTTTAGACTTCTCCTCCTGGAAAGTGTTCCTTTGCCCCCTCCTACCGGGTTCGCCCAGTTAGCTGCGAGCTTCCTGAGGCTTTTATCAGTTTTTATCAGCATATGGAAAGGGCCCGTCATTACTAGGCAAGTGCTTTTAAATAGTAATAATGATGATTACATTTTTTTTTTGAGTGCTCACCTCAGGCCAGATGTGTGCCGAGCCCAGTATGGACACTTTATTCTATCTTTAAAGCATCCCCTTGGAGGAGGCCCTGGCATCATTTCTGCATCACAAGTGAGAGCAGGTAGAGATGCCGAGCAGTTTAACCAATCCGTACAACTGGTTAAGAAGTTAACACGTGGTAAAGCTAGACCTGGCTCCAGCCTGCCTGGCTCCAGACACCCTGCTCTTCCCCAGGGCATGTCGTAAAGATGCTTGGTGTCCTGTTCTCCAGTGAGATTTATAAGTTTATTTATTTCTTGCTTACTTATTGCACGAATGGGTTTGTGTGCACCACAGTGTGCGCATGTGTACAGAGGTCAGAGGATAATTTGAGCGAGTCAGTTTTCTGAGTCCTAGGAATCAAACTCAGGCCGTCAGGCTTGGTGCAAGCTCCTTACAGCAGCTGTCTCTCTGGTCCTCTGGAAGGATCTTGCAAAGCCCCCAGTGGGACTTTTTGACCTCCATTGGTCACAAACCCCTCCAGAGGCAGAACAATAGAAGTCGAAGACAGAAGAATGCAGCCTCTGGCTGGAGAGCAGAGGGCAGGAGAGAGCTGGGGCTGGTAGGGGTGTACACAACATGCTCTCTCACACCTACACCATCCCAGGCAGCCTTTCTCCTGCCTCAGTTTCTCCCCATGTAAATTGAGTGTAAGAAATTATGGGTTTGCAGATACGTGTCCAAGTTGCCCGTGCACAGCCTATGTGTCTGCAGAGAGGAACTGTCTTCTTAAGAGACCACAATGGGCCCCAGGTTACAAGGAGACAGTGTAGACCTGAGCTAAACCTCACGCTTGCCCTGAATCCCTTTCGTAGCACCCCTCTGCACCCCTCATCTTCACCTCACACTTTCCCTTTGCTTTAGGCTCCCCGCTAATCAAGGGTCATCTCCCCCCACCCCCACCCTGCTGTCCACTCCAGGCTCTCTCCCCCAGCTGGGACATTGCCTTTAGCATCTTTCTCAGTTGGGACAGGTGTTTGACCACCCACCGAGTTCTGTTAAAGCACAGGGATGAGGCTTCTGGGAATAGCCAGGTGTGGGCTGGCTCCCCAGGGTGTGGTTGGAGACTCTTGGAAGGGCAGGGCTGACTGTGACCTCATTCCTGTGTGAATTGCCTGTGGGTCACTCACCCCAGGATCCCCTGCTTCTGCACATTCCAAGGAGGATGGTCGACCTTTCCCATACTTCCCTCACCCATGTCCCAGCCCGGAATCTTCCCAGGCACACAGCAGACAGGAAGTTCATCTTTATTTCTGTTCGTTTCCCTCTTGTCCCCATCCTTCCCTTGTCTCCCGTGTCTCCTATTGTTCCTCAGTCCATAGGCCCCACCCCTGGACCTCCTCTTAGACTCCACTTTCACCCCCCTGCATACCTGCACACAGGTACAGGCCCCTTCCTCCAGGATGTTCCCATGCCTTGGTTCAGACCTCTTCCTTCCTCCTTCCTTCTCTCCTGGCAGGTCAGACTCCCACGGCCATTGTCTTTCCCTAATGTCTCTCATGCTCCTCCACACCTCTCTCGTCCCTGTCTTCACAGAAGGCCTCTTCTCCTCATCCTCACTTCCTCCTCCACCCCTGCCAGGATTCTTCATCCCGTCAGTCACCGCACCCAACCTACAGCGGGTTGAGCTGGGCTTGGTGCAGGGTCCCCAGGCCTTGTGTGGGGGTGGGGGCAGGGGGGGGGGACTGGGATGGGGACAGCGATGGGGGCGGGGCGGGCAGCTGATGCCCCTCCCGCTCTGCTGCTGCTGCTTCGGCTGCTGCGCCTTTGATCCATGGCCCGAGGCCGCCTGACAGTGGAAAATGCGGGGAGACAAAACCACTCAGTCAAAGTGATTCCCAACAACTGTCTCCCCGAGATAAGGACTCGCCGGGCTACGCAGCCTGCTTAATTCCCACTGCCCAGCCTGGGATCCCGTGCAGCAGCAGCAAGCTGACTGCCAGCAGAAGTAGCTCTGAGAACCAACCTGGTCCTGGGACCCAGGATGGGAGGCAATGCCATCCACGGGGGAAACCAGGAAAAGGGGGCCATGCATCCAGTGATCTGACAGACTGGGCCCCCTTTTCTTTGCATCCTCACCAAGGCACTTGCCTCCTTCCCCAGAACATTCTCTTCCCCCCAGCAAAGGCCACTCCCTTTTGGTCCTCAGCTTCTCCATCCTCCTCTCTCTCCAGCCTCTCGGTTCCCTGCTTACAGTATTAGCTCTGCGCTCTGATGTTCTAGATAGTTCTTGATTCCCTCTATAGAGCAAGGTCCAGACTGTCTGGTGGCCAGAATCCCTTTCACAAAGCTTAACACATAGCAGGGACCCCATATATGTGCAATGTTAGGGACAGAGAGAGAACCAACCTTGCTTGGCCCGTCTTCAAGAAACTGCAAGAAGGCAGCCTGAAGCAGAAGCCTCGGAGAGGCAGGCTTGCCTGAAATAAAGTCAGGGGAAATCTGTGGCTCCCTGTCACCCCTACCAAGGCTTATATCTTCTTGGCATGATAGACAGGTCTCTAGGAGACTGGGTTGAGCTCTCTGTTCACGGCAATCAATGGAGTCCAGCATGGAGACCAGGAGATGAGATTCTGTATAGTAAGGTTTAGAGGAGGCTGAACTGATAGGAACTTTCAGGACCCTCCACTCACGTAATGGACCACTTCCCACCATGTGTTTGGCAAAGAGAGATTTTTGCATTGGTGTGGTGGCAAAAGCAGAGGTCACAAGAACTTGATTCATCTCCGGAGTCCTGACAGCCAGGGCTGGAAGAGGAAGTCCTGAGAACCAGTGAGCACCCATGGGTGCTGGGGTGGAGTAAGCATAGCTGGTCCTTCACAGGAGATAAGACCAGTGCCAGGGTTTTCCAGAGCTGGGGATCAAAAGGCTCATGGGTGTCTGTTAAAACTCAGCTTCCAGATTGGTCCATGACAACCATGGCAAGTCTTCAGTGGCCTGGAGAACTGGGTTTTAAAGATGGTGTCAGTCATCCAAGGCAGTCCTTTGGCAGCCTGGCACCCTGAGCACTCAGTTAATAAGTACTCTCCTCGCCAATCTTGCCTAGAGTGGCTGGCGACCCTGTCAAAGGACGCTTTCAGTATGTGTGGGTCCCCTGTTACCCCCATGGCGCCTGCATGTCAATCCCCTTTGCTTTATAATGTGACTCTGAGACAAATTATGGTGGTACATTCCAGAGTCCCCTCACTTGGGAGGCAGAGGCATGGGCATTTTCATGAGTCTGAGGGAACCCGGGGCTTGCACAGAAAGACCTTCCCCAAAGGCTGGGGAGATGGCAAAATTGGTAAAGTGCTTACTGAGCAAAACATGAGGACCAGAGTTCATGCCCCAACACCCACCTAAAAACCTGGATAAATAAGTGCACACTTGTAATCCAGTGCTGGAGAGACAGGCACAGAAAGATCCCTTGCAATCTCTGGACATCTGGTCTACCCAGAACAGCAAGCGCAGGTTCACTTGAGGAGGCTGGAAAGATGGGTCAATGGTTAAGAGCACTATTTGTTCTTCTAGAGGACCCAGGTTCGATTCCCAGCAACCTTGTGGCAGATCATAACAGTCTCTAACTCCATGATCTGATGACCTCTTGTTTCTGTGGGCATGGAATGCATACACGGACCACACAGACACACCCACATGCACACCCAGACACATACACACAACCCAGACATGCACACCAGACATGCACACATCACTCCCTTCAAAAAGCAAAATGACTGTCAGGAGGATATGCTGGGAATGCACGAATACTTTGTCCCCAGACATCTCTGAGCTGGGAGGTATCCCTGAATAGCCTCTAGGAGACACCCCAGAATAGCCTGTCTTACTTGGTACCTGGAAAGGCCCGCAGACCTTGGCTCCAGAAAGACTTGGGTTATTAGACTACTCTGAGGCCAGACCATGTCTCAACAGTGCCTGGTAAGCCACATATCCAAAACAGAGACAGAGGCAGTCTTATGGGTGAGGTAACAATGACCAAAGAGACAGAAGACACATTCTGCCTTCTCTCTGTCCTCCACCCTGCTGTGGCTCAGACCTCAGCTCTCCAGGTCCAGAGGACTGCCAGCTGAGTTGGCCCAAGGCCAAATGAGCAAGAAGACCCTCTCATCATACCAGGGTTTTCTGACCAGAGGCGTCAAAGGATTAAGGTCCCATGAGGGCCCTGGCAAGTGTCTTATCATAAAGGCGACATGTCCAGGCTGAAATCGAGACGCAGCGCCCAGGGGCAGAAGTTCCTGATCCCCACCCAAGGGGATCCCTTTCTTTCCAAGCCACAGACATTTGCTCCCTGCCTAAAACTCTCCAGAATAGTTCCATGAGTGCCCTGGGGCTCACCCCACCCCCAGCCAACTTCATTCTCTCGAAAGGTCTCTGGGGTGAGGTAGCCTGCTGCCATTGGAGTTCTGCTGTGCTTTGAGCCACTGAAAAGCAAGTCTGATACCGTTACTGTTACTGTACATAGTGGCTAATGTAATGGTTCTGTTTGCTTTTCACTGTGCTGGGCAGCGAACTCTGTGCCTTGTAGGCTCTGGACAAGTGTGCAACCGCTGGACTACATCCTGAACCTTGTTTCTTGGTTTTCTTTTGTTTTCTGAGACAAGCTTTTACCCTATAGTATAGGCTGGCCTGGAACTCTCGATGTAGCTCAGGCTGGCCTCAAAATAGCTAAGTTTACAGGTATGTGACCCCATGCCAGCTTGACAAAGCACCTCCATCTCCAATGGCTGTCTGTCTGATAGTAGCTGAAATCCAGGACTTGTAGTCAGTCTGCACATTTTGCTGACTCTCATGAAGTCCTAAGGCCAGTATGTTTGGGCAATGTCAGAACCCAAAACCCAGCTCTAATGTGGGCAGATGTCCTCCCCTTCTGTGGGCTATCTCAGTAGGAAGGACTGACTTATCAATCACTGTCACATGGCTACTTAGATCTAGGATCCTCTTTAGAGGCTCTCCAGCTATACTGTGCCCTGCAGGTGTAAGCCTCAGTGGTCAGGTTCCCTCTCGTGCCTTCCTGTCCCAGAAATCCCAACTGAACGCATTTCACCCTGGGCAGCAGAGGGTGAAGAAAAGAGGGGACCATGAGAGGGGGTTCCCAGACCCCAGGGCCAGGAGGAAATGGCAAGGAAGTGAGACAGCCCAAGGGCTAACCAACCATGAGGTCCATAGGAGCTGTGTTGACCATCGCTTGGACCAGGCTGGATCAGGAGGAATATTGGGAGGGAGGAATGGTTGGAGGGAACAAAGAAAAAAAGGTATATATGTATGGACAGACGGACCAGAGAGCCAAAAGTACATATGTATGGACAGACAGACCAGAGTGCCACACTGTGAGGTACTGAAGGGAGAAGGAAGAAGGGTCTGAAGTGACACATATAGTCATGGAAAAATGAGAGAGGGTAGGAGGGAGACAGAAATAGATAGAGGGGTGCGGGAGAGAGAGGGGGGCTGGAGGAGCAATGGAGACTAGGATCCCAGGGAAGAGAGGCTCAGTGACAGCGACAGAGTTTAGGAGAAAAGCAGAGAACACAGGGGAGTCAAGTACTGCAGCAAAGGCTGATGGAGGGTCAGAGCCCTCCCTCAGTGAGGCAGAGGTCAGACGCCAGGGGGAGGGCCCAAAGCACGGCAGGTGCAGGAGGGGCTGGAGGGCTCAATGAGGAGGAGACCCAGCATTGTTCCATAGCCAGGGGAGCACAAATTGGAATTCCAACCCCCAGCATCCCACTGTGTGGCCTTGGGCTGCCCTGTCCACCAGAGCAGCAGCAACATAGGCCCATCGTGTACCCCAACAGGGTGACTCGCCAGAGCTGGCGTTGTCCCAGCCTCTCTGCAAGCTCTGACCCTCCCCCTCACCCTGGCAGGGACCTTTTTCAGGGTTGCCAAGCCTGAACCTCAGATAGCTTAGCCTCCCAGCATGGCAGTGACGGTCCCCAAGCCCCCAGAGCCTGGGGTGGGATGTTCTGCCCTTTTGCCAAGTGTTTTCCTTTAGTTCCAGATGCCACCCTGACAGGTGCTTCCTGTGATTAATGTCACCACCTCCTAACCCTGGGAGCAGCTCTTTCTCTCCAAGCCACAGCTGGCTGTGGGTGGGCGGCACCATCAGAATCCTGCCTGGCCTTTTAGAATCTTCTCCTGGGCTCTCCCTTTCCTGGAACCCCCAAGAGACATGGGGTACAGATCAGCTTGGACTCCATCAGTTCACACACAGAGCCTCGAGTAACCCCGTTATCTCTGCACAGAATGGCAGTAGAGAGGACCCTGCCCAGCTGGAGGTATAGCTAAGATTAGGGGGTCTTGGTCATCTTAGGAGGTGGCTGTCAGATTTGGGGACCACGACTAGAGTTAAAACTGATCATGTCAAATCAAAGAACATCCTTTGAATGAGAAACCATGCTTACCAGCTGTGTGATCTTAAGCCACTCACTTGACCTCTCTGTGCCTCCAAAGTCCTAGGTACTCTAAGGACTATGTGTACCTGGTCTGGACCAGCAGTCAGAAGACAATAACTTCAGCTATGTGTTGATGAATTTGGAAGTGCAGCTGACTCCATAGTCATGGAGCTGTGACTGGGATTGGAGTTGGGGGTATTAGTTTAGTATTCTAGTTTCTCCCCACATCCCCCTTTTCCCTCCCCTTCCTGCATAACTATATAAACTAAGCCATCAGCATCCCCTTCCCAGCCAGTGAGCCCCTATCTCTAGCCGCATCTCTCCAGCCCCAGGATGGGAACAGACAAAATCTCAGCGCAGTACCCAGCCTCTTGTTTGTTTGCTATGGAGTCCTCCATGCCATGGGCACATTTTTTGCTAATTTTGTAGTTGCCTTTATCAAATGGGGATTCGCAGGCGCCTTAGCCTTGATAAGTGGATTAGTCTCTGCGCTAAACAAGGAGGTGCGGGGCGTGGGGGCTGCGCCACAAAGATGTTTGTTTCCGGAAGAATGGAGCCTGCGTTCTCTGCCCTGTGCGGGGGCGTCTGAGATGCTGGAAGGGCCATCTGCGTGCCTTGTCTCAGAGCTTGGAGCTGCAGCTTAGAACTTGTTACAGAGTAACCAGGGAGCCAAGGGGAGGGGCTGGGACTTACTGGGGTGGGGGGAGACTTTGAATTCTTTCCAGGTATATGATCCACCTGGCTCAGCATGTTGAACACGGGAACACCTGCTTGGGCTGAAAGACTCCCGTAGCCATCCGCCCCTCTCCTCCCTCCCCGCCCTTCCCTTCCCTCTACCTTCCACTTTCCTAAGCCCTTCCCAGAGCTCCACTGTGACTTGGCTAGGCTTCAGGATCAGTTTGTCAGACTTCCCTAGTGCAACAGCAACGAATTTGCAAACCCTGGAACTCTGGAAGCAAGAGGTTTGTGTCTGCTCAAAGACTCTAGAATGTTCCTTGGGGGCTTCCTTAGCATTGGTGATCTCTGAGGAATGGCTATTTGGGGTCACGGGGCATCATCTAGTCACCCCAGTTTATAGCTGTGAGTGCTTCTCCTGGAGACCAGGAGCATTATCTTTAAAATGTATGCGAGCTCATCTTTGCTGTCAGAGGTGGGAGACACTAGCATCTGATCAAGTTGACCTGTGGTCTTCAGGAAGTTCCACCATTGTTAGCTTAGCCTGTGACTCTTCATGGCTTGTGATGACCTACCAGATGTTGAGACAGAGAGAGGAAGGAAGATTTCTGAGTGACCAAGACAAGTCACAGACATCAACAGAATCAGGGAAGACTCTGGAGCAGGCGTGCTCTTTAGAGGTCAAGGCAGGAGGCAGCCAGAAAGGTTTGCTGGGTAGGGGGTCAGAAAAAGTCCCTGCAAAACCTAGAGATGAAATAGAATACATGAAGGACGGGTGCTTGTCCCAAATAAACCGTGAAGGCTTGTTGAGAAAGTGGGGTGAGGGATCCCCAGTGGTTCCTTTTCCCTGACCCTTCTTAGTGTAAATGGCTGGGGTATTTAGACCTCTACTCTGCTGGCTGAGGGTGAGGGGATCAGAGGTGCTTTGAGAGAGAAGGGACGGGTGGAGCAGTGTCGCAGGCCCTCAGCTGGTCCTTAGCCGCTCAGTCTCCCAAGCCACCTCCAGCTGAGTGTGATTTTGCTATTTATTTACATGTAATTATTGCTATGAGGTGCAGATATTAACGCTGTCAAGAGCAATTTGCTCTGACATTTTCACTCCCTCAGTGCCCCCGCCACTCTTGATGGAGCCCAGGGCTCTCCCAGCTTAGCCGCCGAGCACCAGCTCGGTGGCCCGGCCCAGAACCACCCAGCCGGCAAGGAACTGCGTCAAAGAGTTCACCGGGCTCTTCTGCAAGCCCATTAAGCTTTGAAATTGAATTTGGTCTGGGAGAAGGTGGGTGCTCCTTACCCTCCCACCGTTCCACCAGCCAGGCTGGCTCAGGGCCTCCCAGCCCTGCCTTACACAGACAAAACTGGGGGGGGGTCACAAAAGGGCCTGTGCTTGAGGGCAGGGGGCAGGGCTAAGGGCTCGAGGATGGCAGAAGGCACTAGAGAGGATGGTAAAGACCTCAAGGGTCATTGTGAGAGAGACAGAATGCCTCAGACTTGGCCCCACAGATACAGCCTAAGATGGATGGGTCCACTCACTCTCTCCCTTACCATCTGGTCAGCCAACAATGGGTGGTGGCTGGGGTGACAGAGAAATCGTAAGGTATAGAGAAGGGGCTGGCCTGAGTTTCTCCCTCGAGACCCATATGGTGGGGAACACCTGTAATCCAAGTGTCAGGAGATAGAGTCAGGAGGCCAGCTTAGCTCCAGGTCAGTGAGAGACTCTGACTCAAAAAACATGGTAGATGGCCTCAGAAGAACTTATAAAGTTGTCATCCGGCTTGTCTCCACACCCATGGGTATCAGTGCATATGGGCACATGCAGGGAGAAGGGAAAAGAAAGGCAAGTGATCCTGGGGACAGGTGGCTCTACCCTTGTCATAAGGAGAGATTGCTCTGTAGCCAGTGAGGCCTCTGAGTCACTGTGGAGTAGGAACAGGAGCTGGGCTGGCCCACACTGAGTCCCTCCGATAGATGCTAGGAAAGGAATTGCCGTTTAGTTTATACCTTCCAGGTTCCAATCCCAGCTCCCCTAGTGACTGAGTGTGTTGATCTACATAAATCACTTAGCTTCCTGGAGACTCTGTTTCCTTGTCTTTAGAATGAAATCTTTGCCTTGTTTCTTAAAAAAAAAGAAAAGAAAGAAAGAAAAAAAAGAAAAAGATTTGTGTGTGTGGGTGTGTGTGTGTGTGTATGTACACATGCAGGTATGTACAAACCAGAGGAGGGCACCAGATCCCCTGGAGTTACAGTTATGGGGGTTTCTGAGCCTCCTGATGGAGATGCTGAAGACTGAACTAGAGGCCCTACTATGAGAACAGCAAGTGATCTTAACCATTGAGCTATTGCTCCAATCTCTAAACAGCCATATTTTTTCATTAGGCCCAAACTTCACTGGGTCAAGGCTATGGGATGGATGCTGACTTGTCTTTAATCTGACCAGGAGCTGTCCACAGAAGGCTGCTATCAGCATCCCAGCAGCCGGCCCATTTGGAGACATCTGATGGGTGGGAGGGACAGGCCCATTTCAGAACAATTGAAGTTTTGTGCATCTCTGAGCTGGTGTCTTTCTGGTTGGTGGGAAAGAGTGTCTTCCGACACATAGTAGGTGGGAAGGAGTGGCTTCCCGAATACAGTAGGTGTATAGCAATGTGAGCCTGTCAAGTTTCTGGGGCCAAATGGAAGAAGAAACTGGGACCCATGGGTCCTTTTGCCCTGCTGTGGGGAATTGGCCTTCTGGGCGAGCAGCAAGCCTGAGCCATCATGGCCATGGGTCCCTAACGCTCTGTGATGCATGCCAGCTTGTCTGCCCAGATACTAATGAGGCCTCACTGCCACCACTCAGTCCCTGCCACCACCAATCTTCATTCTTCTCTCTGACAATTATGAAGGGGACCCACACACACACACCAAGGGGAACTGTGGACCCCTCTCGCTTCCCTCCCTCTTCCCCTTCCACCCCTCCTTCCCCTCAGCCTGGCCAATTAGGCCCCTGACACCTGGAGCCGCTGACAAACTGTTTCTGTCACTTGCTCTCTGTCTTTCATTAGGGCATCGGAGGAGGGGGAGCGGGAGAGGGAGGGGAGAGAGATGGGATCTTTCATGCTTAGTAAGGCCGGCTACATTAATTACAAAACGGCCATTTGCCGCGTGAAACTCTGCTAATTAAATTTATGCAATCATTATCTTTAAATAGTCATATCTTTCCCAGCGATCGGCTGGTCTCTTCCTTCCCCAGCCCCTCTGCCACTGCTGCAAGCAGTCACTCTAATCCCCTGGCCGTGTTTATCCAGCCATCGGGGATGCTGTTCAATCTTATCCCCCTCTGTCCATCCCCACCCTACATGGACACTTCCAACCTTGGCCAGCCTAAGGAGCTATCCAGGGAAGGATGGCTTAAAAACCGCCTCCATGTTTCCATATCCAACCAGAAGTTTCTAGATATCTAGAGAGTAGCACTTTGTCAGCCAAGTTATCGGATGTGTATATGTTATTGACTTCCAGCAAGAGGTCATTCTGTTCACAACTCCGGTCCTGTCTCCCTGGCTCCTCAGGCTAGGGTGGGGTCCTCTGAGAATCTTCAGGATGGGGAGGGGGCACAAGCATGTCACTAGACCCGCTTCTTCTCATTTTCATTAAGCAAGCCTGGCTCGTGCCAGGGCTGGCCTGGAGAGAAACAGATCCAGTCCATAGTCCCCTCCTGAACTTGCTCATTCTGCAAAATGTTTGTTGGATACCTACTGTGTGCCGGGCACCTAGTCTGTCCTCAAGCAGTTCCTCCCATCTGGGCTGTTGTGTCTGGCCACAATAGAATATACGGCGTCAGAGCTGAGGAGGTACAGGGGATCCGTGGGTGTGTGGGGAGTTTGTCATATGCACAGCAGCACATAGGATCAGTGTCAGCCTGAGGAAGGGATGACTGTGGGGCTATCGGAAAACAGGGCTGCCTCTGTGAGGTGAGGCGCCAGCCAATAGGACCACAGCCTCCCTCTGCTGAGCCTTCAGCAGTCTCTTCTGATGCCAGGAAGACCTCCCAAATCCCACTTGCATCCCTCCTGATGCTAGCTCCCACCAGTCTCTTTCTCACTTCCTCTTTACTCCAAGGGACCTTGCCTGCAGCCCTTACCCTGACACACACACACACACACACCAAACTTACATGTGCTTGTGCACATCTGTGATGGACTCTTACACGTGCATAAGCAATGTATCCATGTACACACAGATAAACAGTGCCATGTACAGAAACACAAAAAGATTCTCCTCAGAATGTAATATACTCCCCTGTGCATACACGATCCTGAATACAATAGTCCTTTTTTGCACATACATGCACATCCAATGTTCACACATGCACACTGCTAGCAGCTAAGCAAACATGCACCCAGTACATACACATGTACATGCACATATAAGTCCTCACATACAGACACTCACATCCACGTCCATTTGCAGACAAAAGTCTCTATATGACAATCCCATGCGTACACACATACAGTGATCACGAATATACATGGCTAACAGCCATAACATGCACACATAGTATGCCCGTGCACACGTGTGACCCATACACAGCCCATACACAGGGAGTACACACACATAACTGAGTTCCTGAGCTGTCTAGTAAAGTAGACCCCAGCACAGGGACAGAGCAGAGCATTTGCCCCTTAGGTGATCTCAGACAAGCCCTGAGCTGAAGCTTCCTGATC
Source organism: Mastomys natalensis (assembly GCA_021653895.1). Classification (NCBI taxonomy): domain Eukaryota; kingdom Metazoa; phylum Chordata; class Mammalia; order Rodentia; family Muridae; genus Mastomys; species Mastomys natalensis. Next base: position 1,880,645 of record JAJTUV010000359.1, on the reverse strand, counting down.
TGCAGAGCAGACTCACTGTTTCAGAGAGTGGGTACCAGCCTTGACCGGAAGAGCTCTGGGAGAACTGGAGGGCGCTCTGCTTCAGCAAACGAAGAAGCTCACTGGAGGCTAGAGGGATGCTGGCACTGGGGCTGCCCTGTGAACATGGGAAGTGGGGGATGAGGTGCAGCCCATCCACACAGAGCAATGGCTGCTGAAGGGGCGGGGCAGGGGAGACCCGGGAGAAATCTTGTTTGGAAGTTCCAGAGTCAGCACCCGAAGCCCATTACAGCTGTCCACAGGGGGTGCAGGGGGGCGTAGATCCTCTTAGCAGAGAATTGAGAGGAGAGGAGCAGTGGTAACTGGCTGCCTGGGTGGGGGATTTCTCGCTTGCACTAATCCCAGCTGGGGACAGGCAGGGGGCCAGCATGGGGCAGGGGATGCTGCTTCTGTGTGTGTGTGTGTGTGTGTGTGTGTGTGTGTGTTGTGTGTGTGTGTGTGTGTGGTGGTATGTGTGTGTGTGTGTGGTGTGTGTTGGGGGATTGGAAGAGGGTGATAGAGACGCAAAGGTCTGCACAGGGGAGCTGGGGAATGTGGAAGTGAGAGGCTGTGGTGTATGTAGGTAAGTAGTGTGTGTGTGTGTGTATGTGTGTGTGTGTGTGTGGTGTGGTGTGTGTGAGTGGTGTGTGTGTGGTGTGTGTGTGTGTGTGGTGTGTGTAGTGTGTTGTGTGTGTGGTTGTGTTATGTGTGTGGTATGTGTGTATGTGTGTGTTGTGGTGTGTGTGTGTGTGTGTGTGTTGTGGTATGTGGTGTGTGATATAGTGTGTGTGTGGTATGTGTTGTGGTGTGTGTGTGGTATGGTGATTATGGTGTGTGTGTGATGTGGTGTGTTGTGGTGTGTGTATGGTGTGGTGTGTGTGATGTGTGGTGTGTGTGTGTGATGGTGTGTGGTGGTGTGTGGTGTGTGTATGTGTTATAATGTGTGTGATGTGTGTGTGTGGTGTGATGTGTGATGTGTGTGTGTGTGTGTGTGGTGTGTGTGTGTGTGGTGTGTGGTGTGTGTGTGTGTGTGTGGTGTGTGTGTGGTATGTGGTATGGTTGTGTGTGTGTGTGTGTGGTGGGTATGGTGTGTGTGTGTGTGTGGTGTTGTGTGTGTGTGTGTTGTGTGGTTTGCACCCCATGTCTTTGCCCAAGTGACTGAGGCTATGTTTCAGGGCTACCTTAAGTAGCAACAGCAGTGATGGCTTGTAGGCACCTGGTGACCATTAGTCATCTGGGATATTAAAAATATTTCCAGTACCCAGAGAGGTACCCACCGGTGGATGGCCGAGGAAGAACAGAGATTGGACTGCATCTCTGCTCCTTTGCCATGTGCTTGGACCCAGGGCTACCCCAGCTAAACCCAGTCTGAGGGTTGTCTCTGGTCCTTCAAGACATTTTTGCTTATCTCCAACAAATCCTGCCTTCCATTCCTGGCCATAAAACAGGCTGTCTCCTGAATATCCCCACTCTGGCCTGGCCACTTTCAGAAGTCAGGGTCATGAGCCAAGGGTAGAGCTGGATCTGTGACCAGTTTTCTCTGTGCCACATCAGAGACTCCTTCATGGCCAAATACAGTCAGAGGATGGGAGTGGGGGTGCGTGGGCGGCAGTAAGGTCCTTACCAAAATGTGTGTTCAGGGATAAAGGGTGTTCTCGATGCTGAAGAAGGTCTTAAGGCCTGTTGGGAGTCAGAGGAGAGTCAGAAGAGAGTCATACCGTCTGTGTGGCTATATGTGTCTGTACCAAAGTAGGAGTTTCTGAGCAGCCCAAGACTAAGAGACCTCATAGACTTGCCCCAAGTCCTCCCAGGCCTCCTCCTCTCTAATGAGGGGGTGTGGTTTGCTGAAGTGACTGGCACCTTCTCCCTTTTGGAAACGTGCAGCCAACTTCTAGGGGGAACACATCTCAGAGAAGAGCCAAGCTAAAAAGGACACACTCACCCAGGTGGCTGGAGAAGGGTTCCCTTTGTCTGCTCTCTTAGGTTCATTGCCATCTCAGGGGGTTTGAGACCCCTCCTTGCTCCTCCATTTTAACCCAGGTTTTAGCAGAGGCTTGCAGGGAGGGAGGACTGGCTAACTGGATTCTAGGCACATTCTCACATTAATCTTCCAGGACCCTTTTCCCATCATAGAGATGAAAAGACTGAGCCCTAGCAGGTTAAAGAACTTGCAGCAGGAGTAGGGATCAGGGCATAGTGGAGTCCTTGATTTGGTCTTGAGTCCCTAAACTAAAATAACTATTCCCAACCATGGGAGCTTGTCATCACAGCATTTGCCTGTGGCTGCAGGGTTCTGTTTACCTGTGTGTGGAGTTTCAGGGCAGCCTGAGACTACACGAGCCCGGATTTGGTAGGGCAGTTGTGAGTTTGAGGCCAGACTGGACTAGAGTGAGAACAAACACCCTCCAGGCTCCAAAAGGACCCCAGCTTTTTTGCCTTTAGCTGATCTAGGGCCCTTGGGGAAAGGATCTTACTTCTCAAGGTCTCAGAGGAGCAGCTTCTAACCTATAGCTGGTCATAGGGTTCTTTGACCTAAGGTAACCCCCCTCATTTACCTTCTCATTCCCAGGCCCCCTCTCCCCCTCTCCCTACCACCCAGAGCCTACCACACAGCTTTTGGTTTAGTATGGCACCTCTAATTTCAGTTTTACTCCCCAAGCCACACTGGGTTATCACAGAGGGTGCAGAGCTCCAAGCTCTGGCTCCTCGGTCCCAGGCCCTCAGGCCAGCTCAGGAACGGAGGGAATTAATTACATTCTCCCATCCCCTTTTAAAGTAGGGGAGCACATCAGGGCGTCCACAGAGGAGAGGTTGTAGCACAGAGGCTGTGGAAGGGGGGGCCCACCCCTGAAAGCAGCAGGCCTCTCCCCAGGGGCGGAAGGGGGTGGGTGAGGCTGGCCCCTTATTGATTTAGCCAGGTTCAGGCTGGGACTGATTTGGGGTAAGGGGTGGGGGTGGAGTACTGGGGGTCTGGGGGGAAGGGGGAGGGGAGGAAGAGAGAGGAAGGTAAGGCTGTCAGTCAGGCTGACGGACAGCCCGAGATTTGCCTTCAGATAAAACCTTACAGATGTGGAGGTCAGTATTGATTTTGAGTTAGTAACGGTACCTTACCAAGAAGTAATACATTAGTGAAAGCAAGGTCACCAGGAAAAAGCAAACCCCACCCGGGAGAGGCCTCGGCATTCCTGAGGGGGTGTACATTACCGCATCAGACCAGGACTTCCTCAAGTTCAAAAGTGTGCAGGCCCAGACCTCCGCTGGGCCTCACTGTGGGCAAGATGCTTCCTTCCTCTGTGGCACAGAGGGACTTTTTTGCAGAGGTCCCCAGGGCTCTGTACCATCAGGGCTGGGAAGACCCTGGGGAGCACCAGCAGAGAGGTCAGAGACCCAGGCACAGACCCCAGAGTGGCTGCTGGCCAACTGTGTCAAAGCCAAAGGGCGTCTTACCCCTGGTGCCTCAGTTTCCCCATCTACAGACCAGGGCTAGAAAACCCATTTGCTTGTGGAACCAGTGCAGTGACCTGGTACAACCCTGGCTGAGGTCTGTCCTCTATGGTGGCTGCCCGGGCTCTCTTAGGTTGTGCCCTGTCTGTTGCCTGGGAAGTTACCCTCCTGCAGATGAAATGGAAACCATTTGATCCAGGAGCCTCCAGGGACTCAGAGTCACCATTCACACCTACCCCAGATGTGGATTTGATTTGATGTTCCAGGCCAAATCCCATTGAGCAAATCCCATTATGGGAGAAAGCTCCCTGGGCTGAGCTGTCTGTGAGCTGGCATGGTCTATGGCCTTCAGAGCCATCGGGCACAACACACACCCCTTCCAACAAAGAGCTGCGGGAGGCCTCGCCCCTCCCAGGTCTCCTTCCTGTGTAGCCCTGGCTGTAGACCCAGCTGGCCTCGAACTCACAGAGATCCCCTTTGTCTGCCTCCCAAGTGCTGGGATTAAGAGCATCCAGAACCGTGCTCGGTTTAAAATATTTTTTAAGAAGAGTTCATTATTTTCCATTTTACTCATGTATATGGGCCTTCAAGGCTGTATATGCAGTGCCTGAAGAGACCAGAAGAGGGCACCGGATCCCCTGGAACTATAGTTAGAGGCGCCTGTGGGCCACCTGATGTGGGTGCTGGGAACCAAACGAGTCCTCTACAAGAGCCATCAGCCCCCGCCCCCTCAATGTTCATCTTTTTGGCCGTTTCTTAAGTTTGCTTAGGTGTGTTCTCACCATAAGGTCTTCTCGACCTAGAAAGCCCTCTGCTGAGCACATCTAGAATGGCCGGTTCTTTTGGATTTGATGGCTATGAACAATTTGGTCAGGTCTTCTCTGAGCCCGCCCCTCCCCCATCCCACTCCCCTTCCCTGTGGCCCCATGCCTCCACAGTGGTCTCCAGTGGCAGAAGTTACGCTCTTTCTCTGTCTACATATTTGATTGACAGCTCTGAGAGGAAGCTGAGATTATTCTTCAGAATGTCCTAGTGATTGGCTTAGGATCAGGTATGTGATAAATGCCCAAAAAATAGCATTAGAGCCCTATGTGTGAATTCAGCGAGCACTTCTGCGCTCACTGTAGGCAGCAGACCAGAAGCACACACTGAGGCTGCAGAGAATGACGGCGCATACTTTGGGCCCACAGCAATGGTCCCATGGCACATGCTTTGGATACTAAATGAGTCCATGAGTGTCGTCTGCCTCAGGGAATACAATATTGCTGGGTCACAATGGGGTCCAAGAAAATGGTCCGGCAGAGAAAGCTCAGACCGCAAGAAGCCCTTGCTGGAGCCCTTTGGCGTTCTTGGGTGACAGTCAGTTCTGGCCACTATCCTGTGTGAGTGTCGTACAGATATGTGTATATGAGGTCTCTGAGGCACCACCTCCTCTCTTTATCTTCCTTTCTCCTTTCTCCCTGCCCACCATCTTTTCTGAGCTGGCCATCTTGGTAAAGGGCAGTACTAGAAAATCAAGTTGGGTCTCAACCTTCTCCAGGAGACTTTTACGTGTTCTGAAAGAAGGGAAGGAGCTGGTGAGGTGATTCCTGGGGCCCAACTTCCTCCAAGGAGAAGCAGGCTCTGTCTGGGGGGGGGGGGGCAGGAAGACCGACAGTGTCATCAATTAGGTAGGAGAGTGGGATCTTGATTGGGAATCAAACACCACTGGGAGCAGTGGGGTCTCCCAGACCCAGATCCCAAGTGTACCCTGGAGTCCCTGCATTAAACTTCATGGCAGGTTTCCCAGGCTTGGGACACCCATCTCGAAGATTGGAAAGGCACAATGCTCAGATGTCTCCACATTCTAAAGCCCAGTGAGTGCTCTGCCTTGATCCTGCCCTGACAGAGATGCCAGGGGCAGGGTGAGTCTGTGACCTAGGCAGATAGCACAAAGTAGTCCAGGTGCGTCCACCCAACCTCAGACCTCCCTTCAAACCCCTCCAAAGTCATAGAATATTTTTGCCATCTTGGAGGGGTCCACGGGGTTCCATCCAACCTAAAAAATTATCCTACCAGCAGAACCTGTGGCGAGCCTGCCGTGCCCTGCCCTTAGCTCTGGTTTGGACCAAGTACTCAGTTTACAAAGTTTAGGTATCAAAGGTGGTGTTTCATTCCCCCTTCCGCTGGCTCCCCAAGAAATGAATGACTGCATGACCCTGGGGTGAGACCCTCCAAAGGGCTTGGATGAGCCAGCTTGGTCTTTGTGAATCTGTGGCTGGTGATCTTGGCCATGAATCAAGCCCTAGCCTGCTGGATCCCTGACCACTGGCTATGAGGTATGGTGGAGACATTGCTCTCCATGGACCTCCGTGTTTTTATCTGAGAAATGGGTTCTTAGCTCTGCCCCACATGTCTCCATAGTTCTTTGGATTTGAGACAGCATGTCGGTGAATGGCTAAGAAGAGGTTTGAAGGGAGGGGCAACTGAGAACAGGTCCTATTTCTGCACCTCTTAGTCAGGCACAAGGCAGAGCATGTCCCCGGCAGAGATCCCCTCATCCTCCTGGCCTCTGACTCAGCCACCCTTACAATCCCTTTCCCTGAGACTTCAGAGGTCATGGGATTTCCAGGCTGTCCACACCCCCTCAGACACACAGCTGTTAGGTATGAGGGCTCTGTTCTATCCAGGGTTTATAGGACCTATGTGTCTGCCCTTGACCTGTTCTCCTGTCCCAGAGCCTATGTGGGACAAACCACTGGGAAAACCACCTCGCCCAGGGTCTCTTTCCTATACGGTGGCATCTTTAGGAGATCACTGGAGGCCTGGGGCCTGCAGAGCAGGTCTTTGAGGCTCCACCTATTTGACCCCTCTGGGTGACTGTGCCCTCTCACCCTGTAGGGTCATCACTGCACCATCAATCCCCACTGTCCCAGGAATTCTTGGTGGCAGGTCCCACCTTCTCCAAAGCTCCTTTGGATCCCTGGCAGTCTGGGTGCACTCTGAGGATTCCACAGCCAAAAGCTGTCTCTATCAAATGCTTCAGTGCTTGTTCTGTGCTTCGGGGGCCTTCGCTCATTGCCAAGATCTTTCCAGTCACTCTTCCACTGGGACAGAGGCCCGAACTCTGCTCTGAAGTTCTGTGGCCTTCAGCCTGGGGTGTGGGGATAGACTTGTCACCAGTAATTACTGAATGACTAAGTGAGCACCCTAGTGGCTCAACATCTATCCTTCAGGGTGAGTTTGCAGAATCTGGGGGTCCCACAGGCCAAGCAGGGTCCTGGGTGAAGGCCAGAGACAGCAGGGGCCAACAGTCGCAGAAGGGTCTCAGGGAAGCTATTTTTAAAAAGCGTGGGCCCTGGGCTGGCAAGATGACTCAGTGGGTAAAGGCACTTGCCACCGAGCCTGACAACCTGAATTCCATCCCCAGTACCCACATGGTGGAGGGAGAGGACTGATCCACCATGAATTGTCTTTTGGTTGCCACACGCAGGCACCCACACCTACACCCACAAAAATAAATAATGAAGTATTAGAAGCACAGGCTTTGGTCTTTGGCAGAGCAGAGGCAGGAGCTCAAAGTCCAGAAAGTCATGAACAGTACCTGGTCTTAAACACAACAAAGGTGTGGGGTCATTAAACCAGGAAGACTACCTTGTGCGTGTGCGTGTGCGTGTGCGTGTGCGTGTGCGTGTGCGTGTGCGTGTGCGTGTGTAGATGGGATATCCCAGTGTGATGGGGGAGGCACGGCTCTCTAGCCACTGGAGGAAAGCTGTGATTGTTGAGACACCATTATCTAGTTAGGGCACTGAGGAACGCATGCCTCGGTTCACACACACATTAGTTCATTCATTCATTCATTTGCCCCTTTAGCTGATAGGCCTAGGGTATCCATTAGCTAGTGAGTGCATTTGTTCATTCATGCATTCCTTCATTCATTTATTCACCCCCTTCAGCGGATAGCCCGTGATGCTTTTTATCTAGTTAGTCAATTTATCTCTCATGCATGTGTTCATTCATTCATTCAGCCTGTCAGTCTGTCAGTCCATCAGTCAGTCAGTTAAGCATCCCTGATAGGCTCTACGTGCCCCCTACCTAGTTAGAGCCCATTCACTCATTCACTCATCCATTCATCCACTGATTCATTCATTCACTAACTCATTCACTCATTTACTCACTCACTAATTCATTAACTCACTCACTCATTCATCCACTCATTCCTTCATTTATTCACCCATTCATTTACTAATTCATTCATTAACTCACTCATTCACTCATTCATTAATCTAACTGATAGATCAAGTGCCTTGTATAGTTAATGCATTTGTTAATTCACATATGTATATACCCACTCATTTATGCACTCATCCATTTCTTCACTCTCTCAGTTGATAGTTCAGGATGGCTTTTATGAAGCTAGTTCATTTATTCATTCATCCATGCATCCATTGATTGATTGATTCATTCATTCATTCATTCATTCATTCATTCTGCTGATAACTTCAGGGTACCTCTTATCTAGCTAGTGTCCTCAATCGTTTGTTCAGCTGATGGGTCCGGGATTCCCCTTATGTAGTCATTAAATTATCATGCATGTTTGTGGGCGTTCATTCAGCATTCATCTATCTAGCTGATAGGTTCAGGATGTCCCTTGTGTAATCAGTTCTTTCATTTCTGCCTTTATCCATTGGTTTATTCATGCATGCACTCAGCGGAAAGTAGAGGTAACCCCTCAAACTAGGCCATAAGGGACAGAGAAGTGACAAAGGGCCTGCCATGCTTCTGGAGCTCCTGCTGGGAAGCAGCCCCTTGGGCTTGCACTTGGGCAGGGAAAAACACTGGAGATGAACTCCCATCTCCCGCACAAGGCTGTGACATTGCTGAGGCTTGCCTTGGGCCTGCGCGTGTAGTGTGTACTCACTGAGCTGCTGTGGCCCGATCCCTGCATGCTAGTGCCCTGGGGTCCAGCCTCTGGCACTGCCTGTCTCTCCTGCAGGTCATGAGCATTCTGAGCAACCCAAGCGCGGTGCCTCCACAGCCCCAGGCCGACTTCTCCATCTCCCCGCTGCACGGAGGCCTGGACTCTGCTTCCTCCATCTCAGCCAGCTGCAGCCAGCGGGCCGACTCCATCAAGCCAGGAGACAGCTTGCCCACCTCCCAGTCTTACTGCCCACCCACCTACAGCACCACTGGCTACAGTGTGGACCCTGTGGCTGGCTACCAGTACAGCCAGTATGGCCAAAGTGAGTGCCCCTTCGTTGCCCATCTCCAAGGGGACTGACTTATTCCTGGGCAAGGCGGTGGTCAGGGTGGAGGGTATCTTTTTCTTTAAAAAGAAATTTAAAATTATTTTATATTTCATGTGTATGAGTGTTGGTGTACCATGTGCATGCAGTGCCTGCAGGGGCCAGAAGAGGGCATCGGATCTCCTGGAACTGGAGTTACAGATAGTTGTAAGCCATTTTATGAGTGCTGGGAACTAAGCCCAGGTCCTTGGCAAGAGCAGCCAGGACTCTTAACTCCTGAGCCATCTCTCAAGTCCTCTTTTAAAATTTAAAGTAGTTTGTCTGTGTCTGTGTCTGTGTCTGTGTCTGTGTCTGTGTCTGTGTCTGTGTCTGTGTCTGTGTCTGTGTCTGTGTCTGTGTCTGTGTGTGTGATGTATGTGAGTGTGTGTCTGTGTGTGTGTGTGTGATGTGTGTTGTGCATGTGTTTGTGTGTGATGTATATGCATGTATGTCTGTGTATGGTGTGTGTGTGTGATGCATGTGTGTGTGTGTCTGTGTGTGTGTGTGTCTATGTGTGGGGTGTGTGTGATGCATGTTGTGTCAGCATGTGTGTCTGTGTTCTCTCTCTCTCTCTCTGTGTGTGTGTGTGTGTGTGTGTGTCTATGTGTGGGGTGTGTGTGATGTATGTGAGTGGGGGCACGTGAGTGAAGGTCAGAGGACAATTTGGGGGCATTGTTTCTTTTTTACCTTTACATGGGTTCTGGGAATCAAATTGAGGGTCACTTTCCAGGTGGGAAAACGGAGGTCCATAAAGGAAGCAAAGGTGACCCAAGATGTTCTGAGCTGGTCGTCAGATGCAGTGGCTCACCTCTTGGTGAGGACACTCTACCCATGAGCATGGACTCATGTACACACACACACACACACACCACTTCCATCTCAGGAGCCACAAATGCCCCTACAATCTCTCGAGGCCACACTTTTTAAGGAGAAAGGGCAGGATTCTTTTCTCAGCATTTTCTATCTTACCCAGTATACCCAGATCACGGTTTGACACAATCCACACATGATGCTCAGGAGATACTTCGTATTCTTTTGTTCAGACTCTGTTTTTGAACCCCAGTGGTTTTTGTTGCTGTCCCTTTGGTGGTACTGGGAATCGAACCCAGGACCTAGCCCAAACTAGGGACGAGGAATACCACCAAGCTCCATCTCTTACTCTACTTACTTTATATTACTCCACTCTACTTACTTTATATTTGAGACAAGGTCCACTGAGATGTCCATAGTGGCCTGAACTCACTCTGTAGCTCATATGGGGCTTGAATTTACCATCCTTCGTCAGTACTTAAAACTCATGAAGGTACACATTGGGGACACAGCGCTGCACACCCAAGCCTTTCTAAACAGACTCTAAGCTTTTCAACATGAACCAACTAAATTAAAGGTCAGCTTTTACATTTATTTAAATGACATAAAACTAGGTAAACATCTGAGAGTCTGCTCCCCTTGGTGCTAGGCACAGGTCAGGTGTAGGACAGTTAGCAGCATGTGGCGTGGTGTGACGTGGGGGCAGTACAGTGGGGGGCGGGGTCTGCCCCCCTTCCCCCTGTGCGTGGCATTACAGTAGGATGGCTGTATGCAGAGCTCTATTCTCTGCACAACACTCCTCTCAAGTCTCCAGGGTCCCACATACCCACTCCAGCCATTGTCCCCTTGGTGTCTTGGCTTGGTATAGCAACAGCAGACTCTCAGACCAACAGCTGGGCAAGCCGGGCTTGGCCACAACCTCTGGCCGCCGACTGATGGGGCCAGCAGCAGGGCAGGCCCAGACAGGATGGGGGAGCCAAAGGTCACAAGGCTGCCCTCCCGCCACCTTCCAGCAAAGGCCTCACCTGCTGGTGTCAAACTAATCAGGAGGGTGTGTGGAGAGAGTGGGGCCTCCAGCCTGAGGGCACCCTCTCCAGCTGCTGCCTGGTTCTGCTACACTGACCTCTGCTTCCTGAGGCCCCCAGCCCACTGCAACCTCATGGCCTTGGCCTCCACGGTTAAATGAGGGCCAGCTGTGTGGGCCTCTACCTCCCATGTGCCTATGTGCAAGCTTGCATGCGTGTGTGCAACATGGGATTGTTACAGTCCAAGTGTCTGTGCGCACACTGTGTGCAAGCGATGGGGCATGAATAATTCAGCAGCTGCAAAGTGCCCGAATCTTTCCAGATAAGTGAGTTGTCTGTGTGTGTGCGTGCATTCGTGTGTGTGTAAATGTGTGCTGGATGTAAGTGTGTGCATTTACATGTAACTGTACACGTGTACATATAAATCACAGTTCCTTGTACACATTGCATATGTGTATATGGCTTTGTAGGAACACACACGACACACATAGGTGTGAGAGTATGTGGTAGAAATATGCACACGTTTACATTTTCATAGGTGGGTTCTGATAGGCCGATGTGTCTATATGTGTGTGTGTTGAATGTGTATGACCAATATGCAGATAGGTGTAGTTGTGTGCACATGTCTGTTTTGGCATGTGCCTGTACTTAAAGGTGTCTATGATTAGGCATGCTTGGATGCTTGTATGAGCATGATATGCCTGCCTGGGTGTGTCCATATGCTGTGCCTGAGCATGATTGTGTATGCAGTTGTGTGTGTGCCTATGGGTGTGCAGGACCACACGTGTGAATGTGTGCGTGGCAAGCACAGTTCTACATGATCATCTGTGAGCAGGATGCACCAGTGTGCATGGGAGCCCTTCCACGCGGTCCCTGGCTGACCCCCTGACCTAGCGCATGTTCTCAGTCCAACACAGGACACACATGCTCTTGATAAAACATTTGAGAGCAGCAGCGGCAGCGTGGCCAGCCCCGGGCAGGCGTTAGTCACACCCGGAGCCTGGAGCCCCTGCCCTGCTCCAGGGCGCCTGCCCAATTCGGAAATAAAATTAACCCCAAAGTCAGCGTGGGGGTGGTGGGGGAGGGGGATCAAAAGAGAAGGGGCCCAGGAGGCCAGAAAGGAGAGGCAGTTGCCCTCCCTCTCCTTCCTCCCTCCTCCCCTCCTTTCTCCGCTCCTCCTCCTCTGTTACTGCAGGGAGAGCTCAGGGCTCCTCTATAGGGCCATCTTGTCTTCAGCCCTGCCCAGACTCCACTTACTGAGGCACTTCGCCACCATGTGTCACCATGGCACAAAACACACAGCCAGCCTCAGCTTTCCCACCTGCAGGATGGGTCTGGGGATGAGACACATCCTCTCAGCAGTTTCCGGTCACACTGCCTTCTTTTCTGTTGACATTCTGGAACAGCCAAAGGACATGTCGCATTGCCATTAACCACCAGCCATCATCCTGAGCACACGTAAGGCCAGGTTCTCTAATAAGCTTGGAAAGTCACACATCCTGGTCTCCTCTGTGTTGGTCCTGTCACCTGCTGCCTCCTGTCCCATGCTCGAGTTTAGCCCACGCAGTTCTGTGTGAAATACGTGTTCCTGGGTCACAGAGCTTTCACACCCCCTGGTCCTCAGTTTGTTAGGCTCAGAGAGGTAGAGTACTGTTTCCAAGGACACACAGCAGGGCAATTGTGGTTCGGCTTCCTTACCTCAAAGCACAGGTTAGCCAGTCTTGGAAAGACACTTGGCAGTGATTGGTACACATTCTACTATATGCAGATACTTGTGTGTGTGTGTGTGTGTGTGTGTGTGTGTGTGTGCAGAGTCAAGGTGTAACTTGCTAAATGCGTGTGCAGGGAGGGAGGAGAAATAATTGTTAGTTGGTGTTCCCATCTCCACTGCTACACAGAGCTGTGTGCGTGCTTCTTCTCGCTGTCTATTACAGAAATAGCACCTAGAGAAGTTACTAGAGAGGTGTTGATGGGCGGGGTGGCCACACCTGCATCCTGGTCTTCAAGAGCCATTTCAGGTGTGTTGGAAACACGCATGTAAACCAACTCCTATGCAGCAGACCCCGCCCCCCCCCCCCCCCCGGCTCCTAGAGCCTCTCGCCTTCCCAGAGACACCTTCGCGTCTTCCGGCTCTGGCCATGTCCGTCCATCTGCCCGTCTCTAACTGTCCCTGGAGTGGGTGGGGGCAGGGGGCAGGGATGGGGCACATGGTAGATTAATGTGGCCCCGGTGTTCCCAGAGGCCAGGGCTGTCCTAATGATGGGGCTGATAGAACGTCGGAGTGTGAAGAGAATTTTAATAGATCTGACAACTCTAATAAGAATTTGTGTCTGGAAGGGTCCTCCTCTGGGGCCGCGCTCTGACGAGCTACTGATGGCTGGGATCTGTTTACTGGTTGGCATTGCTGGCCCAGCTCCTGCCAACTCTTGATTAATGTAATTGGAGACGTTCAGAGCCCAGGCGGGGTGTGAGGCAGGAATAGGGAGACAGAGGGACAGAAGGACACCAAGGGCTGTTGACAGAGTCCCTAATGAGGAATGTCACCTTCCTGTCTTCTTGCCCAGACTTTTGGCTCTACCCTAGGAAGAGGCAAGCAAGCCCTACAGTTGGCCCATTGGGTGCTCTGGAGATTGGGGGAGGGGGGCTCAGCAGGAAAGTTTGGCTTCTGGATGCTTCCTTGCCTACCTCAAAGGGGGAAAGCTCCTACTGTGTGCTGGGGGAGGGTAACCAGGGAAGAGGCACAGAGTGGGTAGAGGTGCCAGAGAAACGATTCTTTATTTTGTTTTCACTTTATTTATGTGTGTATGTGTTCATGTGTGTATGTGTTCGTGTGTGTGCAGTTGTGCCTGTGGAGGTCAGAGGTCAGGCTGAGGGCTCATCTTCAGACACTATTCACAACATCTCTCACGGGCCTGGAACTTACTAAGCAGACCATCAGGCAGGTTCTCTGTTGAGCCCCAGGGATCCAGACACCTCTGTCTCCCCTGTGCTGGGGTGCAGACACCTGTGTCTGGTTTTTCTGCATGGGCTCTAGGGATCCGCTTTTCACATTTGAACAGCTTGGTCAACGGAGCCATATCCATGGGTGTCCACAGTCCACTCTGGGCTGTGCCTCAGTTTTCACATTTTTCAAGTAGAAGCCGTCCTGCCCGAGGCACAGAACTCACGTTCCCTTAGTATACAGTAAGTGCCGACCAAGTGTGGGCTCTGCCTTTCCTGTTATCCTGGCTCAGTGATGGACCTCTTAGCCCACCCGGAATAACTACAGTGATAGTGTCAGGGTCCAGCATGGGGTAGACTGAGGCAAAGTAATCCACAGCCCCTGTGACTAAAGGAAGGTCACCTGAGGTGATGTGTGCTCTTGGTAAACCTTGCCTGAAGTGGAAGAGGCTCAATGTGGACATGCGGAACAAAGGGCCTCAGTCTTGAGTGCTGTATGCACACCAGGGGCCATTGCCAGGAATGCTCACACCCCAGGGTCATTCCCAGGGGCTGCTGGTGAGGCCCAAGGCTACGGAGCTGTCCCCAGGCTGCCTGAGTCTGAAAGCGTAAGAGGAACCAGCTGATTTTAGTTAGAGTCGCTAAAGACCTTGGCTCTACGTTCTGTCAGACAGGGACAGGGGACAGTCACACTACCTGGCTTATATGGCTGGAATAATACCTAAAAGTACCCCGAGTACGGGATTGGGAGCAGGATAGCACAGGGCTAACTCTCTGAGGCTTCTGCTTCTATCTCTTCAGTGTCTGTCACCCCTCTAAGAGGTGGCTTACTGATCCATGGACCCTGACACCCAAGGAGACATGACAGTGTGGCCAGAGCTTCAGCTAGAACTGGGAACTCCCCACTCCCCACTCACAGCCAGGCAAGGCTGGCTACAGCTGCCTCTGCCCTGCTTCCTGGGAGCCTGAGACTGAGCGACTGATGTCAGGAACTCAGCACAGAACTTTCCTCCACCTCCCCACCGTGAGCCTGGCTGGGGAGACACACACAAGATTCAAAGACACCCCAGGACATTTGCACAACCTTTAGGAGTTGGGAGGCTTGTCCTGAGCCTTCTGTGACAGCATGTTTAAAAACATTATCTGGACCTCAGTTTTCAAGTAGGTAAACGAACAGAAAGGAAGACCAGTTTGTTCAAAACCTCATAGCTGGGAATATACCCAGGAATGATCACAGCTTTCTCTGTGCCACCGCCACAGGTCACATTTCTTCTAGGTCTAAGCTCACAAGCAGTACACTGTACCTTCAGACTATGTGTGTGTGAATTCTATTAACTTTCCCTGCACTCTATCCCATGATACAAACCAGGAAACTGAGGCTGAAGTGGTGTGCCCCAGGTCACACTCAAGGGTGGCAGGCACGGGGTTTAAATCCAGGACAATTGAGACTGTCCTTCTGGTCTCCTTGACCTAGCCCTCAAGCTGTGTCCCTTGTATCCTGGCTCTACCTCTGCCTTCCCTGCTTTAAGCTTGGGGAAGCATAGAGAAAGTCTACAGGGCGCTGGTAACAGGGAGCCTTGTGACTCTTCACGCATAGCTTTCTATCTTCCCCTCTGGCCTAGCTGTGCATGAGGGTCCTGTGGGAGTGCACTGGCTACAGTCACAACACCTAAAGGGAACATCCCACACCCTGGGAGGCCTTGGCCACATGCCTGTTCAGTGCCTTAGTCAGGAAAGATTTCTGCTAGAGCTTCCATTAGGACAGATCCAAGTGCTTTGCAGGCCGGCAATTGTAGCTGCACATGACACACCTGTGTCTTCCTCGAGTAGTGAGCTCTTGTTTGCAGGACTATGCGTGCATGGGTGTTCCCACTTGTGCATCTGTTTACAAGGGGCAAAGGGCTCACACAGGTGTGTGTATGCTTATTGGTATATGTGTGTACATTTGTGTGTGTGGTATGTGCACGTGTGTGCGTGTCCTGAATGGGCATGAGTAGGTATTGTTACATATGAACATTCATGTTATGGTCATCATAGCCTTGTGAAGATACTCATTTACCCTACACACAACACACACACACACACAAAATACTCATGTTCACACACATCCCCACCAATGCTAACCTGTCTTCTCTGGAGTTGACAGGCTCTGGGTCTCAGCTCTCGTGCTTTCTCCCGAAGGCCCTCTTGGCTCACTTGCAAAAGCCACTTTGATTCTTGTGCAAGGACCCTGCTGTGCCTCATGCATGCCTGCACGCAGAGTCTAGCAAAGCAGAGACCTTTGTCCTCATGTTACCTGGACTCACTCAGCTGGGTTCAGTGGCCAGGATATGCAAATGGATTGAGGAGGGAAGCTTAATTCTCTACCAAAAACTGGGATGTGTGAGTGTACTTCCCTGAAGAAGCAGCAAAAGAGCGGACAAATAATAGACATTGAGTAAATATTTGCTGAGAGGTTGGAAAGGAGATTGGTGAGGGAAAGAGGGTGGAAGAAGGATGGAGGGGGGTTTCATTTTATTTTTGTTACTGTGTCAAATACCCTGACCAAAAGTAACTTAGGGACAGAAGGGGTTCATTTTACTTACAATGACATGTTACAGTTCATGATAACAGGAAGTCAAGTCAAGAACTTGAATTGGTCACATAACACACACACTGAGGAGCAGAGAGAAACAATGTATTCATGCTGTCTACTTACTTGCCTTTGGCTGGCTTCATTCTTATACAGCTTAGGGTTCCCTGCCTAGGGAATGGTGTCACCCACAGTGGGCTGCATCTCTTAATAACCAATTGGCAGTCAAGACAGTTCTCCACTGACATGCCCACAAGCCAACCTAATCTAGACAATTCTCCAACTGACGTTCACCTCTCAGGTCATTCTAGGTTGTGTGAAGTTGACAATAAAAATTAGCCAGCAGAGGAAAGAGGGACAGATGGATAGATGATCAGAAGGATGAATGGACAGAAGAATGGGTAGATGAATAGTGTGAATGGAAGGACAGACAAGAAGACTGGCAGGTGTATAGATGGAAGACTATGTGTATGGATGAATATGAAGAAGAACGGATGGTGGGAAATGGATAGATGGATCATTAGGTTTGGTGGGTAATCAGATGGAAATGGATGGATGGGTGGGTGGGTGGATGGATGGGTGAGTAGATGGGAGGAGTGAAGGATAGATGGTTGGAAGAAGGATGGAGTGGTAGATGGATGAATAGATATATGAATGGGCAGAAGAACTGAAGGAAAGGAGACTGGATGGATAGATTGGTAAGATGGATGGGTAAACAGATGAATGGATAGACAGAAGATGGATGGATGGATGAGATCTGAATGGAATGGTGGTTGGATGGACAGATGGACACAAGGATGAAGGTGAAGTGGAAGAATACATGAAGAGAACCTCAGTTTCTAGAAGCTTCTCTCTCTTTCCAGCTGCTGTTGATTACCTGGCCAAAAACGTGAGCCTGTCCACACAGCGCCGTATGAAGCTTGGGGAACACTCCGCTGTGCTGGGACTTCTTCCTGTGGAAACGGGACAAGCCTACTAGGGTCCCTGGGGCAACTTGCCCCATCCAATGGACCAGCCTAGCCCTTTCCAAGCCCTGAGTCTCCCCATCTCAGTCCCCTCATCCCCCTGGAGTGACGGAGGCCAGGGAAGAAACCCTTTCCCTTCCTACAGGCAGCCCTCTGGAGACGGACAACAGTGTGCCATTCACCCATGGTTAGTGATCCAGAGTGGCCTCCTGCCTCCCCCTCGTTCTCCAGAGAGGTTCCTAGCCATCCTGCAGTGGCCTCCAGCTCACACTCACCTTCTAGTGTCATGGCCTTGGTCCTGTCTCAGTGCAGAGATTGAGGCTCAATCTGAACCAAGCACCTAGTTATCAGAAGAAAATGGTGCCAAAGACAAGGCCCTGGAGTCCTTGACCTCTGAGTCCTGGGTGCCCTGCACAGATGCAGGTGGAGCTCATGGTGTCCTCAGTCACAGAGCTGGGAGCTCTCTCTTGCTTGGCATCAGGACTGCAGCCTCTTTCACTGGACACTGAGATAAGTCCCCAGGGTGTTCCCAGGGGAGAAAGCAGGTAACATCTCAGCTTTACCTAGGAATCCAGAGGACTTTGGACTGTCCTTACACACCCTGCTGAGCCATCCGGAGACCAGGAAGAGATTCTAGCAGGGGCTAGGGGACACAGAGGCAGAGGCTTGTTGGCCATGGGCTATCTCAGAGTGCCTGGTCCTGGTCTAGCATCAGGAGGTGCAGGACTCCTAGGCTGCAATCTGTATCAGAAGCTTGCCCACTGTATCAGGCCTGGCCAGCCCACAGAACCCATCAGTCTCCTCAACTGGCAGGAGAAGAGAAGGTCTTGAGGTGACAGGAGGCACGAGTCAGGCTCAGATGCTCTGAGTGCACCGAGCTTTCAAGTCCACACCCCTGGAGTTCTGCACACCATCTTGCTAGGAGCTGGGAACCTGCCTCATGCATGCTGATCCCCTGAAAAGGAGCCTCCATCTTCCAGCATGTAAGGCTCTTGATGCCAACAGCCTTCTCGGACCAGGCAGAATTGCTGGTCCACCCCAGAGAAGATGCTCCAGTCTCCTTGGCATCTCAGTGGAAGGCCATGTCTCTGGCCTTTTCGAATAGCATTTTTCAGTGATGGCTGCCCAGTCAGGAGGCTTCTGTTGCCGCATGGAGCACAGTGCGCCTTGGGCACTATTTTTAAGCCACCCCATCCCATCCCTCCCTCACTCCGGGAACAGAGGAAAATGCTAAAAGTCTCAGCAAAGAGGACAAGGAGCCTTCCCTAAGCACTCCAGAGTCTCCCTGGCACCCCCGCCCTCTCTTAGAGCTGGGTCTTTTTGAGGGAAGTGGACTGCTGAGCCCCCCACCTTCTATCCTCCGCAGAGCTCTTTATCTCCACTTATCAAAATTGCATCCATTTTTACCCTCTCCCTCGCTATAGCCTGCACCCGGACCACCCTCACCCAATGCTGGTATCCCACAGCGCCAAATCCAGAAACCCTGGGCCTGATTGTTGCCACCTGTACACATGAGACCACCCTGCTTGCCCAGTCCATGCCTCCTGCCCTCAGCCAGTAAGACATTCCTAGAGACAGGGGCTAGGGCTCAAACACCCACCTGATTTCCTTTTGCCTAGGATCTGAACCGGCAAGACACTGGGACACTTGTCTACATGAACACGTGACCAATGTACACCTATTTTTCATCTCTAGACCCATCATCTGAAGCCCGTCCCAGGCCATGACTAGGATGGCTTGTATCTGTGGTTTAGAGAAGTCTATTAATAACTGAGGGCAATCTGACTCTCTGGTAGCATCGAGCACCAGATAGACGGAGCTCCTCAGCTCTGTCCAGTTTCAACAGGAGGAGACTTTTGAGCTCTTCGAGGTCTGGACAGGAGGAAAGCCACGTTTCCCCCCTGGGGAACTCAGATTCTCCTTTTGAGCTTCTCACAGCTGCACCCCTTTCGAAGACCAAATGCATCTTCCTCCACATTCCTTGCCCCCTGGATGCTTGGCTCTGGATGCACCCGAGTCTCTGTTCACTTACTATACTTTAGGAGCAGGGACCTCAGGCAGACGACATCCACAGGGCCCAGTCCCAGCTGTGGGAGCAACATTCCAACGCCTGGACCAATCACAATGATCTGCCCATGAGGGTAACCACAACCAGAGACCTGCTTGGGAGAAAACGAAATGACGTCTCATTCCATGCCACGCCTCTGAACGCTCCCCCAAGTTGCCATCTTGGTATAAAATGGGACTTGTGTTCTGGGGAGAGCCTTGACCCCAACAGCTTTTCCTAACTGTCTCATGCTTTTGTGAATCTGTCTGCCTTGATCTGTAAAACTCAGCCTTGTTTGGGCAGCTTGCAACTTCACCAGCAAGGTGACGTCAGTTAGATGAGAGGCACCAGGCCTCTCTTACCATCCCTCTGGGGTTGAGCGCAGCCTAGAAGAAGGCCAGTTCCAGTGGCCAGGCTGGGCCAGAAACAGCCCCCACCCCCAATCCCTGTAAATAGAGTCAATAGCAAGATAAGAGGGGTGCCCTCCATGTCACCTCAAGTAGCTACTGGTTCTTCTGTGGAGGCCCCTCTGAACTCATATTGTATGGTAGTTGAAAATGTGATGTCGTGCTGTTTGTTTATAGAACATTGGCTTTTTATATATAAATCTATATACTTAAAAACAAAACAAAAACAAAAAAAATGGAAAGAAATCCCCACAGTGTGTATCGTGCTAGTGACGGGACCATCGGTAGGGATCTCATTGAGTGTTTGGATTATGTATTCCAGCCTTTCTTGGGTTCCTTCCTTTTTTTTTCCCTTTGTCATTCCCCTACTACCAATATGGTATCTCGGTCTCGCTATGGAAATGAAAGAGATGGCTTTAAGAGCCAGGCTTCTGCTCTGTTACGTTATATTCAGTTTAACTTTGCCCTTCTTTGAGGGGACCAGGAACGAGCACAGGAAACAGAAATTGGGAAGCAAGAGGGTAGGAGAGAAGAAGCAGGGGAGGAGGAGCTGGCCAGGGAGACAGGAGAGCGGCATGGTTTCCCAGCCAGATGATAGCTGTGGCCCAGGACAGAGCATGCTCCACCAGTCTGGTATTGTTTTGCATGGAAATGGTAGAATGTTCTAAGACATGGAACTAAGCCTTGCTGAGCGACTCCACAGTTGCTAAGAAGACTGTGTCAGTCTTCTATGAGGCTCAGATCCTCCCAAGCTCCTGGAAATGTCTCAGCCTGCAGGATGCTTCTCTAGGGTGCGCAAGCATCCTCACTTTCTACAGAAGCATCAAGCCAAGAACAAATGCAGGGGTACCTGGGCTGCCATGTTGAAATGCTTCAAGATACCTGTGCATTTAACCTTCCCTCTGTCTATGCCGACATGGGCAGCCCCCTGCTGGGAAAATGCCACCCTGTGCTGGCAAACATTCCTTCTTCCCAGTGACTGCAACATTGTTGCTTCAGTGTTTGGCTCAACCGTTTCTCCTCCAGTTTCTCCTCCATGCGAAGTGAGTATGTGTGCATGAGGGTGTGAGTGGGTTGTGCGCGTGTGGGCAGGTGTCTAAATATAAGCGCACCATAATTTATTCAGCTATATGGAGTAGTAGACTAGAAAGACAAACTGGTATTTGCTTTAACTACCTGCTGCTTGTAAGCGCTGCCTCTGTAACTCAGGCATAACTGTTATACATTAAAAGAAATTAAAAGCATCATGAAGGTTCTGCATCCTCAATTGACTGCCATCCTGTGGCTGGGGACCAGGGTGTCTGGGAACCACACGATGGGTTGGTGTGGGAACAAAACCGATAGAATAGAATAGAATAGAATAGAATAGAATAGAATAGAATAGAATAGAATAGAATAGAATAGAAAGGATAAATAGGATAGATAGGATGGATGAATAGATAGGTAGTAGATAGATAGATAGATAGATAGATAGACAGACAGATAGATAGATTAGATGAAAGTATTAGTTGCTGTTTTACTGCTGTGAGCAGACACCATAACCAAAGCAACTCTTATAAGGACAACATTTAATTGGGGCTGGCTTACAGGTTCAGAGGTTCAGTCCATTATCATCAAGGTGGGAACATAGCAGCATACAGGCAGACATGGTGCAGGAGGAGCTGAGAGTTCTACATCTTCATCTGAAAGCTGCTAGCAGAATACTGGCTTCCAGGCAGCTAGGATGAGGGTCTTAAAGCCCATGCCCACAATGACACAGCTACTCCAACAAGGCTACACCCACCCCAACAAGGCCACACCCACTCCAAGAAGGCCACACCTACTCCAACAGGGCCACATCTACTCCAACAGGGTCACATCTTCTAATAGTGCCACTCCCTGGGCTGAGCACATACAAACCATCACAATAGATAGATAGATAGATAGATAGATAGATAGATAGATAGATAGATATTAGATAGAAAAGATAAGATAGAGATTGATACACAGGACTTATTAGACTGGCTTACAGGTTGTGGTCCAGCTATTCCCACAATTCCACTGGCTGTCTCCCAGTGGAAAGTGCAAGAATCCAGTAGTTTTTCCATCCACAAAGCTGGATGTCTCAGCTGGGTTTTAGTGGATGCTAGAATCATGAAGAAGTAGACTCTAATGCCAGTGAAGGAATGCACTTGCCATCGACAGTGAGAGCAAGCAGGCAAAGAGCAAGCTTCCTGCTTCCATGTCCACCAGAGCTGTGGTCCAGATCAAGGGTGGATCTTCCCACCAGAAATGATCCAGACCTGGGATGGGTCTTCCCACTTCAAGTAAACCAATCAAGAAGACTCTCTTGGAGATATATCCAGCCAGTTAGGTTTTAGTTAATTCCAGATATAGTTAAGTTGACAACCAAGAATATCCATCACAAGTTGACCCCTTGTCAACCTGACACACAATCATATCTCCTTTGGTACCAGGACTAGAGTACATACCCCCATTGCATAGGACTCCAACACAGCCCCCCCAATACCAAGCAGTTGTTGGTATGCTGTGTGAGCCTCTTTGGTATCAATGCTGATTGGTACAGATCCACAGAGGCAGCTACTGAGCATCTCTGTGGGTTCAGAGGCAAAGAATGGAAGAACCTCTGAGCAAGAGCTGACTGAGACCCTTTGGTGGCTCTCACTCTGTCTAAGACAGAACTCAGAAACACCTGATTCCCCAAGAGCCGTACCAGGTGTAGTAGGTGAATTAAAGAATGTAAATAATAGGCTTCTCCCCTCCCTCCCCACCCACCCACGTGACACAGATAAGCCAGATTAGACCAGATTAGAAGAAGATGAAGGCAGGTTTATTAGGAGGCAGCTCTCGGGCTGGCTCACTGATCTCACAGGAAGAGGTCAATGCAGTTGCACATGCAGGTTAAAGCAAGAGGGTTTCATGGAGCTTTGTAGGGAGGAGTGATGATGTCACAGATAGGATCTGGGATTGTGCCCATATATGATCAAACACTGAGCTGTTGGGTGGGTTGTCAGAAACGCGGAGACAAGGATGATGACGTGTTAGGCCAGAGTTCTCTCCGAGCATGTGGGGTTGGGGGAAAGAGGGTGGATGGGCTTTCCTAGCTTGTGCAGGGGTGTGCAGAAGTTCCAGCCCAGCACAAGGGATCACAATGGAGCCCAGGCAAGGTTCAGCCGAGGGGGAGGATATACCCCCGGGCTCCAGTCTCAAGCAGTTTTGATCAGGAGTGTTGAGTGTGCATCATAGCACAAAGTCGGTCCTCTTGAACCCCAGTCTGGCTTTTTGTGCCCCATCAGCCATGGTCTAGGGGAGGAGGAATAGAGGAGTTATCTGCGTAGCATCTCTAACTGAAGTGACCCTGGTGCATCACGGAGACAGCTCTGAGCCCTGTCTTAGTTTGGGTTTCATTGCTGTGAAGAGACACCATGACCATAGCAACTCTTATAAAGGAAACATTTAATTAGGGCTGGCTTACACTTTCAGAGGTTTAGTCCATTATCATCAGGGCAGAAAGTATGGCGATGTGTAGGCAGACATGGTGCTGGAGAAGGAGCTGAGAGTTCTACTCCGGATCCACAGGCAGCAAGAAGGAACTGTCATACTAGACCTGCCTTGAGCTTCTGAGATCTCAAAATCCATCCCCCAGTGACACACTTCCTCCAACAAGGCCACACCTACTCCAACAAGATCACACTCCTAATGGTGCCACTCCCAATGAGCCTATGGGGGCCATTTTCTTTCAAACCACTACAAGTCCTTAGCAGCAACTTGCCCTTTAGTTTGGGGACAGGTCCACTGGCCTGCTATAGGGGACCTGGAGAGGGACAGGCAGCATCCATGTGTGCTCTGTGGTCTAATGACCATGGAGCCCATGCCACCCCAAAGTGTGGTTTCCTTAGAGGAAGTTCTGAATAGGAAGGGATTGAGTGGGAGTTAGAAATGGAGGAGGGGCACTGGTCAGTCACTCCTGTTGACCTGAACTGTCTGGCCAAGGTCAAGCTCTCCAGAGCAGGATCTGAAGGAGGCTGGGCATGCCCTGGACCTGAGACTAGTTGGCAGCTCCTCGATCCCTTCTCCACAGAGTCCCTGTGTGTGCTGAACCCCATACCCGCCCTTGATGTTATAACTGGTGATCTCAACCACAGCCAATCCGCACACTTAACTATCAGTTAAGAAGATTTTGGGGTCCCCAAGACCTCCCCAAGTTCTACCCTCAGCTCAGCATCAGACTGGCTGCGGGACCTGAGGCCATTTTCATTTCTTGCTCCCCAGACTGGATCACCATGTTTTAGAAGGCAAGTTATACAGCTTCTAAGGGCCTTCCAGGTTACCATGGAGATCCTCTGAACTGAAGATTGGCCTTGAAGACAGCCCACAGCATTCTGGTACAGCTCAGAGTTGTCTGTCTTAGGGCTGGGAAAAGGAACCAAAGGATAAGATACCAAGACATAGACTTTGCCCTCAGGGACCCAGAGAGCTCCCCGACCCTCTCCTAGGCTGTGTGTAATAATCCTTTTTCTGACAGTCTTTGTCTATGTCCCATGGAAAACTGAATGCTCTTCAAGGGGACACACTACCACCTGCTGTAAAGTCAGATTTCTGCAGACAAAGAAAAAGAAAAGGTAGACATTTGTATCAGCTTTTCCTGATACATAATATTTTCTGCACAATATATAGGCCACACTCACGTTGTGGTGGACCCATTCCCAAGACTTCCCTTGGATGAAACTGAGTGACAGCGGACAAGAGGTTGCTTAGACATCACACATAGGGAACCTCTGAAGTGGGAGAGATACCAGGCCCTAACCCAATCCCAACTCTTCCTAAGAGCTTCTGCCATACCTTTCTCTCCCCTTCTCAGGCTGCATGGTCTACTCTGAGCAGAGATTCACTTTGATAATCCCAGCCATGTGGACAGTTACTGGTGGGAATGGGGTTAATTTCCTGGAGGCTTCAGGGAGTGGATTCAAATCCCCAGCCACCTCTGCTGCCTCTCCTCAAATAGTTTAAATATGTTTTCTCCTATCAGGCCTCACCCTTGGGTCCAGGACACTTTTTCGTGACCTGACTGTCATGTTCCCCTGACTGTCTCATCCTTCAAACAGAAATGGAGTCCATCCCTCTGTATCAGAACTATAGGCAATAGACTATAGCAAACCTCGTGGTTTGCTGGATTTGAACACCAACAGCTCACCATGAGAGGGGATGTCCCTTGTTGCCATTTACACCCAGTAGGACCACCTAGTCCTAATTCTGTTGCTATAACAAAACATTCAAGATAATGAACTTATAAAGAGAGGACATGGTTACCGTGATGGCTGAGCAAATAAAGACGATCGCTGGTCTGGGATCTCTCTAGGACCTGAGTTTGATCCCCGAGTCCAGGAAGGCATGAACCAGCATGAACCGGCTCCACAAAGTTGTCCTCTAACCACCATTTACCCATGCAATAATAAAAAATGAAAAAAAAATCAAAATTGGACATTGATTTGGTCCATGGTTCTGAAGGCTGGAGAACCCAAGGGTACAAGCTACATCTGCTCAGCATCTGGTAATTGGCTCCTGCTACACAACAACATTTTGAGATGGGCTATGCAGCAAGATGGGCTTAGCAGAGTAAACGAGTTGACCATGACCAATAATAGTGTTTGCCTAGCATGTGCCAAGCTGTGGGTTCAGCCCCAGCACTCCAAAGATAGAGATGCTCTTCTAGTTGCTTCTCTGGTCACTCTGACCAATACCTAATAAAAAAGCAACTTAAGGAAGGGTTGGGGGTAGTGGGCTGGCTCAGCAGGTACAGGTGCTTGCTGTTCATGCCTGATGACCTGGGTTCAATCCCCAAAATCCACGGATGAGACTTCACATGGCACATATATGCCCTCCCAATAATAATAACAACAACAACAAAGCAAGGGTTGGTTTTGGCTCACAGTTCAAAGGGAATCTGGGACTGTCCTCCAAAACAAAGCCTTTCTTCTCTCACTTGCTTCTTGCTGGGTATTTTAGCACAGCAACAGAAAAGTGATTAACACACATTTGGAGAGCCCCATGTCCTAGAGAGACATGGTCTGAAAAGGGCAGGGCCTGAAGTATGGCACCCACTGGTTGTCCACTGCCCTCCACATGCATACACACCTGCACATGTATGTGCACTCCGATACAAGAGCATGCACACACATGAACACACACAGTGAAGGTCACTCTCAAGATCCTACAAGTCTCTGTCATGATGGTCTGAAAAGGGTCCCAAGCCAGCTATAAAGAAATACTAGTGAGAGGCCACATGGATAGAAATGTCTGTCTCTATAAACTGAGGCACCTTGTGCAATAGTAAGGACACATAACCTCCCTCCTATGGTGACAAGAACAGAATGCCTCCGAATCTCAAGTGAGTTTGCAAACCTGGTTCCTCCCTACGGAACCTTCCTATGACACCATAGTCTGTGCCCATGCTTAACCACCCCTGTCCAGATCTTCATAGGGACCCTATGAGACGCTCAGAGAGTGTTGTCTGAGCACCTGACCTGTGTCACAGTGGAAACTACCACAGCTGGATAGGGGGACAGTCAGAACCTGCAGGTCTGACTATGTTTGTCTTTATTTCACCACAGAGGAGTAAAGAACTGATATGTGTTGTTCAGGAAATGTAGAAGACTATACCAGGTCTGAGCTGACCTCTTCCACTCCCATCAGCAAGAGTTAATCATCAACAGTTACTTCCAGGGCATTGAAGCCCTTGGTGCCACTTTCCCCTGTTAAATTGACTCATGGCAGACATCTAGGCCTCCAAGAGAGGACAATGGAACCATGGAGGGATAAGGACCAAAGGTCAGAGCATCTGAGTCAGGATGAGTTATTGAGTCACCAGCATGGGACATGAATGGGTAACCAGGAATATCCTAGGAACAGGGCTTAGGTAAGGCTCATTGTAGAAGACTGGCTTCCCTGAGACTTTGCCCTGGGCCACACCCTCTTTATCCTTTAGGCCCTCTATTGGGGGGCGGGGGAGTCTAGGTTGAGGTTCAATGTCAGAGCTACCTGCGCCATGAAGACCAGTGCTTTTCTGTACCAGACACCTCTTAAACACTATTTGTCTGTAGTTTTCAGAGAGCTACTCTGAAGTCAGCCTTCAACCCAACCTAGAGGCCACCACTGACTAATCTTGTTCCAGGTGTCCAGTTTTCTCTGAGGACTTGATTTCTCTCCTTATGGCATGCTTAATGAAGCATCAGCCTTGAAGGCGGCTGGAGGATTCAACAGGGTCACAGAATTTCCTTATGGCTGTCAAACATACTGATCACGTGACCTTTGACTGCAGGATTCCCACTGACTTTCTACAGAGGAACCAGAAGCTTCCTAGCAGCCAGTGGAAAAATCAGAAACTCAGAAACCCGATGAGTCACACAAGTATTGATAACCACAAGAAGAGATGTGTGTGCTAAGGGAATTTTATAAGTAATTTCTCCAGTGTCTTCCAAAAGAGGCTACTGGGTGATGCTAAATGACAACTCAAAAATAAACTGTAGAGATATGTTGAGAAGGTTTGTTTGTTATAAAGGACTCCAGGAAGAGGGTGAAAAGGAGAAAGAACAAACCCAGACACGTTCCTTAAGGGTTTCCCTTGTTTTGAGGGCTATTTACGAATCACCTGAGATGGAAAGAAATACCATTCAGAAAGTTACACAGAACACAAATTTGTCAAAACTGAGCCAGTAGGGCTGGAGAGATGGCTCAGTGTTTACGAGCAATGGCAGCTGATCCAGAGGACCAAGGTTCAGTCCCAGCACACACATGACTGCTCAACTCCAGTTCCAGAGGATCTAACGCCCCCTTCTGGCCTCTGTGAGCACTTCATGCACATGGTATACATGCTTACATGCTGGCAAACATTCAAACACATAAAATAAAAATAAACTTTTAAAAAGCTGGATCAATGTTATATGACAAAGATCTGGACAGTACACTCTAGGAAACTTTCTAGAATTTAATTTAATAGCTACTCCACACAAGTTCCTTATAGCAGTTTTGTCAGGGTCTGGCAATCTCTGCCCTTAAAGGTCTATCTAGGCCTTTTACATTTAATATAATAACTAACAGGTTTGGATTTAGATCTATAACTATGTCATTTTCTGTTTGTAACTTACTCTTGTTTGTTTCAATGTTTCCTTGTTTTGGGTCATTTTTTATGTTTTGTGAGTTTTGGGGGGCTTTTGTTTGTTTCTTTAGTTATTAGTTATCTAATGCAGGGCCTCATGCTTGCTAGGCAAGAGCCACTAAGCTACAGACCTAGCCCTATATACTAAAAAACAATATATTTATTGCTTTATTTTAGTCTTTAAAATATTTCTAAATTTTATTTTTTACTATTATTTGGGGGACATGTACACCACAGCTGACACCTGGAGGTCAGAAGACAACTTTGTGGATGCGATTCTCTCCCTCCACCTTTATGTGGGTTCTGGGGATTGAACTCAGGTCTCCAAGTTTACATGGAAAGTTCCTTCAACCATGAGCCATCTCACCAGACCATTATTTTAAAAATATAGTTTACTATTATTAATATGTTTCTTATGAACGTTTTAGCCATGGATCTCATTGAACTTTGCTCAGCTTCATTTGTTACCTCTTAAAATTACTTTTTAGAATGAGTGTAAGGAAAATTACATTTGTATAACATACATGTGAGGATGGAACTTTTTACCTAGAATTGATATTTTGCATAAATAAATAAACAAACAAACAAGGTAAGTAGAAGCCAGGGATGCTGGTGAGTAGCTTACAAACTCAGGATGGCTTAACACAAGGTGTGAGCACCAAGGCTGAGGCTGTGTTTTGAGGAAGGCTAGGAAGGAGATGGTGTCATCACATGGAGACTCTGTGCCTGTGAGCTTGTCAGCCATGTCTCTGTCAAGACCCAACAATGTGATAGAATTTCTCCACTTGACAGGAGTTGATCAGGTACTTTCTAGAGACAGATAAGTGTGTCCAGATACTCATTTTCAGTCAGGTACTCTCTGCCTTACACAGTGTCCCCTTACAGTCTGGATAGCCGAGCTTGGGCATGAGGATGCAAGGGGGTTCTGCAGAAGGAGAGCCCAAGTGACTGATGGAGACCTGGCATCAGACGTGGTGTATCCCAGCAAGTGGTTGTAGTAGTGGCCCAACCTGGTGACAAGGAAGACATCTGGGGTTGGGGATGGGAGCAGCAAGAAGAGTGACTTTGGAGATAGGTAGGGCCACTGTTCTGCCCTGGCTGTCACATTGGCCACTCGGTAGCCCCGGCCTGGAACTCATTCCACCAACAACCTCTGCTCAGTTGTAAAAAGTGTGTGCCATGACCTACATCAGAGGACACCATGAGGGTCATCCAACAGACACTCAGTTCAACAGCACAAGAGCTCACCCAGCATCTCAGAGTAGCCAGGGATGGAGACAGGTTTCCTAACTCTGAGACTAGACTGTTTCCTGCACACTCAAACACTCCCTCCATCCATCCACCTCTCATTTGTGGTGAAAGACCAGAGGGTGACAGGGGAGGGACCATGGATTTTATCCTAAGAATGTGGAGCAGTCCCAAGGGTCTTCACAGGTGGATGCAATCTGGTTTGTGTTCGAAAACAAGTGATTGTCACATGGAGCCTGCAAGAATAGAGGAGAGGACATGAGACACTTAGCTGGTATTTCAAGTTTGCTTGAGAAGTTTGCTCTAAGGTCTCGGTCATTTAAACTTTAAAGCAAAGAAGGAACCATAAAGGGCCTGCAGAGTCATGGGTAGGAGGAATGGCTCCAGTTGAGAGGACCTGCATCACAGGACACCATGAGGGTCATCCCACAGATTAGTATCTGTTATTAGTTCCAGTATGCCAGGAACTCAGTAGCCCTTCTGAGAAATGCCCCCAAGTAAAGAATCTAGAACACGGGAGCCCTCAGCTATGGGTAAACACTGCCACAGCTCCCACTATGCTTAAGGCCTGCCAGAAGCTTTCATCTACAAATGACTCCCTGATACATACTAGTTAGAATTAGCTAGAATCATCTCCTCACAGCCTGGACTCTCTCCTGCCTGGGTGGAGTGAGCAAAACCGGTTCCAAGCCTACAGCTCTGATAGCCCAGGAACCAACACTTTCTCTATGCTTAGCCTTGCTTCATGACCAACCCTGGGAAGTTCTGGAAGCTCCCAGGCCAGCATCCTCACGTGGAACAAAGGAGATTGAGAAGCAAGATAGAGTCACCTCAGTTTTACTACAACATAGAATGTTGGCACTTCCCAGAGCAGGAAGGAGCTGAGAGGTCACTAGACAAGGTCACCAGGTGCCCTGTTCACAATGTTTTCTACACAGGACTCTGCTTCCAGTACATTGCACCTGATGGTGTCAGACCAGACTCCTGCTGTTAGGATCAGAGCAGAGTAAGACATTGGGACATGGCCCTGTCTAAGCGCTGTCATACCCCAGTTGATCAGAACCTCTGAGATGGAGCTCAGAGAGCATCACCATCATCATCATCATCACCACCATCACCATCACCATCTGTGGTGGTTTGAATGAGAATGGCCCTGATAGGCTCATATATTTGAATGTTTGCCCCTCCCCCAACTGATGGAACTGTTCCGGAAGGATTAGGAGGTGTGGCCTTGGAGGGGGTGTGTCACTCAGGGTGGGGCTTTGAGATTTCAAAAGCCCATACCAGGCCCAGTGCTTCTCCTCCTACCTGCAGATCAGGATGTAAGCTTTCAGTCACGGCTCCAGAACCATGTCTGCCTACCTGCTGCCATGCTTCCTACCATGATGAATTAACCTTCTCTAACTGTAACCAAGCGACCCAATTAAATGCTTTCTTTTATAATAGCCTTGGTCATGGCATCTCTTCACAGCAACAGAAATGTAACTAAGACACCATCACTATCACCATCATCTTCATCAAACCCTGATGGCAACACTAGAATATTTTTGGTTACTTTTCCTGGAAAAGACCCATTTAACAGGTGGGAGCTAAAGTCCAAAGTAGATGACTATGATGATTTGAATAAGTTTAGCCCCCATGGACTCATATGTTTGAATGCTTGGCCCGGAAAGAATAGCACTATTAGGAGGTGTGGCCTTGTTGGAGGAAGTGCATCACTGTGGAGTCAGACTTTAAGGTCACATATGTGCTCAAGCTATGCCCATTGGGGCACACAATCTCCTTCTGCTGCCTGCAGATCAAGATGTAGATCTCAGCTCCTTCTCCAGCACCATGTCTGCCCGCAGGCTGCCATGCGTCTCACATTGATAATAATGGACTAAACCTCTGAAACTGTAAGTCAGTCCCAATGAAATGTTTTCCTTTATAAGAGTTTCCTTGGTCATGGTGTGTCTTCACAATAAAAACCCAAAATAAAACAATGAATGTATCTCTTGCTCCAGAGTACCTTCTGACATCCTCAAATAAACAATGCCAGAGAATTTTCCAGAAAATTCTTAGTAGAGTTCTTCTGGGTAGGGGTATCCTAATTCTAGCTTTAACCTCAAATAAATTTTCTGCACCTTTGACAATTAACTGACAATGACTTCTGGTACCTGCCACGCCACTCTCAGGCACCCCAACTCTTTCACATGACACTGAGTTAAACCCTTTGCTTGTGTTATTTCAAGGGCTAGAAAATCTCTTCCCCAGGACCCAGGTAGTAAATATTGTAGGTTTTGTGACCAGGCTGTCTTGTTACTATTGTTCAACTTTGCCATTCTAGAAAAGCGGCCAGCAGCGGTCCAGGAGTGTGCTGTGTGCCAACATTCCTTCCTTTTCTTTCCTTTCTTTTATTCTGTGTATTAGAGTGTTGCATTTGAAAGTATGTGCAGCACACGAATGCACCTGCCTGTGGAGGCCAGAAGAGGGCGCTGGATTCCCGGTACCTGGATTTATAGACAGTCTCCAGCAGCTGAATGGGTGTGGCTTGTTTTCCAACAGTTGAGAAATACTCCCTGGAAAGCCAGGAGGTGGTGGCACGCACTTTTAATCCCAACAATCAGGAGACAGAGGCAAGCGGATCTCTGAGGTTGAGGCCAGCCTAGTCTACAGAGTGAGTTTCAGGACAGCCTGAGCTTCATAGAGAAACCATGTCTTAAACAAACAAAAAGAAAAGAAGAAGAAGAAGAGGAGAAAAAGGAGGAGGAGGAGGAGGAGGAGGAGGAGGAGAAATGCCCCTGGCTGTATGGTGGAGGCAGGAAGATGTGTGCATATAAGTTTTATTGATACCTTTATTTTTTAAAAAGAGAGGCATAAAGAAGTTAAAAAGGTTTGGAAGCGGCTCCGTCTGGAAAGTGCTTGCTGCTCAGGCGTGAGGACCTGACCTCATGGGTAAGAGCTGGGTATGACGCTGTGCACCATGGGATTGCAGCACGGGGAGCTGGAGGGGGGGGGGCAGAGACAAAAGCATCGCTGAGCTCACTGGCCAACTACTCTAGCCAAGATGGTGAGGCAGAGATTCAGTGAGACACTGTGCCTCAAAAAGTTAGGGGCAGGGCTGGTGAGAGGGCTCGGCAGGTGGGTGTGGAAAGGGTTTGATTCCCAGATCCCACAAGGCAGCAAAAAGAACATGTTCTACCTGTGAGCATGAGCACACTTACACACACCTACACACGCATACACGTGCCTGTGCACACTTACACACACCTACATGCGCATACACGTGCCTGTGCACACTTACACACACATACACATGCCTGTGCACACCTGTGCCTGTGCACATGCACACACACCTACACACGAATACACATGCCTTGCACACTTACACCTTCACACACATACACGTGCCTGTGCACACCTGTGCCTGTGCACACTTACACACACCTACACGCGCATACACGTGCCTGTGCACACTTACACACGCACACACATGCCTGTGTCACCTATGGCTGTGCACATTTACACACAGCTGTACACACATGCACATGCCTGTGCACACCTGTGTCTGTGCAGACTTACACACATCTGCATGCACATACACATGTCTATGTACACCTGTGCCTGTGCACACTTACACACATACACACATACACACATGGCTGTGCACACCTGTGCCTGTGCACACTTATACACCTGCATACACATACACATGGCTGTTCACACCTGTGCCTATGCACATACACCTCTTGCACTCACACACATATATACATCTGTTCAACACACATACATGCACACACACACATACAATTAATTAAAAATTACAGTAGAACCAGAGGCCTACCCATTGCCACGCCTTGGACCAGACCAATGACACGTCACCATAAACATCTACAGGAAAGCTGTCTGGGCAAAAGGGTATATACTGTGTGACACATCGCAGCTTCCATGGTGAGATTTTTGTTTGTTTTCTTTTGGGAGGAAGGCTGCAAGGGCAGAGGGTGGATGTTGGGGGACAGGGGAGCTGAGTGGGATTGGGGTGTATGATGTGAGGTCCACAAAGAGTCAATCAACAGTTTGTTTTAATTACATTAGAGAGTTGAGTGAGGAAGACAACTTATGTGTACTTCTGTCTTCCATAAACCCGTGCACATGCGCACACACAGCTTGGGTATACACCGACACACACAGAGCACATACACACAGTACAAGCATTGGATGAGATCCCACGGCTAGCCAGTGACAAGAGAGAGCATTTTGAAGCACTGGGACCCTGGAGCCAGGATCTTTACCATACAAGCCCAGAAAAGGAAGTGCGGTCCAGAGAGGCATCACAGCCGAGGGCACAGTGGGGTCTAAATCAGAGACTTGCCAGGCCCACTAGCCTGGCCCAGGTACGAGGAGGGCCTTTATCCTTTATATGACTAGTTGTCATCCGCTTGGCATACCTCCAGATGTGCAAGGTGGGGGTAGGAGCAGGGGGGAGGCAGGAGAGACAGAGAGAGAGAGAGAGAGAGAGAGAGAGAGAGAGAGAGAGAGAGAGCCACAGCCTGCACACGTTTCCACATGCACAGGCGCATACAGGACTTCCATTTCCCCAAGATGTCCACCTGCTTTTTATGAATATAAGTGGATTTGTGACAAGCATTGCAGCTGCCTAGGCGCCATTCATACACGGGGACAATTTTACTAGATAATAGACCATCGCGCAGGATACAATTTAAATTAAAAAATGCAATTTTCACCTTGAAATGAACAAATGATTACAATTTCTATACAAATTAAGGCATTCAGCCCCTCTTTCAGTAGTGGCACCAGCCCATGAAATATGACATAATTACCATGAAATACATTTTCAAATATTTTGATTTTTTTGTCCGCCGCTTTTTAAAAAACATAGGCCGCCTTCTAGCTCTCCGGGTGTGTGCTGGCATTTTCCCACCTTCTGGGAAAAACACATTAAAAAGAAAAGCCGAGCCCCTCCACCCCAGCCCGCGAAAATGAAGTTGGCCCCCTCCCTGCCCTCCCCTCCTCCCGCTGCCTCACCCCTCTGAGCCCCCTGCCCTCCCTTTCCCCTCCCTTGGCTCAGAGATAAAATTGAAAAAAGGCAGACAGGAGGAGAGGGGACGCAGACGACCAGTTCCAAAGCCCGGAGATTTATCTAAGTTGCTACGCTTATCTGCGGGATCGCATCTGTTGGTTATCTCTAGCCAAGCACTCCAAGCGGTATCCCGCCCCTTCTGGAAATCTCTCCCCGGCCCGCCCCCGCCCCCGCCCCACCCCCACCCCCACCTCCGCTCTTAGTTTTTAATTATTTCTCTGTTCAGTTGTCTCTTTGTGACTAGAGAGGAAAGGATTGCGCACACAGAGCCTGTGGCTTGATCCAGTGTGATGGAACTTTAGGGCTCAAAAGACAGAGAGGAGGAGAGGCAGTCAGTGGTCTCTTCTTGTGACATTGATGAAAGTCATTCCTACCCAACTCTGCCTCATCCCTGGGTCTGTAAGGCTGCCATCTTGAATGTTCCATTCCCCTTGGTCTGAGCTAGGGCTGGGTTTCTTGGGCCAGAGACCTAAGGGCCAACCTCGGGCCTCTCCTCTGCTTCTTGCTTCTGGTTCTGAGTCCCCACCCCCGACCCCTACAGGACACCACTTTTGTGGTGGCTTTCAGGACTCCCAGCTCTCCAGAAACTGTCCTCGGGACCTGGCTTCCACTGGCTGCTGGTTCCACAGTGTCCTGCCTGGCCCCCTACAGGGTAACTCTGGCTGTCCCTTGGGCTACTGTTGAGCTGGAGCAGCCAGACCAACCGCTCCTCTTCCCAAGCTTGTCTGTTTTCCCCAGCGTTCTCCACTCTGCTTAGCGTGCTGGCCCTTCCCTCAAGTACCATTGCATCTTCCAAGTGTCCTATAGGGAGGACTTCCCGCCCAGCAGTGCATCCAACCTTTCACGGGGAAAGCCAACAGGTATTCTAGACCAAGGTCGAGAATTGCCAAATCGGTCAGGTCTCCCAGCGGCTGATCTAGAAGGTGCTTTCTGCGCACTTGTGAGAGGAAACCACCCCTTTGCTCTGGCCCATCCTTCCCTGCACGCTGCCCTTCCCTGGTAACACCAGGATCACACTCAGCTTCAGAAAACAACCCAGGACACCATAGTGGAACAGGAGCAGAATTTAAGATGAAAGACTCTTAAGTTTCAGAGTCAAGTCTCCATTGCTTTCCCTGTCTATGATCTTGGCCAGATCTGACCTCTGTGTTTTCCAGGGTAAGGTGGGATGTTGATTCTGCTTCTACACAGAGGCTGGAGGGTGTCCTTCAGCCATGCCAGGTAGGTCGACAGGGTACACTGCTCTCCTTGTTCTCAAGATTGTTACCGAATTTAGAGATGGTTAAACAATCTGGGTCCAGCCAGATGGCTCCACAGAGAGAAGCTCTTTTGGAGCAAGCCTAACGGCCTGAGTTCTATCCCTGACACCCACAGCAGAAGGCGAGGAGTCTTCCTCTGACCTCCATGTCTGCCTTGTGGCCATGCACATGTCCATATTTACACACACATATCTGTAGACACACATACATGATAGCTCCAATAACATACTACTTAAGACGCCCAGAATGAGGGTATGTAGCGTTTGTGTTCTCTAGCACCCCAGTTAAAAAATTCAAAAGAGGGGTGCCACGGTGCTTTCCTGTGATCCTGGCACTGCAGAGGTAGAAATGAGAAGACCCCTGTGGGCCAGGCATGGTGGCTCAGGCCTTTAATCCCAGCACTCGGAAGGCAGGGGCAAGTTGACCTCTGTGGGTTCGAGACCAACCTGGTCTGCATAGTGAGTTCCAGGACAGCCAGAGTTAGAGAGAGAGAGAGAGAGAGAGAGAGAGAGAGAGAGAGAGAGACCCTGTCTCCAAAAAAAAGTGGGGGGAGATGTGTCGCGTCTTCTCGGCCGGCAAGTAAGACACGACACCTGGATTCTTCTCTTCACAGCTCTTTTATTCTGAAGAATCTTCTTCCACTGACCCTCAGCAGCTGAACTGCAGTTGTTATATACCCTTCCAAGGGGGCGGACCTGGCGACCTGTTCTCTTAGGATTGGTTAGGGCCAATACCTCATTTTCATAAGCCCCAGGATTGGGTAGGGCCATTTCTCATAAGCCCCATGATTGGTTAGGGCTCGAGCCTCATTTGCATAAGCCCTCTCGGGAGGGGCTTGAGCCTGACGCATGCGCAGTAGGTCGCGCCGGCCATGTTGGAAACCGGTGCCATCTCTTTGGCTGCCTACAGAGATGAAGGGGGATGGGAGGAGGGGGAAGGGAGATGGGGGGGGAAGAGGGGGAAGGGGGAGAAGAAGAAGATCCCATGGCTTGCTGATCAGTCTATCCAACACAATGAGCTTCAGGTTCAGCTTCAGGTTCTGTCTCTAAAACTAAGGTGGAGAGAAGACATGCAGATACATATTCATGTGCATCTGTATACACATTAGCGTGCGTGCACACACACTGGCACACACACACACACACACACACTGGGACATACACACCGCTGCATACACACTCAGCCACACACACTCACATACACACTGACCAACACTCACACATACCACACACACTGCGGGCACGCTCAGAGGCACACATAGGCATAACATACACTGGCACACACACTGGGATCCTGACACTCATACACATAGCACGCACACACACACACACACACAGACACATATACAACACATACACTCCTTCCAGTTCCTCAGAAGGGTTCAGACACCCATCATTTAGAAACTGGTTCGCCAGTGCGATGAATTTGTGCCTGCAGCCTTACAGACTTTACAAGATGAGTGTGTGAGCCTCCAGGGAGGGGCAGGGAGGAAGAGGAGGCAAGAAGAGAGGATAGTTAGTTTATTGAGTGTTGCACTCTACTGTCAGCCACAGGCTCTGTGCTAAGGACTTCATCTCGTTGAAGCTGCATGCCACCATTAAGAGGCTAATAACAGCTCCACCAGGCAATGGTGGTGCACGCCTTTAATCTCAGTACTCGGGATGACAGGTGGATCTCTGAGTTGGAGGCCAACTTGGTCTATAGAGCAAGTTCCAGGACAGCCAGGGCTACACAGAGAGACCATGTCTCGAAAACAAAACAACAAAAAGGTCCAACCCCGGGGGCCAAAAGCACGTGGGCAGCCAGCAGCTTGAGTGAGATGGAAGGAAGCACACGTGCTGTTTCCCTCCTGATGGGAGGCACAGGGAGCTCTAGCCAGACTTGAACCCACAAGCAGCGCATCGGAGGCAGTGGAGGTGGAGAGAGCAGAACAGTCAGGGGGCCAGGCTCCATCCTGATTCTGCAAAACTCTGGCATGGCTCGTTCACTTAGTGTTGTGGGTCCCTACATCTGCAGCTGCAGGATTCTCGGACATGATCAATGCGATCAAAGATGGCTCCTAGCCGGGCGGTGGTGGCGCACACCTTTAATCCCAGCACTTAGGAGGCAGAGGCAGGCAGATTTCTGAGTTCGAGGCCAGCCTGGTCTACAGAGTGAGTTCCAGGACAGCCAGGGCTACACAGAGAAACCCTGTCTCGAAAAACAAAAAAAACAAACAAACAAACAAACAAAAAAACCCCCACAAAGATGGCGCCTGTTCCCTCGAGTATTGCAGGGATAGGAGAGAAAGCATTCTGGGGATCCACACACATCCAAGGCACCAACGCTGGGCAAGTGATCCCCAACATGACTTAAACGGCCAATTCCTCCGTTTGGGCTGCTGGGGACAGAATTCAGAGCCTCGTGAATGCCAGGCAAGCACTTATTCTACAGCTATCAAAATGTCCCCCCCCCCAAAAAAAAGTTTACTTTTCCATGAGAACACAGCCCACAGAATTGACTGCTTGGGTCTCATCATCTTCTCATCACAGAGATCGGGGAGCCTGTAGGGTTCTGACTTAGGTCCTCTGCATATATGTTATGGCTGAGTAGCTTGGTGTTCTTGTGGGTGTCCTCACAGTGGGACCAGGCACTGTCTCTGACTCTTTGTCTGCTTGTGGGACCCTTTCCCACCCACTGGGTTTCCTTATCCACCATGTGACGGTATGTGCCTGGTCTTATCGGAGCTTGTTATGCCGTGTTTGGTTGATGTCCCCAAGAGACCTGCTCTTTTCTGAGGGGAGGCAGAGTGGGGATGGACCTGGGGGAGAAGGGAAATGACAGGGAGAGATGGGGGAGGGGAGGGGAAACTGCAGTTGGGATGCAATGTATGAGAAAAGAATTAAAAACAAATGTTTACATTTATTTATCTATTTTTTTTATTTATTATTTTATTTATTTTCTATTTTTTTATTTTTGGGGGAGAGCATGCATCGGCCACAGGATGCATTTGGAGGC
The DNA here is from genome assembly GCA_021653895.1 of Mastomys natalensis. Classification (NCBI taxonomy): domain Eukaryota; kingdom Metazoa; phylum Chordata; class Mammalia; order Rodentia; family Muridae; genus Mastomys; species Mastomys natalensis. Next base: position 1,842,414 of record JAJTUV010000359.1, on the reverse strand, counting down.
ATGAAAACATCACCCTTGGGTGTTGTCTTCGTCCTTCCACTATACAGATCCCAGATATTGAACTGTTTCAAGGCAAGGGCCTTATCCACTGAGCCATCGCACCAGCCCAAATGGTCCAAACATTTCAGTCTTAAAAATGCAGGTAGGGGTTGCCAGGCAGTGGTGGCAGACAGCTTTGATGCCAGCACTTGGGAAACAGAGGCAAGTGAATCTCTGCGTTTGAAGCCAGCCTGGTCTACAAAGTGAGTTCTAAGACAGCCAGGGCTACCCAGAGAACCCTTGTCTTGAAAGACCACAGATAGATGGATGAATGGATGGGTGGGTGGATGGATGGATGGATGGATGGATGGATGGATGGATGGATGGATGGATAGATAGATAGATAGATAGATAGATAGATAGATAGATAGATAGATAGATATAAAAACTTTAAAAATTTAAAAAATGCATATAGGGGTTTGGGAGATGGCTCAGCAGGTAAAGTTCCTTCCACCCAAATGTAAGGACTCAAGTTCTGATCCCCAGAATCCACATAAATGCCAGCAAGCATGGCAGCAACCTATAAACCAGCTCTCAGGAAGCAGAGGACTCCCGGGTCCAAAAGGCTAACGAAATTAACTGAATCCATGAGCTCTGGGTTCTGGGACAGACCAGCCACACACACACAAGTCACACACATACACACAACTTGTAGATTTTACATCCTATTCCAAATGCCCATGCCAAAACCCAGTGCAGTTCAGCTTGTAACCGAGTCATACATAAAGTCACCACCAACCCTCAAACACAATCTTCAGCAGGTTTTTTTTTCTTTTCCCTCCCTCATATACAGTTTCACCAACAGGCAAGATTCTCTGAGGCCACTCCCCTGGGGTCAAGGTTTCTGTAGTATAATGTTCTGGCCATCACTGTGGCATCCAAGTTGTCTCTCATGGAGTCATGTGAGTGTCCTGACAACATAGCATGGTCCCTCAGATGATGACACAGCTCTTTCACCCCAGCAGAGCCCCCTCAGATGCTGGCATGGCTCTCACACTTGGGTACAGCCTCCTTTAGGCACACTGAACTGCCCCACCCTGGGCCACCTATATCCAGCCCCCAGCTGAAGCCACAGACAGGAAGACACTTACACCGTATTGCCCCCTTGCCCAGGGACCTGGAAAACCTTTCTGCTAGCCCTGGGGTGATCCCAACCTCTCTCCCTACTCTCCAGCCATGTGAGTTAAAGGCAGGTAAATGGTTTGCTCACCCTGAAACTGAGACAGAATAAGAACTACGGAAGTCTGAGGCCCTCTGACGCTACTAGACACAGTTGGGTAACAGTTACGGTTGCTGGTATTTGAGCACTGAATGTGGCTGGGACAAAGCCTCACAATGTCTTTATAGGCTATCATCATTGTTCTCAAAGTACAGACCGGGAAACTAATCCCAGAGGTTTAGCAGCTTGCCTGAGTCCCACAGTTAGGGAATCTTTGAGCGCTGGGTCCCACGTCAGTCATCTGTTGAGCCTGTGAGTATCTATGTTGAGCCTGTGAAATCAAGAACAGGAACCCAAATGGGACTAAGGGAGGTCAAGAAGCCACCTGAAGTCTTTGTTTAAACCATTAACCCCCTGACTTCTTGGGGTGGTGGGCGGAGGCTTGCCTATTTTAAAGGTAACAGTTGCTTAGAGAGGCTCAAGACCTCAGATAAAGAGATGGGGCAGCAGATGGAAGTGACTGGAACCCAGGTCTGCTGCTTCTACCATGGGTCACTACCCCAGCCTCTCCAGGCAGCTTAAATGATTTGGAAGGTCGTTTCCCTACTGTAAAGGTCACCGTGAAGGTCACAGATAAAAGGACTTGGGGAATGATTTGAGGACACAAATATTGAATTTGGGTCTCTTGGGTGAAAGCGTGTCTGCTACAAAGCCAAGATCTGCTGAGCCACGTGCTAAAATACAGAGGAGGGCCAGGGAGACGGCTCAGCAGATAAAGAGCTTGCCATCAAGACTGATGATAAGTTCAGTCCCCATGGGGAAAGGAGAGAAGCAGCTCCTGAAAGTTGTCTTCTGACTTCCACATGCATGATGTAACACACACACACAATACATACACATACACACACTCACATACACACATTCACACAGACACACATACCACATACACTACACACCACAAACACACACAACAGACACACATACACACACAACACAAGACATACACACAAGACACATACACAACACTCACACATACAATACACACCCATACAACACACACAGCACACACATATAACATAACATACACGCAAACAACATATAACACACATGCACACATAGAGCATACACAACATATACACACATACACACACACACACACACACAACACACACTCTGAATGACTGTCTAGCCAGCCAGTTAGGTCAGCCCGTGAGTGCAAAGCACACATGTATACAGAAAAAGTAAACTTGAGTGTTTTCTGTATGTGTTTGAGACACCTCTGAACTGGGCATAGTGGTGACATCTGTTATCTCAGCACTAAAGAGGATAGGACAGGAAGATTGTGAGCTCAAGGCCATCCTGTGCTAAATGAGAAGACCACAACTCAAAAAAAAAAAGGCAATCCTGAGTCAGAGTCTCAGAGTCTGTGAGATCTGTGAGTTCAAGGCCCCACTGGTCTACATAGCAAGTTCCAGGACAGCCAAGAGTACATAGAGAGACAAAAATAAACAACTAAATACCAATAAAAAAATGTTTTTAAATCTCTGGACTCACCATAAGAAGCCAGGTACTGGACTGAAGGCTCCATGAGTGAAGCGCTTGCCGGGCAAGCGTGAAGACAAGAGTCACGATCCCCAGAGCCCAAATAAAGAACACGCCGCTGCAACCCTAGTGCTTCTGTGCCAAGATGGAAGGTGGAGACAGGAGAGGGGTGCGGACACAGGAGAGGAGATCGTGGACAGGAGAGGGGTGCGGACACAGGCATCAGCAAGCAATAAAGGGTCTCTGCTGCAAGCACAGAGAAAGATGAGGACAGGCACCTGAGGTTGCCCTCTGACTTGCACATGTGCACACGCCCCCCCACACACACACATTACAAAGGCTAGAAGCATCATGTGACCTACCCTAGGGAAGGGACAGTGAGCGATGCCCTCAGCCTTTGGAGTTTTGAATCATGCCTGAAAATTTACAAGTTTAAAACATTTCAGGAAGGTAAAGAGTGAGCGGCCCTTGAAAGTACAGCCCTGGAAAAATGGCTTGGTGGTTTAGAGCACTTGTTGCTCTTGCAGAGTGCTCGGGTTCGAGCCCCAGCACCAGTGGTGCCTCACAGCTAAACTAAGTTCAGTTCCAGGGAATCAGACACGGTCTTCTGATCTCCACAGGCACAAGGCACACACAAGGTGCATGGACATACATACATGTAGACAAAATATTCTGACACATTAAACAAAAATAATTAAAATTTAAAAGTGTGTTTGAATTACAACCTACTAAGAGGATAACAGCCATACAAGCATGAGGGGCTGGCTCCAAGCCATCTCTCTACATGGTCTTTGGGTATAGTAGTCTCAGACCCAAGGCTTCTGCTCTGTCAGAGTCTGACAATGGCTGACTTCCACCATCAGACAGTCATTTCAGGAAGCCCAAGTTAATGAGGAGTCTGGATACTGGGCGTAGTCAATGGTTGAGATTTGATCTGGGATGCCAAACATGGAGAGAGATAATGGGGGGAGGTCAGGGAAGTTAGCTTTGTGGTAAGATGTGTTTAGCATGCAAACAGCCCATAGTACTGAGGTGGGGGAGATAGGGAGAGAGAGGAAAAGATAAAAACACAGAGACAGGGATACAGAGAAGGTGTTTTCCCCTTCCACCATGTGGGTCTCAGGGATTGAACTCTTCAGACTTGGCAGCAAGCCCTTACTCACTGATCCATCTTACTCGCCCACGGGAAGAAAATATCAAAACTAGTGGTTGCAGGAGATGATGGGGCAGAGGACGTGGAGAGAGAGTTACCATGGATTTTATTCACTCCACAAACCAGTGCAAGGCCCCATGTATTCTAGAGTAACAACCCTGAATAATGCAGCTGTGTTTCAGAGAGCAAACAATAAATATTAGAAATAGAGATTGTACCTGGTGCCCAGCCAGGTAAAGGAGCAGAAGGCGTGGGAAGGGACGGCAGGGCTACCCCATGTGCCCACAAGAAGCCTGTGCTAACATGTCTAACTGATGCAGAAGCAACAACTGTCTATGCTCAGGAAAAGTATCACAGGCAGAGTAACAGCATGTGCAAAGGCCCTGGGGCGGACTCTCCCAGACTGAGCTTTGGGAGATACTGACAGAAACAGGGTCTCAGCAGGAAGGTTTATGCTTCCTCAGACTCTCAAGTTCTTCCTGGAGATAGAATGACAATGGCTACCAAGTCCTGAGGATCCCAAGGACTCAAGCACCATACTGAGCCCTCATGAGCCCGCTCACCATTGTTAGTCCGTCAGCGATTCTGGAGTGGCCACTACCAGTGACTATGGCATTCCCTTACAATTGTGTGTCACCCAGCACCCCCAGACTCCCTGAATGCGTCGCTTTGACTTTGAGGTCCCCCACTGCTTTCCCAGGCTTCCTGGAGACTCGCATCACAAATTCAAAGGCAAGGGCTACATCTTCAGGGCTGGGGCTATTAGTAGAGCACCTGCCTTGCATTCACTGGGCTCCGTTCCCAGCACCATGTAAACCAGCTGTTGTGATGCACACCCGTGATCCCACACGCAGGGTGTGGAGGCAGGAGGATCGGAAGTTCACAGTCATCCGTGGCTACATATGAGGTTTGAGGCTAGCCTTGGCTATAGGAGACCTTATCAAAAAAGAAGAGAGCAATCCATCTATACCCTGTTTACCTCCTCCTCCTCCTCACTCAGGTCTTTCTTGTCCCTCATTTTCTAAAATTGTCCTTTAACGAGTCCCAGAGCCCACAGGGTGCTTCACCACATGCCCCGATGTCTCCAACATTAAACATCCAAATTCAGCAATTACATCTATGACGTCCCAACAGTCAGACGCCTGGTCCATTCCCCCATGTGTCCCAGCTGCATGCACTGACGGCCTCAAGGTCACCTTTGTGACTCTACATCTGCATCCTCAACAAGAGGGAAGCATCCCCATTTGGGTCCAGTAAGATGCAGAGACTTAAACCTCAGATACTCTGGGTGTGAATCCTGGCTCCTGAACTTACTAGCTGTGTGTCAAGGAAATGTGTGTATGTGTATGTCTGCTGGTGCGTGCTTCTGTGAGTGCAGCTGTATGTGTCTGTGTGCATCTGTGTGTGTACTTGTGTCTCTGTGTGTGTCATCTGTGTATGTGTCTCTGTGTGTGTGTCTATATGTGTGCATCTGTGTGTCATTTGTGTGTGTGTCTGTGTGTGGCTCTGTGTGTGCAGCTATATGTGCATCTGTATGTGTCCGCATGTCTGTGTGTGTGCATCTGTGTGTGTTTCTGTGTGTACATCTGTGTGTGTGGAATCTCTCTGTGTATTTACATTTATTTATTGGGACGTGTGGGTATTGTGTAGAGGTCAGAGTCAGTTCTCTCCTTCCACCATGTGGGCTCCAGGAATCAAACTCAGGTTTGGCAGCAAGCACCTTCGCTCATTGTGCCATTTTGTTGGCCCCCTGGTAAGGTTTTATGTTCCTTATCTCTCAGTTTCTAACCATTGAATACCGACTTCTTGGTGCTAGACCAGCAACTCAGTAAGTGAGTGCTTCCTCTGCAAGCTTGAGGCCCTGTGTGAGATCTCTGGGATCCAGACACAAAGCCAGGCCTGGTGGTGGGCATTTATAATCCAAGCACTAGGGAGGTGAGGGGGATAGGCCCTTGGGATTCACTGGCCAGCCAGTCCAGTCTCCTTGGAGAGCTCCAGGCCAATGAGATAGCCTGTCTCAAAACACATTCACGCCAGGTATGGTGGAGCACCGCTTTGATCCCACACGTGGAGGCAGAGGCAGAGGCAGATGGAGCTCTCTGAGTTCCAGGTAAGACCCTGTCTCAACCTCAACAAAAACTCAAACAAAAAAAGGTGAGGTTTTCCTCTGGCCTACACACACACACACACACAACACACACACACACACACATGCACATATAAAATTAAGATTATAATGGCCATTTTTCTGACATGGTTTTTCAGGAAAACAACTGCCTGGTAGCACTCAGCATATGCTGGAAATGACAGACCGCTCTGGATCCTTTCCACCGAGCTAACCTCCCTGCTCCTCAGTCCACATTCAGGCTCCATCCGCCACAGCCAATCCTGTGAGCCATGTTTCGAGGTCCCTTTACTTGCAAACTCCCACTTCTCCATTCACGCCCCCCACCCTATCCCCACACCCCCACCCTACCCCACCGCTGTGTCCCAGCTCCAGTCCCAGGCAGGCTAGGCTTAGCTTTCCCCCATCTTCCCCCCCCCACACCCCCTTGCAAGCCCCAGTGTCCTGAGAACATCCAGGGCCTATTTGTCTCTGCATCCTCACTGGGTTCTCAGTGTCTCAAATAAATATCTTGTGGAACAAACATCAGAGGTTTTCTAAATGAATCAGAAGTTGGGCCTGATGAAGCCAGCCTGTAATCCCAGCTACTCTGGAGGCTGGGGCAGCTAAGGGGTGACCTACTCAGGGATGACCTTGGGCGTGAGAACATACCATCAAGGGAGGAGAAGGTCTCATCACTTGTTGTATTAGAACAACCGATGGGATAGATTGACTGATTGACAGGAGAGCTATGTACAGGGTCTGTACACAACACACAGCTCCCTCCCCACCTCCTGTCCTTCCGGTCTTCTGTAACCATCAGCTTCAGCACCAGACCTTCACTATAGGTAGGGTCTTCAGTCTTGTCTGTTGAGCATGACCCTGGCTTAGTGGCAGTCTCGTGAGAAGAGCCAGAAGAGCAAGGAGAATCAGGACGACTTGAGAGGACTACAGGGGTAGGAAGTGAGTCGGTGGGTGTGAGTAAAGGAAAGAACTGACTAAATGTCATTCGATAAGCATTTTATGTGGTGTTCTCTGTGTTACAGGAACTTGGGACTCAAAAGACCTACAGATGGGGAAACTGAGGCCCAGAAAAGGGAGAGCAGGTTAGGGAATAAAGTCTGAGTTTCTGCCCTCCACACCCCATGGGAATGAGGCTCCCAGACAGAGCAGGCTCTGGGAGGGGAGCCCTTTCATCCTTCCTGTGAGAATACATGCCGCTTCTGTCTGGAGCCCTCAAGGACAGGTCTCAACTTTACACATGAGCAGGCTGAGGCGACCCACTCACTTGTCTAATAAAGACCTATTACATCTCCTATGCCAAAGGAGACCTTCACAGTTAGAGCAGAATTAACAGTGGGAAGTCTTAGCTGTTTCAGCAGGTGAGATAAACCCGCCCCCATCCCGCTGCACCTGGCCTTGGCCCCTGAGGGGATAGGCAGTGGCCTCTTGGGCAAGCCTCCTGACCCTGTGCCTCCCATCCGAGTCTGTCCCCTACCCCAACAACCTCTGTACTTCCCCTTATACCCTTCAACTGTCACGGATTATCCAGGGGACCCTGGGGACACGGGAAAGGACATCTGGATTCAGTTATGGGGCCTAGCTGGGGGTCGGGGGTGGGGGTGTGGGTAGGGACGCTAAACCAGTAGAGTAGCGGACCTAAATCAGTTTCAGAGCTTTGGCTGCTGTGCCCTGGTGCTGGCGGGTGAGGGGCCCAGGGCCTCAGATCCCAGCGGGCAGGAAGGTGGATAGGGCAAGCAAGGGGCCTTCCTGAGTGGCTGGGCCAGGCGGCTGAAGCAGGATTAGGAAATTAGTTCAGGTGGCCGAGCTGGGCAGGGGCTGGTAAAGGTGACCTCAGGCTGTGGCCCAGCCTGGCTCGGCCTCCACCTCCCTGGGGACATTGGGCACCTCAGGTTAGCGAGAATATGGTTTGGTTTAAGGGCTGACCCCCCAGAACAGGACAAATCAAATTCAGCTAGACATTCCAGCCCAGTCATGCAGGCAAGGTACGGGCCAAAGACCAGTGTCTCTAGGGAGCGGGTGGGATTTGCTCAGACATGTAGATCCCACCAAGGGGAAATTTAGGGACTCTGTAGTGTCCAGGTTGCTACCTAGCATGTTCTACAAGGAGAGGGTGAGCCATATGACCCAGCCAGGCTCTGTCTTTACTCTGTGGAGACACTGGGCAAGAGGAGGGGACAGCAACAGAGTTTTGGGAGTAGCCCAGCCTCCTGTGTTCTGAGAATGTCTACTGGCATATACAGTCCATGTGGTCGGCTCAGAAGTCCGGGGGAGGGCTGAGGGTGGCTTGCTGGAGACTGGCACACAGGCTGGAGAGAGGAGCAGGAAGGCATCCTGGGCTGGGGACCCAGAGGAACAGTGACATCAGTGAGGTAGACAGCCCATCTGCTAGGTAGGCACCAACAAGGATGGGAAGGTTTGCTGGTTAGTGTCTGGATTCAGATGGACCAAGCTTTGGATATCAGGATAAACGCGTCATCTCAAAGGCAGCCTGAAGCCTCTTAGGACATTCACTGGCATGCCTAGATGCTGGATGTCAGAAGATGGCCGAGGTGACATTCACAAAATGGGATGAAGAAGAAATGGAGACACTTCAGTGAGACTGGCCTAGCAGACCCCTATACGAAGAGGGCCACGTGATGAGAAGAAAAATACAGAGTCCCATAGTTACAGACTGCATTTACTGGAAACTTCCAAAGATCCAGATTTGTGCTCCCCTCTGTGTCTGTGTCTGTCTGTCTGTCCGACTCTCTCTCTCTCTCTGCATGTGTCCACACACACATGTGCATGTTTCCACGTCTCTATGTCTCTGCATGTGTGTGCACACGCATGTATGCGTGTATTCACATCTGTCTCTGTCTCTGCATGTGTGTGTGTATACATGTGTGTGCATGTTTTCACGTCTCTCTGTCTCTGCATGTGTGTGTACACACGTGTGTGCGTGTTTCCACATATACGTTGCATATTCATGGGTGTATGCATGTAGGTAGGTGAGTGGGTGCACCTGTGTGCTCCTGTGTCTGAGGACACAGGAGGATGACTGGTCTCTTTCCCAGTCATTTCTCCACCTTATCTTTTGAGGCAAGGTCTCTCACTGATCCTTGAGTGACAGCAAGCTCCAGGGTCCTCCTTAACCTCCCGGGACTTTTTTATACAGGTGCTCAACTCAGATCTTCACGCTTGCAAGGCACAGTCTCCTCACCCCTCAGCCTGGTTCTGAGCACTGCAGTACTGCACAGGAAATATCAATATTATCCCCAAGCAATCAAGAGCTTGTTGTTTGTTTGAGACAAGGTCTCACCATAGCCCAGGTTGGACTGAACTTATTATGTAGCCCAGGCTGACCTCAGACTTGTGGTGATTCTCTTGCTTTCAGCCACCTGAATGCTGGGATTACAGCTGCAAACCACAACGCCTGGCTATGTTACAAACAGATGCCATCTTTTTGAAAAAAGGGGTTTCAAATCTGAACCCATATTACACTAGACATGGCTATAAACTAAGTAACAGTATTAAAAAAAAGAATGGTCAGAGGCTTTGAGGTTGAAGAAACTCAGGCTTGTTCTTAGACCTACTGTGTGGCCTCAAACGTATAACTCAACCTCTTGGAGCCCCACTTTCTTTGTCTACAAAATGGAAATGGGGTCTTCTCTGGAATTTTGTGAGTACTGTATGAAGCAATATAGGTGAGTTCTTAGCCCCAAGACAAGCACATAGTAGGTATTCAATACACGATTCTTAAGTCAGAGTCTAGGGCCTGACTGAGTGACCAGATGACACCATGAGGATCCAGTCAGCTCTGAGTCCTTTGCGAGCAGTGTTTCTGTGGACTGGGGAGGTGTTGGACAGCTCCTGAGGCAGGTCTGTGCCCGGGCTGTGTACTTTCACGTGACGGCTACGCATGCTCCAGGCTCTCGCTGCCTGACTCTCAAGTTGTCTTCAGACTGAGAGAGAGGAGGACCAAAATGACAGTTGCAGTGCTGGGACAGTGGCCAGGAGGCTGGTGGAGATGGAAGCTGTGGACGAGTCCAGTCAGAATAGAAGATAATTGTGCACGTGTAAGTGGTGCAGGCAGGAGTTCAAGGCCACCCTCAGCATAATAGTGAGTTCAAGGCCAGCCCAAGCTATGAGGGACTATGACTGAAAAACAGTTGAGGACAGGGGTGTCCTCAACTTGAGTCCCCCTTATTCACAGCCTGGACAGTTTGAAAAGCCCAGTGGTGCTCACACCCTGATGTACATACTGTTCTAATTCTCAGATGAATTGGTCTGCTCAGTGCTGCATACTCCTGGGTGACAGATGAGGGTAGTGTTGAGGCCCAGAGATGGCCAGTGGCTTCACTGAGTACCTACAGCTATCGATAGCATACCGACTTCAGCCAGGCCCTGCCTGGCTTGGGCCAACTGTCTGTCCCCTAAAGCCACCTCCCAGATCCCTCTCCTGGTTCACTGGTACAGCAAGGTAAATTTCCTGTGTTCTATGGATGTCTAGAAAGACAGGTTGGCAGGCACTGGGCAGAGAGTTCCAGGACATCTCCTCCCTCTGTTCTGGGAGGAAGAGGTCTGGGTTTTGAGAACCTGCCTCCAAAACCCTGCAGACTGGGTTCAAAGCCTCCCTTTGTAGCTTCCGGCTGTGTGTCCCTGGTCAGGTAGATCAGTTTCTCTGTGCCTCTGGTTCTTCACCTGGGAGATAAATCTCGAGGCTGGGCTACCTCCTAGAGCTCAGAGTCAAACGTTTCAGTGCTGCTAAGTATTTGTTGTATGCATTCGATCAGAGTGTCTCTAGTTGGCACTGGCATCAAACTGGACTTCCGTGCTGAAGGCCATAAAGCTCTGAAAGGTGGATGCTCCCAACAAGGGCAGCAATGTCAGAGTCCAACAACATTGGCCCCCAGACAGGGCCTTGCGGTCTCCCTGGGAGTTTCATTATGCGTCACCAGGTAGTGGCTTCCTCCCCCAGATGCTCCATCCCAAGGCCAGGAGGCCACTAGACAGCCCAGTGGTCCCAGAAGCCAGGCCTCTGGTTCACTCTAAGCTCCAGACACTAATTTGATTTGCCAGGGCCTTCAGCTCCTTGTGGTGTCTATCACCAGGTATTGATGTCCTCTGGGTGTTTGATGAATACCTACTGTGTACCAGGCATTGTCCACGGCCCTGCGGATCTACTTGTAAAGTCTCTGATCAACATATCCACAGCCCAGGTCAGGAGACCAGTGAGAAACGACTAAGAGGGATGAGACAGGAAATGCCTCAACCCAGCAAAGGGACATGGTGAAGGCTACAGGCAGCCCTAGGTCATAGACACCTGGGGAACAGCAATAAAAACTGTAACACTGTGGCCTTCAAGTAAGCAAGTGCTCTTTGTGAGACAGGGCTAAGCCAAGTCACAGAAGCTGAAAAGGAATTTGGGTGCAGGAAGTACACAGAGCTGGCGACTGGGCACATGCCATTTTCAAGATCTGTCCACAAAGGACTGCCAGCTGGGGAGGAGCAGGGATGGTGTGTGTGTGTGTGTGTGTGTGTGTGTGGTGCACTTGTGTGTGTGTGTGTGCATGGGTGTGTGACAAGCTCTGCCCTGCTGAGTCTCAGTTTCTTATTATAAAGTGGGTCCCAGGTCCCGCATGGCCTGGCTGGCCAAGTTCAAGATGTTTAGTATCTATAGCCTTGCACAGTCTCATCTGGTTGACCACCTGCTGTGTTCATGGCTGGGCACCTGCTGGATACATTGCCAAGTGCCCACTGAATACATTGTATAATACCTGCTGGATACTCTGTTAAGTACCTGCTGGTCCAGTACCTGCTGATACACTGCTAAAGTCTTACTGGAGGCACCCTTGAGTCCCTGCTGAATACACTGCTGAGTGCTTACTGCATACACGAGGGCAGGAACTGGAGACCTAGCCTTTCCCTGACCTCACCATATCCTCACTATCCTGGGCATCAAGAGTGCCCAGCCCTTGGCCAACCCAGCAGCCTCAGGGCAAGAAAGGGCAGCGGCTCCTTTAAGGCAGGCCGCAGCTGGGCTGCCTGGATATTGGAGCGGGACCTAGATTAGGTGGCAGAGGCGCAGGGCCCAGGCCAGATGCGCCTGAGCGGGGCCTCATTATGTATTCATGAGCTGTGAGGAAAAGAAATAAAAGGATTCATTATCGCCCAAACTGTTACTAATGACATGTACCTGGAGCCCTCGCACCTCTGGAAATCCAATACGACACAGTCCGAGAGAAAATGCATTCCTGCCCAGGCACACCGCTGCTGCAGATTCCCCTCCCTGCCCTACTCATTGCCATTCACTGGGGCGACATTTACAATTCTCCTACCATTATGTCCGACCAGGGCCTCTGAGCCTCTGTCATGACCTGCACATTAGCTGAAAATTGGAAATTCTACAGCGTGGCCGTGGCCGTGGAGGACCGGGGACACAGCAGGGAGTGGGAACCAAGAGGTACTCAGAGTCCAAGCAGAGATGAGCATGGGGACCGGAGGACGAAGGCTGCTATCACCCACAGTCCACCCCTAGTTAGGTCACCTGTCACGCGAGTCCATCCTGGTGCCCAGGTGGCCTTCGCCCCTACCCCCTTCCAGGAAAGTCCTCCCTCCTGAGGGGTCCTTTGTTCCCTTCAAAGCTCTGTGGGAGTGTTGGCAACGGCACAACAAGCAACACCTGCTTGTCTTAGTTTGAGTGCATGCAGGCACATCGAGAAGCACAGGCTCTCCCATGCTTCAGGTAGACCCAAGAGACTCCTGCTCCGAGGGAGAGACTCAGGTTCAGCGAGACCTACCAGCCCAAGGTCAACTGCAGAGCCGGACTGTGACCTAGGGCTGCAGCAATCTGAGACCTGCCTGCCCTGGAGGGGGTGTGGCAACTCCAGGTACAGGCCAGAGCCCTCCACTCGGCCTCCTCAGCTACCCCGATCACATAAAGACACATTTTCAATGTAAATACACCACCAAAGTCAGTTTTGTCTGAAGACCAGATTATCCAGTGATTCTTCGTAGGTGCTAAATTTGCCAGTGTGCCATTAGTGTCCGCCCACTGTGGGCCTGACTCACCTGGCTCTCCACACCCCGAGTTCCTAAGCCTTTAATAACTTAGGTAGCTCTTCTCTGCTTTGGATCTTCTTGTGGTCAGATGTGGTCACGAGGCTGTGTTCTCGCCGTAGAATGTGAGCAGAAGCGGGTGAGACCCTTGAGAGTCATGCTGTAAAAAGAGATTACGGTCCTGTTCGCTGGGTTGCAGGTGAGAAGCCGGGAGCTGCTGTGCCCATCTTGGGAGAAGATGCACAATGAGAAACGTGTAGCTGTCACTAGTAAGGTTGGACCTCGGAAGTGTCACTTGGTGAATAACAGAAAGGAATCAATTAAACCTTCTAGTTTGGGCTAGCCAAAGCATTGTCGGGGTTACTCGGTCCAGGAGCTTAGGCTGTACCTTGACTAATAAATACATTTGCCCATCACCAGACCCCTAGGAAGCTAGGACTTGGCCTTACTGCATCAGAAACACTGTGTGTTGTCAACTAGACCTGCAATAAATACTTGTTGAATAACCAAATGAATAAGCCACTCACAGTAAGGGAATCTATTTGCTGCCATTGTTAACATTAGTTAAAGACGTTGTTTTTTTATAAGTTGTTTTCACCTCGTTCTTTCTGTGTCATTGCACACCCAAGACAGGATCTCATTGTGTAGCTCTGCCTGTTCCTCAACTCACTATGTAGACCAGGTGGCTTTGAACTCACAGAGATCCAGCTGCTGCCACCTTCCAAGCATTGGGATTGCATATCTGCACCACTAAACACCCCTTCTGTTTTTCTTTTTTAAAACTAGATCTTCAAGTCGCTCAAGGTGGTCTTGAACTTGCTATTCAGCTGACGGTGACCTTGACTGCTTCATGCTCCTGCCTCTGACTCTTGAGTGCTGGGATGACAAGCGTGCACTACCACACCTGATCTCTTTGCAGTGTTGAGGACCACACCCAGCACAGGCGCTATATCAATGGAGCCACAGCCCCAGGCCCCACCGCTGCTTTCGAGTGAAGAACTTCTGTCAGCTTGGAACTGGCAGAAGCCAGATCCGATTGCAGCCTCAACCAGTCTCCTCATCTGACAAGTGGACCCATGAATGAGTCCACAGAGCCCAGGTCAGGAGTGTTCTAGAAACTGAGGACTCATCTAGGAACAAGACAAGCAGAAGTCTGGGCCTGTGGTGCCTCCGTTCCAGTGTGAGGGAGCCGTGAGTGGTCAGTGAGCTGAGGGAGGAGAAAGGACACCCACATCTGTGAGAGGGATGAGGTCCCAGGGCAGCGTTGGGGAAGCCTGTATCCTGACAGCCTTGTTCATCAGCTCCTGCATCGGAACAGAGCGGGAGAGGACAATGGTGTTGCCCTCAGGGGTACTGGGGTTTAGATTGACAGGCAGTGCCCAGGCTGGACTGGGAGCAGAGTTCGGAGGGGCAGCAGTATCTCAATCACAGTCACCGTGGCATTCGCCACTGATCTTGACTGTCTATCTTATCATATACCCACCCACCTCGCACCTAGGGCTGGTGTGCACCCCAGGCCCTTGGCATGTGCTGCTCTCCCAGTCTATCATCCTCATTTACATACAGGGAAGCGAGAGCTGATGTCACCTGGCTCTGGCTATAACTCACTTTACACCAGTGAGTGTAGAGGGTGGGATCCAGAGCCCCAGGCAGAAGCAGACTGATCTCCTCGAGTTCAAGGCCAGCCTGGTCTATAGAGTGAGTTTCAGGACAGCCGGGGCTACACAGAGAGACCCTGTCTCAAAACACTAAAAAACCAAACAAACAAAAGCAAAACAATAACGACAAAACTGCTCTCTCAGCTCAGTCCTTTCTGAGTGGCCCAGCCTCCACTTGGCCCTGCCACTTCAATGTGAGCACCACCTCCAATCCCCTCTCTTCATCAGACGGAGTCCTTGGCGGTGCATGAGCTGAGTCATTTCATCCAGGTGGGGACAGGGTCCCCTGCTGTCACCACATGCTCCCTGTCAGAGGCCCAGGACACTCGTATTAATTCAGATTGTCACTGGTAATGTTTGGCCAAGCTTCTCACCTCCCCAGCCAAGTGTCCCTAGAATTCTGGACACTCAGGGGCTTCAATCCCCAGTAGTCATAGAGCCGATCCTAACATATAAACAGGCTGCAGCAGGCTAGCTACTCTAGGTTGATGAAGCAGTCTGATGAGGAGGCCTGATTTAGACCTCGTCCTGGTGAGAGGTTGGACATCAGTGGGCTTCATCCCAGATCCAGGGACAACATGTAACCCACAGCTGTCTCTTTATACGTTGTGGGCTGTTTTGATTCAGACGGGGTGAGGGGTGTTGAAGACAGAGCCAGCTGGTGAACTGTAACGCTCCTGCCTCCCAGGCAATTAATGTCCCACCACCGCCCGTCTCTTTATATTTTCAACCCAACCATGTTAAGTGAGCATGTACTATGTCCAAGGACCGGGGATGCTGCACGCAATAGAAGCAGCCACTGCCTTTCAGCAAAGCTTTACCCATTTATAGCGCAGAATACTCATGTCCCAGCAGTTGACTTTGCCAGGTGTTTTGCAGCATCCCGGAAGTTCATTTATAAGGTCATTCCAGGGAAACAGTAGGTAAGATGAATTAAAAGACCCAGTGGGTCTAGAGAGATGGCTCAGCGGTTTAGAGCACTGGCTGCTCTCCCAGATGTCATGAGTTCAATTCCCAGCAACCACATGGTGGCTCACAACCATCTGTACTGGAATCTGATGCCCTCTTCTGGTATATGGGTAACATGCAGATAGAGCACTCATATACATAAAATAATAATTAAAAAGACCCACTGGAGAGCCAAGAATCTGGGTTCAATTCCAGATACAACCAGCAGCCAGGCTGAGGCTCCTGTAGACAGCTGGCTCTGCTGATCTACAGAGAGGGGAGGGGTCAGTCGGAACTGATGTCCTTTGAGTTTGAGGATGACCTTAAACTCCCTCTCACCTCTGCCTCTGGAGTGACGTGAGTTAACCAAACCCTCACCACCAGCCACACTTCTGGTGAGGAAAACTCAGACAGGGGGTCAAAGAACATGCCCAAGGTCACACAGCTGCAGATACTGGGCACAAAACCAGGATGCCCGCCATCAGCAGCTCAGGCCAGGTGATGTGGCGTCTTCACTTGCCAGCAAGTTCTCACGGAGTGAAGGCCGCTGTGGTGGCTCGACTCTTACCCACATGTTCCGATTCAGTCATACATTCCTGGTGGATTTTGTCTGCTTGGCTTTGGAGGTGCTTCCATTTGCTGGGGGTGAGACTCAGCACCTTGAGCATGCCAGGCCAGGCCCTTCCTCTGAGCTACATTTCTAGTCTGAGTTTGTTTGTTTGTTTGGTGATGGGGGTGGTTTTTAATCAGGCTCTCCCTAGACCTCCTAGGTCGGCCTTGAACTCATGAACCTCCATCCTCCGCCTCCTGAGTGCCATAGCATCTTTTACTTTCTTTTTCAAATAAGAGATCATTGCTATGCCTTCCTGTCAGTTCTGCAAAGCAGAGACCGCCCCAGCAGCTGGGAGTCCCTGAAGCGAGCACTGGGGTTCATCCTAGGGTTTCCCTGGCCCCTGTCCTTAACCCCACCAATTTCCAGCCGTCCTTCCTGGACACCTCTCCTTTCCTGGGCACCATCTGGAGGGTGATGCTTCAATCTCCTGGAGAGGGGATGTGGAGGATATTCCTTCCTAAGTTGCCATGGTCACTGGCTAGCGTAGGTGCAGAGGGCTAGGTTGACTTAGCCAGCTACAGAGCCGGAAGCAGGTGCAGCCTCCTGCCCAAGCAGGCTTCCTGCCAGATTAACCTCCTTCTCAGAGTGCCTCCCTTACCAAAGCTCCAAATCCTGATCTCCTATCTGCTTCCTGTTCTACCTGGAATGCCCTTCCCCCACAAGGACATTATGTGGTTCTCTCTTCCTCATTCTCCCCTCATGACCTGGTCTCCAGTACAAGTCTGTGCCCTCTCTAGAAGCTCCCTCCCCTTTCCAAACACCCACCACCGGGAGGGACCTCCACCACCTGACCATCAGACCCAGGAAGCCAGGAGGCGGGGCCCTGAGCCTGCCGTCAGCAGGCACCAGCTCAGTGTCGATGGGTGTGCATGTCAGTAAGTATGGGGGAGGGAGGGAAGGGGCTGTGGCTCAGATGATACAGTGCTTGCCTAGCATGCAGGAGGCCCTGGGTCAGACTCTCTAGCAAAGTATAAACCAGATATGATGGCACCTGCTGTAATCCCAGTCCTGAAGAATGGAGACAGGAAGATACAAGTAAAATCAGCCTCGACTCCATAAGTGAGTTCAACCCTGCCTCAAAATAAGTAATAAATGCAAGTCTTCAGGAATGTAGAATAAGGGTCCTCAAAGACCCCACAGCCTGGAGCTCAGGACTCTTACGAAGCAGAGGGCAGAAGGCTGGGTGGACCTGTGGACCCGTCCAGTCCAAAGCGGCGAAGGCTGCATCTGCCTCTGGTTTGGCCCAAATCATAAAGGCCTTGACGCTACTGGGTTCCCTTAGCAGCTTCACATTTTAGTGAAGGAGCTGTCAAAGGTCAAGATGCTCCCACAGGAGGCTGGCAGGGAGGAGGTGCTCCCACAAGAGGCCAGCAGGGAGGAAGTGCTCCCACAAGAGCTGCAGAGGAGGCTCCAAGAGCCCAGCGGAGGAATCCCCGGGCGCTCAGCAACTCAGTGGAGGTACAGGAGGTGACTGCCCCACCTCTGTCAGAGTGGCTGGTAGAAGCTGACACTGGATAGAGGCCCCAGGAAGGCTCTACCATCTTCCTGGAGGACTAGTTCTCTCTGCTTTTCACCTGGCGCTGGCTCTGCAGCCTCCATCCTTGGCGATGCTGGGCCAATCACTGGCTTTCCCAGATCTCTTTGTCCACAAAGGGAAGGGACTGGATATTCATCCCCACGATTGCCTCATAGAGACTGAAGGGTCACCTGACTAAGCACCCCTGTGACTGTCTCTGTTCCAGCCTCTCTGATCCATTGTGACTGTGAAACTCATTCTAACATGAATCACTCAGGCCCTGTCTTAGGGGTTTTGGTTTTTTTTGTGTGTGTGTTTTTGGTTTTAGTTTGGTTTTTGTTGTTGTTTGTTTTGTTGTTGTTTTGTTTTCAAGATAGGGTTTCTCTGTGTAGCCCTGGCTGTCCTGGAACTCACTCTGTAGACCAGGCTGGTCTTGAACTCACAGAGAATCCGCCTGCCTCTGCCTCCCGAGTGCTGGGACCAAAGCCGTGTGCCACCACTGCCAAGCTCAGTTAGGGTTTCTATGGCTGTGCTAAAACACCATGACCAAAACCAACGTGGCGAGGAAAGGGTGTATTTCATCGGACAGCTTACGGTCCATGGCTGAGGGCAGGAACTCAGGGCAGGAACCTGGAGGCAGGAGCTGATGCAGAGGCCCTGGAGGGGTGCTGCTTATTGGCTCATTCCTCATGGCTTGCTCAGTCTGTGTTTTCATAGAACCCAGGACCGCCATCAGTCTGTCACCTTGCCCCAGTGGGCTGGGCCCTCCCACCGCAATCATTAATCAAGAAAACGTTCTACAGACTTGCCCGCAGGCTAACCTGGTGGGAGCATTTTCTCATCTGAGGTCCCCTCTTTCCAAATGACTCTGGCTTGTGTCTAGCTGACATAAAAACTAACTGGCACAGGCCCCATCCCCACAGTTCTTCATGGACCTTTGTCACCCAGTCATGTCCCCTTCACCTACCTCATAGCCTATTGTTACTGTTAGTATATGCTCGGCCCAGGGAGTGGCGCTGTTAGGAGGTGTGGCCCTGTTGGAGTAGGTGTGGTCTTGTTGGAGTAGGTGTGTCACTGTGGGTGTGGGTTTTAATACCCTAGTCCTAGCTGCCTGGAAGTCAGTCTTCCACTAGCTGCCTTCAGATAAAGATGTAGAACTCTCAGCTCCTCCTGCACCATGCCTGCCTGGATGCTGCCTTGCTCCCACCTTGATGATAATGGACTGAACCTCTGAACCTGTAAGCCAGCCCCAATTAAATGTTGTCCTTCATAAGACTTGTCATAATCATGGTATCTGCTCACAGCAATAAAACCCTACCTAAGACACCTATGGTATGAAGTCCCCCCCCTGCCACACCTTTCCTTCCCACGCCCGGATTCAGGCAAGCAGGGACCCTCCTTCCCTTTCCCTGGGGCTTTCACTGTAGCCCAGAGGACCTGGGTTCAGTTCCCAGCATGCAACCATCTGTTATTCCAGTTTCAGGTTACCTGATGCCCTCTTCTGGCCTCCACGGGCATTGCATGTACTTGGTGCACAGACATACTTGCAGGCAAAAACACCCTTACAAGTAAAAAGAACAAAATTTTAAACAGAACAAAATTCAAAAGTCTATGCTACCATGAGACTCTGGTGACAGGCCTCGTAGAAGGGTCATCTCCAACATCAACTTCCTTTAATCCCACAGTTGTCCATGGTCACCAACCCTTCATCCACAGGAAGGCCTGAGTCTCTGCCCCTTTGGGCAGAACTTGGACCCGAACACTTGGCTTTCAGCCCCCACCCCTCACAGCTTGTTTTAGTTGTTGGCTATGGGATTATGGTTTCTTTGTACCTCTGTGGCTCTAACACGCATACTTTACCATCAAATCATGCATTCCACATACTTGTGTGGCAGCCTTTACCAACTGAGCCTGGAAAACCAGGGCACTCCTGGGTAGCTGTCTGTTTACTCTGGAGCTTGAAGTACCTCAAGTCTACAATTTCTGTCTCCTTGACATGCAGTGCTGGCTGGAGGTCCAGGGAAGGCATCTCCGAGTTTGTTGTCCTGAGCACACCCCACCCCACCCCGGTCCTAGACAGCAAAGCAAAGCTCCAGTGCCCCACCATCGAGGAGCCCTGAATAAGAGCTAGCATTGGATGTGGTTTCTCCCTCTGCAAATGTGAGTGAAAACTCCCATTCTCAGGGCTGCTTAAAAAGTCATGGGCATGAAACTGTGTTCTATCGCGTCCAGCAGAAGTCTAACAGGAGCAATGGCAAATGTGGGCAAAGTGGGCCTTGGCTTGACGTGGAGAGAAGGCTCAGTTGGCACGGTGCTACACAAGCAAGCGACCTGAACGTGAAACCGCAGATCCTCTGTAAAAGCTGAGTGTGGCAATGTGCACCTGTAACCCCGGTGCTTATGGGGTGGGACAAGAGGAGACAGACGATCCTGGAAAGTCACTGGCCAGCTGTGAGCTGCTTCAGGATCAGTGAGAAAGCCTGTCTCAAACAATATGTGGAGAACCAGGGAAAACACTTGATGCTGATATCTGGCTCTATACACATGACACACACATGCACACGAATGCACACACAGGCACACTCATGCATACACACATGCACGATCATACATACACACACATGCACACACGTGTACACATGCACACACAGGCATATGCATGCACATGCACACTCACACATACATGCACACATGAATGCACGCACACAAATGCACACACACAAATGCACAGCACACAAATGCACACACACAAATGCACACACGAATGCACATGCATGCACACACACAGGCACACACATTCTAGTGCAAACACACACAATGGGGACTTGGTCTTGGCAGGAACATATCTGTGACATGATGAACCACATCACAGCCATTCATGGAACACCCTTTGTGTCTGTCCTGATTGGTTTTTTCTTTGTTTGGTTTGCTTTGTTGTCAGCTTCACAAACTAGAGTCACCTGGGAAGACAGAACCTCAACTGAGAAAATGCCTCCATCAGAAGCAGGCGAGACTATCGGGCATCTTCTTGGTTCATGACTGATGTGGAGGAGCCAGCCCACTGTGGGAGGGCCATCCCTTGACAAGTGGTTCTGGGTGTTATAAGAAAGCAGGCTGAGTAAGCCACGGGGAACAGCCAGCAAGCAGTACCCCTCCATGGCTTCTGTATCTGTCCGTTTCCTGCCTGGAATTCCCGCCTTGACTTCCCTCAACAATGGACCATGTGGTCTGAGACACACAAACCCTTTCTCCCCAAGTTACTTCTGGTCATGGTGTTTGTCACAGCAATAGGAAGCACAACGAGACAGTGTCTCTGGCCCTGACTCATGTGGCACTGAAATCTCAAGATCCTGGTGGACCCAGTAGAATCAGAACCCTGCATTTCTGGGAAAGGCAGCCCCAGACGACCCAAGGGAACACAGTGTAGTTCACAAGTTCAAAAGACCCCAAAAGACCCCGCCCGGCCCACTGGCTTTCCACAGAGAATCAATTTTCAAGGTTGTTTCCCAGAGGCAGACTGTTCTTCATCCCCTTCTCTGGCCACAGGCCACCTCCTCTCCCAAACTTCTCTACCTCCCGTCTCTTGCAGCTGGGTCCTCGACACAACTGGGAGGCAGCTGGGGCAGGCGGAAATGTCCAACAACTGAGACTGTGGACATAGTACCCCTGCACCAGCTGAAACCCTTGGCAGTGCTACGACAGGGGAGTGCCATACTGAGGCCAAAGAAGTCTTTCCCAGGCTGGGGCTTAGAGGAGAGACATCCCAGCCAAGTGGTCAGTACTAGGAATGACTTCCTGTTCCCCAGGGTGTAAGGTTGCCGCCAGCTTCCCATGCTCGTCCCACCACACATGGACCAGGAAACACCCTGATCGCTAGACACAGAGTGGAGGATGGGCAAGAGGCAGAAATGTGCCTGAGGAAAAAGAGTGAGGTCTTGGGGAATAACCCTTAGGTAGGGGACATCTTGGCTGTCTCTGTCACTGAAGTGCCATGTGACCCTGGGACAGTCACATCCCTTGTTTGCTCCTGAATCATCTTCCATTGCCCCCCTGGACTAATATCTGTGGGTGACAGAGATAGAAAGCTATAGTAAGGAATGGCCCAGAGCTGAGCAGAGCCCAAGGAGGGCCAGGGACTCAAGGGCAAAGCAGGGCCTCAAGAGAGGAACAACTCTTCTAGGAGGTTTCCCTGGAGAGCAGATGAGAGGAGACACCCTAGGCCCAGCAAACAATCACACAGGATAAGGAAGGGAGTCCATTAACCAAGGAGCACCGACCTAGTGGTAGCAGGACCAACCAGATCACCATCTGGGCCACGACAAACCAGTGCTTGACTCTTTAACAGCAGTGGAAGCCACTGAGGGAGCCAGGACGAGTTCTAGACCAGGAAGCTTATGGAACTTCAATGAGTAGACACACAACCAGGACTGTGTAGCCAGGCTGAAAGCTCCCTGTCTCCTGCCCCTACCTGCTGCCTGTGGAACCCCGTGTGTCCTTCACACTAGGCTTGACACACCCCGTCACCTCTGCCTAGTGAAGCCCCAAAGTTGTTATAACAGTTGCTTAACACTTAAGAAGGAAGGAGCTGCCAGCGGTGGTGCCACACACCTTACAATCCCAGCACTCGGGAGGCAGAGGCGGGTGGATCTTTGAGTTTAAGGCCAGCCTGGTCTACAGAGTGAGTTCTAGGATAGCCAGGGCTATACCAAGAAGCTTCATCTCATACGAAAAGAAGACAGAAACACAGAAGGACTAACTATGAGAGAACCTGAGAGGTCAGGCTGCAGGTAGACTCCAAGTCTCGTGTCCCCTCACCACCTTGCTTCCTTACCCCCCTTGCTGACCCATTCTGATCTGATCCCTCTTCATACTACAGGGACAGGAAATTCTTCTATTCCCAGGTGGCAGACAGTCTGCAGAGTTAGCATACCTGCCATCAGACAAGCAGGGTACAGAGGGATGCGTGGTTGGCACCTGGCCAGGCAAGAAGCATGCCCTCAGTCTGAAGCCCAGGCCCAAAGCATGGGTTTACAAGCTGTTGGTATCCGGGGACAGAACACTATCATCTAAGGCACTCTACATAACTTTATGCCCTCCAGGCCCAAAGCATGGCACATGGAGAAACGGGTTCTAGAATGTTCTACTGACCTCTAGCAATAATGTTCTACCTATGCCATTTGTCCGTGAAGTGTAGCCTAGGCTGGCCAGAAACTTACTAGGTAGCCCAGGCTCACCTCCAAACTGATTATTTTCCTTAGTCTACACCTCCTGGTTGCTGGGACCACCATTCCCAGTCTCCTGGTTACATTCTTCTCCATCATTAGTCTAAACAGTTCCTCCAGAAATGCAACTATCATTTATTGAGCACCTACTGAATTCAGGCAATTCTCAGATTGTATCTCTGATCTTCAGAGAAACCTTGCAACGCAGATAACCTGGGCCTTGAAACTGATTTGAATTTGGCTTTCTCCCAGACTCCAAATACCCAGGAGAATCGTTAGGAGTACCCTGGGGCAGTATCCTCAGGCTCCTACCCAGGTTAGAGGGTGGCTGAAGTCAAGCAGGGCCTTCATCCCTCTCAGAGCCCCAAATACACCCCCACACATAACCCTCACAGCCCTGGGGCCCAGGTTAGTTGGTGTTTTGGCACCATCACCAACAGCTGCCCTGGCGGCCGGGTTTCATCTTTCCAGGCTGGATGGGAGAATTCTGCCCCCCTCCTGAGTTCTTGTTCCCAGCAAAAGACCTTGGCAGGACCCCCGATGCTCTGCCTTCCCTGGGACGGATGGCTTCCAGCTGCCCACACCCAGCCTGGGAAAATTCCTCAGAGCTCTGCAGGTCCTTGGATCCTGAAACCTGAGTGGCCCCCCTCCATCTGCCCAGCCAAGGAAAGCTCCCTCATCCCGCAGACCAAGCCTGCCAGATAGATCCATCACACAGAGAGGGCGTGGAAACAAGAGAGGGCTCCAGACGGACGCAGCCCCAGTCGCCGGCCACTGTGTGCCAGGCCCTTGGCTACAGACTCGAGGTGAACTGGGATCACGGATAGCCTGGGGAGTCCAGCATTTTACATATAGGGAAACTGAGTCTCAGAGACATTCCCACCAGTGTGAAGAGCGACCCGCACAGGATAGGATGTCACGAGAGGAATCACCCTTCATTTCCTCTATAGCTTACAAAGATGGAGAAACTAAGGCCCAGGGAGGGAGGATGTCTTCCTAAAAGACACTGCTCGGAATATCGGGGCTGGGTAAGCCTGGGAGCGTCCTAGTCTGCCCTACCTTGCCTCTGACTCAGAAGGCAATCAGCCTTGTCTCACCGTCCTATCCTCCGCCCCTGAGACACAGAGGCTCTCACAGCCTGTGGACCTGACCGTGTCCCTCTGCTGCAGTAACTGTCCCTTGCTGTCCCGTGCAAGGCTCCATCCAATAATGCACCCCCAAACTTCTGTCTCCTGAAAATCTTCCCTGCACCTACAAGGTTTCCAGGTAGTACTGTCCTTCCAGGCCTCGGAGCCTTCATCCATATTTTTCCTCAGGCCAGCTTGCTCTTATCCTTACCCTAGAGTTACAGACCACACTGCCTTTAGGATGAAAGCCCTCTGAGGCCAGGCTGGCTCCTCCCTCTTTGGACTGCGGGGAGGGAGCTCTGTCTCTTCTGGGAGTCAAGAGCCCGAATGGCCTTCAGCAGACTCTCTCTGCTTCACCAACCCGAGTGATGTCAGCCAGGATCAGTGTGTGTCTGTGGCAGAGGGTCCTAGTCCGCCCCCAGCCGGTCACCACCTCTGCAGAGAGCCTGGAAATCCAGAGCTGGCTTAGGAAGAGTGACCACAGCAGGTGTCCCCAACCCCCTCCCCGCCCCAGCGCCCCAGCGGCCTTTCCCACATGGAGCCGCCAGCTGGGAAGATGGATGGGCCTGCCCCATCCTCCAGGCTGAGGCTGGGAACCCGGCTCTGGTTCCTCGGCATCACATCCCGGCCTGGAAAGGGCCATAAAAATGTTCCAGAGCCAGACATGGGATGCGAGCCATTTTTCCAAATCGTGGGAGATTGTTGTTTTGGGGTTTGGTTCTTCAGAAAAAAAAAAAGAATGAGAAAAGGAGACTCTCTCCACAGGCATGTGCACAGGTGGGCTTCATCCTCCACCTATGTGCCTAGCATCCTGGCACTGGGCGCCCTGCCAGAGCCAAGATCTCCTCAGGCCTCAGCTGACCATCTGGCAAGTGGACTGATGGGGTACCCAGGTCCATTTGCCAGAAACAAGACCCCAGGCAAGACCACTGAGGCAGAGAGGAACAAGAGTTGTCGAGAGTCAGGCTTCTCCTCAGCTCAGGGGCAGCCTAGCCAGCACTGAGCTCAATAGTCAATGAGTCAATGAAAAGGACTTGCTTTTCCCTGCAGAGATATGGGTACAGCGCCCTCTAGAGCAGTGGTTCTCAACCTTCCCGACGCTGTGACCCTTTAATACAGTTCTTCGTGTTGTGGTGACCCCCAACCATAAAATTCTTTCATTACTACTTCATAACTGTAATTGTGCTACTGTTACGAACCGTAACGTAAATCTCTGTGTTTTCCGATGATCTTAGGTGAACCCTATGAAAGGGTCATTCAACTTCAAAGGGGTCGAGACCCACCGGTTGAGAAAGGCTGCTTTAGAGAACAGGAACTTTACCACAGCTGTGCACAGTGCATAGAACTGCCTCCTGTCCAGCCACAGTCATTTACAGAGGACCTACTGAGTGCAGACACTGTGTAGAACAGCTGTGCACCAGCAGGCTGGCTCTTCTCTCAGGGGCTTGTCCTCAAGCTGGAGGGATAGCAGAGGCAGGGGTATCATCAGGGCAGGGAGTGATGTGCTCTGCGGGGGAGAAGCAGGGAGGGTTAGCACACAGTAGGACTGGAGGAGTGGCCAACTCCACTAGAATAATGCTAAAGCTGAGTCCTTCAGTCTGACTTGGTGCTTCCCAGTGACCTGTTCTCTGAGATACTTAGGACAACTCCTACTTACTTGTAGGGAAACTGAGGCACAGATAGGCTACATGGCCCATCAGAGGCTTGACCTCCTAGCTCCCAGAAATTAGGTCTTCCCTCTCCCTGTCTCAGGAGTCCAGAAGGAGAGTGGATAAGGATCTTAGCCCTGGGAAGGTGCTGAAGAGGTGACAAGACCATTGGAGATAAAGGAGGAGCCAGGCTTCACCCACTGGGTAGAGAGTCCCATCCCAACCTGAGCTGTCCCAGGCTTGCCCACCCACCTCACTGATGGGGTCTTAGGAAGTTGATCTTCTAACAGTTGTCCATCAACCCAGCACATCTGGCTATTGGTGTGATACCTGTGTGCCCAGAGTCTTCTCCAACCCAGGAAGCTATTCCAAGAGTTTCCAGCTCTCCCCAAAATGACCCTTGCCATCCAGGGGATGGAAACCGGAGACCCCAGAACACAACTCCTGATAAAGCCTCCACCCGCACTGGCACCAAAAGGTGGCTCGCAAGAGACCCCCAGTCACAGGAAGCTGAGCCTGGCCTGATGCCAAATGGGCTCCATTGATCATGGTCATTACTAAGTTTAAGCCTCAAGACATTATTAGTTTGGACACTGATATTTTTCTTCTCAGCCAAGAGACATGGTCAAATTGAGGCTCCAAGGTAACCAACCCATTTGCTGAACGTTACCTTCTACCAGTGAACTGGCTCGCCCCGAAGCCAAGGGAACCAGCATGGCAACAACCCCTGCCCCACCCCTTCCTGGTACTAAATGAACTCTTCACCCTGAGGCTGCTCCCTCTAGCTAGGCTGCTCCCTCTAGCCTCAGCGCCTTCCTGAAGACACCCCGGTGGCCCTGGGGTCATGTCTTCAAGCCGACTCTGGGCTTTTCCGCTCTTCAGCCTGAGCCCGGAGCCTTGCCTCCTAGGAGGCAAAGTAGATCCCTGCTCACTCATATTAGCCTTGAAGAGAATTTGAACGCCAAGGAAGCCCGTGGAACCATATCCAAAGCCAGGAGCCATAAACGATGCTCTCATCTCTATTGCTGACTGAAGGATGTGAACCCCAGTCTAATGCTTGGGCCATCTTGAGCCATGGAAAGTCCTATCTGGCCACTGGGTTCCAGGGGTAAAAAAATGAACAAGCCCTAAAAGAGGCAAGAGTTTTTCCTTGTGTGTTTACTAAGCCAGGAGGACTCTGGGTAAAGACAGTGGGCCACAGCCGCTCTGTGAAAGCAGAATAAGCAAAGGATGATTAACAAAAGGCAGCTGGAAATTCTCAGGAGAAGTCTGGAGTCCAGAGAGGGAGAGCCATCTTCCAGGATACCCAGCCACAAACTGGCTGGTCTTGATCCAGAACATAACTTCGTAGGTTTTTGGGCTAGATGTTCCTTTGAGCTCCTGGTTCTTCCTCAAGCTCCTGGGCACAGAGACCTGTCTCTATCTATCTGCATACATCTCTCTATCATCCCCAGGATACCCATAGGGCAGCGCTGTTGGAGGAGGGCTGTCTGGTGGAGCAGGACCACAAAGGGTTAAGGCTTTGCCAGTCACCTTGATCCCCTGAAGCAGGCAGGACCCCAGGCTGGGATGGGCTTGGGTTTCCAGCTACCCCAGCCTGGCCGAGCTATAAAATACGATCGTGTCTCCCCGCTGATTGATAGACCTACTTGGGGAATCTTGGGAGGAAGAAGGCTGGGGCAAGATCAGGTTTTCAAGCCTCAGTCTTGATATTCTATCCGGGGCCTTCTGGAACTCTCTATGGACCCATCTTGCCACAAGCTCCGGAGGAGGCTGGGTGGTGGGGAGGCTGAGAGGCTGATCCTGAGCATAAGCTGAGAGTGTCGGGTTCACTTCCAGACTTGAGAGACCCCAAGTCCTCTTCAGAGCTATCAGGGGACTGACTGGGCGGCCTCTAGCTAAGTGATTCACTTCATGAGTGTCTAAATGGGGCTTCCCGAAAAGTCCAACCCTGAGATCCCTGTGCCCACTCAGGGTATGCAGGGCCGAGAGCCAGAACACTAGTAAAGCCCTGGCCAGGGTCTGAGCTCTGCCCAGGCTGAGCTGGGTTCTAACCATGCCCCTTCACCAGCCCGGGCCTCATCTCCAAAAGGGTCATTTTGGGACTGCCCACTACTAGGTGAGTTCTGGTGTGGCCCGGTGAGCCATGAGTCTAGAACTCTTCACATTGGACCTGGTCTTGAGAAATCAGTCAGGCTCTGGAAGACCACTTGGAACTATGGTTCCATTCCATATGAATGAATGAATGAATGAATGAGTGAGTGAATGAATGATGCTGGTGTACCAGCCTGTGTTAGGGATTCTCTATCTAATACCTCATTTAACTCCCATCTTGATGGTCAGCAACAGCTCCTGGATGCCTCTGTGCACCCCTCAGCCACTATCTGACAAACCAAGGCACACAAAGGATAGACATACACAGACTGTCTGGGAGTCCTGACTTCACACTGGCTCCAAGCTCGGCAGGACGCGAGCTCCAGC
Organism: Mastomys natalensis; assembly: GCA_021653895.1. Classification (NCBI taxonomy): domain Eukaryota; kingdom Metazoa; phylum Chordata; class Mammalia; order Rodentia; family Muridae; genus Mastomys; species Mastomys natalensis. The sequence continues at coordinate 1,814,141 of JAJTUV010000359.1, read as the reverse complement.
TCCAGGAGCCCCTCCCATGCCACACTGACCACGCCCATCTCTGTACCCTTTGATGGCTTCCATCACTCTCTGACTGAACTCAGGAGCTGAGCGTGCAGGAGAGGGCCGGGACCCATCACCACGTGCTGGGCCCTCAGCTCTGCTCTCAGAGAGAGGCTGCTTTCTGGTCTATGGAGTTAGACTGACTCTGAGAAGAGAATACACCTCTCCTTCCATCCCCACAAACCACAGTGTTCGTTGTTGACTGTATGTGTGATTGTCACTGTCAAGGCCGGGTATGCACCGCCATGACTCGCATAAAAGGACTTTGAAGGCAGAGAAGCCTCACCCCGCAGCTGGCTCTCAGCCCCTCCCCTCCGCTCTCTTTTCTCAGCACCCCCAATCCCCAGCCCCCGGTCCTTAATCCTCCCAGAGTGACTTCAAGCAAGTGCTGTGAGGGGCCAGAGGATCACACAGAGCAAGAGAAACCCAAGCCCCCCACATGGCCCCCAAGACCCCATGGAATGTCAGCAGCAGATTAGAACCCTCATTGTTCCCAGGACCCAAGAAGGGTGAACTGGGGCTCCCTCCTCACCTGCTGGGGTGAAAGATTTGCCTCCTGCCCCCAAAGCCTGGAAAACCAGAATTGTTAACCATGACATCTGCTCGTGGTACAGGGAAGAGGTTCAGAGAGGGTGAGGGGCTTGTCAGAGGTCACACAGCAGTCTTGCCTGGTGTCAAGTTCAGATCCAGGGCTTCCAGGCTTCTTGCACAGTCTTGCTTCTCTCCCTAGGGATTTACCCTGGCCATGACCTTGACCAGCTCAACGGAGCTTTTCTTCTTTATTACTTGTGGCTAATACCACAGTGCCTTTAGCAGCCTGGGCAGACCCGTCCTCTCAGACACTCACACTGCTTTCAAACCCCTGCACTCTACAGCTTGGAGTTCTTGGAGTCTTTATCGAGGACCTGGGGTTGTCATACCACAGCTGTGGGGGTTCACACTAAAGTTCCTATCTCTGGTCAGAAATGGCAGGATTTGTTTGCCCACTCAGAACCCCCTCGGTCCACCCACTATCCTGGTCTCCCCCTTTTTCTCAGCTGCCCCCTCCCACACTCCAGGAGTTTGGGGCTAGACTTGGAAAAGGCTCTGCCCTTCAAGGGGAAGGAGAGATGCTCCCTGGGGAGAGACAGATGTGTTGAAAGGCACAGAGCAGAGCAGGGAGCCCAGAAGCCCTGGATCTGGTCTAACACAGGGCAAGACTGCTGTGTGACGTTGGGCAAGCCCCTTGCCATCTCTGAGCCTCTGTGCCATGAGCAGGTAAGCCCAGTCAGCAAGTCCCATGTCTCTCCCTGTACACCCTCTCACCCAGAAGCCTGCTGGGATTTACCGTCAACCCCACTGCCTCATTCTACCCACTTACTGCCACCATGATGTGGGGACAGACACAGGGTCTGGCAGTCTTACACCACCCAGCTTCCTCTCCCACTGCTCCCCCCTTTCTCCCCCTATCACTCAGAGTCCCCAGGAAAACAAAGCACTTCTCTGAACCCACGTCACCAGCCTCCTATGGGGTGTCCCCTCCCACCCCGTCTGCTATGTCCAGTCCTTATCCTTATCCTCCCATGAGTGTTCCAACCCCCATGATCTTTCAGACATGGATTCCAGAACCATCCAGACCTGGACCTGAATCCAGCTCAGCCACCTGAGATCTGGTGCCTTCGGGTTCCTCAGTCTCCATTCCCACTTATCTTCTTCTCTGTAAAATGGGTGTTTCTGAAAATTCACCCTACCTCCCAACAAAACAGCTGTTGTGTGTTGGAGCAATGAGACACCAGCAACGAAATTCCCGCCACGCACAGTGACGACCACGTGGGGCTGGCATTAGTGTCCTCCGTTTAACTCCCCCATTGCAGGTATCCTATGGCTTTCCTGGGGACAAATGTCAACTTAACCGACTCAGATGGTCCAGTCCATCATCTCTCCCCTACTCCCAGACAAAAGAAACAAATCCACCCAAATCCAGTTTAGTGAACCCGTGAGTTTATTGGGGTGACTTATAGTAGTGTGGGAGCCCCGCAAACAGCCACATCATTGTCACCCATCCCCAGCAGGGTGACAATCAGAAAGTCTGCAATCTGTGACTTCCTGCACAAGTTCTAGGCAGTACCATGCACTAAGAGCCCCTTCCTCATGACAGTTGGTGCCTATACCTGGGGTGGGGGATGGCTGGCTGGCTGGGCAGTGGGCTGTGGAGTCTCAGGCTCTTGGGTTCAAGAATCTTAGGAGTCTCCTCCTTTACAAGAGGGGTTTTCGGCTGGGAATGGCTACAGCTTTGCAGACTTGTTGTTTGTTTGTTGTTTTGCCTGCCTCTGCCTCCTGAGTGTTGGGATTGAAGGTGTGTGCCATCACTGCCACCTAGCTTTTGTTTTGTATTTTGTTTGTTTTTGTTTGTTTTAAGATTATTATTTACATAAGTGAGTTCACTGTAGCTGTCTTCAGACATGCCAGAAGAGGCATCAGATCCCATTACAGATGGTTGCGAGCCACTGGTTAATGGGAATTGAACTTTTCCAGGGAATTGACCCCTAGAAAAGTAGTCAGCGTTCTTAACCATTGAGCCGTCTCTCCAGCCCTGGTTTGTTTGTTTTGTTTGTTTGTGTTTTGTTGTATGAATGAGTGTCTGAGCAGGTGAGCAAATGCCAGAGTGCACACGTGGAGGTCAGAAGACTACTTTCTGGGGTGGGTTCTTGCCTTCCACCTTTATGTGGGTTCCAGGGATCGAACTCAGGTCCTCGGCTCCTGCAGCCAGCACTCTTCATCACTGACCGTCTCACCAGCTTGGGTTTTAAGCACCTCAAGTGCATGAGTGCACGCTGCTGTGGAGGCTAGGAGTTGATATCCAGCATTCTCTATGATTCTCTGCCTTATTGTTTTAGACAGTTTCTCACTGAAACTGGAGCTCGTGATTGGCTGTCAGCTGTTGGAGCTCGGTGGATTGGCTTGTCAGCTGTCTGGAGCTCGGTGATTGGCTTGTCAGCTGTCTGGAGCTCGGTGATTGGCTTGTTAGCTGGCTGGAGCTTGGTGATTGGCTTGTCAGCTGGCCAATGAGCTCCTCCTGTCACCGTTCCCACTGCTGGGGTTACAGATGAGCACTGCCTCACCTGGCTGGTGCTGGGAATCCAAACCCAGGTCCTCATGCCTGCGCAGAGAGCCTCTTCCCACTGAGACATCTTCCCGGTCCTCCTCTTCATCTGTATCATACCATGCCTAATGTTCTTCTGCAAAGAGTCCACATTTGAATGGATGAGGCATGGCATGATGCCCCTGCACCTGCAGCCCAGGTCACACGGGTAGAAGATTGCAGAGCTCCAAGATGCAGAGACAGGTCAGGAAGCACAATGAGACCTTCATCCTAAATGAGCAAGGACAGAAGCAGGAGACGCAGGGCACCAGGAGTGTAGGCTCCAGTGTCCTCTGCTTAGCGACAGCAAGAAGGGATGGAGGCTCCGGTCCGATGGCAGAGTCAGCTGCCGGGAGGGGAGCCTGCAGCCTCCACCATCCTTGTTCAGGCGCTCAGCTCATCACCTACTCAGCATCTGCCCTGCACATCACTGGCTTGGTTTAAGACTGAGTACTTTGGCAGCGACAGAGTCCTCAGCCTCAGAATGTTCTCATCGCAGAGGCAGACCATAAACTCTGAAGAAAAGAAATGCATTCAATGATCGCAGATGCCACTGAGCGTTGTGAAGAAACTGCTCGTTGTGGAGGTCATGCTGTATGTGTGGAGGTCAGAGGTCATCGTCGTGTGAGGAGCAGCAATGAGACACACGCAGACCTCCAGGGTGCTCAGCCAGGGCTGGCTCAGGTGCTTGGAGACAACCATACACAGGTGGAATAAACTGCTCCAAGAAGAAGAGGCAACAGCATGTGCAAAGGTCCTGGGGTTGGGAGAAAAAGAAAGGAGTTCTGTGTCTGAAGCAACCAGAGAAGTAGTGAATGCCTAGAATAAGGGGATGAGACCAGAGCCCTGATAGACAGGGACAGGTCAGCAGGCTGGCCCAGAAGTCTCCTGTTTCTGCTCCAATTGGTAGAGCCATTAGAAGAGGGTCTTAAGTTGCTAAGCAACAGAGACTCTCATGGTCTCTCCTGAGGCATCATGGAGAATGGAGAGAAGCAGCACATAAATGGAGACAGTGGCCAACAAGAAGACCGCAGGCATCAAGGTAAGAGATGGCAGCCATTTTCCAGGCAGAGACAGAGCCAGGATCTGGGAGCCATAGAGACAATATCAGCTCACTTCTGGGTGCACAGGAGGGTACAGAATGGAACTGAGATGCTAGGCCTTGGAAGGAGTGTTTGCTAGGGTCCCAGAGTTATTATCTCTGAAAACACACACGCCATTGCCATGCGACTGAGGGAAACCATCACTGAAATTCAGAGCTCACATCTAGAGTGAGGCCACTCATGTGAACGGAGGCTCTGGAGCTCAATGCCCTGAGACAGCAGCTGTAAACGTCTGAACTGTGCAGCCAAGAGTCCCCACACTGGCAGCCACAGGCTTTAGAGTCGGAAGGTGGCAGTAACTGTAGGCAGCAAGTGACCCTGTGTAGGTGACACATGATCCTGTGTAGATAGTGCCGTGGTAGGAGACCGGCCACGTGGAATGCCACACCATCTGGAGACAGCAAAGGCACGTGAATTTGGGGCATCTGGAAGCTTCTATCTCTGTAGACAGGAAGCCCGAGCTAGATTCCAACTCAGGACAGCTTTGAGTGACCTTGAACCAGTGGCCATCCCCATTTGGGCCTCAGTTTCCCCTTTTGTGTAGCAAAGGGATTAGTGTTCGAGGTCCTCTTGCAGTTGTGACTCTCCTAAAAGTCCTGCATCCTCGAGCCAGCAAGATGGTTCATTGAGTAAAGATGACAGCCACCAAGCCTGAGGACCTGGGCTCTGTCCTCAGGATCCACTCTGTCAAAGGAGAAAATGACACCTGTGAGCTGTCCTCTGACCTTGAAATGTTGTGTGTTAAACATACATGCCCCAACACAAATAAATAAAGTGAAAAGATAAAGCCCCCCTCCCCTGTCATGCTCAGGACTGTAGGCCCTGGGCACCTCCCCAGGGGGCCCAGCTGGCCACATCAGGTTATCCAGTCAGGGCTCTGCCATGGGATACACTTCAGACATGCCCAACTCCCTACCACCCTGGCTGCCGCTCTACCTCACCTCCCAGTCCAGGACAGCCAGGGTTAATAACCACAGCCCCAACCCTGCAGAAAAGGCAAGCAGGAGGGGTATCCCCTGAGCCCCACCCCCATCCCTGATTTCCCCCCCCACACTCCCGAGGGCTGGCCAAGCAGCTGTCTCCCCATATCCAGGATTACCAGGCTCCCAGGGCCTGGGAGGAAGCAGATCACATTCTTGAGGGCCTTATGTCAGGCTGGCTGCTTCCCCCCAACACACAGAGTCCTCCAATCCCCTCCTCACTCCCCTGCCAAGACGGCTGGGCAGGCATGGAGCCAGCCAGGCTGGGCACAAACCCTGGCTGGAGTGGCCTTCCCTGCTCTCTTCCTTCCTTTGCCTGCAAAGCAAGGTCACTCCCACTACAACAGTCTGACTCAGAGACAGAGGGCACAACACATCACAGTAACCACCCTTGCACATGCTCACTAAATCCTCACAAGAAGCAGCAACTCCGTCATCAACTCCATTCTGCAGACAGGAAGCTGAGGCTCAGGGAGGGTGAGCAGTAGCCCTTAGGTCACACAGCTACCATGTGGCATGGCTAGGATTCAAACCCAGGACTTTGGGCTGGCTGCGAAGTGAACAGGCTTAACGTCTCTGGCATGTCTGCTTACAATGGTTCTTTTCTCCTCATTTCCCTGCCCTCAGCTGCTCAGTTTGTGGCTACTCTATTAAGGTCGACTCCAGTCATGCTTGGGATCACATAGCAATCTTCCTTCCTTGTCTTTCCAGAACTGTTTCTGCCTCCTCTAGCTGTGTGACTTTTGGGGAAGGCAATGCTGTCTCTGTTTGCCACTCACTTCCTGCACATGGATATCAGAGTGAGAGGCACTGGTGTAGAGACTACAAATTGGATATGTCTTATTGGGGGCTCTATTGCCTCAGCTAGCCATGCTTTGAGAGATACAGGCCCCAGGTGGGAGACAGGTGCACTGTAACTGGCCCAGGTGGGAGGCAGGTGCTCTGCAACAGGCCCAGGTGGGAGACAGGTGCACTGTAACTGGCCCGAGGTGGGAGGCAGGTGCCTGCAACAGGCCCAGGTGGGAGGCAGGTGCACTGTAACAGGCCCAGGTGGGAGGCAGGTGCACTGTAACAGGCCCAGGTGGGAGGCAGGTGCACTGTAACAGGCCCAGGTGGGAGGCAGGTGCACTGTAACAGGCCCAGGTGGGAGGCAGGTGCACTGTAACAGGCCCAGGTGGGACACAGGTGCACTGCAAACAGGCCCAGGTGGGAGGCAGGTGCTCCAGAAGATGCAAACAGGAAGGTGGAAAGCACAGCAGGTGATCAGGAAATGCCTCGAAATACTCCTCATCCCTTGGTGACATATGCCAACCTCCTACCTCCCAGGTGCCCTCTGCTAGGCTGCCACCTGCTTGCTATGGGCTGTCCAAATTCTTTGGGCTCACCTAAATGACAGGAAGGAATCAAAAGCCTTAGAGGCCCGGGGAGCCCTTGGGTGTTTCTTGGGATGGAGCCAGTTCAGGAACATACAGAAGGTCAAGTGAGCTGAGGTTAGACCGGGCGCTAAGACCTAAGACATTTATCTTGTGAAGCCAGGTCCTATCTTAGGATGTCCATGCTGAGCCCACCTTGTGTTGGAAACAGGGTCACCCAGAGGCCCCCACCCTTGGCACCTTTCTGGGTACTCAGCCCCACGTGTCTCCCTCCACAGGCTCATGGTATTGTTCTTAGGTAAACACGGATCACACCTGACCACAGGCCTCTTTGTTCAACTCTGTGTGTGTGAATTCTTTATTCACAGTTCCTTTTATACCCATATTTGCTCAAAAATTTGGTGGCCCAAAGCATAGGCTGAGAGTTGGGCATAGATTTCCGTAGTGTAGTTGGCAGAGCGCTCATCTGGCAGGCACAGAGTCTTGGGTTCTCCCCCAGCACTGCATGGGGTGTGGTGCCAATGCACATGCTCACAACACTCCGGAGGCAGATGCAAAGAGATCAGAAGTTCAAGGTCATGATAAGTGTGGGGCTAGCCTGGGATGCATGAGACCCCTGAAAGGAAGGAAGAAAGAAAGAAAGACTGAGGGCTAGGGAGAGAAGGAATGGAAGAGAGAGAGAAAAGCCCACAGCAGCTAGGCGTGGCCTGACAGATGGAATCCCTAAACCCTATCAGTATGTGTCATCAACGGTCCTTGTCACACTCAACTATCCCTGAGCAAGAAAAACATCAAAGGCCTTGCTGTCTCCTGCACCTATGCTACCCTTAGCGGTCCTCACACACTGTAAGTGGCAGACACCCACCTCTATCTAAGCCTCCCCCAGTGTGCCCAAGCTTCCTGGAGAGCTGCACTGTGACTTTCTGCTTCTCCTCCAAGCCAGCTCCCAGTGGGACTTCCAAGAAGGACCAAGAGAGAGCTCATGCAGAGACCTGAATACAAAGCAGCAATGGCTAGGGCAGGAGAGGGGTATGCTGGGGCTGCTACTGGGAATTGTGTGGTGAAAGGCATGTGCAAAGGCCCCGAGGATCTAGGAGCAAAGTGCTGTGACTGGTACAAGAGGACCCAGGGAAGACACAGTGACCAGAAGCCGAGGTCTTCTGGGCCTCATGGGGGATTGCAATTAGGGAGCAGGCCCATTCATGTCCTAGAAGACAGGGTACCAGCAGCCCTGTGTGAGGCCTGAAGGATGATGAGGCCTGAGGCCATGCTCTGGATAGCTGGTGCTTGGTGATTGAGCAGGGAGAATCGATTGCTTGGGCCAGCGCCTGCCCAACACGGAGACACACAGATGCTGAAATGTCAAATCTGTGATCATGTGCAAGTCTCTCCCCGCAGCCACCAGACACTGTGTGAGCACAGTTGTGGGGGGAGGGTTAGGCAGAGATAAGGGTGGGAGATGAAGAGAACACTAACCCCTCCCCAGCAGGAGCAGTTGTCCATGAAGGGTTGGGGGAGCAGAGCTAGGGGCGGGGCTAGGAGCAGGGATAGGAATGGGGTCACAACTCCCTTCCTCACGATGTCGCAACAGCCCCAGGTGTTCCTGGCTCTTGCTCATGTGTCCACCTTGCTCGTGTCCCTCAGAGGACAGGAGGGCACGGAGGGAGGGAAGATGGACCAGAGATGCAAGGTTGCTTCAGCTCATTCTAACGTGCAGAGGAGAGAGCAAGGAATGCTGGGAACCTTCTAACGCAGTTTGGAAGGCGGAGACTGGAGAAAGAACAGATGAGGTGGGGGGAGGTAGGTTGCAGAGAGGTCTTGTGCTAACCCTGGCACCCTCCCTGCCTTGCCTCCACCCTCCACCGAAGCCACTTCTCTGTGGAGCAGGCAGGATGACATCCCACCCTCTTCAGCCATTTTCCACATCCCATGAGCTCACCCCACCCTGGGAACTCTAGACCAGACCGGGAGACACCACAGTTCAGGGAGGCAAGAGTCTGCACAGGGTCAGACCAATGGTTAATGCTCATAGCCCTGATGGCCTGCTCTGGGCTAGGCACATCCCATGGGTCCCTACCACCTCTTCATCACCTGTCAGGCTCTGAGAAGCATCCTTCTACGTCACAAAGAGGGAAACGAAGGCTTTCAGAAACACATTTTGATTGATGTCATCTATTCCACAGGGGAGACCTGGCCTTTCAGCCTTCAGCCTGGACAGAGGTTCTATGCTTGAGACAACCCCTGCCAAGCACTGCAGTGGCAAAGAGACCACAGAAGGAGCCTGGGAACAGGAATACACAGAAGGGACAGGCCAGAGGGATCTTGTACAGGGACCCAGAGTTCAAACTATCTTCTCTACGTAGCCAAGTTGTCTAGGCCCGAAACTATTCTGCTTTTCATAACGCCTGCTACACGCTGGACATCATCCAAAGAACCGTCAGACCTCTCTGAACAGCCTCATAGCTACATCCAGGCCCTTTGTTTGTTTGCTTCCTTCTTTGAGATAGGGTCTCCCTCCATGCAGGGGCTGGCCTTGAACTCAAGACCCTCCGGCCTTAGCCTCCTGATTAGCATGTTAAAAGATATATGTCACCGTGCTGGGCTTGCATCTTGGAATCATTCAGGCCCAGATCAGATATGGACCATTTCTGCTGACATTTCTTACCCCACAAAGCACACACCACTCACAAATACATAGTACTCAACACAACACACACACAACAACACATATACTACATATACACAACACACACATACAACACACATATACTACATACAAAAAACACACACAACACACACATACAATACAACACGCATACACACAACACATATATACTACACATATACAACACGCACACATACACCACATATACAACACAACACACATACACTACACACACACACAACACACACATATAAAACATACACTCAACATACCATGCACACACCACAAACAATACATATACCACACACATAATACACATACATATAGCACACACACGCTTCCTGCTATCCTGAGGTCAAATCCCTTGAGGAGGGCCTGGGCCTTCCTTGGCCAGCGCTTGCCTCCCACCCATGGCTCCTCTGGAAGGAATGTGCTCTCCCCGTTACTATGTCTCTGTCCCACCTCCTCCCACGGGTGCATCCTGTCTCACACACGCCAGCCTCTGCTCACCTGGCCTTGGGTAGAATGTTCTTCACTCAGCACTGGCTTGAATGAGGGTAGGTCCCACGGTGGGGACTTCCACCCAAGACACCAACACTCTTGTCCCTATGACACCAGCAAATTCCTCCCCATCCAGAACCTCAGTTTCCCTGTCTGTGTAACACGGGCATTAGGTAGCACAGAATGCACTAGTGTCACCCATAGCAATAGGGACTATCTGTCCCCTGCTGGTTTTGGAAGACTCTAGTGCCTGGCCCAGTTGGATGGGGTATCTAGGTACCGGCTCAGCCTGAAGTGGCCATTCTCTTACACTTACGGCAGGTGAAGCCTGACCGTCACACTGCCCTGTTTCTCAGGCTTCTGTCTACATGTCTTAGGTATCATGATGATGATGATGATGGTGATGATGATGATGATGGTGATGATGGTGATGGTGTGATGTATGTGTTTGCGTGTATTTGTTTTGCATGTATGTATGTTATGTACATATGTGCAGGAGCCTGTGGAGGCCAGGTGAGGGCATTTGATCCCCTGAACTGGAGATAATAGATATTTGTGAGCAGCCATGTGGGTGCTGGAACTGAACCCAAGTCCTCTGCAAGAGCAGCCAGTGCTCTTAACCGCTGAGTCACCTGTTCAGTCCCTTGGTCTTGATTCTTGCCATTATCCAGGAAACGGCTGTGATAAACGCACACATGTACACGCACACATAAACATAAATACAAGCACACACATAAACCGCATGCATGTGCACACATAGGCACCCGTCGGCACACCTCTGTACACACATGGCCACAGCACAAGAGTCCTTACACACCCATCCCCCCCATGCTCCTGCAGCCTCCCATGCACACAAGCACAGATGCAGGCACCTGTGTGCCCACACATCCTACCAAAACAACTCAGCTGCCCTGTGCTTATCTCTACTCTTGCTTTCTCTCACACACACATGTCAAGTTTGACAGAGGCCATGACACCACCGTGACATGTAAAAACACACATGAGGTACAAGAACCTAACTAGGCTGCACATTTGCATAACACTTTAAAAGACAACAGCTTGTGTGCTCTTCCATGTGTCTCCATGTCGTGTGTGCATGTACCAGTGTCTGTCTGTCTGTCTGTCTGTCCCAGTCCTCCAGTCCCTGAAGGAAACCTAAGAGGCCAAAGAATGGGACCAACATCGCCATCTGCTGTCAGCTTCTGAGACTGCCCTTCAGGGAACACATGGAGTCCGATGGAATCCATTTCCCAAGAGGACCCCAAAGGCCAAGGCGTGACCCTGAGAACCAGTGGGAGTTGCAGGAATATCCAGCCCGTGGCCTCTAATGAGTTTTATCTTTAGAACAACCTTGGAAGAGCTGTACCCAAGTCAGGGACCACTCACCCTGCATAGCTGGGGAAACTGAGTCCAGCGCTGACTAGGTAAAGAGGTCATGGGATTTCACTCAAAACACATTCCTCAAATCTGTGGACAGCACCATTCTGTTGGCAGCACCACCCTGTGGGCGGCGTCATTCTGTGGACGGCACCATTCTGTGGGCGGCACCACCCTGTGGGCAGTGCCTGTGGGCAGTGCCATCCTGTGGGCGGCGCCACCCTGTGGGCTGCGCCATCCCGTGGGCTGCAATCTTGGACTAAGTGAAAAGAAAATGAGCATAGTGCCAACCTCCATCTCTTGCTGGGCCGCCTCATTCTCCTGCCGCCATGCCTTCCCCACCTGGATGGGCTGCACCTCATGGACTAAACCATGAATCAAATAAGCCCTCCTCCACTTAAGTCATGACTTACCCTAGCAACAAGGAAGGTAACCAACTACACCACCCCTGTGACAGAGGGGTCATTGAGGCTGGAGAGTAGCTGGGATGAGCCCTAGCCCAGGATCCGATTGCCCAGACCAAAGCTCTCCCTCCACCAAACTTGGTTCTCTCCTTTCCTTTGGTTGAGTAAGTAGGAAGGGTGGGCTGGGAAGAAGGGGGAGAGGGGAAGTGGGAGGAGTGGGGGTGAATCAGATCAAAATGCATTGTATGAATGAAATTGTGAGGTGTAACTTAAAGTTTGTTCTAAACCTATTTTTAATGATGGTTCTTAAACACTTTAACCTCCCTTGTAGACCACCACCCATCAGAGGAAGAAAGGATACGGGGGGTGGGGGGAGCGGGGGAAGTGGACCTGTTTAGAATGATTCTTTGGAGCAATTCCCATCTGTGTTGTCTGGAAATCGGCAGTTCAGTTCACAGGTCAGCAGAGGCCGCTCCATCCACTCACAAACCTTTCATGGATATACCAGCAGTCCAGTTCAGTAGAGTCGGGTTAGCAAACATGAATCAGCAGTGGCGGCACTACCTAGCACAGATAGCCAGGCCTCAGCCTTGGCACAAGTCAGCAGCAGGAGAGACCTAGAAGGACACCAGGAGAAGTTTTGTGCTGTACCTTTCTCAGAGAAGCAAAGATTAGCAAAGATTTGAGACCCAAGCGTTGCACAGGTAGCTGTCACTGTCTGTCAAGTTCTTTTAGTATACTTTCTCCAAACATCATGTGTCTGCCACATGTCTTGCTTCAGAATGTGTCTTGTGTCAGCTGACATCACTCTGCCAATCAGCCAAAGTGTGCACACCAACTGCAGCACACCACCAGAAGTTTTTTGGTGCATTTCTCTCTGTGGAGTCCCAACAAATACAGCTCAACTATGCAGTCTAAAGCAGACCAATACATGTGTGTTGTTAGCAAAGAATCCTTCATCACGTGTCCTTTCATGTGCTTGCTTTAGCAGAACATCTTTTCATCTATGTCTGCTTCAGTGAAATGTTCCTTCACAAGTCTGCGTTAGCCTTTCACACCTGTGTCCACTTTAACAAAACATTTCTTCATGTGTTTTCCCCAGCAAAACGTCATCCAACAGACTTTCCAAAGAACCCTTAAGTTTCCACTTCAGTGAAGGGAAAAAGTAAGTACTGGAAAAATTGAGAGTCATACTGGCTGTCACTATTACCACCGCTGTCACCATCACCACCATGATTTTATCATCACCACCTTCATCATCATCACCACCATCACCACCCTCATCATCATCACCCTGATCAGCACCATCAGCACCACCCTCATCACCACCACCCCCATCATCACCCTCATCAGCATCACTCCCATCATCACCATCAGTATCATTATCATCCTCACCAATCCCACCACCATCCTGAACGTATCCATGACCATCTCTGTCATGTCCCTATGGCCACCTAGCTGCCTTAAACACGCCACTAGCCTCTCCACCATGATCCCCTGCCCAGCATGGCTGAGGGGGATCTAGGAGGGACTGTACCAGAGAGCAGAGAACCCCATGTAACTGACACTGAACCTGGACACACCTGGAGAGTCCCCAGTCGGTGGAGCTGTTTAGAGAGGTGGCTCAGCCCTGTTGGAGGATGCCCGTTATCGGAGGCAGGCTTTGAGAGTCACAGCCCTGCCCCTTCAGTCTCTCTGCTTTGTGTTGGCAGTTGAAGATGAGCTCTCAGCTGTCTGTTCGGACCACCCTCTGCCACCCCTCCCTATACCATGGACTCCCCCTTAGGAAATGTAAGCCAAAATCTTCTGTAAATCACTCTAGGTCATGGTGTTTTGTCACGGCAACAGGAAGTAACTACACAGGCCAATTAGAGACCTTGTCTCAAAGAAAACATGGCAGCATGGGGGCAGGGGGGTAACTGAGAACCTAAACCCAAATTTATTCTCTAACCTCCACACACGTGCCATGCACGCAGGTACATACTCACAAACACACACAATATAATGTCATGATACACAATAACGTACAGTTGTGTGTATGTGGCAATGTTGTCAAAGGGATAAAACTGAGGATCACAGGGTAGGAGGCAAACATGTGAGCACGTGCTAACACATATACCCTGTCACCTGAGCTCAGAGCTCCCATCAGAGATGCCCACACCTACTGGGTCACAGGAATCATGACAAGGGCTATCACAATGCCATCATCATTGTGATACCCATCCCAAGCATCATGTTTGGTTTACTTTAGTCAGACAGGCTTGGATACCAAGATTGGGACACCATGACAGCTGATCTGTGATAACAAAGATGACTGAATGACAGGAGTCACCACAGCAACTGATCATAGAAACCGGCCAGAGACAGTGGAACTGTGTGTGATCTCACAGGCGGTGCGCTTTTGTGCTTATCAACTGTTCGGTTCTGCAACTTTAGTGTTTGGGATGGCTAGATGGCTCAGCAGAGAGAGATGTCTGCATGGAGACCTGAACATCAGAATTTGATCCTGGGATCTAGTGAGGCCTCAGGAGAGAAGCCACAGCCAGGAGTTCTGTCTTAGTTAGTTAATGCTGTGAAGAGACACCATGACCAAGACAACTCTTATAAAGGCAAACATTTAATTGAGGCTGGCTCACTATTTCTTAGGTTTAATCCATTATCATCACGGTGGGGAAAATGGTGGCACAGAGGCAGGAATGCACTGGAGCAGTACTAAATGACATCTGAACAAGCAGAGAGAAGCAAAGAGAGACTGGTCTTGCCATGTGCTTTTGAAACCTCTAAACGCACCCCCAGTGATGCACTTCCTTCAACAAGGCCACACCTCTTAATCCTTCTAATCCTTTCAAATAGTGCCATTCCCTGGTGACTAAGATTCAAATATATGAGAGCTATTCCTATTCAAAGAGGCAAATTCCACTTCCTGGCCCTGATAGGCTTAGAGTCATATCCTAATGCAAAATGTATCCAGTTCAACTTCAAAAGTCGCCATAGTCTTTCACAGCCTCGACGCTACTTAAAAGTCTGAATTTTTTTTTCCTGAGACTCATGGAAATCTCTTAACAGTAACCCTCTATAAAATCACATACACATGCTTCCAGATGTGAAGCAGATCACATACTTCCACTGTATGGTGGCACAGACTACCCATTACAATTCCAAAAGGAAAGGAATGGAGCAGAGTGGGGAAATACTGGACCAAAGCAAGACCAGAAGCCAGCAGGGCAAACTTCACGTTCTGGATAATGATGTCTGATGCCAAACGGCTCTTTAGATCTCCAACTCCCGTCAGCTTCACTGATGTAACACACCTCTCTCTCCTGGGCTGGCTCTGCACTCCATCTTAGACTTTTCTAGGTAGATATCCATGGCTCTGGCATCTCCAGCATCTTGGGGTCTCCAAGGCAACCTAGGCTTGATCTTCACAGCTTCACACAATGGCCTCTCTGGGCCTCCATGCAGGGACACCTCTGACATATGCCTAACCTCAGCAGCTTTCCTTAGTTGCAGAGGGGGATTTCATAACCCCTTTCTTGTATCTTTGACTCTAAAACCAGCACCAGGTGGCCAATGCTTCTAAGTTCTGCTGCTTGCTGGGGCTGGAACTTGGCCCCTTCATTCAACTACATTTGTACCAGTTTTCTGTTGTCCATGGCTTTCTTCACTGTGTAAGCTTTTCCTTAATTCCCTTTCACAGGTTGGATGCTTAGCTGGGTGGGTCCTGCCCTGAGGTCATCACTCCTTTACCCCATTTAGCATCAAATTTCCATTCATCTTTTTATTTCCTTGAGCACTCAGCTTAGCTCCATTGTACCTCCTGGTATCCTTTTCCCCTCGAGCTGTTCATTTTGTATTTCTCTGTTCAGCTTCCTCCTTTTTATTATATATCTGCTTAAGAGTGACTACTAATAACCAACACGACAGAGTCAATACAAGGCTGTCTCAAAATCTTCTCTACCAACGCTATTAAGCCAAAACTCTTCAATGTATCCTCAGACAGATCTTTATTTAGGACAAGGGCAAAAAACAGCCACGTTCTTTGCCAAAATATCACAAGGAAGGTCTCTAAGCCACTTACTAATATTCTTCCCCTCTGAAACTTATTGTGTTGAGTTTCCAGGTTCAAATCACCCTCAGGACTGTCTTTCTTGCTTGTCTAACAAACATCATGATTGGGCAATGTCACAGCAATACTCCAGTTCCGGGTACCTACGTCTGTCTTAATCACTGTTCTATTGCTATAAAGAGACACCATGACCAAGGCAACTCTTATAAAGGAAAGCATTTAATCTGGGATTTGCGTACAGTCTCAGAGGCTTAGTTAATTGCTGGCATGGGAGGAAGCATGGCAGCACACAGGATGCTGGAGCAACTGCTGAGAGCTACCCCTGATCCAAAGGCAGGGGCAGAGGCACTGGACTTGGCATGGACTTTTAAAACCTCAAAGCCCACCTCCAGTGACACGCTTCCTCCCAAAAGGCCACTGCTCCTAATCCTTCTAATCCTTTACAATAGTTCCACTCCCAGGTGACTAAGCATTCAAATATATAAGCCTATGGGGGCCGTTCCTATTCAAACCACCACCTTCCACTCCCGGCCCCTGATAGGCTTATAAGCCATCTCATAATGTAAAATTCATTCAGTTCACCACATGGGGGCACTAGGACACTGTGAGGGGGACCCTAAGACTCAGTGAAGTGGACACTGTGAGTCTGAGAAGATAAAAACACTGTGACTATGTTTCTTGACATTGTGACTGGGGGGAGGGCATTGTGACTCTGTGAGGGGACACTTTGACTCTATGAGGAGGATATTGTGACTCTCTGTGGCAACACTGTGACTCTGAGAGGAAACACTGTAACTCTGTAAGAGGACATTGTTACTCTGTGACAGGATACTATGACTCTGTATGGGGCTGCTGTGACTCTCTAGGGGGACACTGTGAATCTGTAATAGGAACCCTGCGACTCTGTGTTGGGGACTCTGTGACAGGATACTATGACTCTATATGGGGGCACTGTTACTCTGAGGGGACTCTGGGACTCTATGAAATGGATGCTATGACTCTGAAGACACTATGTAACTCTGAGGGGATACTGTGACTCTGTTAAGGGATACCACAACTCTCTGTGCAAGATGCTATGACTCTGTGAGGGGTAATGTGACTAACTCTGTGATAGGAACACTGACTGTCAGGAGTCAATGTGACTCTGGGAGGGGAACACTGTGACTCTCTGTGGGAACAATATGACTCTGAGGGGAGACACTGTGACTCTGAGGTCACACTGATTCTGTGAGGAGACACTGTGACTCTGAGTTGACACTGTGACTCTGTGAGGGGACACTGTCACTCTGTGAGAGGATTCTGTGACTCTGTGAGGGGACACTGTCACTCTGTGAGAGGATTCTGTGACTCTATGAGGGGACACTGTCACTCTGTGAGAGGATTCTGTGACTCTGTGAGGGGACACTGTCACTATGTAAGGGGACACTGTCACTCTGTGAGGTGACACTGTGACTCTGTGAGGGGACACTGTGGCTCTGTAAGGGAGACATTGTGAATCTACAATTGGGACCCTATAATAATTCCTTGTTGGGGACACTGTGACTCTGTTATAGGACACTGTGATTGCCTGAGGGGGAGACTATGACTCTGAGGGGGGAACAACACCACGTCTCTGGGAGGGGGACACTGTGACTCTGAGGTGACACTGTGAGTCTTACTGAAGCTTCTGTGACAGTGACTTCAGAGGTAACTCCTGGCAGATAAGAACCATGCCCAGGCCCACTGTGTCTCAGACATACAGGAACCTGAGACAATTTGTCCCCTCTGGTGCAGCAGGATTGTTTTCTGGTGTCCCAGACGATAAAACTGGCCATGTAACCAGAGCTCTTTAAGTCACAGGCACTCCAGGAGCCAAGGTCCCTCCCTTGCTTCTAATCTGTAGCAACTGCTTTCATGGTTCCATTGGGGCAGCATCCAGGGGTTCCTTGAAGTCCTCAGCTGCCACTGGGGACTGTATCCTCTTTGAGAGCTCCCGTCACCTCTGTGTTCAAGTCCACTGTTAAGTCTCAGCGACTCCCGGGCGGCAATGGCTGCATCTGCCTTGGCCCTTCAAAGTTGTTCACAGTCCTCTCACTTCTGCACCCAGGGCCTGGTTTGTATTAGCACCCGGCTCCTGTGGTGGTCGGATGGGCTTGGAATGCATCCAGAAACTGTCAGTGTCCAGAGTATGCGTTAACAACTTATCTAACGTGGAACATCAGATTGTTTGATCTGCCAATTAGGCGCCTGGAGCTGCTAACTGGAAGCAGATGGCCCATACAGCGTCACTGGAAGGAGGATGGCCAGCCACTTCCCCAATCGCAGAAGCGCGTCTGCCTTTGCTTCGTCATCCTAGACATTCCAACTGGGTGTCCTCATCCTAGGATTGAAGACCTGAGCAAGAGAGGCTCCAGCCCTATTGCTTATACCCCCAAGAACTAGGGAGCACAAGAGTTGGGTTGATCCTGGACGGCTGTTGGCCTGTGGGGTCTCAAGTTCTCTGTGGGATGCTGGCATCTGCTAGACCTCTCTATGTGGCATCAGTACACTGCATCGGAAGGCCAGAAGAAATTCTTGAGCCTCCACCAGCATCCTAGACTGGATGTCAAGCATGCTCAAGGCTTGGGATGGCCCAAACCACACAAAAACCATCCTAGATAGCCAGAAGCCAGGATCCCTTCCCTAGCTCACCCCCTGCAGCTCCCTGCTCCACAGAACGGATGTAGCCCCGACCCATGATCATCACTGGTTCCATCAGACAGAGTAGCCCAATCCTCAAGGGTCTCCAGCCTTGTTCAGCCTTGAGCTCCCCCCCCACAGGTCTGCTCCTTTCTCCCAAAGCCCTCTAGGCCCTGTCTCAGGACAAGTCTGAATCAACTTGTCAGGGACTCCCTGGGGGCAGGTATGCTGCTGAAGACCTCAGCTGTCCAGTGGCATGCACAATGATGTCACCCCACTGTCCACGTGGCTGCCCACCTCTGTCTCTCCTCTCCATATTTTCTCCTCCTACCCATTTTTCTCTCCTGCTCTCCCCTCCCACCCCATCTGTCTCACGTTGTGTCTATTTCTTCCCTTGCCTCTCCTCCCTCACCTCTGGCTCTCTCAGGTTCAGTTCCCTAACTTTCTGCTCTCTGTATCACTGGGTCTTCCTACCACAGGGCCTTTGCTCAGGCTGACTTTTCCTAGAACACTCCCTCCTTTGGCCACCGACCTGTTCATTCTTCCTTATAAACCCATCTGTCATGCGTATGCATGTGTGTAGAGGTGGCACTCTTCTGCCACCAGGCTCAGAGCCACTGCTCATTCTTCTGCCCTCCACCTGATACAAGCTGTCAACATATCAGGAGCCTTCCTTGGCCTGCTGAAGGGTCCCCTCTGGTGCTTCCATGACTTCCCGAATCCCCCCACACTAGTGGCTGGAGCCAGGAACAAGGGCTGTGTGGGCTGTGTGTTATGTGTTGGGAGCAGGAATTGCCTTCTGAGGTGACAGTTGTCCTTGATGCTGAGCGCAGGGCATGAATCTTGGTAGTCTTTATTTGCCACTTGTTCACTGAATGAATGGATGGAAGGATGGATGAATGCCTACAACCCCTCTCATAGATGAGATAGATAGATAGATAGATAGATAGATAGATAGATAGATAGATAGATAGAATACGAGTACACTGTCACTGTCTTCAGACACACCAGAAGAGGGCATTAGATCCCATTACAGATGGTTGTTGGGAATTGAACTCAGGACCTCTAGAAGAACAGTCAGTGCTCTTAACCGCTGAGCCATCTCTCCAGCCCCGGTGAACTCTTCTTTCTCTTCTTTCTGGCCATTTCTTCCAGACTTCCAGAGCAGCTACTGGGTTGGCAGATTTGACCCCACAGCCCAGTCCCACCTGTTGTCACTCCTGACAACAGTCACAAGGATTTACTCTGGCCAGGGTGCTCTCCTGGGTGCCTGACAGTCAGGAGACAGACAGTCAGAGCCCCTGTGTGCTTGTGTTTATTGTATCCTGGGGCAGATGAATACAGCAAGGTAGTGAAATATTCATTCATCCTGTGATGGGTGAAGGAGAGCTGCCAATCAGGAGGAGAGACTAACCAAGGGACCAAGCCACAGGGCTATCAAGGAGGGGCATTCTGGGAGAAGAAAGCAGTCAGTGCCAAGGCCTCAAGACAGTGGCAGACTGGGAGCTGGAGAGGAGTCAGTGTAGCCATAGAGAGCAGTGGGAGGTGAGTCCACCGTGAGGACACAGGGAGAGTGGCAGTTTGTAAGTCTGACCCACCCAGAAAACTGCCCCAGCCATTCCTGTGGCCTTTCTACTTTATGACTCTGTCCCAGCACAAATCCTGAGAGTCCCTCTGATTAGACCAACCCAGATCATGTGCCCACCCCTGAACCAACCACTGGATAAGGAAAATGTCACCTTTCCCCCACCAACACCCCAGAATACAGTGCCACCCACAGAGCTCTGACTCTGAGAGCAGGGGCTGCTGGGTGTTTGGGGAGATAAGGAGGTGATGGGAAGTCACGGAAGATGCTGGGAAGTCACGGAAGGTGCTGGGAAGTCATGGAAGGTGCTGGAGTGGGCATGTCTTCAAAGAAGACTCCATCTGCTGTCACAGAGGAAGGGCCATCATGAGAAAGCTTATGCATGTCCCAAAGGACACAGCTAGTGGTCTAGCCTGGGGTGAGCAGCTGGTAACAGGCTTACCTTGCAAGCATGAGGACCTGAACATGTGTTAAGAAAAACCAAACCAAATCAAAACAAAACAAAAACCAGATTCACTTGTTATCACACCACTGGGGAAGCAGAGACAGGAGCATTCTTAGAGTTTTGGGCCAGCCTGGTCTACTAGATGAGCTCCAGCCAATGAGAAGCCATGGCTCAAGAAAACATGATGGAAAAACATTGGGAGGTGGTCCTCTGGCTTCCACATGCTCGTGGACAAACATACATATGTATGTACCTGCATACAGCACGCATACACACACACACCAAACACCACACACCACACATACACACATACATATACACACTCCACACTATACACACCACACACACACACACATATATCACACACATGCATACACACACACCGACATACAACACACATACATGCAAACTACCACATACGTCACACACCACATATATACACAACACACACAGACAACATACAAACACACACACATATACATACAATAGTTGTCTAACAGTGGAGGGTGTCCTCAGTAACCTCTGGAGGGGAAGAAAGGATTAAGACTCCTCCACTGAAGAAGCTGTACAGGTGTGCAGTAGGTATCCTCTGAGCTCAGGGAGGTTCTGGGATTTTTCTCCACTAATGGTGGTCCTCCAACAGAACCCAGAAATGAGGCCATTAGCTCTTTAAAAAGAATGTTAAGCCAAGGCATAGACGGATGTTAAAGAGAAAGAATTAAGAGATTAAAACTCCCTGTGCTCCCAAAATCTGGTCCCTCAGGCAAGGGGGACAGACAGGCCACCGCCATGGCCAGGACCAGGCCCTACAAAAGCTAAGGGCTCAGCCAGGCCTCCGTGTGTTGGCTCTGGGCTCCCCTGGGAAGTCTGGAGGGGATGGAGAGGGAACATCGACAAAGACCTTACTTCTAGAAAAACCCCACATGTTCAGTGTCTGCTGAAAGCTTCTGTTGGTTGGTCTGATTGCATCCTGTCACTTGGGAGGTAGACACAGGTGGGTCTCCGTGAGTTCGAGGCTCACCTGGTCTACAAAGTAAGTTCCAGGACAGCCAAGGATCCACAAAAAAAACCCTGTCTCACAAAACCACAAAAAAAGAAAAGAAGAGGGAGGGAGGGAAGAAGGGAGGAAGGGAATGAAGAAGGGAGGGACAGAGGGAAGAAGAAGGAGGAAGGGAGGGAGGGGAGGGAGGGAGGGGGAGGGAGGGAGGGAGGGAGGGAAGAGGAGAGGGAAGGAGGGAAGAAGGACCTCCTAGAAAGTTGGTAAAGTACAGCTCTGGGCGTTTCCTGAGATGATTGGCAGGCGGGTCAGCATACTGAAGGGGAAGACCCTCCCAGTGGGCCTGGCAAGGATAAAGCATGGAAGAGCGAAGCTAGCATGCATTTAACCATCCTTGAGTGAGCTCTTCTGTTACTTGGATGTGGACCCACATTTGTCAGGGGTACCCTGGCCTTCGGCTTCAGACTGGGGCTGCCCAGCTGGTCTTTCTTGGTCTGAGCAGTTGCAGGGTCCTCAGCTCTCCTGCCTATAGATCTCTATAGTGGGACTGTTCAGCTTAATGTTTCCTCTGACCTTCACATGCATGCACACACATGTATAGGTATACCTGCACACGTGAGCGTGCTCTCTCACACACACACACACACAAGAGAGAGAGAGAGAGAGAGAGAGAGAGAGAGAGAGAGAGAGAGAGATAGCACAACCTTACATTACCTGATGGTTTCAGAGGCATGTGAATTTATAGTGATTGACATATATTGAGTACCTGCTGTGTACAAATTTAACCTTATTGTGTTATAACATGGATTCTTGTTGTATTATAGCCTCTCTCTCTCTCTCTCTCTCTCTCTCTCTCTCTCTCTCTCTCTCTCTCAGGAATCAGACCCTGTCTGCCTTTCCACAGCTGGTCAGAACTGGTCAGCAGTAAACCTGCTATGACCTGGAAGATTCCCTCCTCCCTGCAATTGGGAGCCCCCCTCCCCACCGATACCCAAGCCTAAAACAGCCTTGCATTATAACTTCACTTTTGTCTAGTGCCTTTCTGCCCTGGGACTCCTAGCAGTAGCCAAGATAACATAGTGGCCAGTGTATTTCCCCGGAGAGTGTATACGCACACCCCAGAACAAGAAGTGAACACTCAGTCTCTTGCAGCCCCCTGTCAAGCTGTCTATGGTGGCTTTCTATCTTAAGGAAGTTCCTCTTGAGACCCACAAGGTCCCTCTCCCTGTCCAGGGCCCCATCATGGCTGTCTATAGCAGCCATACTGTGACTCTCCCCGTATCTCTTCCGGAAGGGTGACTTATCCCAGCTTCCATTTCTTCAGTCTCCAAACGACAACATCTGCAACTATGACTCCCATTTCAGATGTCGGCAAGTGTAGGCTCAAGTTGGCCCAAGGTCACCCAGACACAATGAATACCCAGACTGAGTCCATGGCCTTCCTCAGGAAACCTCTGAAATCAAGAAGAAGGGATATTGATTTCACCAGAGGGAAGTTTATTCGTAAGCAACAATGAAGGGCCCATGACGCCCATCTGACCATTAGAACGCAGGAGCCCCAGTCTGTGCTTCCCAAGAACAGGAATGGAACATAGATACACAGACATCCGGGGAACATGGTAGACACCACGGTTGGCCTCAGCCACTAGCCATGAGCAGGCTGGAAGGCATGGGCCACTGCCCGCAGGTGCTCACTGTGACCACCAGATGGCAGTGGTAGGCCATGCTTGGAGCTCCATAGGTCACCTTGATGGCTTCTTCCATAAGTGGGTGGTAGGTCCTGGCCAGTGAAACGGCTCAGGGTTGGGGAAAAGAATTCATTATGGGTATTTTCAAGCGCTACGTGGGTAAAAATAGCTACGCTGCAGAGTATGGCAGAGGAACACGGGTAGCGTGGCCGGGGGTTCTGCTGCTGAGGCCGGTGGGCGGGGCTAGCTTTTCTTCATCGTGTAGCCCTGGATCATGCTATTGAAATAAGCTGAAGTGTTGCGCTCCGGGTAGAAAAGGATCATGTAACACTTGGGGCCAAAGTATCCCAAGCCGATGGCCAGGAAGTTGAGCACAGTGACCAGGAGGTCCATGATGGTGACCAGCACTCCATCGTGGACAGACATGAAGGTGCAGAGGGAGATGGAGGAGGTGAAGGAGAAGGTCATGCTAAGGGTGATGAACTTGGCTTCGTTGTAGTTGGTGGGCAGTTCCTTGCCCATGTAAGCGAAGCTGAAACCCAGCACGGACAGCAACAAGTCCATGCAGGTGTTGAAGAGTAGCCCCGTGCGGTAGTTGGGGTGGCAAGAGAGGATCATGATATTGGGGTCATCGGGATCGGTCCGGCCAATGGGGTTGATGGTGGTGGCGAGCATGTTGGCCGCCACCAGGGTCACCTTGACAGCCGTGATGAGGGCCACGAAAACATAGGGCCCGTGGTAACGAATCCATAAACTGTAGGCACTTGGCAGGCGTCTGGCCATCTTGAAAATGCACACAATCTGAAAGGAGCGCACAGTAATGCAGGATAGGCAGATGGAGAAACAGACAGTGAAGAAAGCCTGGCGGCAGAAACACGAGAAGACCGTGGGGGGCCCCACATACACAGGCACCATCCCAAACACCAGCAGCAGCGGCACCAGCATTAGGAAGCACATGGGGCCACCGGCTGAGCGCACCATGGGTGTCTGGAAATGTCTCCAGAAGATGAGCAGAATGCCCAGTGTACTGAAGAAGCCCAGGCCAGCCAGTAGGGCCACCACAATGGTAGGCACTTCGTGCCACTCCAGGAAGGCCTGCCGCCGCTTGAAGCAAGTGACGTCATTCTTGTAGGACCACATGGAATCCGGGCAGGGCAGACAGTTGAACTCATCTGTAAGAGCCCACAGCAACACCTGTCAGTGGGACCCCACATATGAGCCCTCATTCCCCATGTTCTCTAGGCCTAGGCACTGAGGCGGAGAGAGGCTAAAGAAAGTCCTACTGCCATGACTGAGCAAAGTTTCCCTGCCACCTCATCTCACAGACAAATGGGGCCCAGCTATGTTAAGTCGTGTTTTTCAAAGTCACAAAGCCGTTAAGTTGCCAAATCAGGATTCAAACCCGAACTCCTTGCTCAGAACCCACCAACTTCAAGGCCTCTCTGCCAAGATATCACTCTCAAGGGAAAGAGACCTTGTGATGGTTTGTGTATGCTTGGCCCATGGAGTGGCACTATTTGGAGGTGTGGCCTTGTTGGAGTAGCTGTGTCACTGTAGGTGTGGGCTTTAAGACCCTAGTATTCTGCTAGCAGTCTTCAGATGAAGATGTAGAACTCTCAGCTCCCCCTGTACCATGCCTGCCTGGATGCCGCCATGTTCCTCACTTGATGATAATGGACTGAACTCTGAACCTGTAAGCCAGCCCCAAGTAAATGTTGTCCTTATAAGAGTTGTCTTGGTCATGGCGTCTGTTCACAGCAGTAAAAACTAACTAAGACAAACCTATAACCACATCTTCAGCGGGGAGGGGGGTTTGTATGTGTGTGTTCATATGTTGTGTGTGTGCGTATGTGTGTGTACATAAGTGTACACCCCAGAGGACAATATCAGTATTGTTCCTCAATGCCTGCCATCCTTCCTTCCTTCCTTCCTTCCTTCCTCCCCCTCCTCCCTCCCTCCCTCTCCCTCCCTTCCCTCTCTCCCTCCTTCCTCCCTTCCCTCCTCCCCTTCCCTCCCTTCCCTCCTCCCTCCCTCTCTCCTTCCTCCTTCCTTCCTTCCTTTTTCCTTTCTTCTTTCCTTTCTTATTGAGACTAGCTCTCTTGCTTGCCTGGAACTCCATAAGTTAACTAAACTGGCACGCCTGTGAGCCCTAGGGAGCCACGTGACTCAACTCCCCAACACTGGTCCCAGTGCATGCCACCATGCTTGGCTCTATTTCACATGAATTCTGGGGATCAATCCCATGTCCTCATGTTTGCAAGGTAAGTTCATTATCAACCATGTCTTCCCAACCCCACAGAGATCAAGGTACCAGAGATGGAGAGCCCCAGAGACCAGTAAAGACTGGCCCCTATCTTCAGGCCACTGACAGCTGCAACAGACAGACCAGCAGAAGTCTTCCACACACTTTATCTGCACTTAGCTGGGGCCCTGCTTGCTGCTGGGCACACAGCAAGTGTTTTTATTCAGAGGTGAAATCACCAATTAATTTTTAATCAACGAGGCCATGCAAAAGCTTTTCACTCAGCGTTGAGCTGTGTTAAACACCAATGGGAGTTTAAACACTGGAGTCAGTGATCTAGAAAAAGAGTGGCTTTGAAAAGAATTCAGTCAATGGGGACTGGGGAGACCGCTCAGTGGATGACGTGCTGGGCACACGGTGTGGGGACTGATCCTGAAGTACCACAGAGAAGCCTGTACTGGGGATTTCGCTTCATGGGAAGCCACAAGAGACACCAGGCCTGGTGTCTAGCCTTTGGATACTTGCGTCCCCTGGGAAGACCCCCAGAGACCCTGGCAAAGTGAAGAGACCTCTGAAAACTCCAGGACAGGTTGGGAGCACTGAACCTAGATCAGAGGACCTTAGGCCTGCTAATGAAGGGCAGAGCGGGGTGGTGGGAGGCATACCTGCTGAGCGGTTGAGGTAGGTCCCTGGCAGACAGTCCAGGCACTCAAAGCAGCAGGGGTGAGGCCCACAGGTTTTTTCATTTGCCCAGGCTGGCAGCTCTTGGAACACATGGATACAGGGACCTGGAGGGAGGAAGATGAGAGACTCTGAGCCCTCTTTTCCCACTCTCTGGGAGGCCCCTGATCTCTCCCACACCCATCAGAACACTCCTTAGGAGAGGGTAGCCAGGCCCTGTCTGAACTGCTGTTAGAACTGGATCTCTGCAGGACTCCCTCGGTTTTGCCTGTCTGTGACCTAACCCAATCCACCATCCTCTGGTAAAGGCACCCAAGAGTGAAGACAGACATTCCTGAGGATGCTGACAAGATAAAGTGCAACCTTCAGGGTCCTGGCAGCCATCTTATCACAAAGAGGACATCTTGGTCAAAGAAAAACCTGATCTTGGTAGGGAAGGGTTGAAAGCTACCAAGAGATCCTGGATCCATCCTTACCTGAACTGTCACCATGTTTCTGTATTACTACAGCTAAGACTCCTGGTTGGCATGGCCTTCTGAAGAGTGGAGGTCTTGGGTGAGCCAGAACCCAAGGGCAGTTCCTGAGCCTACGTCTCTATCGCAGAGGAGCCCAGCACACAAAGGCCGCCAAGCATTGGGTGAAAGGACGAGCTCTATACAGAGGACACATTAGGCCTGAGGATGAGGAGGGTGGAGTGTCTGAGCCTGGTGTGGGAGCCACGTGTGGGTAAGAGCATGGTAGAGACAGGAGATGGAGAAGGCCTCGGACAGACACAGCTCTGGGCTGGGTGAGCAGCCACTAGATTCTATAGACATCATTTTTTGTGACCAAGGAGAATGGTCTCTTATAGGCACACATAAGGAGGGCCTAAGGCTCAGATCCAGGAGCCACAAAAGGACCTTTTAACACCAGCACCTATCTCTTTTTGACTCTGCTTTCATGATCTTCTCTCTCTACACACACACAACAGAGAGAGAGAGAGAGAGAGAGAGGAGAGAGAGAGGGAGAAGGAGGGGGAGGGAGGGGGGAGGGGGAGGGGGAGGGGGAGGGGGAGGGGGAGGGGGAGGGGGAGAGGGAGAGGGAGAGGGAGAGGGAGAGGGAGAGGGAGAGGGAGAGGGAGAGGAGGAGGGGGAGAGGAGAGGAGAGGGATATCTTTCTTTTACTTGGCCATCAGATGATATATCTAGATAACTTGTCACCTCCAGTACTTCATAGAGAAGCGTGAGTGACTCACACAAATCGAAAGTAAACATCCATGAGCTAAGTAAGATATACCTCAGCTGGTAAAGGTGTCTGCAGCCAAGCCTGAGGATCTGGGTTCAATCCCCGGAGCCCATGTAAAGGTGGGAGGAGAGAAATGACTTCACAAAGTTGTTCTTTAACCTCCATGCGTGCTCACACTCACTCACACACACACACACACATTATCATCATCATCATCAATTTGAAATAATTAAACATCTAAAGCACGACTGGGCTCCCTGTAGCTTATGAGGACTTCTCTGTCAAGAATATGAGCATCCACTGTGTAGGTGCGGGACCCTCAGCACAGACACACGTATGTCCTTTATCCAGAGCCATGGCTCACCACACATTGCCAGGTCTCTCCCACCTCTGAACTCAAGAGCTCTTACCAGCTCCTGAGTAACCAGATCAGGCCTGCCTTGCATCCCTAAGACCTCCCAGTGGCTCTCATTCACTCATATATGGATGGTGGCTCTAGAGAAATAACGCCATTGGTATTGTGTTTCACACAAAAGCTGGAGGCCCCGAGTTCCATCTCCAGAATGCTAAAAGCCAGGATTGGAAGTTCATGTTTGTTAATGCCAGTGCTGGGTTGTTGGAGACCAGGGGATTCATGAGGCCTGCCATCCAGCCAGCTAGCTAAATTGGAAAATCCTAGGTCCCAGTCTGAGACCCTGTCTGGAAAAAAAAAAAAAGCCAAGCAGCTGCAGAGGTTAGTCTCTGACCTCCACATGTACATACATAACACATTCACCTGCACACACATGTATGCACACCTGCACACACACAGCATCTTGGAGCACAGACTGATGCCAGATGCTGGGGCACGGCAGCGAAGTCAGACATGCAGAGTCCTACTATAGTGGAATTAGTATCTTCATGAGTAAGATAGACAGTTATAAATACACGAAGAATGCTACAGAAGAGAGCTTCACTGGAAATGGCTGGCTTCCAGCTTGGTCAGGGAGAGCTTGGGGTCTCCACAGTGAGAAGACAGAAGAGCAAACTGGGAATTAATGGGAATCAGCAACTCAGATCCCCAGAGAACTGGGCGGTGGGGCCAGCACAGCCTCCAAAGCTGCAGTTGGGTATATACATGGGGTATTCAGGAACACTTAGAGTGTTCAAGAATAAAGGTGCTTGCAGAAACACATACGCCTCAACAAGAGAGACCTAAAATACATAAAGCAAGAAAGAATGAAAGGAAAACAGAGAATATGTAGTATTCAATAATAATGGGTGGAAATGTCAACTCATATTTTCAATGACTACAGAGGACTAAACAGAGAACCCACAAAAAAGTGGAAAATTTGACCAATACTATAAAACAACATGCCCTAACAGGACACTGTAACAGGATGCTCTGACAGGACACTCTGACAGGATGTTCTAAAAGGACACTGCTCTGTAGGAGCAGAGCACAGCATCTTACCCACCAAGTACACGTGGGCATTACTAGGACAGATCTGTGCTAAGCTGTGATGTAAGGTTTGATCAAATTAAAAGGATCAAAATCATGGTGGTCATGTTCTCCAAACACAGAAAAACCAACTTAGATAAATAACAGAAAGAAGGACTGGAGAGACAGCTCAAAGGTTAAGAGCACTGGCTGCTCTCCCAGAAGGTCCATCCTGGGTTACAGAAGAAAACCAAAGAGGTCTGGAGATGTAACTCAGTTGGCAGAGTGATTGGCCAGCACACAAGAAGTCCTGGGTTTGAACCCATCTCCATAACCCATGGGCTTAGGAAGTAGAGGCAGGAGGATCAGATGTTTGATTTCATGCTCAGTTACATAATGTATTTGAGAGCAACTTGGGTTAGAGACTCTGTCAACAGGAAGAAAGAAGTAAAAAAGGGAAGGCAAGGAGGAAGGGAAGGAGGGAGAGGGAATGAAGAAGGAGGGAAGGGAGAGGTAAAGATGGGGGAAGAGAAGAACACAGCCAGCTGGTAGAGCTTGCTCAGCATGTGCAAGCCCCTGGGCTGGATTCCCATCACCATAGCGCACACAAGCAAACAATGAAGGACCTAAAATCACTGGTGCTCACTAGACTGTAAGAGCGGAGGTTTTAGGGTCAGAGTGGCAGGATTCTGGTCACCACTGGAGAGACCTATCCATGGCAAACCAGCTGGTTTCTCTGAGGTCTTCCCACCAACGAATGAGAGGGTCACAGAAGGAGGGGGCTTGGGTTCTCACAAGAACCCGGATAGGGCACGCAGGGCAGACTGCTGGGCACCTGAGAACAGCCCTACTATGCCTCTGTCTTGGGGACATTTACAATCAGGCAACTGGCATTGGGGACCTTAGGATGGAGGTTACCATCATTCTAGGGACCCATCCAGAGCAGTCACACGCTACTGAAGAAGAGGGACTCCAGGATGGGGGTCACTGTCTGTCAATTGCCCACCAAGTGCCTCTTTTGCACAGACAGGGCTGGCTACTAGCTTAAAGACTCTGTGGCCCTCCAGACTCAAGCAGGACAATCTCATGGAGCCATCACTGGCTAGCATCTCACATCAGCTAGCAGGCCGTGCCTTTCGCTCTCTGCCATGGGGCTGTAGTGTTAAGATGTCCACCAGGAGCTGCGAGGCACCCAGCTACATGGGACATAGAAACCCAAGGGCTTAGCACTCCACAGAGCAACCCTTGGCCACCAAGGGGTGGGATCCAGGCAATTCATGCTGCCCGTTTCTCTCCTTGGGACACAGCTCTGAGGCAGATCCTTGGAAGGCAACAGGAAGACAGTGCTACTGTGAGTCACAGCAGTGTCTGTCTTGAGGACATTCTCTTGGACTGGCTTTTCCTCCCCACTGCTGCAAGCTTTCCCATCTCCAAGTCTTGGTACTTGGAGGCACGTCTGTAATAATCTATCACATGTGATCCTTACCTCAGGCTCTGCATTTCAATGGGAACAAAGACTGAGTAAGACCTTGTGGCTTTTTTTTTCTTTTCTTTTCTTTTCTTTTCTTTTCTTTTCTTTTCTTTTCTTTCTTTTCTTTTCTTTTCTCTTCTGTTTGTTTGTTTTTTGTTTTTTGTTTTTTGTTTTTTGTTTTTGTTTTGTTTTTCAATACAGGGTTTTTTCTGTGTAGCCCTGACTGTCCTGGAATTCACTCTATAGACCAGGCTAGCCTCAAACTCAGAAATCTGCCTGCCTCTGCCTCCCAAGTGCTGGGATTAAAGGCATGCACCACCACTGCCTGGAGACCTTGCAGGTCTCAATGCCTATGTCCTAAGTATACGACCTGACTCCATTGTAGGGCTATTGCATATATAACTAAAGAAAAGAAGGGTTCCTCATCTGAGAGAACTGGTGTTCTTACACAGAGGGAATACGTGGATTCTGACAAGACCACAGAGAGACTATCAGATAGCGAAGTCAAAGATCAGAGAGGAGGCATCCACAAGCCAAGGAGAGCCGGGGAGTCCCAGCAAGCTGCCAAACGGCAGGAGAGAGGCCAAACAGTTTCCTGGCCTCTACAGGGACCAGCCTCACCTCGGCTTCTGCCTCCAGAACCTGAGACAAAGAACGTCTGTGGTTCAAGCTCAAGAAAACAGAGAGACATGAACCTGATTCACTCCACAGACTCAACAGTGGTGATCGGCTACAGCTGGAAGGCTGGGTAGAGAAAGCCTCTACCATAGGCAAGCTGTGTGGAGTTAAGGAGATTACACAACCTCTGTGCACCTCTGGTGTTCTGGCCTATACAATGGGGAGGTCACTGTGATGGGTAATCCTATCAACTTGATGCAATTTAGGATCTGTGAAGATGCACCTCTGGGTATGTCTGAGAGGGTGTCTCTAGAAAATTTTAGCAGAGTGAAGATCCACCTTGGATGTGGGTGGCCGCATCCCATGGGCTGGGGTTTTGGCCTGAATAACAAGGAGAAAGAGAACTGAGTCCCAGCATCCGTCTCTCTCTGCTTCCTGTCTGTGGATGCGATGGGGTCAGCCACCATGACAGACTGTATCCTCAAACCCTGAGCGGAAATGTACCCTGCGTCTGGTAAGCTGCTTCTTGTCAGTTGTTTGGTGGTAGCATCAAGGAATGTGCCTAACCCATCACCTCAGGCTGATACGGGAGCCACACTGCACTTCAGCGAGGGGCTGTGAGCCGAAGTCCCTGGTTCCCCATCTCCTGGAGCTAAAGCACCTTCAACTCCATAGCTCTCAGTTGACAAAGAAGGACATGGCCCTAGACCCTACACCCCAAGCGGAGACCCCGCCAGCTATTTCTGATGCATCTCTGGAGCCCCTTCTCGACAAGCCCCCAGGCGCTACCCTCTGAGCTGACCGTGTTGTTCGGGGTGTGCCAGGACACGTTGCTAACATAGGTCAGCTTCTCCTTGGTGGGGGAGTAGGAGGCAATGCTTTGGAAGGGGTTCTGGCTCAGGTCCCACTGCCACTGAATGATGTCCAGAAGCATCGGCATGTCCCCTTGCCGGTCGAAGAAGAGATGGTTGCCAAGGAGTGTGAAATTGACGTACCAGAGCTTGTTGAGTAGCTAGAGGAGTCAGGAAGAAAGATAGCAGAGCTGGCATCAGATAGGACCAGACATTTGAGAGTCTACCGTGCTCCCACCCCCACACCAGCCTCAATGTGACCTGTCTAATGGGAGCACTGGAGATATGGGA
The DNA here is from genome assembly GCA_021653895.1 of Mastomys natalensis. Lineage (NCBI taxonomy): Eukaryota > Metazoa > Chordata > Mammalia > Rodentia > Muridae > Mastomys > Mastomys natalensis. The sequence continues at coordinate 1,782,338 of JAJTUV010000359.1, read as the reverse complement.
CTGTCGAGTGGTGACTTTGGAACCTAGCCTGGAGCTAGGTCTCAGCTCTGCCACTTCAGCCCTGTGCAGCTTTAGCCCTGTTGCTCAACCTCTCTGGACTTCTAGCTCCTTGACAGAAGAAACTTCCAGTTTTCTCTTCTGCAAAACGGAAGCAATAGGATTCTTCTGGGTTCTGGAGCCATATTAGAAACTGAGTATGGGAACTGGAGAGATGGCTCAGTGGTTAAGAGCGCTGCTCCTCCAGAGGTCCTGAGTTCAACTCCCAGCAACCACACAACCACCCGCAATCCCAGTTCCAAGGAATCCTATGCCCCACCAGCACTAAACACATGTGGTGCACAGACAACACATGGGCAAACACTCATATAAAGAAAACATTAAGAAAACAGGAAAAAACTTACAAGAGCAGCTGAGGCTAATGCTTTCTTCTCCTTTCTCCTAGGAGTCACCTGGGGCATCCCTCCAGGGGCTATCTCAACTGCAAACATCAGCTGGATCTTCCCCCATTCCTGCTCCCCTAAACCATAGGGTCAGCTCCCCACACTGGTGCTAACTAGAAACGTGCCCCTACCAGAGCAGCCTGGGGCTGAACTGCAGTCCTAGCTCAATTCTTAATTGACTTTGTGACTTTGGCTCCCTGTGCCTCAGCCTCCGTGTAAGTGTACAAGATCAGCCATGAGGACGCATCCTGGTGAGCACATGGCAAGTGCCGTAGCACCGCCCTGAGCAATGACACAGACTACCAGTGTCTCAGCGTTCAAGAGCTGGCACGTGGCTGGCCGCCAAACGCCTTTCAAAGAACTGCACCTTTTAAAACGTAGGTACTTAGAACTGGGGGGGGGGGGCTAGGTTCTAGGGCTATGGGGTGGTGATACGTGACTGAAATAGATCAGAGTAAGGCTGCTCTATGTGTGTGTGTGTGTGTGTGTGTGTGTGTGTGTGTGTGTGTGTGTGTAATGCATGTACAGGGTTGGAGGGTGTATGGATGTCTGTGCACCTGCACAGATCCCAGAGGAGAACAACAAGTGTCCTCCTCTCTCACCTCCCATCTTATTCCCTGGAGCTCCACTGGCGGCCATCAATACCAATGAATCTCCAACCTCTACCTGCCCCAGCGGGGAGTTTATAGGCAAGTCCACAGCCAAGTCCAGCTTCTTACATGACTACTGAGGATTCAATCTCAGACCCTTTGTTTGCTGGGCATTTGGAGTTAGGGGATGCCCTGTGGCTTCCTGTACCCCTTTGCCCAGAACCCTGAGCACGGCAATGGTGGAGTCAGTCCCTGCGTGTCTAGGCCCTCACCTCCCATGGGTAGACCTTTGGCTTGTTGCAGCGGACCTGGTTGCAGCGGAGGAGTATGTGGAGGGCGTGGGCCACCGCGTAGACTGCCGAGTACACGCTGAAGACCACACGCTCCCCCGAAAGCATGAGGATATTGTTGTAGGATTCGGTGGTGTTTAAGCAGGCGTCACAGTCCTGGTTGCAGGTAGTTCGCAGGTTGGTCTTGTTAGCCATGGGATTCTCCGGCTTGCCATGGCGCACTCGGAACTGGCTGAAGCCAGGGATGGACACCCTCTGGATGGTGACACCCAGAAAGGTACCTGTGTGGCGCAACTCCGTGAGGTTATGTAGAACCGGGTCGATAGCCCAGGACTCAGAGGCGATCCACACGTAGCCCGTGAAGTTCCAGCGCACAACCTCGAGGAAGAAGTTGCGCAGGCTCAGCTCCGGCGAGAACACCACCACCACACGTGCCGTGGTCCGCTGCAGCTTGTCCAGGATGTTGTCCAGTTGGCTCTGCTCCTGGGACGTCATGACCTGGCTGGGTTCGGGTAAGGGCAGAACCTCTTGGAAGGCAATGCAGATGTCGCTAGCATTGGTCAGACGCTGGCTCAACAGGTGGCTGTTCTCGCGGCCGTAATCGTCATCGCTTACCAGCACCACGATCCAGTTCCACTTAAAGTGAACCATCAGCTGCACCATGGCCTCGATGTGGTGCGTGGCGCTGGGCACTGTGCGTAGCATGCTAGGGAAGCGGCGCTTGTCCCGCAGCTTGTCAGAGATGGCGCTGTATGTGATCTGCCGGAGGGAGGTGTTAGAAGAGGGGGTCCATCTGACATCATCACCCTGGTGACACGTAGGCCCAGGGTTGTGTCTATGCTGTCATCATCATGGCCACCTTAGTACATGTGAGGTCCTACTATGCGCTCTGTGCCCTGGCTGGGTGACCCACATCAGTCCCTTCTTCGCTTAGTGCCCCTGACAGGGCACCTGTTACGTGCCACACCCTGGCTAGGTGGTAATTGTCTCTTCCCATGGGTTAGCAAGCCTGTCTCTTCCCCAGCTTAGCAACCTCCTCCTGAGCACGGCTCTCATCCTACGCCCAGCATCCCAGCCTCATCGTCAGCCATGCACCCTCTGCTGTGACCTCATAGCCTCAGTGTACCCCCAAAATGAGGCTCCCAGCCTTGTTTCTCTCCCACCACACCATCTTCCTTATAAGTCTCGTGTAGCCTCTTATACAAACATCACTGCCTGCACCCCCATCATCCAACCCTGACTCCATCCTCCCTCCTGAACCTCAGGCTTGGATTTGGGAATGTCCACCTCCCATCTCAAACTTGACTTTTCCAACTCCAGACTCTGGTTCTTCTCTGAGTCTACCCACCATCTTCCCACCTGTCCATAGGTGTTGGAGGCATAAAAGTCTGTTTGACCGAAGGTCAATAGGGAAACCAAGAATATCAGTCATGCTGGGGTGTCTCGCCAATGGGGGAGATAAGATGAAATTCTGCCTTCCATCCAGAAAGCTGAGAGTGGATATTGTTAATGCCCTTGATGACATTTTTGGTATCTGCAGGGGCAGATCTCTCTCACCTTTTTCTATAGAGTCAGACTTCACCCAAATCCCCCCAGAATCTCTATCCCAGACTCTCCCTCCCTAATTTCCAGTTCATAGAGCCCATCTTTGGTGGTTTGAATTGGTATGGCCCTCATAGACTCGTGTATTTAAATGTTTGATCCATAGGGAATAGCACTACTAGGAAGTGTGGCCTTGTTAGAGGAAGTGTGTCTTCCCATAGAAGCAGGTTGCAAGGGCTTATGCTTAGTCCCCGGCACCTACAACCATCCCTGGCACACAGCAAGTGTTCAAGAAATATCTGTTACATGGATAAATGGACGAACTCAACCTGGACCAGACATTGCACATCAAAATGCTAGCACAAATTTAGCACCTACTATGTGTCTGACTCCACTCTGGGTACTTGATGAGGTAAGAGCTGCAGCAGCAATTCCTATAGTTGTGCTGGCCTACTGTGTGGCAATCTGATTTATAATTAATACTCTACACCTGTGCTGGACTGGGTGCTTTGACCCATGTGGCTGGGGACAGTTAGGTCAATAGCTGTCCCAGCCTCACAGGATGGCTGAGGAGGGACAGGCACTGCTGTCAAACCAGACGATGAGTTCAGCCGTCCAAGATCCACTGGTGGAAGGAGAGGATCGACACCCACACACCAGAGAATGCTCTGACCTTCATACATGTGCCATGACACACCATGTACTCTCTCCCAATAAGTGGAAATGAAATCCAAAAATATTTAAAAGATGCCAGGAGTGGCTGTCTATTCCTTTAATCCAGCACTAGGAGGCAGAGGCAGGAGGATCTCTGTGAGTTAGGTCAGCCTGGTCTACAGAGTGAGTTCCAGGACAGCCAGGGCTATGTAGAGAGACCCTGTCTCTTGCTCCATTCCCTCACCCCTCCAGCTTTAAAGACAGATGATCCCACTTTGGGGTATGTGTGTGTTATGTACACATGTGTATATTTGTACATGTGTGTGGATGCACATACACGTGTATTAAGGTGTCCCATGTCCATACACACATGGAGGCCAGGGTCAACATTAGGCATCTTATTCAATCACTCTCTACCATATTTCTGGAGATAAGGCCTGGAAGTCACTAGTTTGGTAAGACTGGCTGACCCACAGGTCAGGGAATCCCCGTCTCCACACCCTCTCCTCCACTGCTGGTCCTGGTTTTTTATGTGGGTGCTGTAGATCCAAACTCGGGTCCCCATGCCTGCACACTTTACCATCTGAGCCATCTCCCCAGACCCTAGTGGCACTCCTTGAGGGTCCTACTTGAGTCAGGCCCTGTGCTAGGCAACTGAGCAAGCTAATCCTGCCTGTTCCTTAGTCCTCATTCTGAAGAAAGATGCATTTTGGTAATGAAGGCATTGCAGACCACCTGCTGTGTGCTGAAAACTCTTTTGGGTTGACGGATCTCAACCCACAGATAGTCCTGGGATGGAGTTTCATCAGCCCACTTTACAAATAGGGAAACTGAGGCTCAGAAGGGTGAAGAGATTTGTCACAGGCTTCCCAGTAAGTCAGTCCTAAACCGAGCTGCTGTCTAGCTCCTGCACATGTCCCCACCATGCCTGACAGGGAGGAAGAGCTTCCCGCCCTCGGGACACCAGCCCCTCTGACTCCCCCCAGTGGTATCTCCCAGGTTCACCTGTGGGATGAGGAAGTAGGAGAGAAGGTTGGACACGGTGATGGCGGACTCAGAGTTGTCCGGGCCAATGATGGCCATCACGTGGGGCCTGTACTGGCTGTAGTCTTTGAGGATGGGCAGGAAGTCATCTTCCTGTGCCAGGAAGTAGAGCGCAGGCTGGATATTGTTGGACAGGTAGCAGACATCCACCATCTCGTAGCCGAAGCAGCACGCCGGGTAGCAGAGAGCTACAGTTGTTGATCTCCTCCACGGCAAAGCGCATGGCCTGCATGAGGTTGTAGCCCAGCACCTTCATACCGAACCTGTAGAGCCACACACGAGGAGGAGCGCATCCACAGGGAGCACAGAGAGCAGGGCGGGGTGTGGGGATAGAATGAACCTCTGCTCTGTTCCCCACGAGAAAATCTGACAAGGAACACCCTAGATGGTCTGGCACTTACAGCATTCCTGTCACCACCATCCCTGTGACTGCACTGTGATCCCCGTGATCCCTACCATTGTCCACTCAGCTCACAGTGACCTCCTCCAACGCCGCCACCCATCCCCACTGTCACCTCATCATCCCACTATCCCAGCGCCACCACCACCATCACTGTTACTGTATGTTTGTGATCATCACCGACAACAATGACACCACCACCACCATCACCAAAACACCATCATTGTAACTATTAACACGGTCACTATCACCACCACCTTCTTTAAAATCATTTGAACAACTAACGCAATAACCGTCATCATCACCACCGTCACCATGACTACCGCCGTCACTCCCAACCATCCTCATCACCACCCTCACGGTAACCGCTACAACCACTACCACCATCGCCATCATCATCCCTACACCCATGTTAACCACTGTCGTTATTGCTGCAGTCAGCACTGCTAGTGACATCACCGCGTCTCTGCCACTGGCACTGTCAATCATTACAGATGTCCTCCTCATCATCACAGGCATCAGAGCACTTAACACCAGCCTCCCCAGCCTCCCCAGCCTCCCCGGCCTCCCCAGCCTCCCCAGCCTCCCCAGCCTCCCCAGCCTCCTCAGCCTCCTTAGCCTCAGGTCTAATTCCCATAGTCAACCCTTAGTTAGCCCTCTCTGTCTCTCTGTCTCTCTGTTCTCTGTCTTGTCTGCTCTCTGTCTCTGTCTCTCTTTGTCTCTCTGTTGGTCTTGTCTGTGTCTCTCTCTCTCTCCTTTCTCCCTCCTCATTCCCTCCTTCTCCCTCTTCTCCATCACATAGAATGTTCCTCCTCCTGAGCAAGACCAGAGACTCAGTCTCTAAGTGGAGCTGTCACCCCAAATGGCACACAGAAGGGGAAGAGGACTCTCCCAAGCCCGGAAGCACTTCCTGTCTCCCCAGGGAAACCTTGGGAACTGCACCCCCTCTCCAGTGTCCAGTGTCAGAGCTCACTACTCAAACACCACCTCCTGCCTGGCAAGGCAGAGCCTGATGTCTAGACAAGGCTTTGACACGGTCTTATCGGGGTTGGGGGCTCCCCCATTTGCCAAAGTGGCTGAGGATGTCTTTGATGGTGACCCCGTGTGTGAGTTTAAACACCCTGTCCTTCTAGGATGTAACATAGGGACAAACCAGGTTTCTGGGTTGCAAATAACCACTTAAAATTTCAACAGATTGTGCAGGGAGAGGGGCACTGGGGGCTAGCAGGCTGGATCTAGAACTGGGGGTTGACACAGATCATGCAGGGGGCACTGGGGCTAGCAGGCTGGATCTAGAACTGGGGTTGACACAGATCATGCAGGGCACAGGGCTAGCAGCTGGATCTAGAACTGGGGTTGACACAGATCATGGGGGCACTGGCTAGCAGGCTGGATCTAGGATTGAGGGTCTGGCAGTGAATGAGGAGATGCTTTCTGGACCCTGGCCTGGCTCCTAAGGACTGCGCTTTCCAGGGTCCTGACTCTCGGCTCCACCCCGCCGCCGCCACTTGCCACTTCACTGAGAACTCACTCATTGCACTTGGGCACCTGCAGGTAGCTGAGGTGGGAGACGCTCTTCACGTTGGCATGGAGGGAAAAGAGGCCACCCAGCAGGTAGTCCCCAGCCAGGTGGAAGTCAGAGTTCTCGATCGGCTTGACTGGCTTAGGCAGAGTATGCAGCAGGAGAAGCAGCAAGTGGAGTGTCCTTGCCTGGGGCCCCATGCCAGCGAAGTAACTGCCTTAGAAGATGCCCAGCCTCACTCTGGAGTTGATCATCCCACACTGAGGCATTTGCACAAACATTTACATAGTGACAATCCTTCCGCGGGGACAGGGGACATGCTTAAGGGCTTGGGACTGGAACAGAGACTGGAGCAGGATATATTTGTGGGGCCCAGTGGGGCCTTCATGGCATAGGAGAACACGGTGTCTTTATGACGTGTCTGCACCCAGCCTTCTGCCTGAGCTCATGCCTGTGTGGCCACGGGCTGTGAAGGTGACTGTCAGCAGTGGTGGGCATGCAAAGCCATAAGGAAGGCAGAGATCACCATGGGTACAGTGAGTCCAGCCTTGTCCATTGGTTTGGTGTCTCCCTTGGCATACAAGAAATAGGCATACCAGCTGGCACGCAGCCCAGAGCTGCCCCCACCCACCCAATGGGTAGAGAAGACTGGGTATCCCAAGCTCCTTTCCCAACCATCTTCCTCGCTTGCCCTGGTGACCCCCTATACCCTCGTGTATCTCTCCAGTCTGGTCTTCTCGCCTACCCTCCTGCCTGGCTCTACAGCTGGCTGCAGAGGGGTAGACCTCCTCACGGCAGACTCTGTAAGCTAGTCTACTGTTGTTTTAGACACAGAGTATTGGGGAGGTCTCTCCTGGTTCCCAACAGCTCAGTCTCCACTTCAGCCTCATGGGATGTTAGGACATCTCAAGACTGGCTGGGTAGGTGACATAGGGCTGGCATCCCAGCACACGGAGCTGGAGCCCTGGCTATCCCGGGTGCTGGTTAATTTTTGTCAACTTGACATAGTCATCTGGGAAGAGAGCCCTTAGATGTGGAATTGCCTCGTCACACCGGCCTATGGGGAGATCTCTAGGGCATGTTTCCTGATTGATATGGGAGGGCTTGGCTCACTGTAGGGGGTGCTGCCCCTGGCAGATGGTTCTGGATGGTCAGAGCAAACTAAGCAAGCCGAGGACAACAAATCAATATGCAGCACTCTCCTAGAGCCTCCAGGTCGCTGCCCTAATTCTCCTTCAATATGCACAATAACCTACAAGCTGCAAAGAATCATTACTGCTGTGGGGGCTGGAGAGATGGCTCAGTGGTTTAAGAGCACTGACCGTTCTTCCAGAGGTCCTGAGTTCAATTCCCAGCAACCACATGGTGGCTCACAACCATCTGTATTGGGGTCTGATGCCCTCTTCTGGTGTGTCTGAAGACAGTGACAGTGTACTCATAAAGTCAAATAAATGGGGTTTTTTGTTTGTTTGTTTGTTTGTTTTGTTTTGTTTTGTTTTTTTTGAGACAGGGTTTCTGTGTAGCCCTGGCTGTCCTGGACCTCACTCTGTAGACCAGGCTGACCTCGAACTCAGAAATCCTCCTGCCTCTGCCTCCCAAGTGCTGGGATTAAAGGCGTGGCCACCACTGCCCAGCAATCAAATAAGTTTTTATTTAAGAAAAAAAAAATAAGAATCATTGCTTTTGGTCAGTGTTTTATCACAGCAACCAAAAGGAAGCTGGGGAAAGGGCCAGCCTGGGCTACCTGAGACCCTGTCTCAAAAAAAAGAAAAGGAAGGCAGGAAAGAAAGAGAAAGCAAGCAAGCAAAAAGGAAGGAAGGAAGGAAGGAAGGAAGGAAGGAAGGAAGGAAGGAAGGAAGGAAGGAAGGAAGGAAGGAAAGAAGGAAGGAAGGAAAGATGAAAAATCTAAAGACGTAATTAGCAGGCCATTAGGTTCCTGCGGACTTGAGGTGCTTTCTGGAGGAGAGAGTACTACTCCCCACTCCTCAGCAAACTGCTGTGTCCCAAGAGCCTCGGTGTCTGTCATCTGTGACAGGCAGATATGACAGCCCCGCTGCCATTAACGGCTGCGATCATACTGTGGCTGGGAAATCACGGGCCCCATAATCAGGTCCCCAGCTCCACGATGTGCAGCCTCCAAGAGTGATCTTTATGGAGGCTGGATGATCCTTAGTCACCAAGTATTCTGCTCCGAGGCTGACACCCCAGAACTCTGCCGCTTAATGTTTCATCTGGTCCTCAGCTACTGAGAAGTATCAGGCTTGAGGCTGGAGGCTCAGGGATCGAGATTCCACCACCGGTCAGCCTGGACAAGATGCTGTAGTTGTGTCCCTTGGCTCAGCATTCAGGGATGTAAACTGAAGCTCAGACTATCGTTTCCTGTTACACTGGTATCCTGGCACCCACCTGTCCCTCAGGGTCCTCATCAGGGAAATGGGTAGAATGGGATATAACTTACGAGCTGCTTGAAGGGTGAAATCAGATTTTACTACATTGATTGTGTGTGCACATGCGCATTCACATGTGCCAAGGGGAGTGGAGGGAGATCAGAGCTTCAGGAGCTGGTTCTGGCCCTCTACCATTAGGTTCTGGTCATTAGGCCTGGTGGCAAATGCTTTTACCTTCTGGGTCATCTTGCCAACCAAGTTAAATTCTCTAAGGCCTTTAGATCAGTGCCGGACACGCAGCCTGTGCTGTAGGCCAGCCTGGCCTAGAATCTAAACACGCTGGGCTGATGCCTCAACTAAGATGATGAAGACAGGGCTGAGTAGGAGCAGGTGTATACTCTGCCACTTCCTCTGCCCCATCCTGCTGAGGCCCCGGGTCACCCAGCCTCCAGGAGGCAGCAGATGGCCCCTCATTTCCTTAGCTCCTATGCTTGAGTGACAGTGTGCACAGCAGCGGCCATGGGGACATCCGGCCACAGTCAAATGGTTCTGTTCAGGCTCAGGGCTGTGGCCGGGCCCCTGGCCACAGCAGGGAAATGAGGGGGCTCTGTGGGTGACCACAGACACAGGGATTGACACTGGCACCATCCAAAGCAGCCTCGGGAACCCAACCAGGGAGCGTGTCCTTGAGAGCCGGCAGCATTAAGCCCAAGGGAACCAGGTGGTGGCTTTGAGTCCCCTTCTCCCCCAGTTAAAAAGGAGACGTCATGGGAGCATCATATAGGACAGTGACATAGGAACCCAGAAGCCAGGGAACTTATGGAGCAGACTGCCAAGAATACAGGCTACAGGCACCCAGACTTGGGTTCAAATCTGCCTCCCGCTATGCCCACCACCACCCCTAACCTCCGCTGGCCCTGCCACAGAAACCAAACAATGCCCTGGTACAATCAGCTGTAGAGAGGAGTTTCCAGAGGGCTGGGGTGTGGCTCAGTGGTCCAGCTCAGCTGTCACGGGCAAGAGTTCAGGGTCTCTCTTCAGTACTGTAAAAGCTACTCGAAATGCAGATGATTGGTACCATCCATTCAAAAACAGAGCTATAAACACCAACCTTCCCTTCTGTGAGACAGAGCCAGGACACCCGTGTTACCATTGTCTAGAAGGGAGGTACTACGGCCAATGAGCATGAGCCCAGGGCTTTGTGGATGGACACAGCCCCTCACTACCTCCTTCTGCAGGAATCAGTTCCAAGAGCCACGTGAATGGGTCTCCCCAAGGTGGACACAGGAGTACAGCAGAGAGATCTGGGTTCACATCCCAGCATCCCCAACTCTTCTGGGAGGTGCCGTGTCAGCTCTGCCTCGGATTCCTCATGTGTACGAAGGGATGGAGGCTGTACCTGCTGGTGGGGCTAAGAGTAAGGAGACACAGAGTCCTTGACATGTGTATTAGCCAAGGTTCTCCAGGGGACATGGAGTCCATGGAGAAGGAGAGAAGGTGGGTTTGAAGAGAGGGATGGTGGGAAGATGATTGGGGCGGGCCAGAAAACCAGGAGGGGATGTCTGCTGGCAATTCCACACCCGGGTGAGCTCATCCACTGTTCTATTTAAACATTCAATAGACAAGGCCCACTCACAGTACAAAGAAAAGTCTGTTGTGCTTCTTAAAGTCAGGCCTGGAGATACAGACCGGTAAACCCAGTACTCAGATAGCTGAGGCACCCGATTCAAGGCTAGCCTGGGCTACCTAGCAAGACCATGTCTCCAAACAAACTAGAGAGATGACCCGTCAGATAGAGCACTCACTGCTCTATCAGGCAACTAGAATTTAGATGTAAGCTCACAAAGGCCTGTAACACCAGCCCCAACTATTCCGATCCACCCGTTCTGGCCTCTGTGGGCACCTGTACAAACATGCACGTACATGCAAAAATAAATAAATAAATAAATAAAACCACACACAATCAAAAGGTAAGAGCCCACTTATTTCAGCTTTACTCCATTCAAGTCGTCTTCATAGAAACTTGTACAATGGCTGACCAGGTCTCTGGGGACCGTGGCCCAGCAAAGCTGACACATGAGGTCAGCCACCACAGCATGTAGTATTGGGGAACAAATGGGTGATATTTCTGATCGTTTATCTGAAATCCACATGGATTGGCTGGTTGATTCTTGTGTACATGAGGGAATCACCATTTTAGACATGGGAGGTTGGAGAATTTACATGGTTCTTTTTTTTTTTTTTTTTGGCAACCACCTTGGGGGGGGGGGGCAGTGAGACACAAAGCCATCTCTAAACCCAGCCACAGGCTCGCAGTCACTACTCCCTCCCTCGGAATCACCCAGAACCATGTGACAAGACGCTGGTAGTTCCTTAGATTAGGAATGAGAAGCCAGTCCGCCCTCACCTTCCTTCCCCGCCGCTTTGAGTAGGTACCTGGCATTTTCTCGGGCGGCAGTAAATGTGCCTTACCCCCCTCACAGTATAGAACCAGCGGACTTGGGACATTTGCAGTCCAGTCCTGCCCCCCTGGGAAGCAACATGAACCCGAATGGAAGCAGAACACAGAGCTGGCCTGATACTCGGACCCGCCCCTGAGCATGGCGGGGGTAGCCCTTGGTGACAGCTATACCAGCTCCATGTGGACCCCTGGCAAACGTCCTTGAGAGGGAAGTCTGCACGCTCCTGAACCATTAGAAACATTTGATTATCCAGGACCCAAGCGGGAGCTCACCCTGACTGTCACTGGGCTAGTGCATCCCACAGAGTATGCAATGGAGGCCCACTCTGAGGTTTCCCTGTATGGGATGGCCACTACTGGTCACTCCCAGCAGGTGACCAGAAGGGAAGAAGGCTCAGGGACAGGCAGGCACCCTGGAGGAAGGCACATGGGTCTAAGGCATATGGCTGGACACAAGTACCTGTAGGAGGAGCTAGCACAGACCAAGGGGCAAAGCCAGCTAGTGCCCCTACAGTATCTGGCTAAGGCCCTATCTCACTGGATATGTGTAAGGGACAAGGCCTAGGTCTGGAGTCTTTGAGTGGTGAGGCAACAGGACACCAGAGCTGTCTCCTTCCCCGACAGGGTCCTAAGAATATTCCTCTCTGTTCTGAGGGCCTGAGTCACCAGGCCCAGAATGAGATGAGAAAAACAGACAGGCAGACCACCTGCCAGGTACCAAGGTGTTCCGCAGAGGATGAGATTTCTGGCTGGATTGGCTGATTCTCCCCAATATGACCTAAAGCCAAAGCCTGGGCACCCAGTAGCCAGGACTGGGTCCAGCTCAGCTTTAGAGAGTCCAGGAGGAGCTGGTGGGGAGCAGGGGGTCAGTGCAGAGATGTCAGTCATCTGGATGGACAGATGGGTTGACAACAGAGGTGCTGGGCTGGGCTCACTGCATGTAGGAGTATCGCCAGTCCCCCAGGGGCTGATGAGTCTCCTTGATGACCTGGGGTGATGTCCAGCGTAAGATGTAGTGGGGGCCTCCTGGTTTGTCGTTGGTTCCTGTGGGAAAGAGAATACACAATGGTTCTTGGCAGCGTGAGAGAGGTGATGGGTAGGGGAGCTAGCATGGTGAATGGGGTTAGCACAGGGCTAGCGGCTAGAGGGGTGAATGGTGGCTCTGTCCACGACGCACCCTTCACAGCCTTGGGCTTGCTGAGCATGTCAGGGCAAAGTGTGCATGGCCAGAGGGTAGGTGAGAGGCTGAGGCTCATAGTAGGAAAGTAATAAAAACACTAACCAGCCAAAACCAACACTGCCCAGCTAAACTGTTCTTTAGAAATGAAGGAAAGACAGACAGTCCAAGAATTTGAGTGTATCACTTGACCACAGGAAGTAGGTAAGAGAGGACGAAAGAACTATATAGTAAAACTAAGAACCAAGCCTTAGCTATCAGTAATCAGCATAAACGTAAATGGGTTAAATTTGCAATTAAAAGTCTAGTGAGTGAATGGATTTTAAAAACAAGACCCAGGCTGGAGAGGGAGCTCTGCAGTTAAGAGCTCTTCCTGGTCTTCCAGAGGACCAGAGTTTGGTTCCCAGCACCTATAGAAGTAGCTCAAAAAACAAAATAGCCAGGCAGTGGTGGCGCACGCCTTTAATCCCAGCACTTGGGAGGCAGAGGCAGGCGGATTTCTGAGTTCGAGGCCAGCCTGATCTACAGAGTGAGTTCCAGGACAGCCCCGAGCTACACAGAGAAACCCTGTCTCGAAAAACCAAAAAAAAAAACAAAACAAAAAACCAAGACCCTGGGCTGTTAAGACAATTTAACAGGTAAAATCATTCTCGTTGAGCCTGATGAGCTGAGCTTGATCCCCACAACCCACACGCTGGAAGGAGAGACCTAACTCTGACAACTTGATCTGTGGCTCATATGTGCACTGTGTGGCACATACATGCACACACATGCTCATTAACTAAATCAAAGGTTTCTTGAGAAAGGGTCTCACTATGCAGCCTTGGCTGGCCTGGAACTCTCTCTGTAGACCAGGATGGCCTTGAACTCACAGAGACCTACCTGCTTCTGCCTTCCAAGAGCTGGCATTAAAAGCATGTGCCATCATACCTAATTCCCCAAAATACTTATTTTTAAGTGAATAAATAAACAAGACCCAATTATATGTTGTTTAATAGAAACTCACTTTACCCCCTAAAGACACAGTTCATTGAAACTGTGTCACTAAAGACACAGGAAGAGCTATAAATGGAATCTCAAAGACACAGGAGTCGCGCACAACAGATAAAATAGACTCTAAACTAAAACTAAGCTAACATCCACAGCCCTCCCCTGTACCTCAGTCTCCTCCTCTGTACGACAGGAGAATGGCCTCCTAGCTTCTGAAGCTCCTGAAAAGACTGTTTGGACATTCATATACCCCGCAGTGAGCTGTTCTGTTCCAACTCACACCCCCAAAGTAATGACCTATGGCCTCTGACCAGGACTCGCCTCCCTCTCACCTGAGGCCCGGGCGCCCCCGAAGGGCTGCTGCCCCACCACGGAGCCAGTAGACTTATCGTTGATGTAGAAGTTACCAGCAGCGTTCCTCAGCACCCTCGTGGCTTCCTGGACAATCGCTCTAGGAGACAGGACAGTAATCACAGGGGCCGCCAGTCCCAAGTCTGGTCTCCAAGTCCTGAGAACCCACACTAACTCCCACTAAGCGAGCGGCCATGTTAGGAGCAGATACTGGCCGGCTGCTAGAGGGGGCCTAAGGCTCAGCTTTCCCCTAAGAAGGGGATCAGCTCACTAGCCTTCCGGAGCCACCGGGAGGAGCCACCGGGAGACCTGGGTGGAGAGCACAGGGGGTGAGGCCACAACTGGCGGGGTGGGATGAAGGGGCAGATCCCCAGTCTAACTCATCCATTTTCCTGAAGGAGAGCAAACACCCAGGGCCTATGCTTCCTCCTGGGCTCCCACTTCCATCTGAGGCAGACAGAGTGGCTACGGGGCCAAGGAGGAAGGAAAATATAAAAATTCAAAGTTAGGGTGGCAGGACCCACATCAGATCTGTCTCCATTGCAGCAAGTCTCTGCAGCACGGGACAGGGTGGTCACCTAGCTCAGTGGGGCCCCCAACAGCTATGTATCTAACAGGCCGGACTGCTGTGTGCCCATTTGGGGCCATCTGCCTTTAGGTCTAAGCTGAGAGGACTGAGGGAACGCTCTGAGGGAAAGCAGAAGAGGGATTAGCAGACACTGAATCCAGGAGGTGAGGTCCGCGCTGAAACTGGCAAGGCCGGTGGTACAGCAGCACTGCTCCCAGGGCTGAGGCCACTCACTTATCCTGGGCGAACACTGCCCCCGTGAGGCCATAGCTGGTAGTGCTGTCAACCAGCTGCAGCGTTTCTCTGTATTTATCATCCGGGTACACATACACTGTCAGCACAGGACCAAAGATCTCCTGGGAGAGGAGAGGAGACGGGTTAGTCCTACGATGTCCCCATCTGGCCACCCTCTCCATCATCCCAGGCCTCGACCCACACAATAGCCCAGACCATGGGCAAAGAAGGGCCAATTCCTCCAGGTTCCCTCTGGCCTCTGTGTGCCCGGCTTCCTCTTTGGCAGAAGATCCAGAACCTTCTGGCTTCCCTGCCATATCCTCACGTAAAGCAGCCAGGCCCTGGGGAGTGCAGGAGGCTCCCTCAACAGCAAGTGCCACTCTCAGGGCCACTCTCCCACTAAGGGTGTGCTTTCTCTGGTCCTGCACCCCCATCCCATCTCAGGCATCAGCCATGGCCAGAGCATAGCCAGCCAGCGAGCCCACAGCTGCCATATCACACAGGGGCTTTGGCAGCTGTGGCGATGGCTTGCTAGGCCACAGCCAGCACTGACAGTAACAGGGACAGAGTCCTGGACAGGCCTGAGCTCACTCCAGCTGTGAGCCATTCCTGCCAGCTACCCCTCGTCAGCCATGAAACCAGACAGCATCAGAAAGTAGCATGATGCCGTGCCCAAGGACAGCCCCTTGCAGTTACCTCCTTCATGATGGGCTCCTGTGGGTCCTTGCTCTCAATGATACATGGTTCCACGTAGTAACCCACCGACTCGTTACACTGGCCCCCGGCCAGGATGCTGAGGCTGGACGAGGAACGCGCATGGTCCAGCCACTTCTTAATGCGGGCGAAGGCCTAAGGCAGGTGAGTGGAAGCTTCAGAAAGAGGCCCACCCCACCTGGTACTCAACCCAAAATATCTCTGCCTAAAGGTGAGGGGGGCAGGGTTGGAGACACTGAAGGCCTGGCTAAACCAGAGAGGAATCCATATGAGTATGTGTATGTATGTATATAGTATGTATCTGAATGCATGTGTGCCATGTGCCTGTGTCGATGTAGTATGTGTGTGGTATTTACGTAAGTGCATGTGTGATATGTGTATGTAGGTGTATGTCTATGTGTATGTATGAGTGAGTATACTGTGTTTTTGGAATTTGGGTATATGTATATAACATGTGTTATGTATGTAGTGTGTGGGCATGCACATGGGGGGTGTCAAATCACAGTGGTCCTTACATACCAACATATTCTGAAATAAACACACAGAAAGGTGTATACACAGCTATGTATTTACATGTAAACACACAGTTAGCTACAATGACAGGCATGTGGCCACAGAGATGTGTTTTCAAGGCCATCGAGCTACACAATGGTCCCGGAGCAGTGCTCTCAAGTGCACATGTGTGGGCCTGCCACTTTAGGGGCTTGCTGAGCCTGGTTTGAGGGTGTGCAGGCAAGAGCAACCTCCTGCCATGGATGATTCGGCTCTCTTCCAAGTCAGGGAGGCACATGTCATCTAGTTACAAGCAGTGGTGACTAGCCTGTCCCTCTCTGTCCTAGACCTGCACCCAGCACCCCTCCCCCAGAATGCACTGCACCTCACCTTGGCGTCAATCACTGCAGAGAAGAAGGTCCCAAAGTCCTCTGAAGGCTAAGGAGGGAGGGAGGGAGGGAGAGAGAGAGAGAGAGACAGAGAGAGAGACAGAGAGAGAGAGCAGGAGATGAGACACTGTAGGGCATAGACGAAGGGGTCCCTTTCCCTACGTGCACCCCACCCCACATGCACAGCCCCTAGGGAAGGACCCAGCCTCAGAGAGCCAGAGAGAGCCGCAGGGAGGCACTCAAAGAGCTGGAGTCTCCAATCCCATCAGCCACCTGCTGTGTGAGCCAAGGCCCCACTCACATCCCCCACTTTGATCCTGCTGTGCTCCTCCAGGAGTCGCCCTTTGATCTGTGGCCACAGCGACTGCGGCACGTAGAGGCGCGAGCAGGCTGAGCATTTCTGACCGCTGTATTCGAAGGCCGAGCGCAGCGTCCCGCTCACCACGCTGTCCACGTCGGCGGAGCTGTGCACGAAATGGAAGTTCTTCCCGCCACACTCTGCAGGGCATGGGGTGTGTGGACATGACTGGGTGCAGGCCAGACCACCGCCCACACCAATTCACAGCCCCACATCAGAGAGTACCCTGGGAAGCCACAAGCCAGGCCTGCTCCACTCCCCAGTCGGGAAAGCAAGCCTGGGGGGAGGGAACAGGAGAACAGAGGGCGTTGGTACCAACTCCCTATCACAGAGAAAACCAAATGGCAACTGGAGGAACGAGCACAGCAAACCAAGTTCCCAAGGGGTCACCCATTCCTAAACGTGGACCAGGCTTTCCTGAAACCTCCCAGGGAAGCCCACCTACTCCTTTACAGAAGACCTTCAGACAGGTCACAGCACCCTCCCGCCTCAGTTTACCTGCTCAGAAACAACAGGTAACATCAGCGAGCCAAAAGCACACACCTCCTGCCAGGTGCCTGAGAAAGCACCAGAGCTATTTCCTCAAATCTCAAGGACCACGTCCATTGCCCTGCCCTCATCTCAAAGATGAATAAACTGAGGCACCTTGATGCAGCCACTGGCTCCAGGTTGGGGCCATGGCCCTGGGAAGGAGAGGCTACCCCCCTCCCCTGCAGGATCCAGGAGATGGGCTGGGAAGCTCAGTTGCTACGGGCAACCCAGGCACACATCAGAGGCCAGCTAACTCAGGAAGGGCCTTCTCATGGGCCCCACCTCACACTAAGGGTTAGACAGCTGAACCATCAGTCCTGGCTTCTACTGTCAAGTGCACCCCAGGCAGAAGTTCTTTGAGGTCTCAGCAAAGTGTGTGCCCATGGGGACTGTGCAAATTGGGGTTCTGTGCAAAATAGGGTTCCATGGCCCAGGGAGTTTGGGAAACACTGCCTAGCCAGGTATGCTCTCCGAGTATATAAATGGAATACTAAAAGCTCTGAGAAGCCTTGTAGGAGAAGACTCCAATGGCTTTGCCTCACACGGCATGGATCAAGTTTATGTGACCGGAGAATGGTTTCTCAGGAGTTACCACTGTCAGTGAGAGGCCACTCTGCTGTCCTCTCAGCCAGCTGCCTCCTCTCCTGTTCTCTTCCACACCACACCCACAAACGGGCTGCTTCCTCCCCTGCTCAGATGGGTGCCATCCACACAGCAGTCCCCAGCCACGTGTGCTACCAACGCAAGTCTAAAGGACCACAGCTTTCAGTCCCCGTCACAGGTGTGATTAGGTGTTCTGTGCTCACACATGGCTCCTGGGTGGGAGGTGACGGGGAGAAGCAGGGCTTACCTCCAGCCAGGCGTGGGAAGGTTCGGAACCGGTCCAGGTTCTGGGCTACCTGTTTCCACAGGTGTTTGAAGGTGCTAGAATCAAGGGTTTGAGTGTCAAGAAGCTTTGAGAGGAAGGGACTGAAAGACCTGGGGGAAATGCCTGAGGGACTGCACAGGGGTCATGGTAATGGCAAGAGGAACTAATCTGTGATAGGATGGGGTGACACCCAGAAGGCCCGGATGTGAAAACAGACAGTGCTGCTCCGAGCTCTGACACAGGGCTGTGTGACCTTGGGTTCATGACTTAATGTCACCAAGCCTCCAATTTTGCACCTCACCTCACCTCCTAACAAGAATGAGCTCCGCCTGTGGGGATTCCAGTGTGAGCCTGAACTTTGGCTCACAAGCAATACACACCCCTGTGGCTATGGGGGGCATCCTGGCCCAGGGCCTGGCCTGACAGACCTAACCAACAGCTCAGGCTGCCCGACCTGCCGCCCCTGAGACACAGCCTCCTCCCGGGTCTTCACTGTGACCAACCTCAACACCACAAAACAATAAAAATGCTAATCACCCGGCACAGCAGCTAACGGTAATTTATGACTTTGCTACCTTCGGCCTAGCAGCTTGCCAGAGCGTGGCAAACAGGGGGCCAGGCCCACTCTGCCTGCTAACAGGCAGAGACCTGAGCACTGGCAGAGCAGGCCTCTGGGGAAAAGGCCCCGTCAGCACTCCACAAGCTCCCACCCACACTGGCAATCCAGGCAGGGAAGGTGCAGAGAAGCCACTTCGGGTGCCACACAGTAAGGGCTGCAGATGCTAAATGGAATACAGTGCTGTCCCAGTCAACTCCACCCACACACCCAGAAGGTTCCTCAGTCAATGACCTACACATGACTCAACTGCCCCCAAGCCTGTACTCCCTGACAGCATCAATCCCCTTGAATAATGCCCTTTCTGCCAAGGCCAGAATGTCCTGGACCCAGACCCCAGCTGCAGATTGCCACTGGCTCACTACACTGCTCGCCCTAGGTTCTGAGATCGCTACAGGATTCATGGCTATTATCCCAATCCCTGGAGCTCACAACTTCCTGACCTTCTGGAGCAGCTCCAGCCAGATCCAGGACAGAGTACAGACAGGGGAGGAGGGCCAGCGGTGGACAGACCTGGGATACACAGACCCAGGTATGGATAGGGACTAGGGAACCCACATAGTGTTGTCTATCTCTAGCTAATGGTACCATGAGACATGCAGGCCCAGGGGGACCGGAACATACATCACATAAGTTAGACATGTCCAGGCCATGGCTGTTAGGAAGCCAAGAAAATAAAGCCAGTCCTGCCTAGATCCAATGGGCAACCTCAGCCTGAAACAGAACAGTGCTTACACAGTTCCCTAGAACCTTCCATGTCTCCCGCCTCCTTCAGTGTGCTGCCCAGACACCTCTGCAGATTCAGAAGGCTCCTGGGAGCCACAAGGCTAAATCTGAAAGGTGGGCCCAAGGGAGGCAGAGTCAAGGATGCTGGACAAGACCTTGACCTCACAGCTTATTTCCTGTGTTGACACAGAACCCTCTGACTCCACCCTCCAGGCCCAGGGGACATGCCCTATGATGTATCACAGGCTAGGCCTGCAGTTCCCCTCAGTATCCTCCTCCTTCCTATAACCCCCTTCTCACCTCCTCCTCTCCAACTAGCCAACCTTGCACTGAGTACCTTCTCCAAGAAGTAGGCCCAGTATCTCCTGTTTCCAGCTCACCCGTTCATGCCCTCTGTGACGGAAGGCTGCCCTCAGCCACAGGCTGTGTTTCCAATCCATACAATGTTCTCCTTTTCCATCCTTCCAAATATTCACCAAGAAAGGGACTCTCCACTCTCATTGGGCGCCATGGCTCACCCATGCTCCACATCGAGGAAGGTCAGCGTGTAACCACTTGGGTTTATAGCCCGAAACATCAGTTCATATCCCTACATCCCATGCCCTACCCCACACCTCAGGGACTTACGGCACACTGCCTGTAAAGTTGATGCCACAGAGGTGCTCTGAGCTGGTAACCGTGTCCCCAAATGTTGGCCCATCGGCCGGCACAAACTGGATTATGTTGGGGGGCAAGCCAGCCTCCCGGAGGATACGGTAGACGGCGTAGCTAGCCAGCATGGCAGTGTCACTGGGCTTCCACAGAACCACGTTGCCCTGTCAAAAAGGGGTCAAACATGACTCACAAGGCGGCGGGAGACCAACCATACCAATGTGTTCCCACTGCACAGCATGATCGCCCCCCTCGGAATCCACTTCAGGTCTGCCTAAGCTCACTGATACAATGTCTGCGCTGTTTCCCAGAGGCCTCTGCCATGGAGGACCCAGCCTTCACCTCTGACTCTGGCCTAGGCTCTCTTTCCCTGCAAGCCCAGGCCAAGTCTTGCCTTCACTCCAGGCCATGTCTGTTCTCAGTGTTCTGGGCCATTCCAGGGTGTGGCTGGACAAGTACTCACAGACTACATGCACGTGTGCTGAGTCAGAGCACGTGCACTGGGTGAGAGCACGGGCAGCATCCCTAGGCACCAGGAGGGCCCATCCCATGATGCACAAGGCTGTCCCTGTGCATACACAGAGAACACACACGCCATGCCCAAGGTCCAGGCTGCTGGACTAACAGCAGCTCTCTTCCTGGCTGATGGTTGATTCCCCCACGTCAGCCTGGGAGCTCCGCCGGGCACCCTCACTCAACAATGGCAGTCGATCTTGTGGTTTTCATTTCAGCTCCATGACATCCAGCCTCCAAATTCCTATCTGTTCCTCCACAAGCCCCTGCTGTGTATCTCAGGTGTCACCTGGCAAAAAGGCACAGGGACAGCCACCTCTCTCATTGCTTTTTCAATTAACTGACATTGTCAGCGCACAGTGTCAATGGCTGCCACACGTATGAACCCTCTGGGTCACCAGCAGCAGCAGCCTTCAGACCCATGGCTCACTCTCGGCTGGACCTGCCTGGTATCTAGAACATCTCAATCTTTGCGAGAGCTGATGGCATGAGCCCTGACACACACACACACACATCTGCTCGACAGAGGAAATAACTGTGCCTCTGAACTTGGGTTCTGCCCTGGTCTCCCACAAACGGACAAGGCTGTAAGATAAACCAAGAGTTGGAATCCAGAACGTATCCACAGTCCCAGCTGCTACCCTCTGTACTTCTCCCGTGACTACAGGCAGACAGTCTGGGTTTGTTTGAGATCTGGGGCGTGACTAACTGGCCCTTGTCCCTCCCCAACCCCCCTCCTCACCATTAAGGCCGGTGCGCCTGCCAGGTTGCCTCCGATCGCGGTGAAGTTGAAGGGAGAGATGGCGCCACGAAGCCCTGAAGAAGAGGGAGATGTGAGATAGAGCTCAAGGTTCCTAGGAGGCCCCGTGGCTCACTGCCTGCCCTGCAGTACCTCCAGCCCCCGGTACACCACGTGGTTGGTACTGGGTGGCACCTGATGGGTTGTTCCCCCTCCAGTTCCATGGCGAACTTGGCATTGAACCTGAAGAAGTCGATGAGTTCGGCTGCAGCATCAATCTCTGCTTGGATCACGGTCTTGCCCTGTTAGGACGGTGGCCCAGCTTCACTGACACCAGACAGGCTACAGCCAGCCCAGAGAAGGGAACAAAAACCTGCGGTGGGCTGATCATGCTTGACCCAGGACTGAGGAGGGAAAGGACCTGATTTTTAGGCATCCCAACCTCCCATCAGACAGACTAATGCACACTGGGCCAGAAAGCGTCTACTGACCATCTTGCAGAGGTACGCGGCTCATAATTCTTTGGCATATTGTTAGAGTGTGTAGCCTGGGAGGCTAAGACCTTCAGAGTGATTCCTAGAATCCCTTGAATCTCAAGCCAAATAAAAAGGGACCCCAGTGTGACAGCCCACACATCCAGCTTCCAGACGATGTCTCATATCACAAGCTCAATGCTGAAAGGAAGGCGGGGAGCTGTCATCCCACCTCCACGCAGCAGAGGGCGCTCTCACCATGGAGCCGAGTGAGCAGGTGGGCAGCCTAGGGTTTTGGTGGCTGTTAGTTCTTAGGAATTCAGGTGAGCAGTTCCTTAAGCGGACTGAACCTCTTTCCGTGGCTCCTTCCTCAGTGTAGTGCACTGCTCACTCGACAAAACCATTTCTCAAATCCCATTTCTCATTTGACAACTTAAAGATGAAGATCAAGAAAGGCACCTCTCCCACTGGCAGTAAACATACACTTAGCAGTCCGCTGCAGCCTAAACTTTAGCTGTAACAGACACCAAACACAGGGCTCCAGACTGGAGCAGAATGGCCCTTCTGGGCCTGGAATGACAGGAAGCCCCTTAGAGGACAGAATAGAGTCAGGCCAGATGGTCTGAGTCCCTTCTAGGCAAGGGGCACTGAGCAGAGCCAGAGCAGGCCTGAGCTCCCCACAGACTCCTGCTAAGTCCAAACTCACTTCATCATGGGCAGAACAGCCTGGCCAGAAACAGAACAGTGCTGGGAAGCATGACAGAGGAAGGCTAGAGGGGCCCAAGGTAATGCGGTGAGGCCCTTGGGAGAGACCCTGGCGGTCCCTGAGTCAGGGGTAACTTTGTGGTTGTTTAAGAGCTCCCACTGAGGGCTGCAGGGGCCTGGGTGAGCTGAAGGTAGAGACTGGCACAAGTTCCAACCTACAGCGTGTGAGCCCCATGTGTTCCAGGCTGGTCGTGCATGCAGTCCGACACCTTTGTAGACGGCACTGCCGCACCAGCAATGTCAGAAGGCTGGCCACTAGTAGGGACTGAAGTGACAAAGGCGTGGCCCAGAGTAGGATGGCAGGAATGAAGAGGAGGTGACATGACTGGCCATGGCAGGATACATGGGCTCACCATAACCAGTCAAGTCTGGTGACTAAGTTACATCCCGACTCCTCAGCCTTGTCCCTGGGGAGCATCTCCAAGTCTCCGACAGCTCCTGGCACACAGAAGCTGTGCAGCTAATGTCTGGTGACAGGAATGGAGTGTGACAGCCCGACTGGGCCTGTCAATCCTTACCTGTCCCACCATGGTCTTGGCAAGCACTTCAGCCCTCCGGGGCCCACTCAGCATATCTGCCGCCCTCAGGAAGACCTGGGCCCGGTCTGCCACGGGCTTCAGGTCCCACTCTTTCCTGGCAGCCAAGGCAGCTTCAATAGCTTTGTTGAGCAAGGCCTGGGCAGAGAAGTAAAGGGTCACCTTCTGCTTTACACAGCAGGGCACGGGGGGGGGGGGGACCAGAAGGACACTAGCTACCAAGAGAAGGGCCCCCAGTCCTGTCCACACTGCTACACACAGCCTGTACTGTTGTCACTATAAGGGGTCTGAGGCTCCTGTCAGGTTAGTCAGCTGTTACAAAAGAAAGTTCCTGCCCACTGTTTCCCAAGGCCTAACTAAGAAGGCACCACACCCTCGGGATCTCTGACACTCCAGCCTTGGGCTCAGAACCACAGCTTGACACACATACTAACTACAGGTGAGCCAGACCCCACCGGCCCTCATTACCATGTGACACCAGCCGCTCCCATGGGCTCTCTCCCTCATTTCCCAAACCTATCTAACTGCTCTAACTGTCTTACAGAATCTATCCCGTCCCTGAAAGGCCTGTTCCAAGATCAGCTCCAAGTGGTGGGCATGTTAATGGGAATATTTGGTGCTATTGCCGCTATGATCAATACAACTAGGGTTTGGCTCGGGTTAACCTGTACATGTCTAGTTCTGCCACAGACTCAGCCCAAAGACTCCAGGGCCAGGGAAAGAGGTGGTGGGGTCCATTCCCACCTGGTGGACCAGCCATCGTCATCGGGGACTCAGGGACTCACCTTGTCGGCGTAACAGAACTTGGCCACCTTGTGTCCATGGTTAAAAGGCTGAAAGAACAGGGGAGGGGATGTCGCAGCTCATAAGTAAGGCCAAGACCACAGAGCACTCGGCTCGCTTTGTCCGCGTTATCAGCCTCTGTGGTCACTCGGACTTGCCTGAATCCCACCCAGCCCATCCACCTACGGCACCAGGCCACGGCAGCTCTCTCTTCCTCCTCCTGGGCTCTCTGTGCCTAGAAGCTGTGCACCCAGCCTCATTTAAAAGTTCTTCCAACAGGCCGATGAGACAGCTCAGTGGGTGAAGGCGCTTGCCACTCAAGCTTAGCCATGTGACTCCAATCACCCAGAACCCCATAAAGGTGGACGGAGAGAACCAACCCCACAAAGTTGTCCTCTGGCCTCCACAGATGCCCTGTGCTCAGAATCACAAAGCTAGTGGGAGCATGCAGAGAAAGACAGGCTAGTTCTGCCAAGCTGGATCCAGTACACAGTGCTCTCAGAGTTCTGTCTGAGTAGACTCACTGGCAAAAAGGCTAGCCCTTCACTCTCCCGGTTCTGACTATGAGACCTGTGAGCTCTCTGATCTGCTGACGGCCATGCTGCTTTGTAGAGGGCTGAACCCAGCTGGCAACTGACCTATGGGAAGAAGCCACCAGGGACATCCAAACCCTTCCCAGGCTCCTTGCTGTGGGCATGACTCAGGAATGGACCGGGCATGGCACCCTCTGATTCTAGAAGTTTTAGGCATCCACAGAATTCAAACTCTGGGAGGGGACGATGACCTTTACAGGCAGAGATCACAGTTCCAAACCTGTGAGCTTCCAGGGAGAGCCCCAGGTGCAAGGCGAGGATGAGCCCCGCCCTTGTCAGACCTACCGACAGCTGGTACTGCACATCGGAGGTCCACACCTCCTCATCTCCGACAATGCAGGGGATGGCTTCCGTCTGGCCCTTCAGGTCCTTCAGAGCCTGGGGAGCGGGACAGAAATGCGGATGGGAACTTCCTGTCTCTCTTTGTTCCATGCCCCTCACACCCTGGGGACACCTCCTCTCCCTGTTACCTTCTGCAGTGCGTCCCGCTCGGGGCTACCCTGAGTGAACGATAAGATAGGCTCATTGGCCACCTTCAGAGAGGAGGCGTGCCTCCACTGCAGCCTGGGAATAGAACAAGCATGGGGAAAAAAAAAAGACTGGTTAGCACACTAAGTCAGTCCCTGCATCGACACGGGTGGTCCCCGGCTGGCACAAAGCAAATCCAGGGTTTGGGGAGACAACTGGCTTTCGGTCTAAGACCGAAATCATGGCTCTACCCCTGGGTGTCTTCAGGCACAGGACTCGCCTGCTCTGAGCCTGTTTCTACAGCCACTGAATAAGAAGCCACCACCACCACCACCCCAAGTCATTTAGTACGTGTTGGAGGCCACTGTCTCTTTTTTTTTCTTGAAATTCATTCTACAGAGTCAGGCTTTCTCTACACTGAACAGGTAGCCTGTGAGAGCCGAGTCTCTCAGTGTGAGCCAGGGAGATGCCCTCAGCAGAGAACTGGCATTCAAGTGGGCAAGGGCATCAAATATAGACCAGGAACTTGGGAAGACTGGCCTGGGTGCTGGGTGAAGCAACAGGCAAGGCTGGTTCAGAGAACCGAGTCCTGTTTCTGAGGTCTGGTTGGTGAGTGACCTCCATCTCCTTCCTTGGCTAGTACAAAGAGGGGAAGATAAAAGGAACAGCACCAGCAGGGGGGGGGGGCATCATTCCAGAGCTAAAGCCCGCCCCTTCCACTTCCAAGATGTGGGATGTTCCTGCAGGCCTCAGTTTGTTCTGTAAATGAGGACAGCTCAGAGGACATCTTAATGTTGGCAACAGTGACAGAGCACAGCCCCAGGGCAAGCCTCACCAGCTGTCCAGATAGCCGCTCCAGAAGGAGTAAGTCAGCTGATCATTTTATAATGAAAATGACTAGCTGAAGGCTGAAATGAAAAGAAACCTGAATCTGAGTCTAGACCAGCAGTTCTCAGCGTGTGGGTCATGACCGCTTTGGGGGTCACATATCAACTATCCTGCATATCAGCTATTTTACTATTTATAACAGTAGCAAAATCCATTATGAAGTAGTAGCAATGAAATTATGGTTGCGGGTCACCACAGCACGAGGAACTGTATTAAAGGGTCACAGCGTTAGGAATGTTGGGATCCACTGGTGTAGACAAAGCCAGGCACATGTGCGAGACGCCGGGGAAGGTTACCACGTGCCCGAGGCGCAGGCTGTGTGCATTGAGGGGACAGTCCAGAAAACCAGGAGTGCTCTCTCTGGGCCAGGTTTTGTGACAGTTAGGCAGAGAAGCGACCCCTCTCCAAGTGCCTGGACTGAGCTTAGACAAAATGAAGAGATCTCTCAGAGAAAAGCTGTAATCTGATCCACCACCATCGTAACCATGTTTCAGCACGCTCACCAGGACAGAGAGGTCAGGCTGAGGGAGAGGGGCCATGGGTGTTTCTCCTTTCTCCATGAGAAGGAGTGCAAAGGCCCTGTAGGCTTAGTCAGGGAGGCCTGGAGGGTGAAGAAAACAAACCCTTGTGTGGTGGGTGTGACCCAGAGGAGACCTCCAGACTCCAGGAGGAGGGCAGAACAGAGAGGTGAGGTAAAAGCCCAAAGAGGGCTATAGGGTTGAGGACAAGGAAGAGGAGGGAAACTAAGTATCTACCTGGAGGTAGTGAGGGGAGGTGTCCACTCTCCCTCTGCTGTCACATTCCTTGGCCCCACCCTTGTCTGACCAAAGACCCAGTCCTTCCTCCCGTTAGCCTCATGCATCAGAATAGAATAGTGAGACCCATCAGGTGACTATGAAGACCAGACAGCTAAAGGAAGGCAAAGCTAGAGAAATCCACCATGTCCCTTCCTCCTGTAGTCCTGGGAACAGGGAGAGAGGCGTTTGAAGTTTCTAGGGGCTGACAGTAGGAAGGTAAAAATCTACCATGTGGTCCAGCAGGCCTCCAGGCCTCCCCCAACCACCCACCATGTTGCACGCTGTCATTTCTGGAAGCAGATGAATCAAAGCCAACACTCCCGATCAGTCAAGATTCTTCTCTACCAGCATGGCTCATCTACCCCTCCAGGAAGCCTGGAGCCTGCTTCCTCAGCCCAAGAACACCACAGGGTACCTTCAAAGGTCACCTCCAGTTGTGCGTGAACATGCCAGGCATTCCTCGCCCACTGGCTCCAGAGAGACTTCCCAAGGTTCAGGAGTTTCCAAAGACACAACCCTCCCCGCCCCACCCCAACCCTCCCCACCCCATTCCCCTGCTCTCCCTGCCCCTGCCCCCCTACCATCCCACCAGCTTCTCCAACCAGGATCATATTTAGGACAGACCCAACTCTGGTGGGAAAAAGTCAGCCCATACCCCACCCACACAGGGTCTCTTCCCTGCTATCCCCGCCCTCCCAGCCCCCAAAGTAATACCAGAAACAGAAATCCCACAGACCTCCCTCCACCCTCCCCAGGGCAGAGACCCACTGTGACCTCAGGCTCACAGGGGCTTTTCCAGGGTCCTGGAAAATCTCCAGGCCCTGAAGAGGCTAGTTCAAAAATCAAGTTGAACCTGAGTCAAGTAGTTCCAAAAATACCAAGCCTTTCTCCCAGCAGGCTCTTTTTCTGTTTTGGCTAGTGATCTGTCCTGATTTAACAGGCGCCCCTCCAGCGGCTTGGAAGAAGATGGAGGCAGAGCATTCCACAAGACTTAAGGCTTTCAGACAGCGGGTCTCAACCTTCCGAATGTTGCGATTCCTCATGTCGTGGTGACCCCCGACCAGAAAATCATTTTCGTTGCTACTTTCGTAACGATAATTTTGCTACTGCTATGAATCATAATGTAAGTATATTTGGAGACAGAGGTCTGCCAAAGGGTAGTTTCCTGCAGATTGAGACCCACCGCTCTAGGAGGATTCCCAAAGGCCTTTCTAGGCAGGATGGTTTCCTCACCTTCATTCATTCTTTCATTCATTCATTCTTTCATGCAGTCAGCACGGTTAGCCCACAGCAACAACACAGATTTAATCCACGCACCAGGTGGTTTACGTTCCACACATTTCCGAGGTCGACCTGGATCTCAATCCTCCCTCTGTGGAGAGGAAACACAGGACAAGGTCTGCACCCAACTCATGTTTCCTGGCAACCTGGGATAACCCTGTAAGGACCCTAGGGCCAGGGCCTTAGCCAGAAAGCTGTGTATTCTTCCCTGCAAGCTTCAGAGACCACATCTCCTTCCCCACTTAGTGACAGAGATGTCATGATTTCCAGGAAGAGTCTGAGCCAGCAAAACTCAGGGGAGGAGACGCGGTGGAAGAGGGCTTGGCTCCACCCTGTCCAAGGTCCAAAGTGCCATCAGCTCTCAGGAGAGTAACAGTCACGTCTCTCCACTGTCTCCAGGCTGCTTATGCCATAACCAAAGCTACACAATCAATCTGCCTCTCCAGAACCGGGGGCCTGCTCTGAGGGATACACATGCTCTGAGGGATACACACCTAAACAACTTAGTCATAATGAGTGCACAGAAAAAACCCACAGAGAAACCTCTTTCAACCAGGGGATGCTGCAAAAGGAGCAGGCACCGCACCGCCACACTACTGTACGACACACAGTTTTGCAGGCAGCAAAGTTTCTTATTTTTGAGACAGGGTCTCACGGCACATAGCCCAGACCAGCTCCAAAGTCACTCTGTAGAGGAAGATGACCTTGAACCTCCTCAAGGGCTGGCTGGGATTACAGGTTTGCTTCTCCATACCGGGTTTATACAGCTGTGGATGGAACTCAGGGCTCCAGGCGTGTCAGTCATCGAATGAGCGCATCCCCAGCACTCCGCTCCGTTCCCTCGGCACAGGACTAGCACCGGATGAGTGGGGTCCGTGACTGTCTATACAGCAAGGTGGACTCTGATTGATTTCTAATGTGTCACAGCGTACACATGAAGATCAAAGCACAACTTGAAAGAGTTGGGTCTCTGCTTCTGCCACATGGATCCTGAGAACAAATCAGGTGCAAGCACCTTCACTTGGTGAACCAGCGTGCGGCCCAAGACCCAGACGTTAACAAGAAAACCGGATCAAGGGAGACTCAACTTAAAACCACTTCAGGAGTCCTCGGGCTCATCCCTCATCACACAGCCTTTGCAGAAGCACAGCCGCCCCGACCTTTCCTCAGACATCCCACCACACTTGGATATCCCTCACAGGTGGGTCCCCCTGACTCCCATGTCTGAGGGGGCTCCTTTCCATCATCTCAAAGCCAAGCGGGGGGATTCGTGTCAGAGCCTGAACATCGGATCCTGAAGCAATCAGCAAGCTCCCGGAAGCAGCCGGTGTCCCCTCCAAGCTACCCAGCATATACGGACCAGCTGAGAGAAAGCTTGCGAAGGAGCAACAAATGCACATGGGATGTGAGGGTGTGAGAGCCGACAGCAGACCTCCAGGACTGAGCTGGTGGCACGGACCTCCTGCCAGCTAAGTACCAGGTCGACAAGAAAGTAGAGGCTATCTTGCTCCCTTTAGCCTCCTGTTTTCCAGCTGTAATCTGGAGCCTGATAAGGCAAATCCCCTTATCACTCAATTAGGTGTAATTAAGGTAGCAGTGGAGGCTCCCGGGGAGGGGAGCTACAGGCCCAGGGCGGGGCAGCCTTACATGAGCCACTTCACCTGGATGCCCTAGAAGACAGTGCAGCTCATCGCCTGAGCTCTTAGGGTGCCACGCACTGAGCGGAGTGAGTGATACTGTCCTTGTGTTGTTTCTAATGCTGTGGTAAAATACTCAGACAAAAAGCAACTTGGGGACAAAAAGGTTTCTGTTAGTTCACAATCCAGGTCTGTCACTGTGGGGAGCTCAGAGGTAGGAGCTTGAGACAGCTGGTCACATCCACAGTCAAGAGCAGAGAGATGAGAACACATACATGTTCAAGTGCTTGTGCTCAGCTCAGAAGCCTAGGGAATGACGCCACCCACAGTGGGCTGGGTCTTTTCAGAATTAACTCAATTAAGACATCCCCCCTACATCTGCCCATGACCAACCCAAAGTAGACAGTCTCTCACTGGGACTCTCCCAGGTGTTTATATGTTGTTAAAGATAGTTAAAGCTGAGCATCTGGGGCACAGGCACTTTCCCAATGCACTAGGTTGCATTGTGATCCCATTTTATGGATAAGTAAACCGACGCTCAGAGATAGCATTACTCCTTTGCAGTTCATGGTCACAGCTCATCGGTAATGGTGCAAGCTTATAGAGCCAGGAGACATAGTCTGAGGTCAAAGGATATCTCAGGGATCTTGGGCCAGCCTGGATGATGGGATAGGTCAATCCCCTGACCACACACTGCAAGGGAACCACTCACTTCCCATGGGAAGGAGGCGAGCACCTCAGATGGACAGTCTGCAGCACTGCAGCTCAGCCTTCACTGTGCACTATGTAGACCAGGCTAGCCTCAAACTCAGAGATCTGCCTGCTTCTGCCTCCAAAGCGCTAGAATTAAAGGTATATGCCACCACACCCAACCTGGAGGACTCTCTTGCTATCCCAGCTACCTCGGTACTTCTGTCAGAGCTAGCCACACAAGGCAGCCAACTGTGGGAGAGAGATGGGTCACCAGATTACAGCAAGCCTCAGTTTTCTGGGTGCTGAGCATGTGTCAAACAACTCAGCATCCATGAACTCAGGCAAACCCCTAGATAACGAAGGCCTAGTGAGGAAGGCTTGTAATCCCAGTTACCCCGGTCACCTGGTGAACCAGTTGGCAGGCCCAAGACCCAGGTGTTAACATGAAAACAGGCTCCCAGCACTGCAAGAAAAACATCCCAAAGTGAAGACAATCGTGTGAGAGTTGTGGCTGATACTTTCCACGTGACAACTTGAGGTTGCACTGAGAAGGCAAGTCACCTGCACAGAGCCACAGAGCTGCTTACAGGTGGAGCCAGGATCCGAGCTGCACTCCGTTCTGGGCTGTTTTGACAGCAACAGTTCAACACCTACTGTGTGTCATGTGCTGGGTGCAGAGTGTTTTCCGGGTGCCATTGCCAGCTGATAAGCGTGGACTTGAACAGTGGTCAGAAACATTACGAGGACTTCAGGCTCCACCTGGTCCTTCATGGTATTCACAGAGTGCACGGCAAGCACCACACCCTCGCATCTGACCCTTGTCATTGCCTGTGACATGGCTGCCAGGATTAAACCTATTATACAGATGACAACACCGAGGCAGGGTGCTGGGTGAGGTCAGGAACTCTCCACCGGCAGGACTCTGAGGTGTCCCTAGACATTGGAAAGGTCCAGAGCTTGGCAACACAGCCTGTGCCCATGCATGACAAAAACCAAACACGTGACTGAGCCAAGAATACCCCCCAACCACGGCAGGGCATGGGGAGTGTGCCGGAAGCAGCCCCAAGATACACAGGAAGACTCACCAACAGGTCTGGAGCAAAGGTAACTAAGGGACAGAAATAAGCATCTGTTATAAGCCAACGACAGAGCTGGCACGCTCCTCTGTTTCCTGGGGTTTTGTATAAGGGCAGGGAAGGCAGCCCAGTGGTACAGTGCTCGCCGAGTATACATATGTACCGTGCATGTTTCAAAAGATCTAGGCTGGGAAGTATTGTAACACTAAGGGCATGGATGAGGAAGTTAACACAGAAAACGGCAGAGGTCAAGGTGGAAAGGAACCAGGCAGATGAGAGGCCTGGTGATCAGCAGTTTGACAGCCTCAGCCAGTTCTCCTTCATTTCCACGGGCCTCGGTTGTTTAATCTGTGAAATGGGGAGAGCAAACTTCTATATTGCAGGCTGCTGAGGGACTGAGGAAGATAGTCCATGTAAAAGGCAGGATGCGGTGGGGCCTGGGGGACAAGGTGGGGCCTGGGGGACAAGGTGGGGCCTGGGGAAGTGGCTCAGTTAGCAGAGTGCTCAGTTAGCATGAAGGAAGCTCATAAAGCCCAGGGTTCTATCCTCAACACTGCATACCCCAGCATAGCGCTTCTGTTCACTCGCAATCCCAGCATCTGAGACGTGAAGGCCTTCTGAAGATCAGAAGTTCAATGTCACCCTAGGCTACATAGCAAGTTCAAAGCCAGCCTGGACTGCATGAGAGATCATCTCAAATAAAAGAAAATCGAAAAGACAAACAGAAGCCATTGTGGCCAGCCCCTCCTCCAAGGCCATAAGGTAATTTATCTTTCTTTTAAGATTTATTTTATGTATATGAGTACACTGTCACTGTCTTCAGACACACCAGAAGAGGGCATCGGATCCCATTGCAGATGGTTGTGAGCCACCATGTGCTTGCTGGAATTGAGCTCAGGACCTGTGGAAGAGCAGTCAGTGCTCTTAACGGCTGAGCCACCTCTCCAGCCCCCACTAAAAGGTAATTCGATGATATAATGTCTCCTAGCAAGGAAGGGCTTGCTGGCAAGTTCACACTCATTTACTCAGTTTGCACAGACTTAGCAGATGTCAGTCCCAGCTCCATGTCCTGGGGACATTCAGTAAGATATGACAGCCCAGGAAGAGGAAACTTATGCTATGCAGCTTTTACCTACAAGCTTGAGACCTAAAAGCGTGGGTCTTTTTGGATTTCATATCTTTTCAGATTTTAAAATATTTGCATTCACATAACATTGGGCACGGCACCCCAGTCAAGAGAGGAAATGCAGGTATATTTCATGTGTAGTTTATATGAAATCAGGTGTGGGTTGTTTTGATGCCAGACAAATGCTCAACCACTGAGCTGTATTGTCAATGCACAAATCAATTATTTATTTATTTATTTATTTATGGTTTTTTGAGATAGGGTCTCATTATGTAACTCTGGATGTCCTGGAACTCATTCTGTAGATCAGGCTGGCTTTGAACTCATGGAGAGCCTCCCACTTCTGCCTTCTGAGTGCTGGGATTAAAGGCCTGTGCCACCTCTATCCAACAAAATCAATTTTAAAAGTTTATTTTTAATTATGTGCGGTGTATGTGCATGTGTGAACGTGTTTTTTGTTGTTTTTTTTTTTTGTTTTTCGAGACAGGGTTTCTCTGTGTAGCCCTGGCTGTCCTGGAACTCACTCTGTAGACCAGGCTGGCCTCGAACTCAGAAATCCACC
Source organism: Mastomys natalensis (assembly GCA_021653895.1). Classification (NCBI taxonomy): domain Eukaryota; kingdom Metazoa; phylum Chordata; class Mammalia; order Rodentia; family Muridae; genus Mastomys; species Mastomys natalensis. The sequence goes on along the minus strand of JAJTUV010000359.1, from coordinate 1,749,413 downwards.
TGCCTCTGCTTCCCAAGTGCTGGGATTAAAGGCGTGCGCCACCGTTGCTCAGCCTCTCTGCATCTGTGTATGTGTTTGAGTTTCTGTGTGTGTGTGTGTGTGTGTGTGTGTGTGTGTGTGTGTGTGTAGTTTGCACACAAGGGTACAATGCCTGCAGAGATCATCAGAGCTTCTGATCCCCTGGAGCAGGAGGAGGTCCGAGTTATCCAACATCAGTGCTGGGAACTGAACTTAGGTCTCCCGCAAGAGCTGCAAGCAAGTGCTCTTAACACTCGAGCCATCTCTCCAGCCTAAAAGTCAACTTTTTAATTGGATATTTCTGAGAGTCAGGGAGACAGCTCAGTGAAAAAGTGCTTAGCATACAAGCAGGAAGACCCAAGTTTGAATCCCCAGAGCCCACATAAAGCTGGGTACAACAGCACACATGAACAAACCCAGCAGAAAATACACAGACCAGCTGACCTGGCCTACCTGGTAGCTAACAACAACAAAAATATATATGAAACCGTGTCACAAACAAGGTGGAAGGAGATGGCCAGTACCCAAGGTTGTCTATCTCTGACCTCCACGTGTGCTGTGGCTCGAGTGCACACATGCACATGCGCACACGCACGCACGCACACACACTCATGGGAATGCCAGCTGTGTGCACACATATGCACATACACCATTCACACACTCAGTTACGGAAATCAAGAGATTCACAAAATGTTGTGCAAGTCTGTATTTCAAATATAACTCAGACACACCAATTCTTGTCGAATCATCCTTCCTAGGAGCTGGGAAGCCATGCCATCGGAGGTCGGTCCGCCCCAGGTTTCCCAGGCTGACAGAGCCAGCGTAGCATAGCTTGTGGGGCGTTCAGGATTCACAGTTGGTGAAATGCCAAATTACCTTCATTATTGAAACTAAAATTGTCCCAAATGACACAGGAGCAATGGAGAATTCGGGTCAAGTTTAGGGTCTGTGCTTGGAAAGAGTCTCGTGCTTGCCTTGATGGCTCAAACAGAGACACGCTTTCATTCGCTACAAAGCTACGTTTCAACAGGGACTGACTCATGTTTCATTACCTTGACAAGTCTTTCTCTTGAACTAAAAATCCCAAAACTGCCATCAAAGCAGGATTAAGTGTGAGTTCACAAATCCATTAAGAACACAAGATGAAACCAGGTTTGGTGGCACACGCCTTTTGTTACAGCGCTTGTCAATCTGTGAGTCCAAGGGCAGCCTGGTCTACGAAAGAAGCTCCAGGACAGCCAGGGCTACACAGGGTAACCCTGACTTGAAAACAAACAAACAAACAAACAAAAGAAATCAGGGCCTGTGAAGATGGCGCATATCTTTAATCCTAGAGGCAGGGAGACGAGGCCAGGACAGCCAGAGCTGACTAGAGAAACCCTGTCTCTAAAAATAAATAAATTAGTCTTAAAAAGAATGAGGGACCAAATAACCCCAGCAGCCCTGGAGTTGTGCCTCTCAGCCAGTGAGGAGAAGACATCTACCTGGAGATACTGTTCGCCTCGTGACTGAAGAAGCCACGAGGACCAGAGGCACAGGCTGGAAGGTCTCCCAAGCATCCTGCAGACTGCCCCAAAGGCAAATGATGTTGAGAAACCTCTCCGGGCTCCCTGCCAGGTCAGCCGTCCAAAATCCAGTTAGCCAAAGCCCAGAGAGAGAACTGGTTGCAAAATCCTCTTCCCACCAGTTCAGGGGGCCGAACACCGAAGGGCGGGGATCTGGATCCAGACCGACTGTAACTGCAGTTACATCTGCCTCAATAGCCAGGGGCTCCCCCAGAACAAGCTCCTAGGCTCAGCATGAGGTCCCTCATACTCATTAGCGAGCTACATGATACTGCTATTCGAAACTATTTCATAACACGGACTGCTTTCCAAAAGAGAAGACGGGGTGCTTGAGTCTATGTCTTTCTCTCCAGTTAAGTTGAAAACTCCCTGGAGCCCAGAGTTCCACTCACCGATCATGCCCCACCCCTACCAGATCCCCTTGACTGCAGTACACCTTGTAGCACACTGACACCCAGAGAGGTACAAGGTAAACTTGAGAATCGATTAGAAGGCTCTGCCTATCCGAGCCCTCCATCCGGGGTCTGCAGTGGGTGGTCTCAGAGCAGGAAGAAACTGAAGAACTGCAGGCTCAGTCTGCAAGAGGAGCATCCCCCACCCCCTCCAATCCTAATAGCTTCACACAACATGCAGAAGGGTTGAAACTTACCCATGCCATCCCATGGGGGCAGGAAAGGGTCACTGATTAACTCAAAAAGGTCATAACTCAGTGGAGGTAGACACGGTGGGTCACAGGCCACAGAGCAGGCAAACAGTAACCAAAGGAAGGGTGCAGGGGCTGTGTAAACTGTACAAGGAAGTTAAACAGAAACGGGGAATAATACCCAAGCCAAACAGGCTGTGAGCCCCGCTGGGGCAGGATATTGGAACCCATCACTGAGGGGGCCAGGGTTCTGGCTGAACAGCAAGCAGCTCTCTGCCTTAAAGCTTGCCGGTTTCTTCATTACTTGTAAGGCCTGTGTCTACACCTCAGAGAGATGTCTGAACCAAAGTGGCAGTCCATACAGTGGAAGCCAGACACTTCTTTGGAGACAGAGTTTCTCATGGAACCCTAGCCGGTCTTGCACCCACTACACAGACCAAGCTGGCCTGGCCTTGAACCCTCAGAGCCCAGCCTGCATCTTGCTTTCCAGGTGCTAAAAAACACTTGTAGCCGGGCGGTGGTGGCGCACGCCTTTAATCCCAGCACTTGGGAGGCAGAGGCAGGCGGATTTCTGAGTTCGAGGCCAGCCTGGTCTACAGAGTGAGTTCCAGGACAGCCAGGGCTACACAGAGAAACCATGTCTCGAAAAACCAAAAAAAAAAAAAAAAAAAAACAGTTGTTTGCGTTTGTTTGTTTGTTTGTTTGTTTTTGAGACAGGGTTTCTCGGTGTATCCCTGACCCTCCTAGAACTTGCTGTTGACCAAGCTGGCCTTGAACTCAATGATCTGCCTGCCTCTGCCTCTGGGGTGCTTTATTAAGGAATTTGTCTGAATGAACTTATGTAAATCTCAAAATAGGTCCCATGCCACGCAGAGCCGCATCACAAGTTATAAAAGTCATTATAGCACCCGCCGTAAAACAAAAGCCCAATATTGAACAGAAAGAGAGTGGGAATAGAGAGGTCCCTGGGAGTGTCGGAAAGCTCCAGAATGTGAACACAGGAATGTCCAAGGACTGGGAGAAAATCAGCAAATTTGGAATATCCAGCCTTAGGAGGAAGAGGAGTGAAGGAAGGGGGCGTGGCCACAAGTCCGGGCGCCACACCCTAGCCAGGGGTTCCTTGGCTAAGGAAAACTGACCATCTAGAACAGTGGTTCTCAACTTGTAGGTCGCCACCCCGAGCGACCCTTTCACAGGAGTAGGAGTCGCATATCAACTATTCTGCATATTAGATATTTACATTAGGATTCATAACAGTAGCAAAACACGGTTCTGAAGTGGCATAATGTTACGGTTGGGAGGTCACCATACCATGAGGAACTCGCATCATTAGCAAGGTTGTGAATCACTGCTCTAGAGATACCCGGGAAGAGGTCACAGGGTTTCCATGGGAGAGTGGCTCTTCAAGACGCGACCCCGCGCTTAGGGGAGCCATGGGGACCATGGAGAGGGTGGTTGCAGCAGGGTGGGATTTGCCCACGGCTCTCAGGGCTCCGGCAGCAGAGGGTTCACTCACCCAGCGCCCCTCCAGGCGTGGGACAGCAAGGATCGGCGCAGGGACGGCAGCAGCATCACGTTGAATCTAAGAGTCTTGCGCGGCTGTGGGAAGCTCGGAGTCAGCCCGGCAGGGCTGGAATGGGCAAGCCCGGAGCGCACCACCTCTGAGGGAGGAGCAGCATCGCCCAGTCCACTTGCTTCGGGGTCCCTGTGCTTGTACCCACTCCCGTCAATAAATATCAACTTTATTTAACATTAAAAAGGCTACCATGGACTCAGGGTCAAAGAACGCGGCAGAAAAGCCCCGAAATGATGCTATCCTCTCCTTGCCTCCTCTCCTTATGGTATGACCCAAAGAGAGAGGGCGTGAGCCTCACTGACCAATCAGAGTCACGCATGAAAGCCTCCCGTACAATCAGCAGGACCCGCAAGTTGCAGCCTTCTTAGGCAGGCTGGAGAGTTGCAGGAGCCAATGACAGATCCTGCACAGAGCACGTGCTCAGTGGTAGACCCGGCCCCGGGCACCAGGTCGATGCGACAGGTGCTGCCAGGGTCCCCGGCCCTTGGCGGCTGAAAGGCTGACATCTGTGGGTCTCCACTCCCCCCACCCCCGGGCCCGCAGGGTCACGCTAAGACCAGCTCCCCGCCGCCACCCCGGGGGCTGCCACCCTGGATGGAGCCTGATCTGCCCTCTGCCTCCCAGCCTGGCTCAGGGCCAAGCCAGCTGCCTGGGCCTGCTTCCTTCCAGATTGGAATCAGTACGAGATAAAACCCTAGCGGGCCTGAACTTAGCGTTCTCCGTTTTAATTTTCTTTCTTTCTTCCTTTTCTTAAAAGCCTCTGGCCACAAAAACTAGTTGTTCCTGCCTCTGTCCCTCTGTCCTTCTGCCCCCAGATAAAGTTTTCAGTTGTCTGCATGAGACGTTGTTTGATGAATACTCGAACCTATTAAAACAGCTTCTGAAGCCTCTCTTAGGAAGATGCTTGAAGAAACCGCTGTAGTCCTCAGATGCTGGTGTGGGGTTTCTTACTTTATTCTTTTTGTTGTTGTTATTTTTTTGTTTTTGGTGTTTTGTTTTTTGGTTTTTTTTTTCCAGACAGGGTTTCTCTGTATAGCCCTGGCTGTCCTGGAACTCACTTTGTAGTCCAGGCTGTCCTCGAACTCAGAAATCTGCCTGCCTCTGCCTCCCAAGAGCTGGGATTAAAGGCGTGCACCACCACTTGCCCGGCTCCTTTTGGGTTTTATTATTATTATAATTTTTTTTTTTTTTTTTGGTTTGGTTTTCCTTTTCCAGAGAGATTTTCTCTGTGTAGCCTTGGCTGTGCTTGAACTCGCTCTATTGACCAGGCCTGTCTTGAATTTACAGAGATCTACCGGCCCATCTGCCTCCCAACTGCTGGAATTAAAGGCCTGCGCCACCACAGTCCCACTTCAGTGTGTTTCTATGTCTCTGACAATGCTACCAGGGCATTTACTTTGGGATCCCTTCTGTCCATTCTAGTTTGATACCACACTGAGTAAATTCGCCTCAAAACACCATGACCATAAAGCATGTGGGGAGCTAAGGGTTTACATGTACAAACTCTCAGCTCATTACTGAGGCAGGAACCTGGAGGCAGGAGCTGATGCAGAAGCCATGGAGGGGTGCTGCTTACTGGCTTGCTCAGCCTTGCTGGTGGACTGCCAGTCCAGGGCTTGGACCACCTAGAATGGGCTGGGCCTTCCCACATCAATCACTAATTAAGAAAATGCCCAAGTAGCTGGGTAGTGGTAGTGCATGCCTTTACATCCAGTACTTGGGAGGTAGATGCACACAGATCTCTGAGTTTGAGGCTAGCCTGGTCTACAGAGTAAGTTCCAGTCTATTCAGAGAGGCCTTGTCTCAAATAAACTAAAATAATAATGACAATAATACTAATAATAACAACACTAATAATAATAAATACAATAGAAAATGGAAGAAAAGGAAACGCCCTACAGGCTTGCCCACCGCCTGATCTTTTGGAGGCATTGTCTCAATTTTCAGTTCCCTCCTTTCAGATGCCACCAGCTTATGTCAAGCTGACATAACAGCTATCCAATCAGGCTCTATGGATCTTAGTTTCCTCTTCTGTAAGACAGGACGATAACATCTGCCTTGAACACCCGTCACCCTGCTCTTCTCCCTTTCCTGCCAATTACGTCATTTAAGACACTCTGGGAGATCTGACTAGGAAAGGGGTGCCACGTAAATCTGACCAAGTGGTAGTTTCTCTCCAGCCTTGGAAAAGGCAGTTCACAGTGGAGGGATGGCACCTTTGAATGTGGTCCTGTGACTCTAACAATGGACAGTATCAAATCTAGAGTCCAGCAGGTGCTTCTTGTAGACATTCTGGAGAGGTCTGTGAAATGGGGGCTTTGGAGCTGGCGTGACCTCAACTTCAGACCAGGCAGTGCCAGTTAGCCTGGGGTCTCTCTGTACCTCTTCTGTCTAATCCCTCATGCTTATTTCCTTCTGGGAGGTTTTTTGTTTTTGTTTGTTTGTTTGTTTGTTGTTACTTGGTTTCTCAAGACAGGGTTTCTAGCTGTCCTGGGACTCGCTTGGTAGACCAGGCTGTCCTTGAACTTACAGAGCTCTACCTTCTGAGTGCTGGGATTAAAGATGTGAGCCACCTGGAAGATCTTGTGAGAAGCAAATCGGTAGGTTCCCTACCTTATCACTGATTGGTTAATAAGTTTGCTTTAGTCTTCTTGTCCCTCCCAGAAGCACCAGGACACAAAGAAGCGTACAGCATGTATTCGAAGACATTTTACTTTATTCCAAAGAAGCCAATATACAGGATATAAAGGGCACGGTATTTACAGTACAGTAAACAGGTTGGTTTTCTGGTAGGGTCAGTAGTCTTTTATGAGTACAAACCCCTCCCGGTGATTTTCAGACCCAGCTGACAGACAGAGCAAAGGGTGGGACTAAAAACCAGGTAGATGCTACAGTGTGCGGAAAGGGGTCATGTCATGGTGACATCTCTTCCAGAGCTTGGGAAGGAACTGGAAAGGTGAGGAGTTTGCCTGAGACTCACACAGCCCACACTGAGCCTGGAAATCCTCTCCCAGAGAGACTGGATGGCTTTGCCCAGACCCCTCCCCACATCCTCCGGCTAGGTCAGTCCCAGAGGAAGGACCCAGGTCTGAGGAAACCCTCCAGTGTCCTGTTCCTTCGTCCAAAACCAAGCTCGACCTTGGCCTGGAGTAGACACAGACAGGGCTGAGCTCTGAGCATCCTGGGTCCCTTCTGTGCCTGTTCCAGCTGCCTGAAAACTTCAGACATAAGTCCCTAAGCTCCTAAGAAGTGCTGTGTTCCCCAACCCCACAACTTCCTTCCTAGTCTCCCCACACAGCTGAATGGGAGCAGGTCTTGCCAGAAGGGAGATGGGTGACTACCTCTGAAGCACCTCTCCCCCACCTCAGTTTTCTGCAGTCCACCTGCCTTCCCCACCCCACTTCCCTTCCAAGACTTCTAAGGAGCTGAGGGCCGGGGAAGATGGACACTACACTCCCACCCCAGCTATGTGCGGAAGTTCAGTGATGATGGACGGTGAGCTGAGGAGAGAGATCACTGGTGATTGATTGTACAGCGGAGTCAGTGAGCATGGCGGCATCTCATCCACAGCCCAACGCTGGGCCACCATGACTGCCTACCCTAGATTAAAAACCTTTCCCTTTCATAAAAATACAGTCTCTTGGTTTATAAATAGAACACATTTAGCTTAAGTTACACCTTATCTTATCCCTTAACCCATCCCCTCTCCTCCCGCCCTAAAGTCAAAGTGGTTTGACTCTCCATAGGACATCCGAGTTCTACCCCCAGAACAGGGTCCAAAGTGGACACGCCTTCCAGACATACTGCCACGGGGAGTCGAAACCTCTTCCCTATCTTTCTCCTTTGGAGTCTTAGTAGAATGTGTGTGTGTGTGTGTGTGTGTGTGTGTGTCATGACCAACCAGGGACCTGAACGGATGCTGTCTCCCTGCTCTGCCTCTGTATGTGACCCCCAAACTAGGAGCATGACCAAGGGCAATACAGGGAGCCCATCTGAGAAGCCCTGAGCCACCAGTGTCAATATGACACTGGGCTCAGAAATAGAAAAGTCAAGAGGAAGTATGTACATGTTTATTACAAGGATGGACAAGTTCGTCCAGACTGGGCAGGTGCTCCCCCAGTGAGCGGTGGGGTCTTTCTGGGCAAGCTGTGGGCTCACAATGAGGGCACAAAGAGGACCCACTGGCAACAAACTAAGAAACGAACAAACCAAACAAATAAACACAAAGAGGAGGCCAGGCCCAGAGCCCAGACCTAGCCAGGACACATGCTACCACACCTTTGCTCCTCTCCACTCATCCTCCTGCCTCAGAGCCTCACCCTCCAGGGGAAAGCAGACTTTGAAAGTCGGCAGGAGGGAGCCCACAGGAGCCTGCCTTTCTCATACACACCAGACAAACGAACTATGTATACAGTTGGGAAAGTAAAATAACACCACAGAATAGCGACTTACACAGTAACATCCATCACCCCAAATGTTTATACTGTTGCTTACTGTCTTAACTCTAGAGATATGTGTCAGCCCACCACCACCTTGAAGAACAATTGAGGGCCGGCTTCTATTCTGCCTGCTGGCCTCCCAGGCTCTACCGCTTTACCACTGGATGGACCCCTTCCCCAGCCTCAGCTGAGGAAACCCATGAAGGCAACCACCTTTCTGCCCTCATAGAAACGGAAATCTTTACAGCAGCTAAGGTCCGGGCCCATCTGGCTCGGATACCCTTTGGTTAAAATAAAAAAACAAAACAATAATATCAATAACACACAATAATAATATCCAGAAGCGTGTGAACCCTGTAACCTTTAAAAGAAGAGTTGGTGAGAAAGGGGAGGGGGTGTTGCGGACAGGGGCTGTGTCTCTTCACAAACCATTGTCCCTCCAAGTACCTGCCAGAAGGGACTATTTGCCCATCCAGAGATGATACATGAACTCTTGCAGACAGGGGCAGACTAGTCCTGCACGGGGACCAGTGGGAAACCCCTCCCCACACCATGGAAAACAGACTTGAGAAAGGCCACCAAATTCTGATAAATTAGTCACCAGCAAACACATCCTCTCTCCTCTCTGTCTATACATAAGCCTACTATGTACACTGGTTCTAACTGCAAAACAGATGATGGAACCACTCAGAGAGAAGCAGAAAGATGCAGAGGAGGATCAGGTACGGCGACCGGCTCCAGAGTCCTCTGCCCTTTACCACACAGGCCTCAGAGGGCCATGGGTTCTGATCCCTGGGGACATTTTGTTTCTTTGACCTCCAGGGGAACCGCTGAGTCAATAAAAACAACATAGGCCATCAAAACCACTAGAGTGGACACAAAAATAAGGAAAGAAATAAAACCAAAAACCTGATCATTGCTCGGCGAGTCCTCAGCTGAGACTAGACGGATGCTCTATCTTATGGCCCCTGAATTCAGGCCCCGTGGAGCCTTGGGGAATCACTGGCTCAGCGTCCAGACAAATGGGTATGGAAAGCACATATGAATGAGGACGGACCTCACTTGAGGTTTCTCTCCTCTAGCCTGCCAGCAGCCTTGCCACCTGCCCCCCCCCCACAAGGCTTTTCTTTCCCAGCCAGAGGGACAAAAGGACCAAGACGGTGCCATGGAGGACAGAGTAGGTACCAGGCCTGGCCCGTTCATACTTTCTCACAGAGAAATTACAACCGTGGAACCCGGCAGGTGATTGGAGAGGCGGGAAAGAACATCAAGTCATCAGGAGAATAAAAGCCCACCACCCCTCCCACCCCCCCCAAAGAGGTCCCCAAGAAAGCCAACAGTCCAGTAGGCCGACTTGCAGAATGCAGGCAGACCTCACTAGCGATCTGACTGGGATCACCCCCAAATCCACCGCTCACCCTCAGAGGCTATGAGGGTCTCATGCTAACCTTGGCCTCCCTCCCAGTTCCCAGAAGTCTGAGAGAGGGCCTGCCTTCCCCAATGATATAAGGCAAGCTGCTTTTAGGTTTTGTTTTTTTGTTTTTTTTGTTTTTTTTTGCATAGTTTAAACACAGTGAGCCTCTTCCTTCCCCCACAGTGCCCTTTCCCCGACACATCGCCACTAGATCCCAAAGAAGGGGGAAAAAATTGGTCTTCCCTCCCTCCGATTCCATCCACCGCTCTATTACTGGGTGAGAACGTATCAAGGACGCCTCCTCACTCAGAGCTGGAGGTAAATAGTCTCTTTCCTCGGGAAGGCAGATCCCCCGCAAGTCATCTTGGGACAGAGGGAGGGAGCAAAGCTCATGTCCAATCAGAGGAGCAGGTGGGAGGGAGAAAACCAAAAGATACCACGCCCCAGGCCCCACCCTCACCTTAGAGTTTTGTATAAAAAACACCTGCTAGGAAGAATTCTTTGGAGCTCAAAGTGGCTCAGCTTAAGGGAGAAGGCACAGTTGCACTGCATCGACGCACAGAGGTCTGCGTTTGTGGTGTGTGTGCGTGTGTGTGTGTGTGTGTGTGTGTGTGTGGGAAGGGGACAATAGAAAAATCGACAGCACCATTCCATGGGTGGGTGGTGAAGGAAGGAAGGAAGCAGCGGTCCCGCTGGGCCTCCGGAAAACGGAGGACAGAAGTCTGTGTGTCGAGGACTGGAGCCCAAGTCGAGGAGCCCTCATGGCTCAGTGGGGAGAAGAGGCTGGGCCCCCATCGCCAAGACCACCAGGAGCGTCGGGCCTCCGTCATCAGCTGACCATGGGCTCCACATCGGCCTCCCGCTCCAGGTCATCCTGGATCTCGTCTGTACTTCCTGAGTCACTGCTGGCCACGGAGCTGGGGGATGGTGAATTCCTGCATAGGGTGGAAGAAACCAGAGACTTGCAGAGAGCAGCCTGGGGGCCCTAACAGCCCAGGGCCAGGAGCTCTGGGTGGTCACACCTGTTAAAAACATACCCCTAAGGGTCTGGGGTGAGCAAAACATTTGTCTAAGTATGCACACGGCTCTGGGTCCCACTCTCAGCAACAACAAAGCAAGAACCTAGTGGAATCTACCCTGAGGAGCTCCTGCGGTGAGATCCCTCTCCCCCAGGCTCTGTAGGTTCCCTGAGCTGCCTACTGCTCTTGGCATTCCTTGGGAACTCTGCCCTGGCCACTGCTTACTGTAGCATATGGCTTCTCTTTGAGTGTGTGTGTTTGTGTAGGGGGAAGGGTGTCTTCATTCTGTAACCTTCCATTATCCCTGGTCTGAGCACAAAGTGGTGCCCACTAAAACCCCCAGGTAACTGGGAAGAAGGAACCACAGTTAAGAAAACGCCTCCATCAGACTGGCCTGTAGTCTTAATGATCATCACAGCAATAGAACACTAACTCAGATGGTCTTGCGCACAGCGGGCTTTTGACAACCCCTCTGTTGAACCCATCAATGGTGGTATTGTTTGTTTTGCTTTTTCAGAAGCGCTGTGAGATTAGGCACATTAGTCACCTAGCACATAGTAGCTCATGCTGGGGGCTTAGAGGGGTGGGTGGACGGATGAGTGGGAGGACAGAGGGTCGGAAAAATGAAGCTGCACGAGGCAGCCCGGGAATGTCTCGGTAAAGCCCCCACCCACCGTGGAAGCCCCAGGCGCACGCGCATGCGCACAGCCGCACCTGTCTGCAGAACCTTTGATGAGCCGCCGGCAGGTCTCCATCTGCACATCCAAACCTCGCTTCATGCTGCACATCTCCATATACTCATGCAGGTGTCGGTTCATGTCGCTCTTGGCTGTGGCCAGCTCCAGCTAGAACGAGTCAATGACGAATAAAGGTGATGAGGGGGACCTTTCACCTCAGGTTACAGCCCGCAGCAACCACCCTCCTCTATCCCTTGGTGGCGGCGCCATCCAGGCCCTGCCTTGTGGTATCAACCTTCCTTATTCTCTGCACACCCGTCAATATTCTTTAGATGTGCTTCTGGTCAAAGGGGGAATGGTTGCTTAGCAACCCCAGAGAGGTCTGTCCAGCTAAGCCCTATCTGATTCCGGGGACTTCCGTGTACTCAGCATCTCTGGGGAACTTGCTATGGACTGGAAAAGGAAACTGTTCACGTCTCTGAGCCTGTACAGTGACACCTGGAGGGAGGAGGGAGGACTCTGGACTTCTCCGACAGGAAGAGCACTAACTCTTGTATAGCAGTGACCAAGCACACTGACATGAATGTTGCCTCCTGACAGGGATACTGTGGGCAAGCGGCCTGGCCTCTTTGGACATGATTTCCTTCTCTGTATGGGTACCTGGTCCCTATAACAGAGGAGGAAGTAAGGATGATCACGGCTGACTTCTAAGGGATGCCAAACAATGCTAGGCATCGGGTAAGCCTGTTATTGGCACTCTCCTGCCTCAGCCTCAGGCAGGAATCATCAGCCAGGGAAAACAATACCCTAATAAGAACAGGTTTCCAATGCCAGGCTTCTGACTCCTGGCCCTGACTTGCCCCATTTTGCAAGCCTGCATTTCCATGAGCACCCAGGATCTATGCGGGCGCTGGGAGACTCCGCTGTAGCAGGCTCCTGGGCTTGAGTGCTTACCTCGATCTGGCCAATCGTCTCCTGGTACTCCTTGTCTCTCGTCTTGAAGAAGGATTCAGTCTCATGGATCAAGTTGCCCAAGTTTTCTTCTTGCTGGGGAGACAGAAGGGATAGTTTAGCTGGGGATCAGAGGCTGCATGGGAAGGCATGAGGGATCCTGTGAGAGAGGCACCCCCGGAGAAGGCAGGGCTTGGGCTCACCTCGCCCTGCAGGTCAATGGTTGGGTTACAGTTGGTAAAGTCCTCCCATAGCAGCAGTGTGTCTTCATTCTCTTCCCATGTCAGGCTGTCACAGTCGTCATCAAAGTCAAAGGTCTCCCGCCTATGGGTGATATCAGAGGGCATAACTGAACAGAAGCCAGGCCCCTGGGGTGCGTAAGAGGAGAGAAAGGGGCCTCCTCCCGAGTGAGTGTGCAGCCATGGGAGATCTCAGAAAAGATGGGTGGTAGGCAAAGGGTCAATGCTTTAGTCTTTCAGAACGAAGTGTGTCTGTGCAATTAGACGTCTAGTTTTAGATTAAGAGGGGTGTGGTGCATGGGTACAACCCCAGAATTCAGAGACATGAGACAAGAGGATCAAATTCAAGGCTAGCCTGGGCTATATAGTGAGTTCCAATCAGCTTGAGCTATGGTATAAAACCTTGTCTCAAAATCCCAGGAGGGCTGGAGAGATGGCCATGGAGAACACTCACTGCTCTTGCAGAGAACTGGAGAACCGTTCCCAGCACCCACACGGCAGCTTAACACTGTTAACACGGGTTCCAGGGCCCCACACCCTCCCCTGGACTCCACAGGCACTCCATGCACACAGGCACAGACATATACACAGGCACCCATTCGCATCAATAACGTCTTTTTCTTCTAATCCCCTCAAAGGGGCTGGAGAGATGGCTCATCAGTTAAGAGCACTGACAGTTCTTCCAGAGGTCCTGAGTTCAATTCCCACCAACCACATGGTGGCTCACAACCATTCTGTAATGGGATCTGATGCCCTCTTCTGGTGTGTCTGAAGACAGTGACAGTGCACTCATATACATAAAATAAGTGAATAACTCTTGAAAACAACCTCAAAATCTCTCTCTCTCTCTCTTTCTCTCTCTCTCTCATATGTGTGTGTGTTTGTGTGTGTGTGTGTGTGTGTTCACTCATGTACACACGGGAGCGCTCGTGAGTGTGCATGTCCTTTAGACATGTTTCTGGTCAAAAAAAATGTTCTCCCCCCAACCCCGCCCCATATTGAGCAAGGCAAATGCAGCCACACTCCTGACACCTTGCAGATGAGGAGAGCACAGCTCAGGAGGAAACATGCTTGCCCAAAGCCACCACTGCTGTGCAGCAGAGGCAGGACTTTGACCCAGACCTGCTGGCTCTCTACAGCTTTGGAAGCCAATTAGGACCAGCCGCAAACCAGGAGGGTAGTGTGTTTATTAGTTGCATTTCACAGGTCAGCAAACTGAAACTCCGGGGAAGCTGGGTGTCCTTCTGAATGGATATATGCTAACACTAGATTTAAATGAAAAATCCAAGTAACTTTAGAGTCTTTCCTGTTGGCTAGAATGGGAGGAACAAGAGTAGTTATATGTGATTTTGCCCAGGACTGGTTGTCAAGATGCACAGATTACTCCAACTGGGGGCCTCTTAAAAACTATTCCAGTCGGGCAGTGGTGGCACACGCCTTTAATCCCAGCACTTGGGAGGCAGAGGCAGGCGGATTTCTGAGTTCGAGGCCAGCCTGGTCTACAGAGTGAGTTTCAGGACAGCCCGGACTACACAGAGACACCCTGTCTCGGAAAAAAAAAAAAAAAAACTATTCCATTTGCTGGATGTGGTAGTGCAGGCCTTAAATCCCAGCACTCAGGAGGCAGAGGCAGGTGGATCTCTGGAAAGTCCAGGCCAGTCTGGCCTAAATAGAAAATTCTAGACTAGCCAGGGCTATAGAGGAACCATGTCTCAAAACAACAACAAAAAAAATCACACACAAAAAAATCCTGGGATTACAGGTTTGTGCCACCATGCCAGGCTCTGAGAGTTCCTTTCTTTCTTTTTTATGATTGACTTATTTTTATTTTATGCATATTAGTGTTCTGCCTACTTGTATTCTGTATGTGTGGGTATCAGATCCCCTGGAACTAGAGTTATAGACAGTTGTGACCAGCCATGTGTGTGCTGGGAATTGAACCCAGGTCCTTCGGAAGAACAGCCAGTGCTCTTAACCACTGAGCCATCTCTCCAGCTCTCGGGCTCTGAGTTTACATCAGTGGCACAGGACTGCAGACTTCCATTCGGGGATTGTCCCATTGTTTATGCCTTCCCATTTTCCATTCCTTCTTGGCTCTTTTAGAGCTCTGCTCTACCTCATTCAACAAAGGTATGAGTTGGGGGTCAAAAGACAGCGACACAGAGGGAATTTCTGATTTAAAAAAAAAAAAAAAAAAAAAAGAGGCTTCCTAGAGCGCCCCCTAGAGATAGGCCAGGCTTGTTCCCTTGCCTAATAGCAATTCTTGTAGTAGCCTATAGGTGGCGCTCGTGAGTCAGGAAATAAGCTTGGAGGGGTTTATTGGAAGAGGCGATTCTGAGCCTCTGGGGTCCATCCATCAGCACATCGCATAGTCCAGTACTGACTGCACTTCCTCTCCAGTGTCTGAGATCTGAAGGAAAGCCCCACTGAAGGATGGCTAGCTAGAACAGCAGGAAGATGGATGAGAGCAGAAACGGAAAGAGCTCCCACCCTCACCCGGGGACTTTGGAAGGAAGTCGAAAATCCTCCTCTCAGACTTGGTCAGAAGCCCAAGCTACTGATTCAGATCAAAACGAAGCTCTGACACGGGTATGTCATTCAAAGGCCTCACTAAAGTTGGCTGGGGGTGGGAGTGGGGTGGGAGTGGGGTGGGGGTGGGAGTGGGCTGGAGATGGAAGTAACTAGGCTGGGCCATGGGCTCATGGGAATACCAGGTGGGAACTAAAAAAACACTGAATCAGTTGCTAACACTAGCTAGAGCAACAGGATAGGGGTAGAGGATGATCAAAGAATCTTTCTTTCTTTCTTTCTTTTTTTACTTAGGCAACTTTAAAGCCAGACAAACCTAATTAGACACTGAACCCTGTGAACGCTCCGGTGCCCACCACATGAGGGATCACTTCTCCACTGCTCACAACTGAACGCCTTCTGCACACCCAAGAGGGAGCCCTCCCTCGCCAAAGGTGGCCCCGACTCAGCTCTCTGGATGGGTACCTCTGCTCTGCACCTCCTTTCTGACCAGATTAATGATTCCCTGGGGACTTCATGAACACACAGATAATTGATTTCTTCTGAGGAGCCCTTTTATTCAACAAAATGAAGGAGATTTGGGGTGTCTGCACATCAAAGAATGATTCCGGCTCAGGAACTCCCAGCGAAACACTGGGGAGTCCTGGACCCTAGCCACGAGCCAGTTTCTTTTTAAAAGCTTAGGGATGCAGCTCAGCTGAGAGTGCTTGCCTACCATGAATGGGGGGAGGTGAGGGAGGTGGGGGGCTGGGTTTGATTCCCCAGCACTGCATAAACCAGGCATGGGCCCTACTACTCACGGGGTGGAGGCAGGAAGATCAGAAGCTCAAGGTCATTCTAGACCACATAGCAAACTTAAGGCTAGCCTGGGCTATATGAGCCCCTCTCTCAAAAACAAAACCAAAAGAGGTGGGGGTTGGGGGATACCCTCTTGTCAGCAGGAATGAGAACATGAGATCTGGGGGATACTCAAGCTGAAAGATGAACCAAGAGACAAGGCACGTCCTTGGCATGATCGATAGCAAATGTCCAGCCTTGTCTCCGGTCTGTCTGAGGGGAGGTCTGAGGGGAGGAACTCCCAACTCCACCTTGCTCGTTCCTGAGCACCTAACTAAAGTCAAGATCCAGCAGACAGGAGCAGTAAGTGGGCAGCAGACAGAAGATGAACATCTCTTCCAAGCAGGAAGGTGGCTAATTTTTTTTTTGTGGGCCTGGCTCTGCCCTACTGTGTGCCCTGAAGTGCTTGCTTCCCTTGTATACAGCTCAAGGAGCTGGTGGCCTGATCATTATTAGATGCTGCCAGCGGTGACTGAGCTGACCTCTCAGAGTCCAGGTGCCTGACAGCATGGGGCTCCCAGCCTTGCCCTTGACTCACCCAGTGTCCCCACCTCATCCCACCTTGGGGTACCGTATGTATTCAAGTTAAAATTGGACCAGGGTTCAGAACAAAGCACCAAGTAGGCCAAGGCCAGTGTGCCACCAGGGCGATATACTCAGTGGGTTTTGGTACACCAGGTCTCTCTATGGTTTGCTAAGGTGTCCTGAAGGATGGTGTGTGTTGATTTCTTTCAATAACAAAGTCTAAGCTACCAATGTGACATCACTGAGCCTGCACACAGACAGATGCACACACACACACATGTACACACACACATGTACACACACACAGATAGCACACACACACACACACAGACAGCACACACACACACAGCTTCCAAGGGCTGGAACCAGCTGCCTCTGGCCGTCACCTGTACACTCCGGCCAGACCCTGCCACTCAGCCAGAACCTCCTGGTGAGGGACTGCTAGTGAGTGACAGGCTGTGGTCTGAGTCCCAACTCTGTCACAGATGGCTGAGCTTCCTCAGAGCCTTCAAATGGTTAACAACGACCCTGTCTGCTTGGCAAAGTGTCATTTCGTGGAGGACACTTGGTGACTATCAAGATTCTTCCCATGAGCCATGTGTGGGTCAGCTCACCAGCCCAAGAGAGACTGGAAGGGGGAGGAGTGCACGGCTGGGAACAGCCCACCAAGGTGACACCATGCCACTGGCCCTTCTTGGACACATGAAGTCATCAGGCAGACTCTACATACAAAGAGAGAGGAGACAGCCCAGCCTTTTCATTTCTTGGGCAAGGAATAAAGGATCATGGGTACACATCCAAATCCAGGAGGCACTAGATACCCAGCCATGGATGATGCCATGAAATATCTGGTCTCGATCCTCCAAAGAGAGGTTTAAAACAGGAAGCTTCCCAAACTCTCTGTTTACAATGAATCCAGCCCTGTGGTGAGGATGGCAGCTGGTAGCGCATGCCTTTAATCCTAGCACTCAAGAGGCAGAGGCAGGCATTTCTCTGAGTTTGAAATCAGCCTGGTCTGCATTGTGAGTTCCAGGACAGCCAGGGCTACCCAGAGAAAGCATGCTCAGAGGGGAAAAAAAACCAAAAACCAAAACAAAACTCTAGTGGTTGGAAAGATGGCTCAATGGTTAAGAGCACTGGCTGCTCTCTTAGAGGATCCACGTTCGACTGGGAACCTGCACGGTGGCTCATAACTCTAACTGCAGTCCTTGGGGATCGAATGCCCTCTTCTGCCTTCCATAGGTACCAGGAACACACATGGTCCACAGACATACGTGTAGGCAAAACACCCACACACATAAAATTTAAAAAATAATAAAACGGGGGCTGGAGAGATGGCTCAGTAGTGAAGAGCACTGGCTGCTCTTGCAGAAGACCTAGGTTTGAGTCCCAGCACCCACACAGTGGCTCACAATCTTCTGTAACTCCTGTCCCAGGGCATCTGATGTCTTCTTTTGACCTCCACAGAAAGCAGATACACACATGGCAAATGTACATACATGCAGGCAAAACATTCATACAACAACAAAAAAATACATATAAAATTTTAAAATAAACAAATACATTAAAAAAAAAAAAAAAGAATCTAGGGGCTGGAAATACAGCTTAGTGAGCAAAATGCTTGCCTTGCAAGGATGAGGGCCTGAGTTTAATCCCCAGCACACACACTAAAAAGCCAGGCATGGAGCCAGGTGGTGGTGGCACACACCTTTAATCCCAGCACTCAGGAGGCAGAGGCAGGTGGATATGTGAGTTCAAGGCCAGCCTGGTCTGGTGGCGTACACTTGTAATCCCAGCACTGGGGAGGAATTCAGGAAGACCCCTGGGGCTGGATGGTCAGCCAACCTAACCTAACCAGCAAGCCCTAAGCCTGACACCCTGACTCCAAGAAACAAGGTGAATAGTGCCTGAGAGACACCATGCATGACTGATCACTGGCACACACACACACACACACTCTGTCAGAACACTGACGAGTCCCCTTGCTGGGCAACCTGGGTACTCACAGCTGATTAAACATGCGCTTCATCTCGTCAGTGATGTTCATGGAGCCAACCTCCTCATCTGAGAACCGGTTCACCTCCCCGTCCTGCTCGGAGATGTCATCATCCGAAGCCACCTTACGGTCTTTCTTCTTAGGGACCACCTGGACGGGGAAGGAAGAGACCAAGGTAACGGGGGTGCTTGGCCAGGGTGAAGGGGGTGGGGTAAGTCTGGGAGGGAACCGCTGTCCCGAGGAGTGGATGGAGTATGGCTGGGACCAGCCACCACCGCAGGGAGTTGCATAGGTCCTCTACAAAGCAGGCAGCATTAGCAGGAAGCGTGAGGTGTGAGGCATGCAGGGTGGAGAACACAGACACAGGGACCAAGTCCTGCCTGGTGACTGGGCCAGCCCAGCTCGCCCATCACCAGAGATGTCTCAAAGCCAGCCCGAGAGACCAAGAAACCCTGACAAAGGTCAAAAGACCTGCATGCTTCCAGAACTTTCCTCTCACGTGCAGAGGCATGGAGGGGTTCACCAAGCTCTGCTCCAAGCAGAAAAGACCCGTGCAAATGAGGGCTGCGTAGCTCCCTGGACGGATCAGTCCCCAGCAGGAAAGCATGAGATGGGGAGAGTCCTGGGGAGGCCTCGGCCTCCCCCATCTATGTCCAGATTCACACACAGAAAGCAACAACACACTGCACTGCCCTGGGCTAAAGCACAAGCCAAACTGTGACCCAAGACTTCTGAGATGTCACACACCCTCCGTTAACAGGACCACACCCTGTCCCTCTCCAGAACTGCCCATTGGTGCCCAACTGTCAGGGCTCTCGCCATGGGAACGCTGTGGAATATCAGAGAAAGAGGCTGCATGAGAAGCAAGGCCTTGGAGTGGGCCTGAGAACACGTCCTGGAGGGCCAGGAGGTGTACCATGTCCTGTCTTGGGCTGTCCTCCCAGGCCTCAGTCTCCTCAGCTAACACTACAGATCCCCAAGTCGTGTTTCCCTAGGGGAGGTCAGGTGACTCTCAGGATCAGGATCGGGGTGATGGAGACGTGGGGGGAAGAGGAGCTGACAGGGTGTGGTGGCGCTCAGGGTGCTCTAAGAGGTCTGGGGTGGAGACAGGTGAGCGGGGCCGGCCCTGGTCACCTGGAAGATCTTGGACACGTCTTCCGAGTTCCGCTGCTGTGCGACATCGCACAGCTTAGCCGTGATATCGATGCGGCGGCAGATGTCCATGTCCACCTTCATAGCCTTTTCTTGGATCTTTGTGTCCAGGTCTGTCATGGGCTGCAGGGAGGACAGCAGGGTTACATGAGCGAGGGACGGAGCCAGCGTGAGGGGGCCATCAGGAGTAGGGAGAACCTTAGGGGACAGGCAGCCCCTGGAGGACAGCAGGGTTACATGAGCGAGGGGCGGAGCCAGCGTGAGGAGCCATCAGGAGTAGGGAGAACCTTAGGGGACAGGAGTTGGTTGGGGAGCGTGTTGAGCCTTTCCTGAGGGTTGGAAGGGGTTGGTGGACACTGCTCAGGGTGGGAAGGGACATGGGGACTTCAGGAGGGAAGATGTGAGGCCATGTGTGCTGGTCCCACTCAGAGCTGCAGGACACAGCAATGTTGGTTTGGTTTGCGCCAAGGACAAGCAAGACCACTGTGATTGCTGAAAACATCCTTCCAAGGCTGCGGTGCCGCTCGTTAGGCCGAGGCCTTGGGTTTAGTTCCTTATCGAGAGCTCGCACATACACACATAGAGGCACATGCGCGTGCAGACACACACACACACACACACAAAACTCCCCTTCTCTTCCCATCCTCATGCCCCACTCTTCCTCACAGTGTGCCCCCTTCTCTCTCTCTCTCTCTCTCTCTCTCTCTCTCTCTCTCTCCCTGCCACAGATGAGACAGCAGGGGTCACCACACAGAAAGAGCAACGGCTCCCTCTGCATCCAAGTGTAGGAAAGCCAGGTGGCTTCCAACCACACTCAGTGTCCCAGAAAGCCAGGTGCTAAGCCGGGCTGGGTCACCAAGTTTAGGCTCCTTCTCCTTTCAATGGGCTCCCCTGGCAGACCGCCCACCACTTGAAGATAGCAAGAAACTCAGGTCTCTGAGTAGAGGAAGCCTGCGCTGCTAACAGACGTTTCCACCCATGGTTGATCACTCAGAGGGGCCCCCAGATGGCCAAGAAGACGCACATACCAGCCCTTCCCAACTTAACAAGAACCACCCTACAGAAGGATGCCCTGAGCCTGAAGTCTCTTGGGTTGGCACAGCCAAGACCATTCGGTCACCTATGTTCTGCAGACACCAAGATCGCCACATGGCGAGCTGGGGAGAATCGAGCAACACATACAGATGTCAGGGCCCCAAGGATGGCAATGGGTTAAGCAGCAGGTTAAAGCGACTCTATTCAGACACAGGGAAGCCATTTGGGGAGGGTGGGAGGCTCCTGGTTCCCAATGCGTCCCTCATCAGAACAAACCAGCCAGCCACGACTGTAACTATAAGCCGAGCCCGAGCCTCGGAGTGATGAAGCGCTTGGCATGATGGGTAAAGGGAGGTCATGATACCCAGGGTGACGGCCATACCACTTACGTCACTCATAAGCCCTTTGAACACCACCAGCTCGGCCTTGAGCCGCTCAATCTTCTCGTTCATCTCCTCCTGGATAGCCTCGGCTTCTTGCGCTGCCTGTGGACGGACGGAGAGAGGCAGGCTTTAAAGGGACGAGAGGATGGACACCTGGGCCCAGAGCCCTGGAAAGCAGATGCGCAACTAAAGCTAACAGTGTGCCTCAGCCGCCCTGGTGACACTTAAAGGGGCCACTTATGACAAAGAAAGATGGGCAGCGGTATAAGCTTAAGGACAGCCTTTAAAAAAAAAAACAAAACAAAACAAACAAACAAAAAAAAACACAAGGTCAACCCCAACCCACCAAGTGCCAATGTCTGACCAGCCTTGTCCTTGAAATTTTTCGTCAGTCAGTCTAACACAGACATCTCAAGGTGTGCGTTAGGATGCAGGTGTGTCTGTGCAGAAAAGCCTGGGAGGTCACACATTAAACTGATACACCAGAAGGCAGAACTACAGATAATTTGGATCCCTTGTTATTTCATGGACTTTTCCAACATCTGACTGTGAATATGTTAAAAAAAAAAAAAAAAAAAAAAAAAAAAACCTTTATGATAAAAGAAAAGAGGACATTTGCCTCTTTCTAATAATTGGGGAGCGGGGGATGGGACCAAGCTCCTTATGTAGCTGAGCATGACTTTAAACTTCTTCTGCTGCTGCTGTTGTTGTTTGGTTTTTCGAGACAGGGTTTCTCTGTGTAGCCCTGGCTGTCCTGGAACTCCCTCTGTAGACCAGGCTGGCCTCGAACTCAGAAATCCGCCTGTCTCTGCCTCCCAAGTGCTGGGATTAAAGACATGTACCACTATGCCTGGCTCAATCTTGAACTGATCTTCCTGTCTCCTAAATATCTTCCTGTATATCTCAAATGCTGGGGTTACAGGTTTGCCCCAAATCCCATTTACTGTGAGAATCCAGGACTTTGAGTGTGTCAGGCAAACATTCTACTGACTGAGCTTTGTCTCTCCCTTTCCTAGAAAGTGAAAAGTAAAGTAATTTATTTATTTATTTATTTATTTGTTTTTTTTTGAGACAGGATTTCTCTGTGTAGCCTTGACTGTCCTGGGACTTGCTCTGTAGAATGGGCTGGCCTCGAGCTCACAAAGATTCACCTGTCTCTGCCTCCCTAGATCCAGGATGCACCACCACCACCTAGCTAGTAATTTTATTTTTTAATTATTAATTCTAAAATGAATTAATTCTAATTTTTTAATTTTTCTCAGTGCTAGAGATCAAACTTGGAGCTGCGCACAAGATAGGAAAAGCACTCAGCCACTGAGACACACCTCTGGCCCGACTTCAATTGAATTAGGGTTTTGTTGAATTCGGGTCTCATGAAACCCAAGGTGCCTAGAACTCACTATGCATCCCAGGCTGGCCTTGAATCCCTCATCCTCCTGCCTCCACCTCTCAAGTAATTGTAGGTGTGAGTTGTCACACCAGTTGTTAAAAAAAAAAAAAAATAAGCTCTGTCTGCTTTGCCTTTTCTTAGTGTTGCTGGCTTTGACCACGTGACAGGGGAAAGAGTCTGAGGAAGAAGCATGCTGCCCTGGTTCCCTGTAAGTACACGAGTTGGGCAGCCCTGAGTGCAGAGTAGCCAGAGCGAACAACAGGAGAGCCCTTAGGTCTTGGGCTGGGGATCCCATCATCCCCAGCTCTCTGGACAAGACATCAGTCCTAACTCTCGGTCTTGCAGTTGGAAGGTCAAAGGGATCTGAGGGCCACCTATCCCAAAGTAGCTGGCCCTGGTCATCCAGTAAGACCCAGACTTGCCAAGTCCCTAGCTCTTCTGCCATGCAACGCTTGGCTGAGGGAGAGAAGGAGAGTGATCAGGGCAGAGGCTATGCTGGGCCTTTCTGCCCAGCTTTTCCCATCAGGGCCCCACAGCTAACCCACAATGCTGTCTGGAAACCTGTTAAAATCTTACCTCCTGCAGCGTGTCCACCATGGTCTGAAGGTTCATACTCTTGGCCAGTTCTTCCTCCCATCTGCAACAGCCAAGAAGAACAAATGGTCAGAGGACCTCCTGTCAGTCAGTCCCCAGTTCCCACCCTCATCATCCACGCAGGGCAGGGAGATGCCGGGAAAACCTTGTCTGTCCTCAAGGAGCTCCCAGCCTAGGGGGAGGAGGAGCAACGCGATAGTGGACCGTTGCTAATCACAAGGTCAGATGGCGGCAAATGCTACCTTTGAGGCACAAGCATGGTACTGTGAGGGGCATGTGCCTCCTCCATACAGACTGCTAGTCCAGCTGTTGCTGCAAGGCAGAATACCAAAGCTGGGCTCTAGGACTCTTCTCTGCACCCCAAGAAGCAAGCTTTCCATGCTAAACACTGTATTAGGAAGGCTGTGTGTTCTGCAGCACACCCTACAGGCCTGTACAGGTATTACAGTCGTACGATGTGGGGTCTGAGCTCAGTGGTTCAAGATCCTGCCCAAAGGCACACACCTAATCCATAGGCAAGAAACACTGCTGCAGTGTTTCTGTATACCAGACCCTAAGTAGAGAACTTTAACTCCCACCACACACACACACACCGGTTGAAGTTGAAGAGGAAAGGACAGGAACTGAGCACACAGGATTTTATAGGGAGGGGAAGCTCTGGGAAGCTGTGTCAATCAGGGGATACTAACAAAGGCAAAGCACCAGCTTCTCCCTAGAGAGGTTTACATAAGGCAACTGAGACTTCCAGCAGTGTGGGGGGTGCGTAACGCCGTTCCCCCAGGCCTAGCAGATAAACAAAGCCTGGCTGAGAGACCCTTACCCTTGTGTGCTAAGGACAAGGGTAGCCAGGACTCAGCCTCCAAGGTTGAGCAGCCCACTAAGGTCTGCCCCCTGCCTGGGAGAGCTGGCAGCCTATGCCTGCCCTCCTCCAGCTTAGGACAAACAGACAAGCTTCTGTCTTTCCTCACTCCATGCTACCCTCCCTACATGGTCGCTGAGCAAGGAAGTCTGAAGTCTCTTAAGATGCTGTGGGGCCGGGCTAAAAATAGGCCAGAGGGGAGGACTGGATGAAGGGCTGGTTACATCATCAGCTTTTGGAAACAAGAGAAAATGGATACTGTTTGCACACATGGAGGAAAATTCTTCCTCTCCAGACAAGCCTTCCCTGCCAGGCTCCCAGAGGACATGAGTTCACTTCCGTCCTAACCGACTGCATCGCAGGGCCCATATCTGCCCTGAGCTCCAGTCTGGAACTACAGACGACACAGAGGGGACCTCAGGGCCTCACGTGGATGGGACCATCTCCCTAGATGACCTCCCCTCCAGCCCCAAACAGAGAGGCACGCAGAGAGGCTACGTTTGCTCAAGGTTGTCAGGGTTGATACTGATCTCAGACCCCAGAGCCAGGCCATCTTTCATTGAGGACCACTGTGAAGGGAAGGGAGCCAGGTTACACTCAGTAACTAGTACACTACTACTAGTACACTAGTAGCAGCCCAGGACATTTGGGGCTTCCTGAGGGAAGAAGGCCCAGGACACAGGTCCAAGCTGAATCATCACTCCTGGCCACACTGCTCTGGTGCAGGAGGACAGAGCAGGAGCAAAGGAGAGTGTGTGGTATTGGCTGCACCCTGGCATCTGGGGCCAGGCCCCCTCATGCCAACCACAGGAGCAACCAAACAAAACTTGAAGAGAGAACGGTACACCACTGGTGCCCCAGGTCACCCCTGGAGTGCAGCAAACCCTAACCTTTCCTCCGATTATCCATCCAGTCAGAAGTCAGGCGTACCTATCAACCCAGGCACGTCTCCGGATCTCTGTTGGCAGATGTTGTCCAGGTCTCACATACAAGAAGCATACCCTCACACGCGTCGGCTTTCATGCAAATTATGAAGCCTTTCAGGTTTTTATCCAGAACTACTTTGCCAAAGATGGAGCTGGGGTTCAGAGAGATGATGTAACTTTTCTAAAGTCACACAGCAGGTAATAGGGGACCGGGACCCGAACCTCAATCAGCCTAGATCCTGCAGGTGAATCTCGCCCCCACATAAAACCCAGTGCAGCAAGTCTGCACAAGGCAGACAGCTCCCAGGGGGTGCCAGCCTAAGAGAAGACTTTGTGTGTCTACACTATCCAGTGTCCTGATTTCCCAGCTCCCTTCCCTCTCAGCCTAGACCCTGAACCCACTTCCATCACGTTTCCCAAACTGCACCCCAAGGATGAGTTTGCACAAGTGATTTCCTGGGCCTCTTACTTCCAAAACTGGAGTAGGTGCACAGCTGGTTTTCCGCCCTGCAGGAGACGAAAGACGGACCCTGAATGTGGGCAGCAGCTGGCTCCACAGACTGAACCCACTGCCCTGAAGAGATGTCTCTCCCAGGGGTGGCAGCAGGAAAACCTGGCACAGCTGGCAGCCACATTGACAGTGCAGAAAATCTCTGCCCTTCAGCCACTGGCTGCCTGGGTTATCAGGGGACAGGCAGGTGGTATATCTTCTCCGGGACCCAGTTTCACCGAAATCTTGTCAGCAGAGTGGCTGACTGAGGTTTCAGTACCAATTCCCCAGAAACCATCCAGGCCCTGTCCAGGGCTGCTTACAGAGGGAAGCTTAGCTGAGGAGGGGACCTGCAAACACTAGGAACAGAGCAGCAGGAAGGCACAGGACTACCTGCCACCAGGAGGGCACACTGACTTTAAAGCTTCAGGCCAGGGCTTGGTGGACTCGCATTCCTGAAAGTCTTTGTTCTCTAGACTCCTATCAGGGTGTGGCTCTGAGCTAGACCAGGTGGCTGGGGTCACCTTCAAGAGACCACGTGTGGGGTAGGAGGGTGATTGGTTCTCCTTTGTCCTGACACTCAGTCCACACAACTTCTAAGTGTGGCTGAGGGGTGCAAGAACTGGAGAGGAGAGGGTGTTCCTGGGTCAGGTGTGTTCAATCCCCCAAGGACTGCTCCCATGTTGAAGATGAGGAAGCATGCTTAGCCTCCAGGCCAGGGTTAGCCTGTTCCTCTCCTCCTCCTCCTCTTCCTCTTCCACCTTCTGGAACTTTCTTCCTTCTCCCAGGCCGACTGGAGGGTCGTTTTAGCCCTACTGCATCTGCTTCAATCTCCACAATGGTTTTTCTCAGAACACCACAGATTTAAGGCAGACTGAGGGACCAGGATATGTACACCTTGTACACCGCTCAGAGCTCTCTCCGAACGGTGACAGGCCCATGAAGCCAGGGACAGCAATGGGCCCCTAGGTGAGGTCACCTCCACCCTCTTCGCCATGGCGGCGTCTGAGGACAGCCTCCCCTTGCTCTGAGCACCCCAGGCCCTGGCTAAATGAAGCAAGGAGGGATTAGAAAGGAAAGGAGACATCTACAAAGGGATTGCTGAGTCTACAGCTGGAGGCCAGCCTCGCTCTCCCTTCTTGGTAGGAGTGGGATAGTCAATGAACTGAACGGGAGTCAGTGCTCTCCTTCCGCCTTGTGGGTTGCTGGGATTGAACTCCGGCCTGGTGGCAACCGCCTTTCCCTGCTGAGCCGTGTGGCTGACTCTTATTGAGTGGAAGGGGATGGGTTAGATGGGTGAATGGGAAGATGGAGAGGTGGATGGATAGGTGGGTAGGAAGGTGAATGGGAGTGGGTGAATGGGAGAGGGGATGGATGGGGGTGGATGAATGGGAGAGGGGGTGAATGGGGGAGGGGTGAATGAAACGATCCACACTCGGGCCCATTCCGTCCACATAAGCCCTGCCCCAGCATCATAGTTTTGTTTCCCAGCCTGGGGAATCCACAACCAAATTCCCAGCACAACCAGGCTCTCAGTGTCCACGAGGCTCAGGCATCCCTCCTGGGGGAGGGGCGAAAGCATACAGGACAGGAAGCTTGCAGGAGGGAAACCTTCCCC
The DNA here is from genome assembly GCA_021653895.1 of Mastomys natalensis. Classification (NCBI taxonomy): domain Eukaryota; kingdom Metazoa; phylum Chordata; class Mammalia; order Rodentia; family Muridae; genus Mastomys; species Mastomys natalensis. Next base: position 1,722,538 of record JAJTUV010000359.1, on the reverse strand, counting down.
TCCCACTACTTACAACCCTTCAAGGCCAGGAGGGGAGGCAGGAACATTAGACAATCAATGCAGTGAGAGGAAATGACTCTACAAAGAAGCCCCGCCAGCCCCGAGAGCCAGGCCCCACCACCACCTCGGCGGAAGAGGCACAAGTGGGAGACTGGCAGCTGGAGGGGGAGGTGGCAGCCTCGTCACAGCCAGATGTGGCCTCTCAGCATTCCAGAGGAGCCAGCGCTAGGACCACGTGACAGATGAGAAATCTCGGCTGACCACTGAGGGGGGAGGGGACGGCTTCAAAGCCAGCCCAGTCCTAGCTGCCTGAACCAAAGCAGTGGCTCTGCCTCTTGCATGAGCTCAAACTGACACACAGAGGCAGGAAGAAGCCCACGAAGTCTAGCTACAGAGAAACGGAAACCCAATCTGAAGCCGCTGACAGAGGGGCTGACTCATGGGTCTTTCATATCCTGTGCAGTCAGAGAAAGGCTCAGAGGCCCAAGAAGAAAGTGGGTGCAGCCCCTGCAAATCATTAGAGGAACTTAGGACATCCCAGGGGCCCATGGGGAGTCTGTCCTGGAGACCCCAGACTGTGCAGACAGCAGCAGCATCGGCAGAAATGAAGACATTCAGATAGGAGACCCTTTTATGCTCCCTCAATTGACGATCAGACTACAGAAATAATGGATCTCAAGAAATGGAATTTCTCCCCCAGGAATCTCATAATGGCGCAAGGAAAAAGGCCACAGCCAGAAGGGAACCTTGTCTCCTGGAAAAGGGTTCCACACAGTTTTAATCAGTGAGACTGAAGAGTGAAGCCAGCTAGGTCAGTGGTGGGCAGAACCACACTCTGTCCAAGGCCGATAGATGCTCAAACCCATGGCTATTTAAACACTTCACCTCACTTGGAGTCCCCAAGAGTGACCCGAGGGTGTCAGTGGCGCTCTCTGTCCCTCTTCCCAGTGTGGCCACACTGATTACATCTTCCTTCTTCACACTATTAATTTGGCTGTTTTAATTAGCTTCTCAAGAATGGGTGGATGGACTTGGCTTCTTCGAGTATAGCCCGCGACTCCAAGTTTGGTAGCATTCCAACGCCTGTTCCCACATCCCCCAGCTGTGAGATCCTGGGCAAGTTCATTGTCCTTTGTGAGTGTTGGTTTTTTACAGAGAAGTGGAAAATGTCCCCCATTTCTGAGGATAACTGTGGGGACACTCTGCAAGTAGAGGAAGGGGAGGGTGAAGACCCCAAGCCCAGCCCTGAGACAAGGCAGAGCACCGTATCCAGCGCTCCAGCTCAGTCTGGCTCCAAGAGCAGGCCAGGCAGGCAAGGGCGCCGGGCGGGAGCCTCAGGGTGGGGTGGGGGGACAACAAGAATGGTCCCGCCTGGCAGCAGGCACACCCAGGCCGACTCACTCAGGTGATAGGAAACAGGCGCAGGTGAGGCTGGACTGGAGCCCTCAATGGAAAACTTCATTCTGGGCCAAGCGTGGGCCTGGCCCTGGGTGGGGGTGGACAGCGGCTTCCTTCCCTGTGGTCTGCCTAGGCTCTACCTACTCACAAAGGGGAATTCATTCCGCCACCCTGTGGCAGGACCCCTGATGCCCTGAGGCAGGGCCGGTATGGGCAGACCAGGGGCTTCCAGCAGAGTGGAGGCCCAGCCAAATATCCTGTGCTAGACAGGAGCTTCAGCAGAGACCAACCAGGGAGCCTTGAGCCGCACAAGCCAGGGCTGGTTCTTCTGAGAGGACCCAGATCCTTGCTGGGTTCTCTGCACCCTCCAAAGGGGCTCAGGAACCTTGACTGAGTCTAGATCAACACTCTACCCCACACCCGCTCTGTACTACAGCTCTGGGTTTGTGACACAACACAGAAATGATGAGGGAGTGGGATGGGGGTGGGTAGGGCACCTTGACAAGCCGGCACCACCAGCCCGTGCCTCAGGAAACTAAAGGCTGAGCCACAAACCCATGAGGCACTTCCCTCTTCCTTCCCCAGTTTCTTCCTCCCCAGACTGTGAGCACATAGGCAGTGAAGGTGACAGCCAGGGACCTCAACTGACCGGCCAGAAGGGAGCCCTGCACTCCCATGGTCCCACCCACCTGGGCCTGCCCTGGCCTTTCGGGTACCACCCCACCTTCCCACCACTTTGGGACGCTGCCACACAGACATGCCCACTAGGGCTGCCCAGCTGTACTCCGCCGCTCCGAAGGAAACACAAATTAAATGCCAGCTGATTGTCTCCACGGAGGAGGTATTAATTTAATGTGAACACTTAACCCAGGCAGCCGATCCCATTACAGGCGGTAATAGCTGAAGCAGGCCAGAGCCCAGACTGCAGGTTGGTAATGGGGTTGGATTTTAAGGAACCCTCCACACCCAGAACAGTCCTGAACCAGCACACTGCTGGGCCACCACACACAGAGAGGCCTATTCATAATCTAACCCATCTTGCAAGGCTCCTGGGCAGAGGGTAGGCTAGGTTGCAAGCCACCAGGGTTGGGGGAAGGGTACAGAGTGAGGAGTCAGGAGATGCTTGCATACTGACTGTGGCAAATTATCTGGGCATGTCTCTTCTCGACCCTGGGCCGAGAAGAGCACACTTATCCGTGATCGCATCATCAAGAATCCTTCTCGGGGCTGGGGATACAGCTCCGTCGGCAGTGTGCTTACCAAGCAGCTGTGAGAACCTGCTTCTCTCTCTAACCCCACGTAAACCAGGCACGGTGGTGAACACCTGTAATTCCAGCACTCCAGGGTGGAGGCAGGGGGATCAGAAGTTCAAAGCAGCCTCAGCGTAAGGAATGCAAAAGCCAATCTAGGCTACTTGGGACCCTGTGCTAGGTGCAGGGGGAGAGGGGAATCTCTGTGGATATTGCAACCACAGTGTTCTTTGCATGCCCTGGTTATGGCCCTACATGACGGGCAGCACTGTCCTGCAGAGTGCCCGGCTCGGCTGCCAACCCTTATCAAAGAGTGCTCCTGAGCCTCCTCTGTCTAGTTGCAAGCAAGGGATGAAAAGGGAGGATGCAGAGGCTCATGCCTATTTCTCCTCCTTCCTCAAACAGTTCCTACGCCACTAGGCACACACTGCTACAGAGCCAATAGCTGTAGCCATCACCTGTCTGCCAGTGACCAAGAACAGCCTCCAAAGGCAGCTCTGGGCTGTGTGTGCGGAGCCACCTGGTCTCGGGAGCAGCAGAGACAAAGCATGACAACCTTAGCTGTTCCCCAGTCCTCTGAGCTCCGAGGTGACCAGCAATGTGCAGGAAGCCCCCCCCCCCCCCCCCCCCCCCCCCCCCCCCGCCAAGGTCTGCTTCTATCCAGCTGTGTGATCTTAGGCAAATATCTTCCCTCTCAGCCACAGCAGGAGGCCAACTCAGGTCAATTCTCATCAACCACTAGAGCAAGCAGTAACCAATTTCTGCGGTCCCTGGACAAACACCTACAACAACCACATGGTTATGTGACGAGGGCCAAAGTCTCAGCGTCAGCTGGGACGTGAGCCCTGAAGGTTAAAGCAACAAGTATATGGGGAGAGGAGGAGGGGCCCTAGAGCTTGTAGGTCCCTGATGGATCTTACCTACATGGCTTCAAGCAAGATACCCACCCTCTCTGGATGTCGCTGTTTGCAACTATGTCAGAACATACTGTATGGAGGGAGCCCAGAGCAGGGCCTGGCGTGCCATGGGCATGCAGACCACTCCTCAGTCTCTGCCTCAGGACCCTCTCATGACAGACAGACTGGGAGCATACTTCAGCAACACTGGGACAGACCAGATGGCATCCCAGCTATGTGGTCCCTAAGTTCCCAACCACACAGTCCTCGGTGACAATGAGTTAGGTGTCACTCACCTGGGTGGGAGACCAGAAGCACACAGAAATGGGCAGTAGGGGAAAAGAAGCCAGGTCCTGATGCCACCCAATGTTCTACGGACAAACATCTGCACGTGCCTGCCACACCCACAATGCACCCAAAGCATTAGTGGGCTCTGCCTGGTCCTTTGAGGGACAAGGTGCCTGCTGGGGTCAGACCCAAGGCACTTCAGAGTGTCATTATGGCCAGCATAGTGGCACTCACCTTCACTTCCAGAGCCCTCAAGGCAGAAGCAAGGGGATCTCTATGAGTTCAAGGACAGCCCTGGTCTACATAACAGCAGCTCCAGAACAGTCAGGGCTACATAACCGACTTTGTCTCAAAGTTAAAAAAAAAAAAAAGAGTGTCCTTTGGTCGATCTGCAGGTAAAGTGGGCTCCAGAGGAGCACGGTCACCTGATTGTTTTACAAGCCACTGTCCTGTTGTCCAGTGTCCCTGTCTGTCTTGCTTCCTAGTGTCAGGGACCGCTACAGGCTGCTCGCTATCCCACAATCCTGAGCGGCATGCTGGACAGCCAGTGCTGCACAGCCAATGCTGGGAAATGATGCCTCTGCCAACATCTCTAACCAGAGCCCATGCCTGAGTGCAGGCTGCCCCATTCCATAAAGGAAAAGGACTCCAGGGCTGTTCCCTACCGAGGAATCTGGGTCCCACTGTGAGGCTTCTAAGGTACCACTTTCAACCCCTTCCAGGGCTAGGATGCTTCCATTGTCTTCTATCCTTCCCCTGAGTATGCTGCTGCTATGTCCATTCTGAAGTTTTCAGTCCTGAGCCCTGACTTGCCTATGACATCCAGATGCCTCATAAATTTCTATTCTCGACCCTTGTGGTCAGACGCCGTGCTCCCACCTGCTTTGTCCACACAATACTTAACATGCATTGAGTCTTTTACCAACTCATGTCCTCCTCACACTACTGTGCCAGATATATCATCACCCCACTTTACAGATGAGAATACTGAGAATCGGACCAACGCACTGTCTAACATTAAGCCCAGGGCCAGGCAGACCATGCAACTCCTTAGCCTCAGTGATAACACTGATGCTTCAGGCTCCACAAACTCAGAAAATGTTCAGGGTTACAGTGCCAGGGGTGAAGGCCGGGGAGGGAACTCAGGTGTGCACACAGAATCAAGATCATTGACTTAAAGAAGGGCTCTTCAGCCAGGCAGGGTTCTTTGCCCATGAACTCACATCTCAGGACCCAGAACCTTCCTGAAGCAATGCCCCAGTCAACTGCTCCTTCCACTGTCTATCTAAAGTGACCAGCAGGGGACAGTGAGGGGACAGAACACAGAAGCCTTCAAGGTGGACAGGACAGGATTCAAACTTCAATAATCCAGGTCGCCTGGTTCCCAGGCTAATGGACTTCCTTCCTATTCCCAGGCCTCCTTCAAAAGGGATTAAGGCTCTCAGGGGCCTCTCTCAGAGGTTGCTACAGGCGGGTGAGCCTGGCTCTCCTGCTCCCTGGCTTCCTGTCTCACCAGGCAATTGTACAACTCCCTCCAAGTGCTATCCGCCACGGTGCAACACAGCCTGGAGGTGTGCTGCTTGGCTTCTCAGTCTCCAAAACTGCATGCTAAACCAAATTTTGTAAGTTGCCTAGCCTCGGGTATTTTGTTTTAGCAATGGAAAATGGACGACACACTCTCCCTCTGTCTGAATCTTTTTTACTTTTGAATGATGTCATATATACTCAGTCAGAACCACTTCAATTTTAAGAAGACAAAACAAAGAACCTGCTCACCCCACACACACACTGTAACACCCCCACACACTGTAACACCCCCCCCCACTCACACTCTAACACCCCCCCACACACACACTGTTTGAAACTGCAGAGCATTTTACAATGACCTAGAGGGGGACAGGAGAAAAACAAAACAAAAACCAGGGGAGCCAAACGGAAAATAATAATTCAACAACCTCACCCAAATCCTCCTTCCTAAAGTCGTAGGGTACCCACGACTTCACCAGCCCATCAGAGGGGCGGGTGGGTGTGGCACCCATCACTTCCAGGTGCCCAGGAAGCTGAGAAAAAGCAAGATCCCCATTCCTGTCCCCAGCTCCAGCTGCTCCATCACCCCGGACCCCACTCACCTCTGGCCTTTGCATGTGAGTTTGTCTCTGTCTAGAACGGCGGTTCTCAACCTTCCTAATGCTGCCACCCTTTAATAAAACAGTTCCTCATGCTGTGGAGACCCCCAACCACAAAATTATTTCGTGGCTACTTCGTATTTGTAACTTTACTACTGTTACAAATCGTAATATAAATATCTGATATGCAGGATATCTGATACGCAACCCCCATGAAAGGGTCGCTCAAGACCCAAAGGGGTCATGACCCACAAATTGAGAGCCACCGGTCTAGAAGGTTTTACACACACACACACACACACACACACACACACACACACACCCTTTGTTATTTTCTGTTTTTTTTTTTTCCTCTAATACTCAGGACTCAGCTTATACATCACCTTCTCTGGAAACTTCTGCCTCCTAGGTCGGAGTCAAGCTCCTTCTTAGGTACAAGGTTCTGAGTCACTGGGCTCTTGGGGTTTGTTACCTGCACATCTACTTAGCTCCAACTTTAAACTATCAGGCCTGTCTGAAGGTCTCAGCTGCAACTAAGTGTCCAGCCCAGAGCCTGGCACGCCTGGCACGCCTGGCACGCAGCTGTCACAGAAGTGTTCCCTGGATAAAAAAGAGCCTATGGGCTATTGCCCTAGGCCCATTCTGAGAGGTTTGATCCTGGTTCTGATTCCCTGTGGCCTTGGGCGTGGCCTCCCATCAGTTATGCCAGTCTCCACAGTCCAGGCCAGCTCTAACACTCTCTCCTGTCCACCTTGAAGCCAGGGCCCATCAGCTCTGGAAACGCTGGAGCCACAGCAATCTGTCAGCAGGACAATGCCTCAGTGCCTTTGCCCGGCCAAGCCCTCAGTGACTTTCCACTTCCCTGTCTCCAGTGTCAGGGGGACAGCGTAGGGTCTGGACACCATGTCTCTGGATCCCCAGGCTCAGAAGCAGGAGGCTCCAAGGGCCTGTGCCCAGCAGGGTGTGGGCCCCACCCAGGGGTATGTTTACAGCCTTGAGAAAAGCAACCCCAAGGCTATTCTGGAAAGTTAATGTGCACCTTGGGTCTCTCGCTGTTTATTGCCAATGGCTGAGTGGCAGCAGGTTGAGTGTGAGACAGAAACTGAGGTGGTGTCCCATCAGAGCCATGCCACTGCCTCAGAGCCTGGGTTTATCATCATCTGAGGCCCGGACAAATGACAGGTCCTTAGCCAGACAAGGACAGGTTCCCACCAGGCTTTGCAGCTTGGAGTCCAGTCCCTTGCCTAGGCCTCAGTCTCCTGATCCGTAAAGTGGGAGAAACTCTGCCTGGATTAAATGAGAATGGCCAAGCACATAGGGGTTCTCCGGACGGGTCAGAAAAAAGGCGGGACCACAGGATGCCATCATGTCAGAGTGGACATGCAGTGTCAGGGCCGTTCTTCAAGGGGAAGCTCAGAAGATGGCAGGACATCCCAGGCTAGGTGTGCTTTGGGCCATGGCACTGACAAGGGGAAGAAGACACTTCAGAGTCTTCTCCAGGAGGAAGGCAGAAGACTGAGAGGACCTACCAACTACAGTGGATTGACACAGCCACAGAGGGGTTGCAGCAGGGAGTGCCTGCACGCCTTCCCGACATTACTCTAATAGGCTGGGAAGAGGCGGGCTCCAGGCTGTGTTGGGACTGGTAATTAGACTGAGTTAGCCCAAACTGGGAGGAGTTGAGTGACTCAATAGATAGTTTCTCATTAGCAAACTTGGGTTGCTATGGTAACCTTGGCACTTGGTGTGAACCAGAGAGGAGGACCGAGGTGGGTACTGGGAACTTCGCCTCAACATACAGGGTCACTGCCACCTCTCTCTGAGACCCAGGTCTCCTTTACATAGTCAGATCCCTCAGGACAGAAGGGATGAACTGGATCAAGGAGACTCAGACTCTTCTGTGACGTCATGGTCCCTGGCACAGTATCTTTTTGGAGTCTCCCACATCCTTATCGGCATTGGGCTGGTGGGGAAACTGAGTCTCACAGGTACTTTATGCAGCAGGAATTACTACTGTAATTGTTCTAAAGACAAGAAGATGAAGACCAAGAAGTAAAGCAGCTGCCAGGGTCCCAGCGCTGGAAGTGGAAGTGACTGGGTCTCTGGCACACGTCCTCAGCCAGCGGACCCCCCTGCTTCTGTGTCCTGTGACAGAGCTGAGGCTGGATCTGAACCTGGGTCTCTCTGATCCCAAGGCCTGGACTAGTTTTCTTGGGCCAGTGGATTTACCAGAAGGGAAAAAGATGAGAAGTGGGTGCCTCAGTTTCCCCAAGATCAGAAATGGCACCCAGTAGCTCACTAACTAACATTTCAAATACCGAGTGCTAAGGGCCCCACTCTGGACTGCCAGGCCTGTGTGGCTTCTCCACAGCCCAAAGAGCCCCCCATGCGATGTTTAGGGCAAGCCTGCAAGGGCACCAACGCCACTGTGTAGCACCAATAGCTCCCCTTTTTACACCCAATTTACACACACGTGTGTGTACATGCACATATGTATGTGTGCATGAGTATGTATATGCATATGTATACGTGTGTATGTCCATCTGTAGGGAATACATGCACATGTGTGCATCTGCGTGTGGAAGCCTGAGGTCATTCTTCCCTGCCCACCTCTTCCTTCTCTCTCTTTTCGTCTTTCTCTTTGGAGACAGCATCTCTCACTGAACCCGGAGCTGGCCATTTAGGGTAGGCTGGCTGGCCAGCAAACTCTAAGGACTCCTCGTCTGCTGCTGTCCAGCTCTGGGATCATGGGTACACTCCTCTGTGATCCACTTTTTCATGTGGGTTCCGGGCTTGAACTCGAGTCCCTGTACTCGTGAGGCAAGCACACCATTGACTGAGTGGTCCCCACTCGAGACTCGCTCTGAGGCTAGCCCCTCCAGCCTCATGACCCCCAGCATGGATTCAGCGAGATGTCCAAAGGGAGATGCTCCAATACCGAAAAATAAGGGCCCATGTCACAGTAGAGAGGGGACCACGTCTGTTTGTCCCTACCTCTACCCCAAAAGCTTTGACATCAGACAAACCAGCAAGGATGACGAAACTCAGTCACACACACCCCCCCCAGCCAGTGATCTAGCAAAACTGAATTCATTTCTTTGAGCCTCAGTTGCCTTATCTGTAAATTGGGGTAACAACCCTGGCTTGTGGTGATGTGCCCAGGGCAGTTTGCTAGCTGCTGGAAGAGCTGTCACAGCATCCAGGCCCTGAGTGTGTGTCACGGTAGTGTGCCCTTCCTCCCTTGGAACCTTTGTTGTCATAGTTCCTACTCCCAGGCACACAGTAGGCCCTCAAGTGATGTTTGCTAGGTGAATAAGCTTATGATCAAGGGCCTAATAGGAGCGCACGTCCCACCTTGCCCACACGGACCCACTGTGTGCCCCTGGGCCTGTCCCTGGGCCTCTTTCAGCCTAGCTCTACTGAAAGCTCAGACTCTCTCACCATACAGCAGAGACCCCAGGCATCAGGGACAGTGGCCGGAGGCCAAGTGGCCTAGGCTCACAGGGACAGACAGTGAGCAAGTCCACAGGTTCACAAAGGCAGCAGGCGGGTCTCCTCCTGGTGACTTTGCCTTGGGACAGATGGGACACAGGAAGGCATCTGTCAGCCAGATGGCCTGGCTGACCTGAGGGGCCAAGACACCAGCTGGGAGCCTAGGCCTGGTGGGCAGAACTGCTTAACCCCTTCCTGCCCGCCACGGGAGCACATACCCTGACCACTTACCAGTGCACTCTCAGGCTTTTAGGGCCACTCACTGGGGTGAGAAACTGAGGGGTCTCCCTGGGGCCCAGTGAGGGTCTAGAGTGGAATCTTAGGCCTCCTGACACACAGAGAGAAGGCTATCTATAGAGGCACAAGGCACTGGTTCCCTCCTTCCTGGGATATCAGTCCAGACCAGCTCTCTACCACCACCACCTCCAGGCACCACCTCAAGCTGGGAGGTCCAGGCTCTGTCCAAAGAGAAACATGACCACTGGTGAATGCTGGCACCCAATCTGCTGTGTTGGCTGAGCACCCATAGCCACAGGGTTCAACCTCTCTGGGCCTCAGTTTCCCCAGCAAGAAAGGTGGGCCTGGGCCAGGGTGACATGCTAGTTCTATTTTAGAGGGATTCGTGAGTCCAGAGGAAGGTGTATGCTTCCCTTCCAAGACTCCGGCCGGATCCCGAAGCCCAGGCAGACCCTCCTACAGAACATGCCCTAGCTTGTGTCTGGGTCAAGGCAAGCCCTCAGGACAACAGCAAAGGAGCGAGCAGGGCATGGTGCTGCCTTGTACCCCAAGGCAATGATGCTCGAGTGACCTCTTCCTTGTTCTGTAGAAAACCACACAGAAGGAAAGGAAGCATTCCGGACTGTATCTAGGGTCTAGGAAGCTCATCCCAGTGGAAAAGGCTACTGGCAGGCACCGCAGGGGCAGGCCTAGAGGAGCAATCAGTATGAACTGAGAGCAGGATTTTCCATAGTTCTAGCTTGGGGCGTGGGGGGTTGGACTCCCAAACTGGTCCAGCAAGGAAAAGATGGCCCCCAGGAGTTCCATTAACTGATGCTCAGGTTGAGGAAGGCAGCTCAGAGCTGGTAAATTAATCTGGGATCCAGCCCAAGGCTGTATTCTGGTATCTGTAGATGTGTCTCAAAACAGAGACCAAGCATCAAAGGAGTGGAGGGGGAAGGGGATAAGTTATGGCAGCTGCAAGCTAAGAGTGACAGCTGTCTGTCACCCCAGCACAAAGGGGAGACACGGGGCTGGCTTGAATGCGGACTTTGCCATGAATTTACTGTGCAATTGGACAGTCACTGGCCCCTCTCTGGGAAAAGGGGTGTGGGGGGATCCAATCACTTGTAAGGCTTCTCCTTGCTCTGCTCTGACAGGCATTGGGAAACCCCCCATCCACAAAGAGTTGTTTCCAAAGCTCAAGCTGAAGAAAAGCACTGGAGTCCAGAAGACGGAAGGGAGGATGGATGGATGGATGCTGGGTGGATGGATGGAAGGATGGATGGATAGATGGGTGGGTGGATGGGTGAGTGGACAGAGGGGTGGGTGGGTAGATAGAGGGGTGGGTGGATGGATGGGTAGAAAGTGGATGGTTAGACAGATAGATGGTTAGATAGATAGATGACTGGACAGATAGATGGATATATAGAAAAATGGAAAATGGGTAGATAGATGGATCTTGAAAAGGAGGACAAGAAAGTCCTAGGTGTCCTGTGAGACAGCTACTTACAGCTGCCCACAGGCCTCCCTGGAATCATCTCCTGTGACTACAGACCCTCAGGGACCCGCTCTAATGTGTACACACATGTGGGTACACCTACGCACACAAACACGTATCACACACGCTCCAATCCAGAATCTCAGAAAGGGAAGTCAGACCTGTCCCTGCTGAAACCTGAGTTCTGCCTGCACTGCTCTTCTCCTGGGGTCCCCGACTTTTTTAAACACACTGCCAAAGCTAGAGGTGAGATGTGGCTTAATGGAAGATGAATCTTTGAAGCTAAACACACTCAAGCCCTCAAGCCCACTGCCAGCTCTGCTATTCTCTGGCTAAGACAAATACTCAGTTGTTACATTTCCAAGACTCAGTTTTTCCATCTGTGCAATGGGTTGAGAGACCAGCTCCCTCCTAGTAAAATGATAGTGGTGAAGAGACTTAGTCTGAAGGGGTTCATGGTGACTCTCAGAAAGCAAAGCAGTGTAGGGTTTGAGGGCAGCCAAGTCTCTGAGGACTCCTGTGCACGGCTCTGCTTCTCCTCCACCTAGCCTTCCACCTGGAGTGAGATTCCTGGGCTCAGCTCATCCAAAGCTACAAAGCAGCCTTTGTTTGGGAAGAAACTCTAAACCACAGCCCTGACGTCAGCGCTGGAAAACAACACCGAGCCAACCTTCAATGTCACCCCTCAGCCAAGACCTGGGACAGGCCTTCCATGAGGTCCCAGGAGGCCACCCGCCTGTCCCCTGGGGCCTAGATGGAACCCTGTAATTGGACTCCTGACTCTCAATTCCAAGGAGAGGGAAAGGAACATGAGCCCATTTCTCAGCCTGGTAGAATGAGCTGAGTCCTCCAGGTAAACAGTTCACCTCCCCCCAGAGGCAGTGCCAACAGGCAGCTTCCACAACACACACAGAAGGGACTGAGACATTCCAAGATCCCAGGGGAGGCAGGGACAGAGACACCCCCCATTCCTACCACCTGGCAGCCACAGCCCACACCCTGAATGCCCAGCTGTGCCCTCTCTCCTGGTCACCCTGCGGACAGAGTGCCGGAGAGCAGAAAGGACATGACCTCCTCTTCCCTGGCCACGCTAACGAAAGGAAATGTCAGAACACAAAAGGCCGCTCTGCCTTGGGAGCAGGAGGAAGTAGGCCAGTTCCCACTGTGTGGGGCCTGGGGAGGGCCAAGGACAGAGTATTGCTAAGGGCCAGCACCGCTTAGAATCTGTCCCACATTCTGTCACAGAACCCTGTTTCAACCTATGTCTAAGGGGACATCCCCACTTCCCAGACAGAAAGACAGAGGCTGCCAGTGTGAGGGGGCAGTGAGGTGAACCCCAGTGGCCTGAGTCTAAGTCCCGGGACAACGTGACCCCAAAGAAGACAGACAAGAGTGGTGTCTCTAAGTCCCCACAGTTTAATTGTGCCCTAAGGCCACCTGCAAGTTGAGGGCCTTGAACGTGGCACCCGGTGAATGCGGGCTCTGCCGGTCATAGCCTGCAGAGCTCAGACCTCCGCTGCTCCTGGCTGGGTAAGTCCTGGCACTTTCAGTACATTGTCTTTAAAGATACTTGTAGCCCAACTGCCAAGAAAAGTAAGATATTCAGAGGGAGGGAGGTGTGTACAAATGCAAAAGCACCCCCATGGGGCACACCCCAGGCAGAAAGAGGGGCTGGGGAAATGATTTCGTAGGGTCAGAAAGTTCCACCAGCATTGCAAGCTACAACTCTGGTGTCTACCCTGGTTGGGGCCTGTTGGTCTCTCCACTTGACTTCATTCGAGAGGAAAATGAGGCACAGAAAAGCAATGTCACTATGCATGCGATTGACAGGTCAGGACGGGGGATCAGTCAATAGCCCAAGACCCCGAAGTGCGGCTGAGTCTGGTTCGATGCCCTTAGGTATAAGGGGATGAGCCATGTGGCTGACCTTCAATGTCTCCTCTGTGGACAGAGAGAGCAAGTCCCACCAGCAGTACCTTCAACCTGGACACCTGCTCACAAGCCCAGGGAGGTCATGTCGCCCCTCTTCATCCCGGCCTTGACCCCAACCCTCACCCACACACCCCATCAATGCCTCCATCTGCCGGTAGTTTTCAAACTCCGCCTTCAAGCTTACATTAGCTTCCAGAGTCTTAACTCACGGATTTCACGGGAGCCGAGGGGCCAGCTCCTCCCTGTGTGACCTCGAGGTAGCTGTTCTTCCACAGGGACAAAGAGGAAAGTGGGGCAAAGAGAAACACTGAAAAACAACTCTCCGGTCTTTCTTAAAAGACAGCATGCACCAAGGCCCACTAGGGATGTGCCTCAGTTGGTAAAGTATCTGCCCGACACGCATGAGGTCCTGGGTTCGATCCCCAGCAATGCATAAACCAGCTATGGTAGTACATACCTGCAATCTCCGCACCAGAGAGGTGATCGCAGGAGGATCAGTAGTTCAAGGTCATCAGTCATTGTCAGCTAACAGAGTTCATCGCCACCACAGACCACATAAGATGCTAACTTAAGACAGCCCACACCATCCCTCCGCAAGGGGGATGGCAAGGGGGGATTGAGGTGAGTAACAAGACCATGAAGAGTGCCTGGAGCCTCGTGGACTGTGGGAACAGACACAGGCACCTTGAGAGGTAAAGTTAGAGGCTCTCTCCACTCCCACTGCCTATGAGCTTAGGCCCCAAAGGCCAGCAACGGCCTCTAAGACCTGGGAGCCAACACCCTCTATTCCATCACTCCTTAAACACCCACAGCCCATTGCACAAGACGGGGAGGGACGCTGACCTTGAGGGCTCAGGGTATACACAGAGGCTCTGACCACAAGCTTGAGCAGGCACGTGTGCACACACAAGCACACACACACACACACACGTGCACACACTCTCACACACGCATGCGCACGCACACATTGGAGTGTGTGTATGCATGCACATGCACACACTCTCACACACATGCACACACACACACACACACACAGGCACATGTGCACACGCACGCGTGTCCACACACTCCTCAGCAGCAGGAGCTGCCCATCAGGCCTGGCATCCGGTTAAGGGTGCAGAACAAAAGACTTGTCCTCACCCAGTGAGTGATGCCTCAGACAGAGGAGGAGCCGGACCACAAACCATGAAGAGCGGAGACGGGATCCCAGAACAAGAAAGAAGAGTGAACAAGATGAGAAGAGAGACTTGGAAAAAAAAGCGCACAGAAGACCACAAGGGGGACTGAAACCTAGAAGAGCCTCGAAAAATAAAAAGACCAAGGAGCAGCTCTGCCTGTGTCACACCTAGAGCCCCCTTTCTCTGCAGTTTCTCCCACTGCCCTTCAAAATGTAACTGGAGTGCTGCCTCCTTTGGGAGGCTTCCTTGTTTGACCCTACATTGTACTGGGGTAATTCCTGGGATCCTGGGCCTGGGGACACTCCACAGTTTCGCCAGTGCCCAGGACAGAGTTCCAAGACCTTCTGCTCCCGACTTTGCAAAACTTCCACTTTGCCCCAACTCTGGCAAGATGGCCCTCAGCCCAGTACTGCAGTGAGCCAGAGCAGAAAGGGGGTTCCCAGGGGCCTGGGAAGCTGTGTTGTCCCTGCTCAGAGAGAAGCCAGACTGTCAGGGGATTTCACAAGGTCCACCAAGACCAGCAGAGCCTTCCTCTCCCCCAAGAGAGCCAAGAGGTGGCAGGGAGCCAAGAACTGCCTCGAATAAGCTGAAAAATAAAAGCGACCCATGGAGAGGGCAGAAGGCAACTTGTCTACTCCAGGAGCCTCTTCCCACCAAGCGACAGGTGGGCAGGGCAGAGGCTGGGCAAACCTAAAGTCAGAGCCCACTCAGGGAGCGCGCAGAGCACACAATCTCTCTGGCATTTCAGAGCCACTCAGAGGCAACAACTGCCACCTTGTTCACCTCGGCTGAGGGTCCAGAGCAGCTTTGAGGGATGATGAAACTCAGGCCCTGAGCTCCTCACATAGTCCACCCCGTGTGCATGAGCAGCCACAGGTAAAGAAACAGACTCTGGGAGGCAAAGACTCTGCAAGCACCCGCAGGCTCCCCTTCCCCAGATGGGCTCTGCTAACGCCCTGCTCCAAGCATCCTGCTTCAGCTGCTTCTATCCAGCGCTGTCAGCTGCTCTCAGGGTCCAGGGAAGTTGCGGTGGCAAAGGCAAGGACAAGGGCAAGAGGTGTGTCACGGAGCTTGGAGTCCCGGGGGACACTGACGTCAGGAGGCCCTGTGTAGGATCCAGCATTTTGAGTGATTCAAACACACAGACATGCCCCAAGGCATCACTGTGGCTATCTACACACACATACCTCCTGAGGTCAGATTGCTCACCCCTTGCACAGAAGGGAAAGCTGAGGTTTGGAACAGGACAGCTGTTTGCTGTAGGCTCCCTTCTCTGAGCAAGTGTAAAAGTTGGATCTGAGGGCTGACTCATTGGGCTAACTCTCCCTAGCCTGGTTCTCTCAATGGCTCAGTTTTGGCATCTTTAAAATGGGCTGATGACTGTGTTCACCCCCAGGGTTGATGTGAGGTTCCATGAATTAGATGTGTGTGACCCTCTCTGAATGCAGCCAGGTAACAGGTGAATGCCATATAAATATCTGTTTATGAAATGAACTTAGAAATGCTTATCAAGTGCGTATGTATCGGCATTATTTGACAGGCGCTAGGCACATGGCAGTGTCATATGACACATCTGTCAGCCCCAGACACCGAGCTCCAGGAGCAGAGGCTGTCTGCTCTCTGGTTCTCAGTTATGTAGTGTTTGGTACATGCTCCATGGCTGCCACGGGGATGACAGAACTCTAACGTCTCAGACAATCATGGTCCCCAGCAAGACACAAGAGAAGACGGTGACCAGTTCTTAATGCCCCGGCAAAGTTCACATTGTGACCAGAAGCAAAAGTTGGAGGGTCCCCAGCCCTCATGTTGCCCTCAAATGTCCCAGCTCCTTCCTGCTTTTTGTGAATACATAAGATGTTTTCAAGGTGTTATCAGGTCCCCTAGTTGCCTAGGGGACACCAGGGAACTAGAGACAAGAGGAGTATTTATTGAGAGGCTGGGCTACACAGTCCGCTGGCATGTGTGGCAGTTCAATGTGCACTGAGGCGCCCCTGTGCCTTCCCACTAGACTGCTGCATGGGGCTGAGACTATTCGGGGAGCTGTGAGCAGGTACAACCCAGAGATAGCCCTGCTCACTCAGCCATGAGCCCCTCATCTGGAGCTCTTCCCCTTCCCCAAACGAGGGTCCTCTCTGAAGAGCAGGGGAGGCTGGGTAGGCTATAGGACAGCTCGAAGTCTCAGCTGCCTGATGCTGCCAGTGACTAACTTGCTCCCTAAGAATCCATTGCTGCAAAATGACAGTAGGGCGTCTTCCTAGGCCAGTCTTCTGCTACTCTGCCACCCACCACAACAATATTGCAGGCAGGCACAGGAGAAGACCCTGCCCCTCCCTCCTTACCTCAGGCAGTCTTTATCAGACTCCAGGTGGCATGGACTGAGTTTACAGCAGGGGAGAAGCAAAGGCCGGAGGTCTGGAGGGCTTAGTGGAACTCCCAGGAGACAAGGAGGAAGTTTTTACACCTAGCTAAGCCATCTTGCCAGCCCCTCTTGCTTTTGAGACAAGAGTTTCACCATGAATCCCAGGCTGGCCATCAGCTCACTATTAAATTCGCTTTGTATCCCAAACTGGCCTCAAACTCTCCACAATCCCCTTGTCTCAGCCTCCCAAGTGCTGACAGACAGACAGACTGAGGTGTATGTAAGAGAAAAAAAAAAAAAAGAACCTCATCAAATCCAGACCGTCCAGGACAGTCACAAGGAGCACAGGAAGTCACCAGCATGGGCAAGCCCACCCCCATCTCCCAAGCAGCCAACCTGGGAAGGCCTACCACCCTTAGGCAGATCTGTGCAAGGACTGGACTCCACGGGCTCAAGTGACCCGCACCACCATGGAGGGGGCTCAGCCGGGTGCTTTTGCTGGCTTTATGCTGGGTGACAGTTCCTCTCTTGTACCAGGGACTGTATAAGAAACCACACCCTGCCTAGGAAGCAAGCATTGGTCCCTGACATGGCTAAACAAATGCCCACCAGCCGAAGCTCCCACCTTGCCCCAGACCTTCCCTAAGCCTCCAGGATGGTGTACCCAGAAGTATGCACAACCCCTAAGCTACTGCACAGTTCCCACTCAGTGCTCAGCCTACACAGAGCCAGTCCAGGCCCCATGCCACCCTGCAAACTCTCCCCACGTTGCTCTTTTCTTTAACCTTCTGTAGCCACGTGAGCCCACTGGCTCCTCCCACATCCTGGCACAGAGCTTAGCTTTCCCAGTTGATCCAACTGATTGATTCTGGCTTTTTGAAACAAGCTTACACTGTAGTCCTGGCTGTTCTAGAACCCACTATATAGTCCATGCTGTCCTCAAACACATGGAGATCCTCCTGCCTCAGCCTCCCTAGCACTGGGATGACAGATGTGTGGCACCACAATGGGCAGCCTTCCCATTCTATTGATGGGGAAACTGAGACTGGGAGAGGCTCAGCACCTTGCCCAACTCACACAGCTTCTCACTATTGTGCTAGGCCTGGGCATCGTGCCAGCTCACAGAGTTGCTGTGTCGGGACTGAAGCCGGGCCTTCTGACTCCAAATGCTGACCCCTCCTCCCAGTATGCCAGACCCCTAGATGCCCAGTCTGCGTCACCTGACCTCCCCGTCTCCTGGGTGCCTAGTAGCATACAGCAGCCAGACTGCAGTCCTCCCAGGCTGCACAAATATTTACTCAGTGTGGACTCTAGTCGGTCTGACTGAGCACTGTGAACACTGAAGGAAGCTGGGAGTGACGGAGCTCCGGAGCACTGGGGAGAAGTGCAGTCTCAGGAACACGGTGGGCTCACACACTCACTACTGAGCCAGAGGGAACCGAGGGTCAGCAGTCCTGTCTCAGGACCAGCCATCTGTGACACAAAACTACACAGGATGCTGGTCTAGCTTCATGTCCCCAATGCCAACAAAAGACAGGACCACCAAGTCCCACCCTCCGGGATCTGATCCTCAGGGGGGCTGCGATCAGTTCTGCTGGAGGCCATGGAGTCCAGCAGTAGCAGCAGCAGCAAGGGATGCAGTACAAGAGAGTCTGTTAGATTCTGCTCTACCCTTCTGTGTCCTTCGACAGCGACGCGACAGGACATGTGTGGAGATTCAAGCTGCAGACCCAAAGCCAGAGACCAGGTGCTTGCAAACATGTATGAGTGTGTTTTGTGCACACGTACATGTGGCTGTGCAGCTACATGTGGGGTGGGGGTGGGTAGGCATGCATCCGGTGGGGCCGGCAGAAAGCCGCGCCTGCATTCCTCCGGGAAGGAAGGAATCTTCAGAGTCAGCTGTCCCCTGGTTTCCCTTCTTTTCTGGGACCTTCCTCCCTCCCCTCCCTCTGGCTCTGAGAGGCCTTCCCAAATCTGTCCCCAGGGAGATGCCTAGCTGGCCAAGAGACTCAGTAACCCCGTTCTCCAGTGAACTGAGGTCCTAGAAGGAGGGGGTATGGGTGTGGATTCCTTTAAGACAAAAGGCTGGTGTGGGTATCGAGAGTTCCGGAGGCACAAATCACTCCCAGAATGGCCAAACTGCCCTTCGGCAGGACAAAGAGGAGGCCAGGGCTTCCCTCCACCCCCAGCACCATGTCTGGCGCCTTCCATGGGACACAGACAGAGGCAATGTGTCCTGAAATGGATTTGTTGGGCAGCCCAGGGCTGTGCCCAGAGGGCCCTATAAATTAAGGGAACAGACTTTGTGGGCTACAATAAAGAACAATCTCAGACCTTCCCAGACTGTGGAGGCCTTCACCGAAGAACTAAATTCTTCTTTCCCAGCACCCCTTTGTACAGAGCGGCAAGCTCAGAGAGGCCAAGAGATTTACCCATGGTCCGACAGAACAGCAGAGTCAGGATTCGAACACTTTCTCATCATCCTAGGACACCTCACTGAGAAATGAAAACCCGTTACTAAAGGACCCCATTATTAGGAGCTTCAGACATTTAAAGAGGGTCAGAGGCCTAAGGACAGTCTTCTGTGGGTACTAAATGACCAGTACCCACCTGCTGGAGGGCCTCCCTGGGGCATGCTGGGAAAGGCAGGGACGCTCCAGCTGCCCACTTAACATCCCTTTTTGGAGCCCTCCGTTTTAGCTAAGAGCCCAGCCCCTTCCGTCTCACGGTCAGAAATAGCTGTGACAGAAGTCCCTCCTATCCTAGGAACGAGCTTTTAAGAAAGACTCTGACAGCAGCAGCAGGAGAAGGTGGAAAGCCTTCGAGAAGGCCCTGCTGGAGGCAGATGTGGGCATCACAAGAGTTAGGATGAGAACAGTGTCAGTTAAAAGGGTTTCCCAAAGCCAGCTGTGGACGGAAGCTCCCCCCACCAACCCCCCGGGCCTCAGGTTTCTCCACCTCTGACATGAAAGTTCACAGCTGAACTGGTGATTTCTTTTATCAACAGCAAACCTGTTTCTATACAGACTATCCTTTAGAATCATGGAAAAAAGAGCCTGTGGTTGGCGTGGATCAGATATCTAGGGCTCAGCCTCCCACTGTCCCCAGACTCACCCATGCGGCACCTCACCGTGGGTTCTTGGGATCTGAGAGGCCCACTTGAAATCTACCAAGATAAAAGACCACAAAGGTCCCTCAGATGCTCTGACAGCCCTCCACTCACCCCAAACACCAAGGACTAAGCCAGCCAGGAGCATGCCTGTCTACCTGAAGCAAGGGTAGAAAGCTGGCCAGCCCATAATCAGAGGGCCTACAGGGCTCGGGGCTTTGAACCTGGGACACTAGAAAGTCATCCTGCATGGCAGGCAGCTGGGCGGCCTGTACCAGTAATTGTTACTTCCTGGAACGGCGGTGACAACTTCCCTGTGACAGCCAGTGGGCCCTACATAAAACTTTTGCTTGACGACCATAAAGTGATCCAGCCTCCTCCAATAAATGAAAGAGGCTATCATGGGAACATGTCATGGTATAGACTCTGATCATCCAAAGCCGAGATGGGAGACAGGATGCCCAGAACCTATAGAAAGCACAATAAACACAAGGTCATCTGAAAGGGTAAAAAGCTCAGCTATGACACAGACCCAGGCACCCCCCAAGGGAGTCCAGGTCCCTCAGAGGCTAATTCAGAAAAGGCATGTATTTAAAGTTCAGATATTTTGACAGGACTCTCCCCGGGGAAAGCCCCTGACTTGCAAACTCAGAACAAGAGATCATGGTGGACTGGGTGGTGACAGAAAGCAATGTTTGTTTTGGTTTCCAGATCAACGCTTCACAACTCTGTCCTCCATGCAGTCTCGGTGACCACACTTCCCACGCCGTAAAGAGCGGGTTGGGTCAAAGAGAAACCAAAGGAGCAGTGAGCAGAGCCAGGGCAGGGGCACTCTGGGGCCAGAAGCTCTGCTCTGGGTGGTGTGCACCAAGAACCAGCCGGGTGTAGCTGATGGTAGACCACGTCAGACGGCACTCGGGTGACTTAAAACTTGGAACCTAAGACTACGTAAGGTGAAGGAACAGACAAAGCCATGCTCATCTGTATGTGTGATTTAGCAATAAGGAGGGAAATTCTACAGATACACACAAGCATAGCAACATACCCCCTGAAACACTGCCTGTGTAAAAGTACAAAAGAATCAGGTATCATGGAATCCGGTTTCTGAGTTATCCAGAAAAATCAAATGGACAGAGACACCGGTAGGGACTGCTCCAGAGGGGAGCTGTTTGCAAATGAATGGGAAGGACTTTTAAGGGGATGCGAGTCTTCTAAAACCAGATCCTGGAGATGGGTACATTGCTCTACATTTTTCTAAAAATAATTGCTATACTTAAACTGGGTGGCTTTAAGATGGACCGATTCTACCTCGGTGAAACCAGGAAACTACAGGTACACATGGCTAGGAACCAGTCATGAGACAGAACCACAGACACCTGTAGCTCCTAGACCTGGTTATACAGGCAGCTTCCCACTTGGTGAAGCATGCAGGAGCCTCTGAGGTCCTCTGAATTGATGTAGAGAACCCTGGAGCCCTTCCCTCTCCAGCCAAGTCCTCTCTGGTACTCAACACGGGGTTCCACACTAGTCACCCCAGGAAGCCATGATGCCTTTGGTAGTCTAGAGACCAGGCAGACAAACATCTTGGTCTCATCTCTTGACCTGTGACATCTTAGTAGTCAAAGAAGCAGGGGTAGGCTGGCAGCTCGGATATAGTTACTTCTTGCAATTCAATACTCCCCCCACACACACCCCTACATGCTAGGTAAGTGATCTATCATGGAGTGTCATATACTGACAAGCCTCGGCAGCCCCTCTCACATCACATAGCCCAGAGATTTTCTTTTTAACCTTTTCTTTTTTTTTTTTTTTTTTAAAGTTAACTGTCCTCCTACTTTCTTCCAGAAAGAAAACTCTTAAGGGAAGCTCCATACCACGGCCAATGAGAACAGAATGCTCTTCTGTATGTATCTGTATTGTAGCCCCAAATACATAAATTAACTTGTTCTAAGTTCAATGAATGCAATTGATGAGGCCATTAGCAGAAAATCAAAAGTATCTTGTCACACTCAGGTAGGCGGGCAGCTGCGTAAGCAGCCTGCTTGGTCAGCAGGCAACAGTCTCCAAAGAAAGAGGCTTTAACTGGAAGCCAAGTATTTAAGAGTTAGCACGCTCGAGGGATCAGGTACATTGGCATCAATGTAAAAGTGAGAGCACGTTCATGACTGGACTAACATTTTGATGTATTGGGTTTTCTTTTTTATTACATTTATGTATGTGTGTGAGTGTGTGTTGCGTGTGCATTTATGCCCCTGCAAATGTGTGGAAGTTAGAGAACAACTTGTAAGAGCGGGCTCTCCCTGTCTACCGTGTGGGTCCCAGGGATAGAACTATGGTCCTTAGGCTTGGCGGCAAGCACCTTTACCCGCTAAGCCATCTCACAGGCCCTCGTTGTGTTTTTTATTCATTATCCAAGGAGTTTTTCGTAAAGTATCACCAAGAAAGCCCAGGGCTTCAAGGAAGACAGCTGTCATCACAGGTAGGGAAACAGAGGCCTGAGCAAAGCAGAATACTGACTTGGAAAAATCCAAAGCTTTGAAGCAACTTCAGAGAAGGAAGGAAGGTGTCCAGGAACCTCCCAGAAAGGCGGGAAGAGAGATGCCCGCACCCCACCTGTCTCAGCAGGGCCGGCTCATTCCAAGACAGCGCCAGAAGCTGACATCACAGCCCACACCCTGGGTGCAACCTGAGCGGCCCATTGCTCAATGAGAATCCATCCCTCTGGAAGCCTGGGCCCAGGCTTTCTATCACCTTAGTAGCCGGGGCTGAAACGCGCACACACACAATTAAACAAACGCGGCGCAAGCCTGTGTCATGACTACACAGTCAAGGGTGGCAGACAGGAGGGCCAGCCCAACCCTCCTCCTCGAGTTTCACCATCCAAAGCAAGCGTCTCTTTTCCCTAATCTGCCCTGATGGGGATGACCACCAAGGGCAGAAGGTGGCCTCCCTAGAAACGGCACAGGACAGTCTCAAAACCAGAAAAAAAAAAAAAAAAAGCATTTCCCCCTTCCCCGAAGCAATCCAGGCCCTGCACTAGCGCTGGGGGCTCCGGGCTTTCCTACTCCTTACTATCACAGGTAATAACATCTACTTGATGACTGTCGAGTAGATCTTCATCTC
The DNA here is from genome assembly GCA_021653895.1 of Mastomys natalensis. Lineage (NCBI taxonomy): Eukaryota > Metazoa > Chordata > Mammalia > Rodentia > Muridae > Mastomys > Mastomys natalensis. The sequence continues at coordinate 1,699,670 of JAJTUV010000359.1, read as the reverse complement.
ACTCTCCCCTGGAGCACTGACTGTTCCTTGCAGTTCAGATTTCCCTGAGGAGCAAAGAGGTTTCCAAGTGGCTAACAATCTCTGCTGCAGGTGATGGGAGCTAGCCCCTGACTTCTTCCCCGGCAGTAGCCCTCAGTAGAGGGTAAGAGAGAAGACCCAGGCCCAGCTTCCAGGGAGAGTTTAGGATTGAAAGGAATGGCCCCACTCCCTCATGAGTAAAGACAACAAAACCAGAATTACACTTGTCTGAGACTGGAACCCGAGACCAAGAGGGCCCCTGCCCCCACCACAGACCTGAGCCCCACAGGCAGACCCTTCCTCACCTTGTGTCAGAAAACCGAGCAGACAGTACTGTCAAGCAGGTTGAGGGCAGAAAACATGTCAGTACTGCAGCCAGGAGATCTGGACTGCAAGGAACACACTGCCCATCTTGCAGGCCATCTGCCCCTGACCTCCAACGGGACCCCATGATCTGGGTCCATCCAATATTCTAACCCATGAGTATCTCTTCCTTGGCTGGGGCGGGATTCCCTAGGCTGAGTTCATGGGACCTAGTTAATAAACCCTGAGACTTGGGAGAGTATGAAGAAGAAGATGAATTTCTAAAAGGCCGGTGTCTGGTTCTGATTCTGCAGTCTAGAGATCTGGGACTTATAGAGCTGGAACAAGATAGCCGACCCTGGGGCCCTAGGAACAGATCCATCCACCTTCACACGCGAGTTTGTTAAATTCAAGGACAAAAAAAAAAAAATGACAATGAGCAAGCTGAGATTTTTTTCCTTTACACCTGCTATGGAAAAGGGAATCTAGCAGCAACAGCTCGGGGAATACCTAGGCCAGGAGACACATCAGTCATGACACCCATCAATGGATCAAGTCTTGACTTTCACCGCGGATTACCCAAGCTGCCTTGGGCAAGACACCTGGTACCTCTTCGCCTCAGTTTCCTCATCTGCAGTATGGGGACAAGACTACCACACACCGCATTGTCATGTGAACGGAATGAGATCACCACAAGTCCGCTGGTTATTACGTCCCTGGGAAACAATGTGCCTGGCCCCAGGGGTCGGCACCCAGGTATCCCGCGCGCCCTGCGCTCGTGGATTTAGATGACCTAGTCCTCCCGCAGTTCGCAGCCCACATGCCAGGCCCTGCTGCCGGTCCTGAGAGCGGCGGAGGAGGGGCGCGTCCACTCACCTCCGTTTGTACTCGTCACGCTCGCGCTTCACCTTGGCCAGCACGTTGTAGAGAGCTCGAATCTCCGGCGTGATGGTGTCAATCTGCACGCCTACGCCGTCCGGGTGCACCCACGACACGCCGGGGCCCTGCACCGTTTCCACTCCGCCGCCTCCCGTGCGCCGCACCTGCGTGTAGCTCCAGATGGTCCCGGGCAGGCGACCGTAGTGCTGCGGGTGTGAGCCGCCGCCGGGAGGCAGGCCGCCCAGGGCCACCGCGTTGGCGTTGACGCCGGTAGCCGCGCCGAGGGCCTGCCCGCCGCCCGCAGCCGGCGGCCGCAGCAGGTCGGGCCCGGTCTGTACGGCCTGCTCCCGGGAGAAGGTCTTGTAGCGTAGCCGCCGATCGCGCTCGCTCTGCTGCTGCTCCAGCTGTTTCTCCAGGAGCCGGTTGCGCCGCTCCAGCTCGTGCACCTTGGCCAAGAAGCAGCGGAAACGCACGTTGAGCCCCTTGAGGAGGTGGATGTTGGAACCCAGATCGTCCCGCAGCGCCGCCGTTACTGGCGAGGGCCCCGGCCCGGCCCCGCCACCGCCGCCGCCGCCTGCGCAGCCGCCGCCCCCCGGCGGGCAGCCGAAGGCCAAGGCCATCTCCCCGAACAGCAGCGAGTTGACCATGCGCCGGCTGCGTGGCTCAGGGCCCCGGGCCCGCGGCTCCAGATGCGGCTCCAGCTCGGGGCCGGGCTCCCGGCGCGGCCGGGCTAGGGCGGGCGCGGGCTCCAGCGCGGCCGGGGTGGTGTTAGGTGCCAGATGCGGCTCCGCAGCGTCCGGAGAGATGGTGGGACGAGCTGGAGGTCGCGGTGGCTGCGTGGGACTGGTGAGGGGTCCGGTGCCTGCGCCGCGACTGTCAGAGCTGCTGTGGACCGGCCGCAGCAGCGGCTCGCAGAGGACTCTCCGCCGGCGCTGCCCCTTCTGCGGCGAGCCCCGCCCTCTGCAGGCACAGACCACGCCTCCAGAGCCCGCCCTCTGCAGACACAGACCACACCCCCGCCTGGCCGCTCAATGCAGGCTAAGGCCACGCCCCTGCACGACCCGCCCTCTATAGGCAAAGGGCTAGCCCCCTTGTCTGGACCGCCCTCTGCGGACATAGGCCACGCCCCTCCGCCCATTGCAGCGATTTCACCCGCTGAGACTCCGCTCTTAGGCTACCAGCCCCGGCCACGCCCATCGGCCCTTGGACTCCGCCCACTCACGAGCTGCGCCACTCGTCTGCGAGGCGCCTTTCGGCTACAGCTCAGGCTCCGCCCAGCAACGGCCCAGAAAACCCTCGCCGGCGTGCGGCGCTGCAGGCCTAGCGGGGTTCAGACAATCTAACGCAGTCTGCATGCGAGACTGCACCCAGGAACGCGGCAGAGCCGGGCTCTGCAGCCTCTTGAAAAGGTGGACGGCCTGGGTCTGCTCACTTCCCTTCCTAGGGAGCCCACCACCACCAAGTCTGCCAGGCGGGCTTGACTACCTGCCTGCCCTCCCTCCGCGCCCCAAATTTCTCTGCCCCAGATTCTCAGGCATGCGGGTGACTGTGGCCTGCAAAGTCTGGCAACCGTAGTGTGTGAAAATGCATGCAAACCAGCTCCCCTACTCCAGCCTCCAGAGAGCCTTGATTGCCTTCCTGTCCCTTACCAGACCGGTCCAGGGCTTCTCGCAGCCTTAGAGCCCGCTAGTCCATGGCAAACCCAGAAGCAGGGATGTGAGATAGGCTGGGGAAGAGAAAGCAATGAGCCTCCCAACATGCTTGTCCTCATAACCACCTCCTGTCACCTATCAACACATTGTCACAGTCTGCGCTGTAGCTGAGCCCAGAGCTGAGGGTTTATCCATCATTTCTCCCAAATGCCTTGCTCGCAGTGTGGATTACCACCTATTTGGAAGATGCACCCATCCATCCATCCATCCATCCATCCATCCATCATGTGGTCTTCACACCTACCACCCTACAGCCAGTGTTTCCTGCGATCTCCAACTGTCTCCTGTACCTACTGTAAGCATTAGCACACAGTAGCAGCTACCTAAGTATTATTCTCATTTTACAGAGAAGGTCACTGAGACCCGAGCAGTACCACCATCTCAAAGCATGCTCTACCCAGCCTTCCAAGATGCTGGCCTTTGGTCCTCAGCACAAACTTCCTAAAGGAAGGACCCCGCCTTGGATGCCTGTGGCTTACACTGTCAGCTCTTAACCAGATATGTGGTATGTTCTAGATTCTTCCAGTCACATCTTTTTTTTATCCCACTGCCATTGTCTTGTCACTAACTTGTGTATCTGTCTTGTCTGCTTGTGTGTAAGCTTGTGGACAGATACCTTGTCTCACAGGACAATGCCTTGGTGTTTCTTTGTGACAGAGGAGAAAGAGTGTGTTGCTCTGGGGGTGGTGCTCTGGGGTGGTGCTGTGTTCTGATGTTACTGCTGTGTTTCAGGTTTGGTCATGTTTCCTTCCTTCGCTCTCTGCCAAATGGACTTAGCTCTGGGCTCCAGCATTCCCTTGTGGTAATCTTTCGCCTCTGAAGCCAAGCCTACCTGGTCACTGCTCTTTTAGATCACATAGTCTTCGATGGTGTCATCATCCACCCCAAAGAATCAAGAACCTTTTCCTTGAAGTTGTGACTCTTGGCTCCCACACGGACTGAGAATAGAGTTTTGAGAGGGCTGTGACACTGGGGTGGACCCACTTTCCACCTTTATGGTCGCTGGTCTTTGAATGCTAGTCAACATTTCCTTTGATTCTGAATGAAGTCTTTGTGATTCTGTCACCCCTAGAAATCAGATAGTCCCATATCACGATAGTTGCTGTAACTATCCTGAGACCTAAGCTATCAACATTCTGAAAGTCATATTGGGCTTAGTGTTATATCTGTTTGCTTGTTTTTAGAGTTTGTGATGGAACTCAGGACATCCCAATTGCTAGGTAAGCCCTCTACTACTTAAGCCTTACCCTCAGCCCTAAGTTTCATTAAAAAAATAATTGTGTGTATATGTTTGTGTGTTGTGTGTGTGTGTTGTGTGTATGTGTGTTGTGTGCAAGCACACACAGGCCACAACCTCAGTCTGTACCTTCCACCTTACTTGGGACAGGACCTCTTGTTAGATGCTCTGTATGTCGTGCTAGCTGGGCCTGGAGGTTCTGGTGATTCTCCCGTCTCCTCCTGTCTTGATATAGGAACACTGAACTACAGCTGCTTGCCACTGAATTCAGTCTTCTATGGGTCCTAGGAATTTGAACTCAGGACCTCACAAGCATCAAGGGCCTTACCCACTGAGCCATCTCCCGAGCCCTATTATTTAATGTGCTAATAAAGAAATGTATATATCATGATGCTGCAAACTTGCTCTTTGAAGACTTTGATGACTTGCACTTTAAACTGTTTTCGTTGCATGAATTTTGTCAGAATGCAAAAAAAAAAAATTCAAGACAGGGTATCATGTAGCCCAGGCTAACCTTGAACTTGTGGTCTAGCCTCCACCTCCCAAGTGCTGAGATAACAGGCATAGGACATCAGGCATTGTTTATGCATCAGTGCCCTGTGCAGGCTAGGCATCTTCTAACAGCTTCATAGAAATGCATTCTTTTGTTTGTTTGTTGACACAGCAGGGTCTCTCTATGCATACCTGGCTTATTGGAACTCTAGATCTAGACCAGGCTGGCTTTGAACTCCCAGAGACCTATCCTATCTGTTCTGCATCTGGAATGCTGAAATTAAAGACATGCACCACCATGTGCAGCCCTTGTGATGCAGTCCCATAAATCATTCTAAGCATGCACTGTAGTGTTCACCAGATGTCTGAGAAGCCCATGGCACAGAAGGGGTTAAGGAGCCACACCTCTAAAATAGTTCCCTACAGGCTTTTCCAGAAAAGCTCTGTCCTGCCAAGTTGCCCTAGTGGGGTAGGAAACCCTTTTGGGAAGGGACAGCTCTGTCCTGAGCCCAGAGGAGCTCAGACATCCCAGGAGCCTGATGAACCCAGTCCTGGAGGGGAAGCAGAGGACGGTGCTGGAGGAGGTGCTCCTGGGTGTGACGGAGGAGATGGCTGAGTAGAGGCCAGATCTGAAGAGGACCACGGAAATAGTACTTGAGATGGAAGGGCTCCAACAGAGCCATACGAATGCTTATAAACTACAGAGCCAGGGTGCTATTTATTCACCACAGAGTGGGACTGAGCAATGAGCCATGTGTCACCTGCTCTTTGTACCTAAGGTGAGAGAGAGAAATGCCAAATAGCCCACCAGACAGGGGACTAACAGCCTTCTAGTTTGCCTGGAACTTGGGAGTTTTCCTTGATGAAGACAGTCAGTGTCCAAACCCAAGATCAACTCTCACATAGCGCTGGATGCTCCTGAAGCCACAGTTCCTGGCGTTCCTGACAGCAATGGCCACTGGTATTACCATCACTCTGCACTTGGTTGGGGTTGCTTTGCTTAAGCAAACAGGGAAAGCCCATCATGCAGTAAGTAGCATCTCCTACAACCGTACCCAGCACCCCCTCTGGTGGCTAAATTCAGCTGGCTGCCTCTCATCCCTCCAGGCTTCAGTTTCTAGAACATTCTATGATTAGAATGTTCTTCTCTAGTGGAATGAAAGAGTGTAGCAAACCATCATGGCACCAAGGGGAGGGAGTGGCCATGAGTCCTCACAGTGCTAGGTGAAAGCATATCCCTAACTTGCACAGGCTCCTTTCTTGAGATGCCCCATGGCTCCTCCTCTCCTGTCCCCACCCAAGAAACAATACCGACAACGGCAACCAAAAAAAAAAAAAAAAAACTTGGCAAAAAAGGTGAGCTGAGCTCATCTGGGCCCAGCGGCACATTACATGAAGCTCATCTTTCCCGGGACCTCTAGGCTAAACACGGCCTCAGCTGTCTGCTCACTCCACAATTATTCTGGGTGAGTTCGCCTTCCTAGAAAAGGGTGTGGATCTCACTGAAGTCAGGGTGCTGCTGGCTGCCCTGACAGGGTTGATCTTGGTCAGCAGTCTTGAGGGAGCCCCTGGTGGTTTCAGGTACCTTCTCAATGGAAGATGCTAACCTGGGTGCCCCTGTCTGTCCTACAGTGTGGTTGGGAGCAGGCACCACAGACAACTGACGGTGTGATCTTGGTTAAGTTATTCAACACCCCTATGCCTCAGCTTTCCCTTCTGTAAAGTGGGGTGGTGACAACTTACAGAGTTGCTGTGATGTGCTAATTGTCATGTACCAGCATTCTTCCTATTTTGTCCTGGGTGGTGGTGAACTCTGTGCCTGGCTCACAGGAGGTCATCATGGATCACTCCATGGAGAGCCATAGGATTTGAGGACCCTGTAATCAGCCTCTAGCCCTGACTCCCACAGGACTGGTCTCACTCAGACAACGGGGAATGGAGAAACTGCAGACACACAGACACACAGACACAGACACACAGACACACAGACACACAGACACACAGACACACAGACAGGAAAGCTAGGATCGGGTGGGCCGTGGGCTCGGATGGGATGCAGCATCTGAAACTCAGTGTGCTTATTATATATAGATGGAGAAAGGGTGGAGAACGGTTAGCTAACGTGGGGGGGGGTGTCTCTGTAGAGACCTCCGGATACAGTCATTCCTGAGGAGGAAGTGCTTGATAGCAGTACTAAGGGGACACTTCCCCTGTAAACCAGGGCAGGCCTTGCCATTCCTGTTGGTCTGGAGCGTTGATGTCCTTAAACATGCCCACGTTCATGTCATGAGTGCTCATTCATACAGGGTACACTCGCTTAAAAACAGGACAGGCATCATGTTGAATGTGTCCTTTCCCCACCCCCACCTCTCACAAAAACATCATCTATCAAAAATCATTCCATACAGATGGAGAACCAAGACCCACAAGAGGAACTGACTTAACCAAGAAGACGGTGCACAGAACAGCTCAGCTCTGAACCCAGTCCCAACTTCCCAGCCGGCCCCTCCTGCTCTGATGACACTCCCTCCCACAACACCTTTCTTTTCTTTCTTTCTTTTTTTTTTCTCTGTGTAGCCCTGGCTGTCCTGGAACTCACTCTGTAGACCAGGCTGGCCTCGAACTCAGAAATCTGCCTGCCTCTGCCTCCCAAGTGCTGGGATTAAAGGCGTGAGCCACCACCGCCCGGCTACACCTTTCTTTTCTTGTCTACATTTTTATTTAAGGGCAGGAAATGTGAGTTCGTGCACCACGGCGTGCCTGTGGCGGTCAGAGGACAACTGTAGGAGTCAATTCTCTCCTGCGATGTAGGTCCCTGTGATGGAACTCAGCACCTGAGGCTTAGTGGCAGACACCTTTCCTGGCTAAGCCATCTCAATAGCGCCCCCCCCCCATAATATCATTAAGGGGTAAAGGAATGAGTTGTGTTCTCAGTAACCTTCAGATGAGTAAGAAGAGGCACAGAGAAGCAACGGGTGAGCTGTCCTTTAGTCCCAGCGCTTGGGAAGCAGAGGCAGGCAGCTCTCCTGATGCTGTACCCTTGTGCATGTGGCCCCGCCCGCAGAACTCAGTTCCCAGCCTTTCTGGCTGGCTCCTGCTTTTCATAACTTGTGTCTTGCCTCCTGTTTTGACTCTGCCCAGAAGCATAACTTACATTTGGTAAAGGTACAGGTACTAAGTGCACAGCTCAATGAATTTATACATGTGCATTTATTCACCAGACCACATCCCACACATTGGCTAGCGCCTTCTTGTTCCCCGTCAGTCTCCCGCTTCCAAGGTGTGAGGACGTTTCTCACCCTGATTCCTTTCCAGTCCATTCTAGAATTTCACGTACATCATGTCCTCAGCTTCTTCCTCTCAGCCTGTACGTGAGATTTGCCCACACAGTGTGTGCACAGCAGTGTTTCGTGCCTCGGCTGTGTGGTGTCACGTGGTATAGACATGCCTGGGTGGACTCAGGCATCCTGCAGCAGGTGGGCACGTGGGTTGTTCTTTAGATTGGGAATGCTGGGGGCTGCTACAGACCCTCTCAAAGACGCCTTTGGCGAGCTTAGGTACTTGTCCATCTTGGATACAGCCCCAGAAGTGGATCACTGCGACAGTGGACTCAAGCAAGGTTAACGCTAACAGACAGTGGCAGACAGCTTTCTAACCCCCGCCATCAGATCCTACACCTAGTCAACAGTGTGCGAGCAAGCTGAGGGAAGACCGCTCCTCTCCCTCTCCTCTGGGCTCAGCCAAATCTCTGTCACGTGTCTGTCAGCACAACGCCTCCCTCATCTTACACACCTCCATGTGATCCACAGCCTCCTCGGAAGATGAAGCCAGCTTGCCATCCCAGACTTGGCCATTCCTTTCCAGATTCTTCCCAGCACCTCGAAGTCCTGTCTGGAGGACACACTTTCTTCTCTTTGCCGTGTGCTAACTCCCTTGAAGCCCAGTACTTCAATGAAGTGGTTTTCTCCTAGGGCTGAGGGTGGGGGAATATCAGGGCTCTTGGAGCCCCAATTTTCCCACCGATGAAATAAGAATTGGGGCTGAGGGTCTGGCTCCAGTGATGAAGTGTCTGTCACACAGCATGAGAACCCATCACCCGTGTAAAAACCAGGCACTGTAGCACACACGTGCAACTCCCGGACAGCAAGCTGGGACACACAGGCCAAACTGGCTAAGTTCATTGAGTTTCGGAGTTATTGAGAGACCCTGTATCAGAAACTAAGGTGAAGGAGCCAGAGAGGTGGGTGAGCCAGAGGTTAAGAGCACTTGCTGTTCTTACAGAGGATCAGGGTTCAGTTTCTAGCACCCACATGGAGGCCTACAGCCATCTGTAATGCCAGTCTTAAGGGATCTGACATCTTCTGGCATCTGTGAGAAGAGGTACACACATGGTACACATGAACGTAGGTAAAACACTCATACAAGTAAAATAAAAACAAATAAAAATATTTACCAAAGAAGAAGAAAAAGAAGAAGAAGAAGAAGAAGAAGAAGAAGAAGAATAATCAAGGAAGACACCCTACAATGACTTCTAGCCTCTAAACACACATGTACATGCACCCACACATACTTGTGCTCACACTCAAAGAAACATGTACATATACACATAACTAAACCAAACCAAACCAGAATAGGAACACAACGCCACCTCAGGGGTTGAGCTGATACTATGTACTATCTCTGAGAAGTGGCACCAGAGTCACAACCAGGTTACTAGAAAGCCCTCAGCCCTCTCAGGAGAGGCGACATTTCCTAGTCCAGTATTAATGTCATCTGAAGCAGCACAACCTACAGAGATGGACGCCGGCCCACGGAGAAGGGAGATGCGGAGCTCACATCTGTTACATGCACTGTCTCATGTCTCCTCAGTGCGCCCTGCTCACATCAGCTCCAACATCAGCGAGTTTGGCAGCCCTCAGCACCTGCCAGGAATCATTCTTTCCTCATGAGTTTAAGGGCAGGACCCTCATGCCCATTTTAAAGATGAAGAAACTGATGGTGCAAAAAGAGAGGCTAGGCAACCAGGAGAAAGTCCTTCATTTGGGGACCCAGAGAGCAAAGGTCCAAATGTAGAGGCAGTACCTGTATGAATACTGAGAAGTGAAACAGGGGGCTTGACTGCTCCCTGGAGGAACACAAGGAGTGAGTATCCAGGGACAGCGGGGATGGGAGAGTCCTCACTGGACTGGGCCCCTCCTTTCTTCTTCTCCACAGGTTGCCTTCCTTTCCCGTAGAAGGCAGCTGGGTGCACGCACAGTTGATCTCCCTCAGGCTCTGGGTTTACAGGTAGTTGTGTCATGCCTCAGGGAAAGCCCTCAGAACTCAAGGCAGGCCTTAGCAGCTTTTCGGTACTAATATTGCTGCAACAATGTCCCTAGCCACAGGGACACCTCGGGGAGATGACTGGAAAAGGGTGAATCAGAAGCCCTATTCGTGTGTCCCAGCCCTGCCGGAGCCATGAAGAAGAGCGATATGCCCTGAGCTTACCCAGGCCTCAATGACAGACAGGTCTCCTGCTGTCCTCAGCACAAACTTGGAAATCACTGAGCATCCAGAAGTCCCTGAGTCAGACTGGTGACCTCCCCAATGGCAGTTTTGTAACTGCAGACACTTCAGAGGCTAAGTCAGTCCACACTTGCCCCCACCCACCAGCCAGACTCAAAGCAGCTGGGAAGAGCCACAAAGGGGTCCAGCATCAGATAGCAGCGCAAGCCTTGGCTCAACCCTATGATGCGGGTTCAGGGCAGTCTGGAGGGGCAACCTCTCTACACTGCTGGCATAGAACCAAGCCCCAGAGGAAGCCAACTGCTGATGGCTTGTCGTTATGTCCGTAGGTCGCTGCATGTCTCAACCCTCAACAAAGACACTTCCTTTTGCAGGGGATGGCGATTAACACAGGGACCCAGAGCTGGTTACGGGGTAGAGAGACTAGAGAATGCTGAGCCCTAAATGGGACATTGATATTACATCCTTTTCTCCTTCCGCAACTCAAGGACCGTTTCACAGGAGGTTCTAAGGACTTGATTAGGATGTAAAGTGAATAAAAGATAAATAAATTAGTGGGGAAAAAAGAGCCAACGTTTCAAAGGAACACGTGTTCCTTCCAATAAGGAGCCGGTGTTCTTCTGAACACAGCAGGGCAGTTGCACAGGTGAGCCCACAGTGGTTGTTGACAGTATGCACAGGAGCGGTGTCAAGCCCAAGCCAGACAAAGCCCCAGCAATGGGGGGCAGTTCGGAGGGGTAACCAAAGTCCTACCCCCAAAATCCCATAAGCCTTTTTGTGAAATTTTACTGTAATTTTCAATACAATGCATGTATGGAGCTGGAGAGATGGCTCGGAAGTTAAAGTGTTTAGCGTTCTTACAGAGGACCCAGGCTCATTTCCCAGCACCACGTGGGGGCTCACAACTGTCTGTAACTCCAGTTCCAGAGCCTCCAATGCCCTCCTCTGGTCTCAGCAGACATCTGGCTTGCATGTGATATACATACATACATACATACATTCATGCACACACACATACACACATATACATACATCCATACACACAATACATAGATACATATACATACACACATATACATACATACAATACATACATATACATACATATACATACATACACACATACATACATACACAATACACGCATACATGTAGGCAGCCGTGTTTACAGTTGCAAAGTCGTATGACTAGCACCTGACAATGTAAGCAGCTGGCTTCCAGAGTGGCCAGCTCAGCTAAACTGGTAAACAAGTCCATTGAGCATGCGTCAGCCTCGTGACCCTCCTGAGCGGGCTTATGCTAATAAGGTATTGGCAGCTTAACCTATCCTGAGAGGACACATCACCCAGCCCGCCTAGGGCAGTTATATAAGCAGCTCATTTCTGCTGCTTGGGAGCCCAGCCCATCCCCTTCCTGGTCCAGGTCCCCGTCCCTAAGTCAAGAGTCGTTCCTGGAATAAAGCTGACTGAGAAGGATCCGACTGTGTCGTGTCTTACTTGCCGGCCAAGGCGGACACGACATATGGTGGCCCGTACGGGTAACTGAGGACTTCGCCTTCAGGAACTCAGCAGCTAGGAACGGCGGCGGTACAGGTATATTTATTGCAATAGAAAGTGCCCAGTAAGTAGGGCCATCACAAGGTCCGCGGTAAAGCGGCATCATAGAAAGTGCCCGGTGAGTAGGGCCATCACAAGGTCCACGGAAAAGCGGAGTCATAGAAAGTGCCCGGTGAATAGGGCCATCACAAGGTCCGCGGTAAAGCGGCATCATAGAAAGTGCCCAGTGAATAGGGCCATCACAAGGTCCGCGGTAAAGCGGCATCATAGAAAGTGCCCGGTGAGTAGGGCCGTCACAAGGTCCGCGGTAAAGCGGCGTCATAAGGTCCGTGGTCATAGGTCCATGGTAAAGTGGCAATTGAATCACGAGAGACCTTAGAAGTATCATGTTAGTGTTTGCTTTTTGTGTTTGTTTGGTGTGGGTCTGTCTTGGTGTTGTAATTGTGTTTTCTCTGGGGTATTGGCAAGCATCAAATCAGGAAAGTGAAACCATGGGAACTCACCATTGTGCCCCGTGAGAAGTGCCTTAAAAGAACTAATGCATGCAAGAGGCATTAAAATAAAAGAGGGATTTGCGTTGGATACGGGGTGACTTTATACCTTTGTGGGCCGTCACACGCACCTGGCCAGTGCCTATGCCGGTCCATTCTAACTCCCCGGTCCTCCTTACCTTTTTCCCTACTTCTTGTGCTCGTAATGTACTTCCTGCTGGCTAACCTATATAAACTTATTCAGCTCTCTTACGTCTCCTCTCTCAGGGGACTGTATATTATTCCTTTGGTATATAACTCTTCTCAGTCTCTCAATCAGAGTCGCCTCCTGTCTGAGTACCTGAAAGGAAATGGTCGAAAGAAGACGAGTACCTATCCAGGAGGCTACCCTGAATGGCACCCGCCTGGATCCCTTTACTTTGGAGGGGCTCACCACTTGGGTCAAGGGTGCCCTCAATTTTCTTTAAAGAATGAGCGGGAGTATTTATCTGGGGAGCCGTTGTTCTCCTAGGATGTGGTTTCTGCCTTTGGTTCCTGTGTCATTTGTGCCATGACCATGCAAGACATAAGGCTGTGGTTTACCAGACGCTGACTGCCATGGAGGAAGGCACTCCCCCAGGTATTTGGCTGGCCTCCCTTAGGGAGGCATAGTGGGAAGCTTTCTGGATCCGGTAATGGCCATCCAGGAATATTCCCTAGATCCTGACCATCTTGACCATTGCCAAAGGTGTACACTCATGAGGCTCCTATAGCATCACCTCAATGTTTCTGAAGCGGGGAGTACGAGGAGCGCCTCGACTAGAGATGTTCTCAATCCTGAGATAGATTCTCTGAAAGCATGTCCGAGTGCATAGAGGTTTTGTGCCAAATGTACCTCTCCCTGAAAAAAGGCACGAAGGCGGGTATGGCAGAAATATAAACTTTCCCATCACAATGCCTTCACTTTGCACAAGGGCTCGGACCTCTGTTTTCCACCGCTGACCTGCTGCGCTAGCAGCGACTTTCTAGGTGTGCTTTCAATCGCCTCACGCCAAACACCTAATGAATGAGTTCAAGCATGCTTGGGTGTGGGATGCCTAAGGTCTGAAGGGTCCAGAGGTAACCTACTTCAAATTTAATAAATAAATAAGGGGGAGATGTAGGCAGCCGTGTTTACAGTTGCAAAGTCGTATGACTAGCACCTGACAATGTAAGCAGCTGGCTTCCAGAGTGGCCAGCTCAGCTAAACTGGTAAACAAGTCCATTGAGCATGCGTCAGCCTTGTGACCCTCCTGAGCGGGCTTATGCTAATAAGGTATTGGCAGCTTAACCTATCCTGAGAGGACACATCACCCAGCCCGCCTAGGGCAGTTATATAAGCAGCTCATTTCTGCTGCTTGGGAGCCCAGCCCATCCCCTTCCTGGTCCAGGTCCCCGTCCCTAAGTCAAGAGTCGTTCCTGGAATAAAGCTGACTGAGAAGGATCCGACCGTGTCGTGTCTTACTTGCCGGCCAAGGCGGACGCGACACATACATACACACATACATATACACATATACACATACATACATATACAACACACACATATAAATATACACACATACATACACAAACATACATACATACACACATACATATATACATACACAATACACACATACATACACACACATACATACACATATATACATACATATATACATACAAGCAAAATATTCATATAACTAAAATGAAAGTTTTAAGTATGTGTAAGGACCAGATGTTGCCTCTACAGCCAAACTCTAATCCCTTCATCAGGAACTTTCTTGCTGATAGAGAGCAGCTGACATCTGTCACTCTGTCACAGTCTGGTCAAGATCTGAGATACCCTGCAGATAAGAAGTGAATCACTGGAGCCTTCCGGCTCAGTCTATATTTCTGTGTATAGACTGTCACTGCCCCATTTTCAGATGAGGCCACCAAAGCACTGCAAACATCCGTAAGCATCCTCTCACTAGAGACCTAAAAATTCCCAACAGCCTGACTCTTGGGTCTGGGTGATATGAGCCCCTGAGCCACCTGGAAGAGGCAGCTGAGGTCACACAGAGTTGTTCTTCTCCTCCAGGCCTACGACACCTTTTCAGGGCCTTGACTTACCCTCACTGTGATTGTAGTTATTAGTTTTTTGATGTTGTTAAAGGATGTCTGAAGCTACAGGGCATTATGGTGTCAGTAGCTCTGTCCATCTAGAATCTTATATATGTGTGTGTACATGTATATGTGTGTGTGCATGTGTGTGCATATGTGTGCATGTATGTGCACGTTCGTGAATATGTCTATGCATGTGTGTACCTGTACATGCATGTATATGGGTGTGCATGTGTGTGCATGTGGGGACACATGTGTGCACATGTATGCACGTGTTTGCACATGTGTGCGCACACATGTGTGTGCATGTGTATGTGTATGCATGAGTGCAGGTGTGCGTGCACATGGAAAGATCAGCTTCATGTCTGATGTCACCCTTCAACTTGTTTGACACAGGATCTCTCATTTTCTGTTGTGTATGACAGGCTAGGTGCCCTATGAGCTGGCCCACAAATTCCTTCTTCAACTCTCATCTCATTGCAGGAGCGCTGAGATCACAGAGGTGCCAGGTAGGCTCTAGGAATCTGAACTAGGGTCCTCTGGCATACACAGTAAGCCTTTATGCCCTGAGGCACCTCCCGTTCCCTGAGCAGGATCGTGTTAGCAACAGCAGTGGTCTGCACTGGCTGTGGACTTCTCAGTGAGCAACCAAGATGAACTCAGCAGAGGCTGATAGGCACCCTGAGGCTGGCCAAACACACTCAGCCATCTTGTTTAGAGCTCAGGATGTCAAATCTTCTACTGTTGTCACCTCGGGCTCTGCCGACATCACATCTACCCTGGGGCCACTGGGGACTGACCACAAAGTGATCTTCGACTTGTGGGTACAGCATGCAATAACTCTGGCTCCCACCTTCTTCTCATCTCTGTGTACTTTCCCTGCATTTGACAAGGAGAGTTTCCCTCTGGTTTTTATCTGTGCTCAACACCTTTCTGTCCTTATCAATAGAGACAATAGGCCCAACCTCAGTCCTTTTTCTGGAATCTACTTGTGGCGGTGTCCTGAGATCTAAACAAGATGGCTGAATGTTTTTGACCAGCCTCAGGGTGCCTCTTGGCCTCTGCTGAGATCATCTTGATTGCTCACTGAGAAGTTCACAGCTCCAGCCTGCTTCTATCATAGTTGATGTGGGGGCCATGTCTATGGGAAATTATATCGATTACATTGATTGACGTGGAAAGACCCAGCCTAACAATGGGCGACACCATTCCCTACGCTTGGGTCTTAGACTGTATAAGAGAGAAAGCAAGCTGTGCACAAGCGTGCATCCATTCGTTCTTACACTGATCCTGACTGCAGATGTGACATCATCAGCATTTTCAACTTCTTAACCTCCTGTAGTGATAGACTATGACCTCGGGTTGTGAGCTGACGCAAACCCTCTTTTCTCTTAACTGCCTTTATCAGAGTATTTTTCCACAGTAAGGGGAAATGAAACTAAGAAGCCTAAGATTCCCAGAGAATTCTCACCAAAACGTGCCTCACAGCTTCCTGCATCCCTCTCCCATAAGCCTGTGCCACCCAACAACCACCCCAGCATACAGGCCTGGGTCACAGCACAGAGCCGCCCTGGAAGTTACCGGTGGTCTCCAGGCATGCAATGCAGCCTGATCTAAGGTGCACCGTCCTCCCTCTCAGCTCCTCCTGGGATCGTGTCCTGCTTTTCCCCTGACCTAAATCCTTGGCCAGCTTCCTGGCTACTGTTTGTATCCCTTCCCTCAGGCCAGTGACTCCATGATCAGACCTGTGAGTGACAGCTGCTGGCCTGACCTAGCTATCTAGAAGTCATTCATAGAGTCTTCTTGAAGGACCTTGTCTCTGCACCTGCGTGGTACATGACTGGGGTAGAGAGAGAACTAGGAACAGATGATGCGGTGATGAGCCCACACCTGCTGGACAGGGAGGCATGGAAAGTGCCTCTTGACATTCCATGGGCACTGGGACAGGTGAGAAGAGTCTTCAGAAGTGAGACAGACAGAACTTGAGGGGAGCTCTGTGTGAGCTACGGGGTGAGAAGTGTGTTCCAGATCCAGGGAGCAGCAGGAGCCATGTCAGAGAGATAGTATGGTCTGGGCTGTGGGTGGAAGGGCAGAATAAGGGGCCCTGAGAGCCTGGATCCTCGAGGACATAGGATGGCTTACAATGGAGTTTAGGACAGGAGAAACAAGCTGGTCTAACCAGTGTTTAGAAAGCTGCAGCCACACTGGGATTCCTGTCCTGACTCTCAGCCGCAAAGTTTCCTCTGGGCCTTGCTGTAGGCAGGCAAGACTACTAGAGTCCCAAACCCTCCACACTCCAAAGTGCTCAGGGAACACCAATCTCTCACAACTCACAGCCCTTTACTCTTCCTTCGCCTTGACTAAGGCCCTCCCTTCTATTCTCTGAAGAGACGGCTCACACCTGCTCCCTCCTCATTCCCACCCTGTGTGACCATATACTGCCCTCTCTCAGTTACCATGAGTGGACTCCGCCCTTTCCCAAGGCCAGGCCAGCCCCTGGGCATTGGACGCCGTCTTCCACCAGGAAGGACGCTGCTGCTCATCTCTCTCACTTTCCCCAGCAAAATGTTCACCAAAAGGTAGCATGTTTTCTCAAGTTACCGTCCGTTTAAAACATTAAGGCGACAAGTCAAGCCGAACACACAGCAAGAAACTATAATATGACCATGAACCTAAGTAGAAAATAAAAAATAAAATAAAATAAATAAATCAAAGCCCAGGGGCCTAGAGATATAGCTCTAGCAGGTAAAGGTGCTTGCAGCCAGTCTAATAACCTGAGTTCGATCCCCAGGACCAACACGATTGAAAGAGAAGCCTGACTCTTGGAAGATGACCTCTGACCTTCACCCAGGTGTGGTTTCTAACAAGCCAACAAACCTTTAACAAGGGCCCTGGTAAGATGCAGCTGGGGTGGTGGTAGGGACCCCAACAGATTACGTAAGATGCTGAGACAGAGAAATTAACGAGGAAGAGGCAGCCTCGGAGATACATATAAATAAATGCCAATTCTATACCTGTAAAGCCTGCAGAGATTAACTTGGTACTCAATGAAGGGGCTCTTTGGTCCTTTGAGACTGGATCCAAACTGTCCCATGATGGGAGCTAGCTCTTACCAGGACAACAAAGGTTTGGTGGAGGATGCTGGCAGTGGGTGTTGGGAGAGAGAGCGTACTTAAAAGATCTCTGCTTCTCTGAGAGATTGACCGTGGGAGTGAGAGACACAATCAAGGTTTAATTACATCACCACCACACTCATTAGCTCCTAGTGTTAGCAGAAAACACAGCAGGAGTCTGGGGAGTTTGCTCAGTCGATGTAGGGAGTGCCTGTCTGGTACAAAAAGCCCTTGGCTCAATCCCTAGCACAGAACAAACTGGGGATGGTGGTGCATGCTTGTGATCCCCGAAGCATAGGCAGGAGGATGGGATGCTCAAGGCCATCTTCAACTGCATGGCGAGTTTGAGACCACTGAGCTACACAAGACACTGTCTCCAAGAGAAAAGGAGAAATGGGAAGGAACGAGAAGAGGAGAGGAGAGGAGAGGAGGGAGGGGAGGAGAAGGCAGGAGAAGAAGGAGAGTGAGGAATTCTATGGAGGTGCAGCCCAGTCCTACCCTTGGGTCATATGTTTACTGTGAACTCTGAACTCTGGGGTAGGGCTGATCTAGCTCCAAGCAACTCTAGACAGTATGTCAGACTCTATGAGTCTTCTTCTTGTATGCCCCAACTTCATCCTCCTCCCTCAGAAATGTCCAGTATCTTGGAAGCTGTGTCAAATCCACACTGTGACCACATGGGTCCTCTAGGGAATGTCACTGACTGACTTACTGAGGGCCACGTCTTTAGAGATGTGCCCAGAGGTTCTGACTTTACAGACAACACTGAGGTTAACCTTGATGCTGGCTCTAGGGTTTGCTCTGTTGCTCCTGGAACCTCAGATCCATTTCTAAAAAGACCTTCAAAAGGTTACTCGGAAGGCTGGGGATGAGGGGCCACCTGGGGAACATTCTGTCTCTAAAGGCCAGTGCAGACAAACACCCCTCATCACCCCTCCCCCCAAACCCTGGACACCGTGAGAACTGGACCTAAGGTCTGTCACGTGCTAGGGAACAAGTCTACTAGTGGGCCATGTTCCCATCCTTAACTTTCATCTGGAGTCAGGGTCTCACTAAATTACCTGGCTAGTCTAGAATTCACTACGTAGCCCTGACAGGCTATGAATTAATGGTCTTCCCAAGGCTGGGAGAACATTCGGGTATCAGTATACCCAACTGCAAACAGAGATCCATCTCTTCTTCCTCTGAGATCCTCCCATGACAGGAAACACCTCCAGTCTACTTGAGAACAGTTCCTCCCTGTGGGTGGGACTTCTTCCAGAAAAGCCTGAGGCAAACGGGCTGTATGAGAATGTCTTGCCCCGTTCAGTCTGCAATGACTTCTTATTGGTGCAATACAACTAGACACAGAGCATCAAAAACACCTTCAAATTGCTTTAGCCCAGCACAGATTCCTAATAAAACATGCTTGAGCAGTGAGGCAAACGTGTAAACATGCACTTACAAGGTTGTATAATAAGAAAAATTAGAAATGAGCTTATGTGTCAGTCTCGGGAGATTTCAATATGCAGTGGTTAAGACGTGTATAACACAATGCAGCCATTGAGAGAAATCTTAAAAGGCTGGCAAGATGTCCCAGCAGGTAGTTTTCCATCCTCTGGCCTCACGTGGTAGAAAGAGAGAACCGACTCCTGCAAGTTGTGTGCACACACAAATACACACGCACATAAATACATACATGTGCTAAACGTAAAATTAATGAGCAGAAAAATAGCCACAAAGAAATGTAAGAAAAACGTGTGTTTAATTCAGTCACTTTTTTCATCTAGGCATAAAAAACTTGGAATAGATGTAGTAAGACTTTCGTGGTGGTTGTATCGGGGTATGGTACTGTGGGTGCTTTGTTCGTTCTTTGCTTTGTTTTGAAACAGATCTCGTGTAGCCCTGGTTGGCCTCCTGCTGGCTGTGTAGCTGTGGATGATCTTGAACTCCTGATCCTCCTGCCTCCACCTCCCAAGTACATCCTGTAGGCCTTGTCTTAAACACAGCCTAAGATGAGCCTTCATATCTTGTTGTGATTCTCCATCCTTTGCCTTCATGGGTTCAGCGTTGTTTCAGGACCATCTTCCCATCCTCCTTGAAGCTCATGAGATCATGAGAGACAGTATTTATATTAATTCTTCTTTGTGTCTCAAGAACCCAAACCCTGTGCCTAGGACATCTTAGATGCTCAATGAGTGTGGCTGGTGAATGGGTAGATGAATGGATGATAGAAAAATGGACAGATGTATGTATGTATAGATGTGTGTATGAACATATATGTATGATAGATGGATAGATGGATGGATGATGGATGATAGAAAAGTGGACAAATGGATGGGTAAGTGGGTAGATGGGTGAATAGATGAATGTCTGACAGATGGATAAATGAATGCTGATGGGTGAATGGATGATACATAAGTGGCTAGATAGATAGATAGATAGATGGATGATGGATGGATGGATGGATGGATGATGGATGGATGGATGGATAGATAAATAGATAGATGGGTGGGTGAGTAGATGGGTGGGTAGGAGGGTAGATGGGTAGATGGGTGGTTAGATGGGTGGTGGGTAGATGAGTGGGTAGATGGGTGGGTAGATGGGTGGTTGGTAGATGGGTGATGGATGGATGCTCCTCTTTCCCACTAATTTTTGCATAGCTCCATTTGCAAAGGATTTGTGATAAAGGTATACACCAATACACGTAAGATACACTAGTTAGGTACAATCATTACATAGTAATTTCAGTCTTAACTTGTGTATGTGTGTGGTGCGAGGGATGGAACCCAGGACCTCATACAAACTAGGCCAATGTCTACCACGGAGCCACATCCCCAGCTCTTTAATTTTGTTCTGTTTTCTTTGTTCTTTGAGACAGCATTTCTCTGTGTAGCCCTGGCTGTCCTGGAACTCACTCTATAGACCAGCTGGCCTTGAACTCAGAAACCTGCCTGCCTCTGCCTCCCAAGTACTAGGATTAAGGCATATACCACCACCACTTGGCAGTCTTTAATTTTTTAGCTTCATAAATAATCCAGAATGGCAGCTGCATGGTGAAATGGTCAAACGGATTCCTAAAGTCACCAGCATTGGTAACAGCCCCTGCCACCATCAGCCAATGTCCATTGCCCTCCTCCTGAGTGAGTGGCCGCTGGTAAGAGCCGACATGCTTCCTCCTGAAGCCCTTTCCCTGTCCTTTGCGCATGAGTGCAGGTATGCATTTAGAAGTGTGCAGTTTGCTTTTGGGGCTGGAGAGATGGCTCAGCAGGAAGAGCACTGGCTGCTCTTGCAGAAGTCTTGGGCACCCATATGGTGACTCACAACTACCTGTAACTGTAGATGCAGCCGGGAGCGGGGGTACTGCAGGCATGGGGTACACATACTTGGAGGTCAGATGATCCCATACATAAAATGAAAATAAATCTTTGTAAAAAAGAAGTCCACAGCTGTACTTGGGCTGCCTGCTTCTTGCATCTTTATGTCGTAATGCATGTGTTGTCCGGATGAGTCTTGTGCTTTTTCTTCACGAAAGAACCAGGAGATCTTTACATGATGGTGTAATGAGATCCCCTTTGGTCCCTGGAAGCCACAGTATGTGCCACCACAGTTTTCCAAGCAATCCCCAACCGTCGGATGCTTAGTCATTAGTTTACTGACTAACCCTCCACGGTCATGAGCATGGTCCACACTCACCTCTCTTGGGGAGATCCTGAGAAGCGAGTCTCCGATCACACACACTTTAAGTGACTAATCCCAGTTGATTTCTCACCAATAGCACTTAAGGCAATAGTTTTCTCAGTTCCTTTGGCAACATCTGTCATTAAACGTTTAAGAGGTTTTGCTTTGTATGTGTGCATGCATGTGTCCGTGCCTCTGTGTATGTGGTGTGTGTGTGATGTGTATGTGTATTATAATTCTAAGGAAGGAACAAAGTTACCAAAGGCCCCCAAATTACTCTTTCACCATCTGGTGATTGACTAGGTCCTTCATATTCCCCCAAGGGGTCCACCAGCCTTCTTTGCCCCCCATGGACAAACAAGAAACCAACATTGAACTCAGTGCCCTAGCATTGACACAGCTAAGGCCCATTGAGGAGCCTATTGGGGCTGCCGCAGAAGCTATCCCCATCCCCACATCACTTAGGTACTCATCAGCTATCCATTCATCCAGAAAAGGTCAGTCCATCTATCCTGCTCCCTCCATTGCCTGTGACTCCAGCCCAGGCACCCTGGGTTCCTCTCTACTGTATGCAGATCAGTGCATCCCTCTTGCCCAGGATAACCCCTCTCAGGAAGACCTCCTTCATTCCAGCCTCTGCATCCTGCAGGCTTTGTCTTAAACACACCTTAAGATGAGCCTCCCCAGCCGGGCGGTGGTGGCGCACGCCTTTAATCCCAGCACTTGGGAGGCAGAAACAGGCGGATTTCTGAGTTCGAGGCCAGCCTGGTCTACCGAGTGAGTTCCAGGACAGCCAGGGCTACACAGAAAAACTCTGTCTCGAAAAACCAAAAAAAAAAAAAAAAAAAAAAGATGAGCCTCCCCTTCTTGTTTTTGTTTTCTATCCTTTGCCTTTGTAGAGCTTAACAGCCAAGACTGTGTGTTATTTCCTGTCCATCTTCCCACCATCCTTGAAGTGGGCTAGCACAGGACATATCCTAATTGTTTTCTGTATCTCCAGCACCGAACCCCTGATCCTGTCATGTCTTAGATGTTCAACAAGTATGGATGGATGATGGGTGAATGGATGGATGAATGGATGAATGGATGATGGGTGAATGGATGGATGAATGGGATGGATGATGGATGATGGGTGATGAATGGATGGATGGATGATGGGTGAATGGATGAATGGATGGATGATGATGGGTGAATGGATGGATGATGGGTGATGGATGGATGGATGGATAATGGGTGATGGGTGATAGATGGATGGATGATGGATGGTGGACAGAAGGATGGATTAATGATTGATAGGTAAATAGATGTATACATGGAAGGGTGAGTAGAGAGATTATGGGTGGATGGACAGATAGCTAGCTAGATGGGTGGGTAGATGATGGATAGACAGATGGATAACAGATGAATAAGTGGATACATGATTAGAAAGATGGATGTATGGATGGTGAATGTATGGATGACTAATGGAGGATGGGTAGATGGATGGGTGGATAATGGATTGATAGACAGAAAGATGGACTGATGGATGATGGAGATCAGATAAGGAAAGGCAGTCTAGGGAGTGGGAAGAAAAGACAGAGGAGTAGGAGGACTGGAGGAGGCAAGAAAGTCTTTAACATGGAAAGAGGGCTCAGAGCAGTGGTGACCTGGAGATAGCAGAACAGATCAGTATTAGTATCTCCTTCAAACTCTTGTCTCTTCCCCTGGCGAGCCCACATCACCCCCATGGGTGAAACCCAGAGAGGAAGCTGAAGGAAAACCGGAGCCAACTCAAGAAACAAACACAGGTACCCAAGAGCCCTCAGTGGAGCTGTCAGGAGTCCTCGTGATGAGGACTAGCCAAAGGTAAAGTTATACACCATTGATCAACCCCAATCACCATCAAAAACTTCAAAGAAAAATTTGCTGAGTGGGAAAGAAACAGGGAACCAAGACACAAAGAACAAGGTTGTTTCTGCTAGGAGGGTGTGGGGTGCAAATGCAAAGCCCAGACTTGGACTCTGACAATGTGAGTTCAAGTCTCAGGTCCTCCTCCGCAGCTTCACTCGCTCATATATGCAAAGCGGGCCTGACAGCCGGCCAGTTCCCACATCCGGATGTTAAGACAAGTGAGATAAGTGAGATAAGTCTGGAAAGCACTTGGCACGAGTGAACGAGCACAGCACTTGGCCTTAGCAGAATGGCTAAAGATAGTGGGGGTCTGGGATGGCCCAAGGCAAACAGCAGGAGCCTCGTGTTGGGCATGTGCTGGCTGCTTCCTGGACATGCGCAGACTGCTTCCTGGGCTTTTGAAGAGAGCAGCAATATGACCCATGCTCAGAAGGCTCCTGAGCTTGGCTGGCATTCTGCAATGTCATCTGGAAGCTGAGCTTGGGAGGCAGTGCATGTGAGGGTGCAGGTGGGCACGCAACAATGCACGCACACTTATGCACACGTCTGTGCATGCAGAAGCCACATTTCAACAACAGGTGTTGTCCTCAGTCTACACTGGTGTTTGACATGGGGTCGCTCCCTGGCCTGGAACTTGCTGACAAGGCTCGGTGGGATGAACTGCAAGCCCTAACGATGTTCCAGGATCAAATTTAGGTCCTCAAGCTCTTTGACTGAGCCCTCTCCCTGGCCATCAAACTGAACTTTTGAGCCACAGATTTCATTTCTTCATTTTGGCTGAGTTTGCAAATTGTGATATGTAGATGTAGACAATCTGCCAGACAGAGACAGACAGAGGTGACTCTTGCTGCCATGAGGGCATCTTAGCAAATGATATTGACACCCCAGCCAGTCCCCACCCCACGGTTCTGAGCCAACTTCACACACCAACAAGTCAAGACTTCACCCAACAATAGCCCCTCTCTGTTCCAAACACCAACAGCACAAACAACCCTTCCTAGCCTTTGGGCTGTTACCCAAACACCCCCACACCCACAGGGCACAGCCTCACTCCAGTGCCAAGCGTGGGCTCCTCATGAATTTTCCCAAGGTCCTATCCAGCTCTTGGGAGGCTCAGACGGCACGGGAGGCTGCTGGCTGGTGGTTTCCATTAGCCAGGTGTATGATCGGCTCACTCCCACAGCACTGTCTGACAGCTATATGCTGGGCCTCATGCCACCCAGTGCATAACCTGATAACAATGTTTACTGGCCTGGGTCAGAGGTTAATAGCTGGGCCACCTTCACTAAGCCCAGATGCTATACCTAGTACATTAATTGAGTAGTAGATGCTCAATTAATGCTCCCTAGAACCTTTCAGACTCTTGGAAAAAAATACCTATCACCCAGTGATGGAGACTGGTCACAGGCAAGATGAACATAAAACAAAGGAATGCTCACTTTTCAGTCTGGAGAAGACTACGAGTCCAAATGTTGGGCCATCTCCAAACAGTCACTTGCTTGCCATAACCTTTCCTAGATGGCTTCTGGCACCCTTTGTCCTGGGAGCAGGGCAGGCAGTGAGGTGGAGTGAGTTATGTGCACCACCTGTGTACAAGTGCCTGTTGAAGCCAGCAGGGGGCCTGAGCAGCATGGACTAGAGTTCTAGGAGATTGAGTCACCTGATATGGGTGCTGGTAACCAAACCTGGGTCTCTGCAAGGAGAGAGAGTGTTCTTAACCACTGAGCAATCTCTCCAGCCCCAAATGCAGATCTCAAAAACTAAATATGAAACAGAAGGTATGGTTTTCATATTAATATTTTTATGTTGGTTACACATTGAGCTGGTGTTTTGAAACTGAGGGGGATAAATTAAATTCAGCATTGATTCCACCTGCTTCTGTTTGTAGTCAACTAGAACCTTTAATTCATAGGGATTTACCATTTCTACTGGACAGCCTGGATTGGAGACGTGTCTTATTGAGATTTCTGGTTCTTTTGTTTGGTTTGGTTTGGTTTTGTGTTTGGTTTGGTTTGGTTTGGTTTGGGTTTGGTTGGCTTGGTTTTTCAAACAGGGTTTCTCTGTGTAGCCTTGGCTGTCCTGGAACTTTCTCTGTAGACCAGACTGCCCTCTACCTCACAGAGATCCTCCTGCCTCTGCTTCCTGAGTGCTAGGATTAAAGGTGTTCACAGCCACATCCAGCTCACAGTGATTCTTTTTAAAAACATTCTGGGCCATTGAGAACACTCCAGAGGGTAAAGGTGCTTGCCATTAACGCTGACAACCTGAATTTGATCCTGGGACTTACCTGTTTGGAAAGAACGGACTCCCCAAGTTGTCCTCTGACCTCCATTTGTGTACTGAAACATGTCCATGCACAAAATCAATATATAAAATGTAATTAAACATTTTAAAAATATCCTTATAGTCTACAAATCCCAGGGGTCAAAGGCTTGCGCCAACACCACCATCTTCCTGCTTCTGTGTCTCATGTCCTAGGATTGAAGGTATGCATCAGCACACCTGACTCTAAGTTATAACTCTTGTCTCAGGGACCGTGACTAATGCTGAGACCCAGTAGGTGACTCCAGTGACTGAGCTGATGCTTTGGAGTGACCATGCTGCTGCCAAGCCTCTCTGTCACTGTGACCGGCTCTTCCCCCTCCCTTTGCTGTCTGCCTAAAACCTGCTGACCTCCCTCAGCTCAGCCCTTTTTCCTGCAGCCCTGCTCTAACCCTCTGTCCTCTGGCACAGCCTGAGTGCTTGGACCAACCTGACTTCTCATCTTCTGTCCTTTCCACATGCATTTCCACCGGCCCTCCCACACCTACCTACACCTACTTCCATAAGCAGGACCCCTCGCCCACCAGCATCCCTCACCAGCTTTCCAAAACTAGCTGTTTTTTTTTTTCTTTTTTTACCAAGGCCTCATAGCTCTGGCTTCCATGTCTCGTGTACTTTTGCAACACCAACATGGCTGACCATCTAGCCTTCTAGACCTTTCTCTTTCTTGGGTTCCATAAAGCCTTTTTTCTCTTCTCCATGACACCTCATTCCCAACTCCAGCTCATGACCATTACCCTCATCTTCTTCAGATGCGAAGGCCTACTATGTGCTAGATACTAACATAGTAGTGGTCAATCAATTTCTGCTCCCTGGAGTTTCATTAACAATCTTTTAAAATCTCTCTCTCTCTCCTCTCTCTCTCTCTCTCTCTCTCTCTTCTCGTGTGTGTGTGTGTGTGTGTGTGTGCATAAGTATGTGAACTTGTGTCAACTCTCAGGAGTCAATTCTCTACTTCTACCATCTAGGATCTGGAGACCCAGCTCAGAGAGCAGCAAGCTCCTCCTCTACTTGATGGGAGCCCTACAGACAAATCTTTACCACTGTCAAAGTCAAGCTGGCTTGTGCTACAAATAACCAGAGACCCTATGGCACCCTGTTTGGTGACTTTAAAGTCCAGCCACATGTCAAGGACTCAGATGTCTAGACTATCCCTGCCTAAACCCTTGAGCTGTCCTCTTGACATGAAGGTTCGGATATCTTCTGCCTATTGCCAACTCACCGTGATGAAAACAGCCCATCTTCTTCCCTCCACTCCCAGCCTGAACCTGTTTCTCTGCCTGTCAGTTTCCATCTCAGCCAATGGCACGGCCATCCACCCAGTTACTCAGGCGAGAACCCGGAATCATCCTGATGTCTATCTGTCTCCTCACCCACTCCCAATCCATCAGCAGTCTCCATGGGATCCACCTCCAACCTGCACCCACAATCATCCTGTTTGCTCTCTTCCCCCTCTGGCCATCCTGATCTAGGACTCCTTAGACCACCAAGATGGCATCCCAACGGGTTTCGCCACCCCATCCATTCTTCATGCCTCGCCAGAGGGACCTGTAACGACATAATGGGATCTTGTCCCTCCTCTCTCGTTAGAGCCACTACAAACAGTGTGGGAGAAGACATTTGCAACATTATGAAGATAATGAATTAGTAACTCAAATCTATAAACAACTCCCACGGGTCAATTAGAAAAAGGCAACCTTGTAGAAAAAAAAAAAGAAAGAAAATTGGGCAAGGAGTAGGAACAGACAGTTCAAGAGAGAAACAACGCCCAGCTCCAATAAACATTAAATTAGACAGTCTGCTCCCAGGCGATCAGGCAAACACAAATTAAAACAAGTTGCCGCTTTACACCCAAAACATCGTCAAAACTTTAAAAGGCTGACAAGATGAACTCTTGGCAAAGGTTTAAAGACAGAGAAACTTCCAGATGCTGCCAGTGGGACTAAAAGTCAGCCTGGGGACTTCTGGGAGCCAAGTGACAACTTCTCAAGTCCCGCCTGCCCTCCCACCTGTCAATCACTCCTTCCTAACTGATTGGTGGCAAACAGGATGTGGTGGCCTCCTTCTGTGATACTTGTGTCGGAAAGCTGCTGTCACCACAGCATCCCATTACCCTCATCCACAAGCCAGGCCCCAACAGCAAACTCATAGCCCAGATGAACAGATTCAAAACTCATAGTATAATAATTTCTGGGAAACATATACCGGTTTAACCCACAGCGAAACTTGAAAAAAAGAAATTGGGAGCCAAGCAACACAGGTCAGTCAATAAAGGCTTTGCCAAGTAAGCCTTGTTTCCCCCCTGAGAGCCCGATATCCTGAGTTCGATTCCTGGAATCCACACGAAAGTGTCAGGAGAGGACTGACTTCCACATGCGTGATTGTGGCACCTTCTTATGTGTGCGTACACATCATTATCATTCATAATTATCAAATTAATAATTAATAATTATCAAATATTAAAGTCTTTTTTAAAACTTTATATTAGATGGTCACAAGCCAGGCACCAGGTAGCAATTAAAAACAAGTGAATTACCCTGGAGATTATGCTGAGCAGAAGAGCATTCACTTTGCAGTAAGGCCAGATACTCCGTCCCCAGCATTGTTGATAATTGATTGACAGCCCTGCATCTATTACATATTGTCAGGAAAAGCAGTGAACCATGGCCAGTGCTCACACAGCTTCTCTTTGGGCATGTTTAAAATTCTAAACTTGGAGAGCCACAGGGGATGTCTGTGGCTCCGTGGGAAGAGCGCTTGCCTATCTGCCCTGGGTTTCATCCTCAGCACTGCATAAACTGGGCATGGTGGTACACATCTGCAACTGGGAGTTAGAGGCAGGAGGATGACGAGGAGCTCAGAGTCATCCTTGGGTACAAGTGGTGAGTTCAGGGCTAGCCTGGGCTACATGGAGAGACAGAGGGAGAGAAAGGGGGGGAGGAGGAAGAGAGAGGAGAGAGGGAGAAAGATAACTTAGAAAAATGGCTTTCTATGACCCTCAGTGAGAAACCACAGCTTCTGATTGGCATGGCCTGAGCGATCCAGCCATTGCTCCATCTTTGGCCACTCATTAAGCTTTCTGCCATCCCATCAGTCCCAGCACCCGTGCGTGACACTTGAGTGTGACCTTCCCAAAGCCTTCCCTGCCACCTCCATACATTTCCACAGCATGTTTATCTCCTTGCCAAACATAAACTCCAAGGAGTTAAGAATGCTTCCATTCTTATCAGTGACGTCCCAGTGGATGGCATGTGGTTGGTGTTCAATGCGTGCTTGCTGAATGAATAGGTGTGACTTCTTCCAGGAAGCACTTCCTGAATTCCTAGAGCAGAAAACATTTACAAGCCAGTCCTCCTTCAGCTTCTGACACTCTGTCTCTACAGGGGTCTCTGTGGTTCAGGAGCTGGGACATCTGGGGATCAGTGGACATCTTAAAGTTGTCACAAAATGCCCCATGTGTGGGTTCATTACACTCTCCAGAGCAAAGGTTCTCAATTCTCATTACAGGTGTTTACCACGACACACACACACAGACACACACACACACATGTACAAACAAAACACAGACACACACGCACAAACAACACGCACTCATGCTCATGCACAAACAGAAGCACGCACACTACACGTGTCAACACAATGTTTGTGACACTGCCATCTGTCAGCTGGGTTATAACTGAACATAAGCTGCAGCCTGTGAATGGCTAAAAGTTGTCAAATCCCCAGCTGGTTCTCAAAATGCTAGGTCTGGTTGCAATATGTCAATCTCGGTAAACTCTTGACTGGATGGAAGGACACACGGATGAATGGGCGGGTGGACGGACAGACGAATGACTGAATGATAAGAGTATGAATAAATGCTTTAAGACCCCAAGTGCCAGCATCCCACAACTATGTAATGCTCAGGCTTCCCGGGAGCCTGACACATTGGAATTTGTAAAACATGGGGAACCGAAGCCTGCTCTCTGAGCAAGCAGCACCTATCATTTGCACCCCAAACTTAACCCTTGGGTCCACCAAAGTTTCCATTCCCAGTTTAATGACCCCACCCCCTAGAGGACAGAAACCTCTCCCTCATCTGCCTCACCCTAGAAGGCAGGCTGCAGGCTCCCTGCCTTTGTCTCTCCCTGGATGGCAGGCTGCAGGCACGGCCTCTTCCTGCCTCTGGCCAGCCCTGGAGCAGGGGTGGTACAGTCGGAGATCAGATCACAGGCCCAGCAGCCCCAGTGGAAACCCAACAACAAGGCGGCAAACAGACCAAGCCCTCCTGGGAAACCCGAGGTGCGGAGGGCACCTCCTTCAGTGTCTCCGGAATCCAGAATTTCTGGTGGATCAACTGAGACGCAGGTACAGGACACCAGGTCCATTCCATATAAAGAAATCCCAACCTCCCTAACAAGGTCCCATTGGAACACGCCATCAGAGTCTTTGTCCAAGGTCACAGGTTCCACCTGGCCTCCATGGGGTGGGGCAATCTTCCAGCCAGAGAGGGATCCCTAACCAATTTACCCACTCACCAATAGGCAGATCCATGAATCTATAAATCACAGATAAGTCATATTACCACATAAATATTAACAGGCTGGAATAGAAATTTTGAAAGGACAAGATTTTTTTTAAAGATTTATTTATTTATTTTAAGTATACAAGTGCTCTATCTGCATGCCAGAAGAGAGCATCAGAGCCCATTACAGATGGTTGCGAGCCACCACATGGTTGCTGGAATTGAACTCAGGACCTCTTGTAGAGCAGCTGGTACTCTTAACTGCTAAGCCATCTCTCCAGCCCTAGGACAAGATTTTTTTGATATACATGTTTACATTTATTTTCGAGTTTAAAATAAATATTTTTTATTCTTCTCTCATATATCATAATCTACATTTTAAACAATTTAATCTTTACAATACTACTAGTCTGCGGGTGGTGGTGGCGCACGCCTTTAATCCCAGCACTTGGGAGGCAGAGGCAGGCGGATTTCTGAGTTTGAGGCCAGCCTGGTCTACAGAGTGAGTTCCAGGACAGCCGGGCTACACAGAGAAACCCTGTCTCAAAACAAAACAAAACAAAACAAAAGACCCCAATACTACTAGTCCTGTTAACAGAATAAGAAATCTAGTCAGGAAGGACTCAACGTTCCTCCACCAACAAATGTCAGATCTGAGACTCAAAACAGGTCACTCAACACCCATAGCCTTAGCCCTAACCTAGAAGTACCAGGTCCGGATCGTGTATTTGGTTGCCCTGGGTTAGCTCACAGTCCTAGGGCAACCTTTGCAAGGGGGTTCCATCACATTCCCGTTTTACCGATGAGCAGTATCAGAGAAGCTAAGTCATCTGCCTAAGGTTGCACAGCAACAGAAGCTGTTTCAGAGTCACATCTGACTCAAATGTGTTTGCTGTTGACCCAGATATGAGTCTGTTGCCCTGAAGTGCTAAGGGTAGGCCAGCAAGGCCCGCCTCGCTCTTCCTACTCTCAGAGTCCAGATCCAATGAAATCCCTCTCAGGGTGAAACATGTTAATTTTTTATATTTGTTTTTAAGTGTGCGTGAGTGTGTGTGTGTGTATGTGTGTTGTGTGTGAGTGTGTGTGCATGTGCATATGAGTGTGTATGTGTGCAGGTTATGTGTATGTGTGTGTATGTATGAATGTATGTGTATGTTTGTGTGAGTTTGTGTGAGTGTGCATGTGTATGAGTGTGGTGTGTGTGTGAATGTGTGTATGAATATCTGTATGTGTGTATGAATGTGTGTATAGTATGCATGTGGTGTGTATATGAGTGTGTATGTCTGTGTATAAACAGGTATGAGTGTGGTGTATGTGTATGAATGGTGTATGTGTGTGTATAAATAAATATGAGTGTGGTGTGTGTATGAATGTGTGTATGTGCTTGTGTGTATGAATGTGTGCATATTTGTGTGTGTATATGAATGTGTGTGTGTGTGTACGTGTGTGTACTGGGAATTGAACTCAGCCAGGTGAGTGCTGCACCATTGTGCTGCGTCCAAACCTCGCTCCTGAGTACGGATGCTGACAGCCACAGGTCCTCAACAGGACTAGTAAGGGTCTGCCCAAATCCACAGGCTGACTACCAGGATGCAGCCTCCCCAGCCCCCATTTAGAGGGACGGGAAAGAGGAACAAAGACATTCCAACGATCTCAATAGATGTCTGGCGTAAGGGACTAGGCAGGATCAGGGCTGTCACCTATAGTTGAAAACATTAGGGCTCAGGGAGGGCTGGCACCAAGATCCTGGGGACAGTCAAAAGGCCTCACCTGCCTTCTTGCTCACCCTTCCTGGTGGCCCATGGCGTCTCAGGGAAGCCGGGAATGAATGGGCTGGAAGACAAAGCTCACACTAGAGTGGGCACAGGGCTGTGGTATCTGGGCCCCACCACAGCCGGGCTCAGCCCAGCCCGCCAGGCCCTGAGCAGACATAATACAAAGGCCTTCTCAGACAGGCGGACAATTCACCCTTTCAGGCAGAGGGCGGCTAGGAAGCCATTCCAGCCCCTGTTTCCCTTTGGCTCCTTAAAGTGAATCACTCTGGTTAATGACCCTGGGAACAATGATCTGGAGCAGGTGTGGGCTCCTCTGGCACAGACGAGGAGCTGGATTGGCGGAACCACCCGTTCCATCCCTGCCGATGGAGATCAATGCCACAGACACCTTAGGACCAGAGAACCACGTCAACAGTGACCATTAGAGGTAGCAGAAGGCTGGGGTCACAAAGCCATGGAAAGTCAGTGTCCCAGAAACATCTAAACTCCTAGAATCACCTCGAGTCCCTGACTATTGGGCCTGGCCCTGGTCCCAACCATCTATTTTCACAAATGACATGATATGTAGACAGAAATAGAGAAATGAACTTATTTTAATTTGGGTAAAAACTAGTGAGAAAGACGTTCTCAGCCTGTCTATTGTGGTAACATGTATAAATTCAGCTATGTATTGAAACCATTTGGACCAGAAGGAAGACGGTCCTAGGCTGTCATGGGGAACCAGTCCTCGTTCTAGTATGGAATTTCATGGAGAAGGCCTAACCTTTATGGACCCTGGAACAGACTCTAAGTCCACCATCAGCAGAGCCAGACCCTGCCCCCTTAGAACAGGGAAGAGCTTAGATACCATCCTGATGTCTGAAGCTTCATTGTGCGCTCCACCGGATTCCAGTTGGGTAAACCAAGTCAGATGATCAAAGTGACAAAGTTGGGGCTCCTATCCAAGCATCGACGCTTTTTATCCTTACTACACTTCTGGGCAAGCCAGGTACAGTGGCCAGTGGCTGTAGTCCCATCGATAAGGAGGATGCTGAGTTTGAGATCAGCATGGACCATATATCAAAACTTTGTTAAGGGATGGGGTAAGGGCAGAGAGAAAGAGGAAGGGGAGGAGAGAAAGAAGGAGAACAAATAGATTAATAGAAAGAGAAAGGAAGAAGAGGGAGGAGAAAGAAGGAGGAGAAAGAGCGAGAAAGAAAGAAAAAGAAAGAAAGAAAGAAAGAAAGAAAGAAAGAGAGAGAGAGAGAGAGACACTAAACTCCCACCCAGGGTAGGGCCAGCCTCTCTGGAGGACCACCTGACACACTGGGCACAGTGTTCTAGCCCCGTTGTCGCTGTCCTGCTGAGATAGAGGCCCTGAGCACTTGGTGTCAGGAGAATGCATTTGGCAAGTCTGGACAGATCAGATTCCTTTAGCCAAACCCCATTCCCTACCTAATAAGGAAGACAGAGCACTCTCTGGTTCTACCTGGGACTCTGCCGACCAGTGACCACACAGGGGAGAGAAGCCAGTATCCTGGGCTTCTGTCTGAAACACCCATAGCCACACCGGGTGTCACTTTAGGTCACTGCCAGGACACACAGGAAATTCAGTTTGACTTTCCCAGGGCCTGTTATAACCCAAGCTGAGAGATGCCA
Source organism: Mastomys natalensis (assembly GCA_021653895.1). Classification (NCBI taxonomy): domain Eukaryota; kingdom Metazoa; phylum Chordata; class Mammalia; order Rodentia; family Muridae; genus Mastomys; species Mastomys natalensis. Next base: position 1,666,469 of record JAJTUV010000359.1, on the reverse strand, counting down.
TTAAAACAGAGAGACCTCTGCTTACCTCTAAATTGCACTCTTGAACGTGTGTGTGTGTGTGTGTGTGTGTGTGTGTGTGTGTATGGGTGTGGAGATAGAGTGAGAGTCACACACATAGATGCCTCCAAAGGAGGTTTCATGAAAAGAGGCAGCATTTAAAATGAGCCTTTAAAGTTAGGTTGCTTTATCTCTGGTTTGGTTTTGAGGCTGGTTCTCACTGTGTAGCCCTGCTTGGCGGAGAAGTCACAGAGATCCACCTGCTTCTGACTCCCTACCGCTGGGATTACAGGTGTGTGTGACCACACCTGGTTTGCCATTAAAGTTTCATCTCTATAGCAACTTCTGGTCTTTTGCTTCAGTTTGTGATAGAGTAACAACCATCTCTACCCTTAGTCTAGCACTCAAAGAGTTGAGGCAAAGCTAGGTGTGGTTGTACACACCTTTACTCCCAGCACAAAGGAGGCAGAGGCAGGCACATCTCTGATAGATCTCTGTGAATTCAAGGTTAGCCTGGTCTATACAGTGAGGTGCATGACGGCCAGAGCTACATAGTGAGACCATGCCTTAACAAATAAATAAATAAATAGATAAATAAATAAATAAAATAAATACAAAAATAAACAAGAAAGCAAGAAAGACAGACGGACAGATAGCTAAGGCAGGAGATTGCACGTGTGAAGCCAGAAAAATGAACAAAAGAGGCAAAACATCTGTTGCCAAACACTGAAAATCCGGGCTGATGAGATGGCTCAGTGAGTTAAGGAGCTTGCCGCCAAGACTGATGATCTGAGTTCTATCCCCGGGACTCACACTGAGAACAGAGAGAACTGACTCTTACAAGTTGTTCGTTGACTACATGAGTGTCATGGCATGCGCCCCCATTCACACACTTCCATACACATGCACACTAAATAAATAATAACGTTTAAAAGTAATACAATAAATAGAAAAGAAAAACATGTTCTTGAAAAAAAAAAAAAAAGCCAGTGGCGGCCTGGTTTCTCACTGGAGTCACATTCCAAGTCAGGGTTGAGGCATGCATCCTGCACTGCACATGGTGCTATTACTGGATTGGGAGTTTTGAGGTTGGAATTCTACTAGGAAATGTGCAGAAAGCTCTAGAAAGGAGGAAACTGCAAATAAGACCATCATTTTTCAGAGTATAGGATGGGACGCCGTGAGGACGCACAAAGAGCAACAGTAAAGCTGTAAACTGGGCACTTCCCAGGTCCCACAGGGAACAGGACATACTGTTGAGGACCTACTCTGGGGACTCCATGGATCTTGTGCCCTAGATGCAAACTGAGTTGTCCCCAGAGTGAGGGCCAGTCCAGGTAAGACACAGTAGAATTTGAAGCCAGCTTCAAATGAGGCAAGCAGGCTGGCTGGTAACCTAGGTACCTATGAAAAGAAAGGCCAGTACCTATGAAAAGAAAGGAAGATGACACTTTAGAGAGACAGCATTGAGAAGTCCATGATGGATCACCCAGTCTGAGTTCTTTCTACACATGTCAGGAACCAGAAAGCTTGACCCTTCGCCAGGAGAAATACCAGGAGGAAGAGGCCCAGGAAACTGTCCATAGAGCTACATGAAGCCTTTACTACGGTGTTGAAAGATTTAAAGGAAAAGGTGATCGCCATGATGAAGAAAGAAATGGAAGGTGAAATTCATTCTTGCTCCTCATCAGACTCCTCATCAGAAACTATGGAAGCCAGGGGAAGATGGGACCACTCTAAAACGCCGCAAGAAACACTGTGGACAGCATCCAAGGTCCAACAACAAATGGGAATAGAAGCCTTTTCCAGAAAAAACAAAAGTTGACGTTAGATGAGTCAAGCAGCCCTCTGAGTTTCTGGACAGCCTTGTCTACTTAGTGATTCAAGTATAGCCAGAGCTATGTACAGAGAACCTGTTTCAAAACAAACAAACAACAAACAAACAAACAATAAGCATATTTGTCACCAGCAAACCTGCCTGTCAGAAACAAGAAAGGAAAGGAAATTGTCAATGAAATGAAAGTGACCTGGAGCAGAAAGTCAAAAGGATACAAAAGACTAACTCGGGTCAAAGATAGTGAATTTGAGTTAATACTGTGTGAGCTCTGAGGTTTTTAAGCTCTAAAATGGTAAGTATTTCAAGCCAAAATAATAACAGTGCCCAGCAGAGAGTTACAATGTATCTAAAAGCAAAATGTATTACAACAGTCGGGAAGAACAGATTTAGGGCGATGCTGGATTGTTTCTTTGTTTCTTGTAGAAAGACTTTCATTCTGTTCCAAAGCCAGCCTGGAACTCACTATGTAGCTTGAGATGCCCTCAAATTGCTGCAATCCTCCTGCCTCAGGGTGCTGGGATTAACTTTTTTTTTTTTTTTTTTTTTTTTTTTTTTTTTTTTTTTGGGCACTGATTTAACCGTGTTTCTTGTTATTGGCCTGCGTTGAGTTTTTAAAACCTCAGTGGTTCAATTTTAGTAAGTTATGTGTCTCCGGAAATGTGTCCACTTTTCTAAAATTCTAAATGTCTTAGCATCCTGCTGCTCCTGAGCCTAAACTGCCTGGTCATCTGTTGCCAGTGGGTTTGTGCTACAACAGTGAAGATAAAACCAACCATTTCTTAGGCATTCTTTTGCAGAGTAGTTTGAAGATAGTGTGGGTCACGAGCAACGTTTTGCTAAATGTTTAGAAACGTTGGCTGTTTGCTCTCCTCTTCCCTATTCCTCCTCCCTCCTCCCCCTCTTCCCTTTCTTCCTCTTCCTCCTCCCCCTCCTCCAACTCCTCCCCCCCTTCCCTTCCCCTTTTCCCCCAGCTCCTCCTCCTCCTTTCTGAGAAAGTGGTGTGGGAACACCAAGTGTCATCATTCACCCATGGGTCACTTACCTGCTGGGTCACCTTACTGTCACTGTCATGACCAAGCCCTTAAAGCAAGTACCATTTTTTTTTTTTTTGAGACAGGGTTTGTGCAGCCTGGCTGTCCTTAAACTCAGAGATCCAACTGCCTCTGCCTCCCAAGTGCTGAGATTCAAGACATTTGTCACCATAATTTATTTTTAAGTCAAAACTAAATGGAATTTGTTTGAGACAGTCTCAGGCAGTGCAAGCTCACTTTGAACTTACTACTTAGCTGAAGATGACTTTGCAGTCCTTGAGCTTCCTGCTTCTGCCTGCCAATTACAAGGGTTACAGGCCTGAATCACCAAACCTGGCATGGTGCTTTTAATAGTTAATCCAAAGAAGGCCAGCAAAGAGAAGACAGGGGACAAAGAGGAGGTAACTGGGGGACAGAAAATATCAAGCTAGAGACCTTAAACTGAGCCAGGCCAGTGACAGTGCCAAATGTACACTGTTGCTCTAGGGATGCACTCCAGTTGCTAGAGAGCTCTGTCCAGCATGTGTGAAGCTGTGGGTTTGATCCTAGAACCACAGAAAACTAGATGTGGTGGCACATGCTTGCAGTCCCAGCACTGGGGAGGCTGAGGCGGGGGGATCACAAAGAGTTCTAGGCTACTTAGAGCTGTCTCAAGAATGAATTGCGGGGGGGGTGGCACACGCCTTTAATTCCAGCACTTGGGAGGCAGAGGCAGGCAGATTTCTGAGTTCGAGGCCAGCCTGGTCTACAGAGTGAGTTCCAGGACAGCCAGGGCTACACAGAGAAACCCTGTTTCGAAAAACAAACAAACAAAACAAAAAGAATGAATCCTATAGTTAAGGAAAATACTTTAATTTTCTTTAGATTTCCTCATTTTATGTGTATGAATGTTTTGCCTGCATATGTGTCTCTGTACCATGTGCACGCCTGGTGCCTGAGGAGGTCAGAAGGTGTTGGATGCCTTCAAGCCAGAAGTATGGTTGGTTGTGAGCCAGTGTGGGCACTGGAGCCTGAACCCAGGTCCTCTACAAGAGCCACAAGTGCTCTTAACCACTGAGCCATCTCATCAGCCCCAAGAAAATTATTCTAAATATAAAGACACGAAAAAGTTAGATGGACAAATACCTGATGTAGTAGACAAAACACTCATGAAAAGAAAGCCAGCAAGACTGTATTAATGTCCCCTCAACTTCAGAGCAATTATCAGAGATTAGTAGGGACATTTATCAGGGAGTAAAGAATCAGTGAATGGAGACACTCCTGATGCATCTGAGTCTCACAGACAAGCTCCACGAGAGACTAAAGACAACACGTCGAAGGAAGGAGCTAATGAAGCCATCACACACCCTGGAAATTTCCACACTCATCATTGATGACGCAGGTGGAAACCAAAGCTTGAACAGCGTCACCCGGCTGGACCTCGATGTCACAGTGAACACTCCACCCACCTGCAAAGATGGACACCTCAAGGGTACACGGGACATTCAAAGGCGTTAAACAAGCTCCCAGCCATTTTGAAGACCAAAATCAGGGCCCTGATTCTGTAGCGAGATGAGAAGACCCGCCTGTTCTAGTGGATCAAGGAGTGGAAATCAGGACCTTGTACACACTGTCTATGAGTCCCAAGGCTGTTGAGGGGTGGCCTGGGTGGCTCCTACAGTGACATGGGGTCCTCACACCATGTGTCATGAGGGACTCCAAGCCAGTGCAGTGTGTCACCTGCTCTGGGAGGAGCAGGATAGTAATGGCTTAGGTAAGAAGTAGGCTTGTATGTCACTCATCCTCTGGGTGACTCCCACGCCTGGCCTTCCTCGAAGTGACCCAGAGTGACTCCCTGAGTCAGAGCGTGTTCTCAGCCCACCTTCATCCCCTGCTTAAAAGATCACTCTGAGCTGAGGGCTCTGTCCAGTAGCTTTCCATGTCTCCTCTGGCTTCTCCCTCAGTTTCCAAAAGGTCGGGAAATCTCTCAGGGTCAGAGAGATGGCTTCAATGGGGATAAAGGTATGTGCCATCAAGCCTCGATGACCTGGGTTCAATCCCTAGAACCACATGAAGGAATGGGAAGAGAGAACCAACTCCCACAAGTTGCCCTCAGACCACCCCAAGCATGCCGTGGGTACATACGCCCACAGACACATATATAAATAAACCCACAAAAAGTGAGTGTAAAAAAAAAAAATAAGTGACGCTTCTCTGTTTGAGTACAGAGCCAAGCCACCAAAAGGTGGGGCAGTGCAGCAACCCAGGGACACATAGGGAGAGTCAGAGGTGACGAAGGAAAGATAGCAAGGTCTTAGACACCTCCTCTATCCCTGGCTCTCAGCTTTCTGTTTCGTGTGCCTTATCATGTACACGGAGAATCCATGTGGTGGTGGGACTCGTAGCTCAGTGGTGAGCACATACCCCTGTGGTGGGAACTTTCTTGTTGATTCAAGCGTGTCCTAGACTCCAGTTGACATTGCCACCTCTTTATCAGCCCTGGCGTGTCCAGCATGGTCTACGCTCTGCTCCTTCCTCAGTTTGATCCACCACCTGCCCTGCCTTTAACAAGCCACACCCAGCCTCTATGTGAGCAGTTAAAGTCTCCTGCTAATCCATCTTCATCCTGCCTCCCAGTTTATGAGGCTCAGATCCAGTGGAGCCTCTGCCAGGAAGCCTCCCCAGATACACCAGCCCATATCTGAATTCACAGAGTATCCTGTGCAAGCCTATACCACCATGGTAACCACTGATTTAACCCTTTGTGACCAACTCAAGGCTGGGGTTGCTCTTCAGGCCCCTGCCACTCCATGTGACTGGCTGTCTTAGTTTGCTTTCTGTTGCTGGGATCAAACACTAACCAAAACCAACTCGGAGAGGAAAGGGTTAATTTTAGCTTACAGGATCCAGTCCATCATCACTGAGGGAAGCCAGGGCAGGAGCTGAAGGCAAGATCTTGAAGCAGGGACTATAGAGGGGTGCTGCTTGCTGGCTTACTCCCTACTGGCTTGCTCACACCACTTTCTTATATAAGCTGGGCCCACCTGCCCAGAGATGGCATAGCCCATAGTGGGCTGGGCACTCATCAACCAAAATGGCCCCACAGATGCCGCAGGCCAATCTGAAGAAAGCAATTTCTCAGTTGAGGCTCCTCTTCCCATTGTGAATCCTGTTTATGTCAAACTGGCACAAACCAGCACTAACTAACAAAACTAACCAGTACCCCTGAGTCTCTGTGAAAACATATGTATCACTTTGTATCTGTTGGGCTCTGCTGCAAGCACCTGACAAAGAAGGGCCCACAAGGCAGGTACTTGCTGTAGATCACACAGCACAAAACTGGCAGAGCCAAGGTTTAAACCCAAGCTAAGTGGCTTCGTGGTTTACTCTCCCAGGCACCACACCTCGCCGTGAAAGAATGAGCACTAAAAGCAGAAACCAAGACATAAATGAACGGACAGGGAAGAATCAGGTGAATGAACGCCCCGGCCTGCCATCCTGATACCACAACCAGTCTGCCGTCTTCACAGACACGGCAGAGGCTCTGACACCACGCCCTAGCTGCTTTCCACCTGGTGTCTCTTTGCAAGTTTTAGCAGGTGCTGAGAGAGTTGCCCTTCCCCTTATTCCTTTCCCAGTACCAATGAAATCCTGTCCTCCCCCACATTCCTCCACAGATCCCCTGAGCACTGAGTACCAGGACTGTGGGGTCACTGAGTTTCAGAGCTGGAAGGAATAGAGGCTATCCAGTTCAACCCTCTGCTACATACGTGGGAAAGCAGAGACTCAGAGGGCCAAGCAACTCACCCAAGGCTACACAGCAAATTACTGCCAGGGTCAGGGGTGGGCTTAGCCTCCTGGCAACCATGTTCATACTTCCTTTCCCTTCATAAGCACAGCTTAGGACCTTATCCAGGTCTGTGAAACAGAACATACATGACAGACCCGCCATGTGATGTCACTTTAGGGAGGGTGTGAAGAATTCTTGAGGCCCTGTCCCCCACAGGAGAGTCTCTGGCAGGCTGGAGTCAGAGTGAACCCATCACACTGCAGATGGCTGTAGGGCTATGGGGGCACACATTCCTGTCCCCCGAAAGCCATCAGAGTCTCCTCTAGCTCTGAACTGGGTGGGTCACAAGTCAGCTGCTGTGAGGAACAGTAAGGAAGCAAAGCAGGTTGCTCAGAGTGCACTGTCAGAATCCGCTGTGGGTCGGGTTGATGGGCAAGAGTAGCCAGTTCACAGGGGTTGACATTCTCACATTAGTGACTCACAGGTAGGGGTGCTGGAAAAAAGAGACAGGACAGACAGACAGCAGGCACAGACTGGAGGTCAGCACCAGGCAGTGCCTCCCACTAAGCAGACTTGTAACCCCTTTACAACTTTTACAGGCGACCAAGCGTACAGAACAGGGAGACCCTCAAGTCTGTGTTTCCAGAGAGGACATTGCCAACTGCGGTTAGGCTCCCTCAGCCCTTCAAAGGCAAATGACTCAGAGGGGAGGGATAGAAGAAAAAGAGTGGTGTAACTAGGGACTGGTCGTGACTGAGGCTTGGGATGGAGGTCTTGGTCTTGGGCACTAGGGTCTTGCAGGGGCCAGGTGTCCCCTGTAGCAGCTGGCAGCCAGGCCCACTGTATTCGGTGGGTGCTGTTAACACAGCCCTGGTACCGTACTGGGCCTAGTGACATTGGAGAGCAGGTTCTGTGCAGGACAGAGCATGTTCCAGGAGGGGCAGGGAGGGTGGACATGCAACAGGCTAAGCCCAGTATCCGGCCATGGCTTGCCCCACTTATCCTGTCCCAGGACTGAGCATGGCACAAGGCACGCCAGAGAGGGCCAATGAAGTCCTTATAAAGTGAAAACTGCCTGCTGGACCCGTCCCAGCTTGGTGGCTCAGCTCATTCATAGCGAAGGCATCTCTTTCAGCTCTTTTCAGCAAAGCCTTTCTCCGCAGCAGAGGTGACATCATCTTTTGGTAAACACCGCCTTGAGGTCAGTTTCCTTTGAACTTTCTGCTTCTGTTTCATCTGTAGAGTTTTGAGGGGGGAGGTGGGGCTGGCAACCCAGAGAAGTGCAAAGATCCCTGACTGAGTCACAAGCCCAGCCAAGTTCAACTCCCGTCTCATGCTGCCCCTCTCTGGCTGCTGAGGCTTGACCCATGCAGGCCGTGTCTTTGGGTGTGTTTCTCTTGTGACATCAACGCTGTGGAAAGAAGACTGGAGAATACAAAGCCCTGTACCCAAGCACTCAGCAAGAGGCTCAAAGGTGTCAGGGATCATGCTGGACCAATGTGCATGCTCATATGTACACATGTCCACCATGTATATACACATACATGATGGCACATGTACATATGTATACATAATACACACACACAGAGAAACTGATGGACAGACAGAAAGAAAGACAGAGACGAGAGAGAGAGTTATTGTCTTATCCTTTGAGAGAGAGAAGAGAGAGAGAGAGAGAGAGAGAGAGAGAGAGAGAGTTATTGTCTTACCCTTTAAGACAGCCCATTCTGAGTCTGGCAAGACGGCTCAGCAGGTAAGGACACTTACTGTCAACCCTGACAGCCAAGTTCGATCCCTGGAACCCATGTTGTGGAAGGAGGAGAGAACCAACTCTTACAAGTTTCTTTTTTTTTTAAGGATGCAGCCGGGTGGTGGTGGTGCATGCCTTTAATCCCAGCACTTGGGAGGCAGAGGCAGGTGGATTTCTGAGTTCGAGGCCAGCCTGGTCTACAGAGTGAGTTCCAGGACAGCCAAGGCTATACAAGAAAACCCTGTCTCTGGAAAAAAAAAAAAAAAAAAAAACAAAGAAAAAAATAAAGATGTATTTTTTTTAAAGATGTATTTATTTATTTCATGTATATGAGCACACTGTAGCTGTCTTCAGACACACCAGAAGAGCACCTCAGATCCCATTACAGATGGTTGTGAGCCACCATGTGGTTGCTGAGAATTGAACTCAGGACCTCTGGAAGAGCAGTCAGTGCTCTTAACGCTGAGCCAGCTCTCCAGGCCCACAAGTTGTTTTCTGACCTCCACACCAGGGAGGAGAGGGGAGAGGAGAGATAATATAAAGGTTTAAAGAAGACTCACCTTCTGGTAGATAGGACACTCTTGCACTCTCCAGTCAAATGTGCCCATAACAAAGAGTAAACCCAGACGGGCAGTGGTGGTGCACGCCTTTTATCCCAGCACTTGGGAGGAGAGGCAGGCAGATTTCTGAGTTTCAGGCCAGCCTGGTCTCAGAGTGAGTTCCAGGACAGCCAGGGCTACACAGAGAAACCCTGTCTCGAAAAAAACCTAAAGTTCGGTGGTAGAGGCCAGATCTGGGTCTCAGTGCTCAGCACTTGCCTAGCATGTGTGAGACGAGTTTGGTTCCCAAGCTGAAAAAGCAAGTCTGCAATGGGGATTTCGGCTAGTGGGAAGCAGGCAGAGAGGGTAAGATGTCCCAGCGGAGAGCTGACGGGGTAGGAAGCAGCGAGATGAGAGCTAAGCCCAGAGCCCCAGGTTTCTCCCCATCAAGATTGATACTTGGCAGGGCTGTGGGCAGCAGGAGGACACAGAGCCAGGAGCTGACCAGCATGAAGCGGTGACTTCAAGGGAGAACATCCTGAAATGGTACCACTTAAACTAATTTGGAGCAGCGGCACTGTCATACCCAGTTATGGTGTAGACAAAAGGCTCTGAGACCCCAAACACATCTGGAGTCAGTCTATCTGACAGTTGTTTGCTGAGATCTGACTTAAAATACTCCAGTACAAGTCCTGGGCAGCCTTACCACAGGAACCAGCCTGTGTCTGGCTGAACTCAGAACTCACTTCCCCAAGGCATAGCACCTACAGGACTGCCAGGTGGTGCCTCGGGGAGCCACAGCGGGACTCTGGGGAGTTGCTGGAGAATAAGGAACCCATGGCTGTGACAATCCACATCCATTCACCTCTGGAGCAGGAGAAAACACAGGTCCCCAAACCAGGCACCTTTTCTCTCACAAAGAGAAAAGGTACCTCTTGGGCAGGCCTCAGCCAGCAGTGACCTGTCACTTGACCTTGCATCGAGCATCAAGAAGGCTGGCCAATTGATCCTAGAAATATGGATATCAGGACTGACGGCTCTGGGAATACATAAAGCAAAGAGAAGAGGAGAAGAGTGGGGAGGAGGAGGAGGAGGGGGAGCAAGGGGGAGTGAGAAGAAGGGTGAGCAGAAAAGAGGTTGAGTGGAGAGAAGGGGTAGGGAGGAGAGGAATGTGGAAGAAGAGGAGGAGAGAGGGAGTATGTGGGAGGAGTGAGTGAGAGGAGTGAGTAGGAGGAGGTGAGTGGAGGAGGTAGAGGGAGGAGTGAGTGGGGAGGAAGGCAAGTGGTGCTTGCTATATCTGTGGAAGCTTCCATTGCTATGCTATCTTTCATGAATGCCAAGTTTGAGCCATTTCTACCCTTTTGCTTTCTTTAAGACATAATGGGTTTAGCGGAAGGGTGATTTAGATAACTCAAGTGTCCCTCTACAAAACGTTGAATTAGGAGGATGACAATAGAAACTGTTCCCTGTCCTCAATTTAGTTTCTTGAAACTAGAGTTAAGCATCCCACACCATCCCTTGGTGCACAGAAGAGAGGAGACAGGGAGGAAGGGAAGGGAAAGCAAGGTGGGTGTTCCTAAGCGTCTCTGGCTATCTTGTGCCCAGCAGTGCTCAGCCAGGTTACCAGAGGCATCGGGGATTTCAGATGCTGATGATATAAGACGGCCTGGGCTCTGCATACATTGGTGCCAATTACAGTACAGTAAATGTTCTAGGCTGGACTTACACTCCAGTCTGCCCCAGGACTGACCAGGGCCAGGCAGCAGGGCTCCAGAAGCAGCAGAGATCACTTGTCCTGGCATTGTAGATTCCCCATCTGGGTTAGCTCACAGTCTTAGTGTTTCGGGCTGTGAAATGGGGCGATGTGAGCACTGAACGAGACAAGACTTATGAAGACCTTCATCCCAGGGCAGCTCTCAGGGGTGCAGAGAGGTTCACTGGAGCCCCCAGCATCTGGGAGATCTCCTCTAGTGTCATTAACAGTCTTAGGAGACAGGTGCAAACAGGTTTGTGGGGAACAGCAGTGGCCTGCAGTGGGAACTCTAGATGCAGGTAAGCCCAGGCTGTCTAGGTTCTGGGTGGTGCAGGCAACCCCTCCCTTAGAAAGAGAGCCACTTTAAACAAGGGCCAACCACACACTTAGCCACTTCATGCCCCATTACCACCTACCTTAGTTGACTCGAGCGATGTAGCCAAGCCTTGGGTTAAATAAAGGTCACCAGGAAATGCCGGGCTCACACTCCATTAGAAACCCATAGGACAGTAGAACCATTAGAGACCTGTTAAAGGAAGCCGGAACCAGGCTGTCACTGATCCAAGACATTCCACCGAGAATGCCTTCAGACCAAAGAGACGCAGATGGACAGCCCCAGGAGCATCTGGGCATCCACGTGTTCTGCTGCGGAACAAGATGCAGTGAGAACTGAGAACGGAAGACGGAGCTGGTGGGTAGGGGTGTTGTGCCTGGGATCGCAGCACTCAGGACCTGAGGCAGGAGGATTGTGAGTTCAGAGCCTGGGTGACATAGCAAGGCCAGTCAGAAAGGGAAGGCAGGGAAGTGGGAGGGATGGGAAGCAGGGGAGGGGAGGAAGAGAAGAAGGGGAAGGAAGGGAGAAGGGAAGGGAGGAGAGAAAACTTTAAAAAGGTCATGTCCTTCGGCCCATTATCTTCTCAGTTTAGACGTCTTCCTGAAAGTTTCATCTTTGGTTCTGACAGTAGCTATGGTACCAGATCTGGACAGGAGAGAGTCATTCAGTAAGTCATCATCAGAAGAAATTAAGACCAACAAGAAATACAAAGTACAGCCCAGCAGAGACTCCTGTAAAGATGAGTGAATGAGCTGGGCGGTGGTGGCACATGCCTTTAATCCCAGCACTTGGGAGGCAGAGGCAGGCGGATTTCTGAGTTCGAGGCCACCTGGTCTACAGAGTGAGTTCCAGGACAGCCAGGCTACACAGAGAAACCCTGTCTCGAAAAACAAACAAACGAAAAAATATGTGTGAATGAGATTGACACATTGGTGTGGGGCCTTTGGAATGGCTCTGCTAGCAAAAGCACCCAGCTGCAAACCTCTGAAGCTGATATCAAGAAAACACACACTGCATCACACACACACAACCACCTCACACCACATACACACACACAAACTGTGGAGATGCACCCACCTTTAATCCTAGCACTCAGGAGGCAGAGGCAGGCAGAACTCTAGTTCGAGGCCAGCTGGTCTACAGAAGAGTTCTAGGATAACCAGAGCTAACACAGAGAAACCCCATCTTGAAAACAAAACAAACTCCCAAACAAACAAAAAAACCTAATGCTGTGGTACTTGTCTTAATCCCAGAACTCCTACAAGGAGGCAGGAAGCAGAGACCAGAGACTCACCCAACAGCTCATGGGTCATGGAGCTTGGAGGACTTCGGATGGCGGAAATGTTCAAGTATCATGGGGGAAACACACACACAGAGGAAGAAGTCATTGCAGAAACCGGAGGAGAGATTAGAGGCTGGGCAGCCTGGCTTCTTTTATAACTAGCCTCTTCAGGGTGCCAGCAGGGGTCCTCAATCCTGTCCTCAGGCACCAACTGCCAGCACCCAAGGACTGGCAGGCTGCTCCCCCTCACAGACATCCTAGGGTCCTGAATCACACCCAGCCAAACAGAGACGAGTGAATGACTGAGTAGGTCCCTGAGTCCTCAGCCACCCTTTTGCATGTAATGACATCAGCTGGTGGCCAGATCTGGACAGTCTTCACATACCTGTCATTCTGTCCTGGCAGCCACAGGGGTCTGTTAGGTCCTGGAAGCTGCAACATAGGTTCTACCTGGGAATTCGCTGGACTGCAGCTTCTAAGGTTTGAATATGGCGGGCCAGCCTGGGCTCTGCCTACCTCTCTGGCACTCCCCATACCACGCGCTAAGTTTGATAAAGCTGGTCGTGGGGGTGACTTGGAGCCCAGGCTTCTTGAAGGGAGTCTTGAAGTTGAAGGTCGCCTGAGGCCACCATGACACGTTTGAGATCCGATGGAGTCACATTTGTTGACCTATGGCCACGAGGGAGAAGATATACCAGAGCAAAAGCAGGCAAAGAGAGGTGTTCAAGAATGTCGTGGGAGGGAATTCAGTCACGCTAACGTCAAGCAGAGCCCTGTGTGAAGGGCTCCATCCAGTCTAGATCACAATGTGCATCCAAAGTCCGGTTTCCTTCAAAAAAAAAAAAAAAACACAGTGAAGATGGTGTCCAAAAAGTCCTTGCTGAACCACTGCCCAGGGTCTGGAAATCAGTAGCAGTTGCGACCCTCACGGCCTCCCTCATCTTCCGAGACTCCCGAACACAAGCTGCTGGCTGCCAAGGCACAAGGAGACATTTCTCAGGGAGTATGACAGACGTCACCCACAAACATGGGTGGCCATAGTATCTCAGGCTAAGACATATCCCCAGGAGAGATTCTGGCCTCTGGGAACCTAGAAGTTGGTTCTGTTGGAGTCTGTCATTTCAGACTGACCAATGGCTGGGCAGAGTGGCACCTTCTCCATCCAAGGGAGTTGTTTTAGATGGTTTATCATTTTATGTATATGGGTGATCTGCCTCTGTGTGTGTGTGTGTGTGTGTGTGTGTGTGTGTGTGTGTGTGTGCACCATCTGCATGCCTAGTGCTGACAACAGGTCAGGAGAGGGCATTGGATCCCTTGGATCAGGAGTTCGGATGGTTGTGAGCCACCACGTGTGTGATGAGAATTGAACTTTGGTCCCCTGCAAGAGCAGCCAGTGCTCTAACCACTGAGCCTTTGCTCCGGGCTCACCTTGAGTGAGTTTTGAATTCTCGGCTTGAAGGCATCGAATGAGGACATTTCCTAAAGCACTTACACAGAGCTTGGCAAACAGCCCAAGTGAATTATAATTTAACAAATTTTATGATATATACAATATACATGCATGCAAGCATAACAGACAAGCACGTCCTAATGTGGTTACCATGAGCATTAATGGAAGTAATATGTTGTGGCTAATACATGAAAGGAGACAGGCTGCCCTTTCCCTTGGCTTCCATTCTGCAGGGACTGGATTAAGGTGTCTGAGGATGTGGCTCGTTAGATAGAGTGCTTGCCAAGCATGTATGAGGCCCTGGGTTAGTCCTCAGCATGGAAAAACCAGGCACGGCAGTGCATGCCTGTAATCCCAGCACTTGGGAGGTAGAGGCAGGAGGATCAGAAGTTCAAGTCCTACTTCAGCTACAGAGTTAGTGTGAGGCCAGCCTAGGCTACAAGAGACCTGTCGCCATCCTTACACACACATACAAGAATACAGTCAAATGGACTCTGTTTCTTTCTATGCAGGTTAACCATGCCAGAGCTGGGGGTGAGGGACCAGGATTATATGATGAGGTTCGTGTGTCCCCCCCAGGATTCCCGCTCTGGAGGTGTGGTCTCTAGTGTGGCAATTGTAAGGTGTGCTTGGAAACTTGGTGAGAGTCCTCCAAGAGCAGGTGGGAGAGGGAAGTAAAGCCAGCCACTCCCTCGAGGCCCTCCTGCAGCTTGTTCACACACACCCCTTAGGCGGACAGCAGGTTCCCTTAGCTCATCTTCCCCATGATGTGACACAGGATGTACCAGGATGTGGGTTCCATACTATTTGGAACTTCCAGTCACCAGCATCATAAGCCAAATAGGCCTCTTTTTCATTAGGAAGAACCCAGCCTCAGGTGTTTTACTGTAGCAGTAGAAAATGGACCAAGATTTGGGAAGTTTAAACATTTTGTCTAATGAGACAAAATTCACAAGTCAATCATTCCCAGGCTTGCAAAACGCAGCAGCTAGCAGACATAGACATGACAGTTAACAGATTATGAATGTTTCAATTAAAAAAAAAAAAGAATGTTTCAATTATTATATCCATTTCTTTAAAAACTAGAGGAAAGATTAAATGTGTGCGTGTGTATGCATGTGTATGTGTGTGTATGTGTATGTGTGTGTGTGTGTGTTTAGTTTTGGTTTTATTTTTTGAACCAGGGACTCAAGCTAGCCAGAGCTTACATTCCTCCTGTCTCTGCCCACTAAGTGTTAGGATTATGGGTGTGCACCGCCATTGCCTGGCAAGACTGAACAAGTTATGTAGAGAATGGAAGATATAAACAAGACCCAAATCAGATTCTGAGAGATATAATTATAACAGGGGCTGGAAAGATGGCTCAGTACTTAACAGCACTGGCTGCTCTTCAGGAAGACCCAGGTTCTAATTCCCAGCACCCGCATCTGTAACTCCAGGGAATCCAGTACCTTCTTATGACTGCTTCGGGTGTTCAGCCACGCATGTGGTGCACATACATCCTGGCAAAGCACTTATACACATAAATACTACCAGTAATGATGATAATAATAAAGAATGAATGTTTAAAAACTATACTGCAGCCAGGAGGTGGTGGCGCACACCTTTAATCCTAGCACTCAGGAGGCAGAGGCAGGAGGATTGCGAGCCAGTCTGGATAGGACTACATGACACCTTGTCTCAGAACCAATAGGAGAGAAGGGTCAGAAGACAACTTGTTAATTAACTTGATGTGATGGTGGTGGGTCACAGTATGTGTGTACATGTGTGTCTGGGTCTATGTGTCAGAGAGATGGCTCAGGAGATCAAAGGTTGGAGCCAGAGGTTACAGGCTCAGTTCCCAGCCCCCATGTGGCAGCTCACAACTGTCTTTGCACGTGGTACATATACACACTCAGGCATCCATCTGTCCACATAAAATTCAGTAGATAAATATTTTTAAAACACTATAAAACCGTTGGTAAAACCCTAGTACATTATCAGCTAAAGGGGAGGTCACAAAATAACCTCACCAAAACAACAACAAACAAACAAAAGAAAGAAAAGAAGAGATGACTCAACAAACTCAAAGTCCCCTCAGTCAAAACCCTCCACACATCAGAAACTCAAGAAACTAAGTTCCTCACCCAGGAAAGGGCAGCCATGAGAACTTAGAGCTGGCACCACTTTTAATGGAGAATTCCAAGCCGGGGCAGGGACGTCTGTTGTCCGCTTTTCCATGCACACAGCTGTCAGAATGGCTAAGACAAAACCCAGAATGGAGCCAACTATATCAAGCAACAGGGCAGAGGGAGAGATGGAGGCAGGTGCCCTTCCCACTGTGAATGGGATATGCCTCAGCCACTCAGAAAGGCAAGACAGCCAGGTGGACCTCCTAAAGTGAGTCCCTAACTCTTCCTAATGCAAGTGGAGACCCCTCCTCTGAAATGCTCAGAACCTCAAGTGTTTTGAGATTTACTTTTTTAAGCGCTTGCATGCTCCTAGGAAGACATCTCTGGCAGAGGACCAGACTCGGCCTCAGGTCCCTCATGTTTTGGATCCACCTTCCACACCAGCCCTGAGCTAATTTCCTGCCATGTTTTTGTGAGCCTTTGTTTAGACCCAAGCGGAATTTTCCACTTAACGACACCATCATAGTAGCTGTCTCAAAGTTTCAGATTCTGAGATTTATGGCTTTGAGAACTAGGGATGCTTCCAACTTCTCTACCTGAGGGAACTGAAAACACTTCCCACAAGGGTTTGTACAAACCCACAACCCTGGCCATGTATCAATAGGTTGATACAATTCGGAACAATGTTGAACAAAATCAGATACAATGTAACAATGGGAGGCCGCTGGGCATCAGAAAGGAAAAAGAAAAGGCAGCTAGATACTCATGTGTGGGCGACCTCAAAACCATCATGTTAAGGCTTTGGGGACAGCATCAACTCAGAAACCATCCAAGGGTGGAGATAGACCACAAAGGGACAGGAGGGAGATTTGGGGTGTTGGCGTTTGGCTGTGGCGTGGTGTCATCACCAAGGTGAGAATTAATTGATGGCCACCAAACGGAGAGCTTGAAGTGAGTACCTTTCACCAAATGTGCAGGGAGAGTCATCACAGAGTAGCAAACTAAGGGACAGGCTGGAGGCTGTGACCTAGTTCACGTCTGCTCTGACATCCACACACTCCAAGCTGTCAACTTTCCAGGCAAGACTGGGCAAAAGAGGAGTTACCATGGATACAGCCACCCAGTCCACGGTGCCGGAAGGCACATGACCCAGTAACTGCAAAGCAATGACTGGGCTCCAAGAGCCCCAAACACTGAGGGCACCGCACAGGGGGCCATCAGCCCCTTCTGATACAGGGAGACAGGGTTCTGTAGGGGGCCAGGCTCCTCCAAGCTGAGACCATAGAGATGCTGGGAGCTGGCTCCAAGTTCTCAAACACTTCCTTCTTCTCCCTGCCTACCAAAGGGCCAAGTGGCTGTCTTTTTAAATTATTATTACTTTTTTTTTTAAGTTTGTGTGTGTGCATTCATATGTATACATATATGCGCTACAGCTTACGTGAAGAGGTCAAAAGACGACTTGGAGGGGTCTGGTTCCCTCCTTTTAACATGTGGGTCCGGGGATCAAACTCAGATAGATTGTCAGGCTTGGCAGCAAGCCCCTTTCCCCACTGAGCAACTCATTGCCCCCGCCCCCTTTAATTAAAGTGAATCAAATTCATTCTTGCATGGAGAGTTTCCCGGTATTTTCCAGGGTAGTTAGAGTGCATCTGAGGTGGTGCGAACATTAGGTTGGGCCGCTCCAGTCTAACTCCAAGAGTAGCCATGGTAACCCATATGCCTGGTTCCCAAATGCCAGGAGGACCAGGGTGGCAGTAAGGGGACCCCCTGGTCAAAGACCCTCAGTAAGACCCAGTGTGCTTAATGAAGTGTCCAGAAACGCCATATGGCGATAGCATAGCTAATAAGCTACCTCATGAAGCCACTAGGGTGTAGGGTATAAACTATGTTCCCAAGGGCAGGGCAGAATCTTGCCATGTTATGCGATATTGTCTGTGAGTGAATCTAATTGTCTATTGAAAGGGTGTAACTTTGTCCCGGCTACCTCAGCAACCCTGAAGGGCAAAGCCAGGCTCTCTCACATGGCTTCCTTGTATACCTAGAAAGGAGGCAACAGTCTTATTGGCTGTCTGTTGTAAATGCTGTTTTGTTTTTTTTTTTTTTAAAGCATACTTATTTGTTTTTGTTTATGTTTGCATATGAAGGCACGGTGGTGTAGAGTTCAGAGGACAACTCCAGGGCTGGCTCCCACCTTCTACCTTGTTTTTAAGGTAGAATGTCTCTTGTTTGAAACCATACTGTATACTCCAGGGTATCTGACATATAAGCTTCCAAGAGACGCTCTGAGACTCTGCCTCCTATCTCCCGAGGGAGTGTTGGGATCACAGACACGGGTCCCAACATCCAGTTTCACATAGGTCCTGGGGAACCGAACTCAAGTCATCAGATTTGTCTGGAGAGCGTTTTTGCCTACTTAGGTGGTTTCCCAGCCCCTACGGTGTAGTTTATGAACATTATCTATGTATGGGATCCTTACGTACACATACAAACTCATTCCATCTCCCAGTTTAGGATGAGGAGACTGGCAATCTGGTGAGGTAGAGTGACCTCCCCAAGGTCACAGAGCAATACAGCTAAGAGTTAACCATGACGTGCTCTACCTGAACCTCAGAGGTACAGGGCACACATGAGCCAGGCCCGACCCGATGGTGTCTCAGCCCTGGGAGGGGGCTGGCAGTAGGCAGGCTGAGGTCAGTACCTACCTGCTTCCCTAGCTCCCTGCCTCAGTTGTCCTGGGTGCTAGGAAAGTCAGGATTATCTCCGGCGTGACTAATGCTTGAAGGATGTACTGAAAGTTAAATCCTGTGACTAAGAGGAAGGAAGGGATGTCCCTCCGTCTTCCCACCCCAGCCCCACGCAGGAATTGTTTCCCAATTCCTTCTACTGGTTTGGCAGTCTGGTCAGGGAGGTGTGGGCCTGCAGGATTGCAACAGCCTCCCCATCTCTATCCATCCACCTCACCTCATCCCTCCTGTCCCACAGATGCTGTCCACGTGCCCGGCATTGACACTTGGGCCCTCCTGGGTTTTTTTCACGACTGGGGTTGAACATAGTTCCTTGGGCTGCACTTGGTACCCAGCCCCTCATTCATCCCCTCATTTCCCTGATAACAGGGGAGGGAGAGAGGGAGGGAGGAGGAAGGAAGAGAAGGAGGGAGGGAAAGAGGGAGGGAAAGGAGAGAGTCTTGAACAGTACTCAACCCATAGGTGGGGGAGGGTTTTGTATATGTTTGGTTTTGTGTTGTTTGTGTTTTTGTTTTCTGTCTTATTTTTACTATGCTGGGGACCAACGCCAGGTTCTTATGCACTCTTGGCAAGAATTGTATCCGCTGAACCATATCCCCAGCCTCTATACATGTGAGACAGATCTAGAGAGAAAAGGTTCCTGGAGCCCTGTTTGCTAAGGGGAAGGAACTGTATTGCCTTCCGGAGGGCACACTCTGCTCTTTTGAGCATGCTTACAGTGATGCATGTCAATGCCGTGGGTTTCCTTTCCATACCAGACATTGTAAAGGTTCCGGGGCTTGTAGGTCACATGGTCGCTGAGTTTGTCCTTCTCTTGATTGTTAATCTGTCAGTTTATTTCTGTTTGCTTATTCATTTGTTTTTATGACCCCCTCTAAAAATATAAGATCCAGGCTGGGGCTGTGTGGCTCAGTGGTAGAAGCCGTGTCTAGTATCAGGCCTTGTCTATATTTAAGATCTGAGTTTAGTACTACATGAAGGAGAGAAGGGAAGAAAGGGGAGGGGAGGGCAGGGGAGGGAAGGGGAGAAAGGAAGAGAGGCTGAGCTGTAGCTCAGTTGGTAGAGTGCTTGCTTGCCTAACATGCTCTGGGTTCCAACTCAGCACCACATACACTGGATGCTGTGCCCCGGGAAGATAGGCACAAGTTCAAGGCCAGCCTCAGTACAAGTTTGAGGTCAGAGCTACATGAGACCTTGCCTCAAGAAAGAAGGAAGGGAGAAGGGAAGAGAGACCGAGAGAAGGCAAAAGAAAGAGGCTAAAGTTGTTCTCAGCTCAAGTCACTGTGGTCCAGGAGTCTTACAGGCTAACCGAGACAGAGAAGAGCCTTCCTGCTCCCGGCTCCAGTGTCTCAGAAGAAAGAGATCCTCCTCCTGGATGCCCACAGTCTATACCAGTGGGGTTTTCCCAAGATCCTCTCTGGGGGCACTTTGGCAATCCAGGCTCATGCTTCCCAATGTCTCCATTTCTTCACACAGGGGCCCTGGATCCATGTCCCTGGAGATAGATCTGGGACACCAGTCTACAGACAGGAGGTGACATTAGTGGCCACCCCCTAATGGCTCCCAGAGTGTGTACAGGGACTCACTTCCTGGTAGGGAGGGGGAGTTTCAGCCTTGTGGGGTGCTGTCTGTACTGATTCACAGGGACCACAGTCTGCCTTGACCCCAACCCCTCAGGAATGATCTAACCAAAGGTGTAAAGTGCCAAAGAAGTCAGAACTCAGTGACCTGTCACACGGAGCTGGTCCACATGGGGAAGACCACTGTGGGTCAGACACCTGAAGGTAGCTGAGAGTGGATCCCTATAGCCAAGGCTACCCATCCTCCAGCATCCAGGTGACTGCCCAGCAAGAAAAGCAAGGGCTTTTGGTCACTACTGTAACAAAGCACTGGGTCCCCGAGTGCAGGCTGCCCCAACCTCATTAAATCTCTGCTGACAAAACAAGAAAGAGCTGGTGGCACAGAGAGTCTGGGAACCTGCCAAAGCTCACTGTGGAAATGGGGTACCCTGGACCTGACACCAGGCCCACCCCCAGGATGCTCTGGAGAATATCCACAGCTCGGGGTGCTGTGGAAAAGGCTTTGCAAGTCCTGGATCAGAAACGGCCTTACACGGTAGAAGCTGAAGAACAAGGTGGCTGTAGTCCTCTGTGCAGGTTGGCCACACTTTAGATTGTAGCATGTAAGGGGTGATACCCTGGTCTGTCAGGAATCTTATGAAGTGACATTAGGGTCAGAAATAGGACAGAGAACACTGTCAGCTAAGAAAGGTCTTTTCTGTGGCCGAGGCCCTGAGCTTGCTGAAGCCATCTTCAATGCTCAGTCCTTGCCCTGCCACTGTCCAGAACCTTCCCCTTCCTGCCCTGGAGGAGCGGCATGGCTCCCTCCACTCCTCTGCTCAGCTTCCCAACCTGCTGTCAGTAGGAGATCCTAAAACTGAGGCCCAGCTACACTACTCTGATTCAAACCCTCCTAGGGCTCCAGCATCCTGGTCTGAGGCCTGGGACGTGCTGCAGAGACTTCCACCGCCCAGTCCTGCTGTCTGCCTCAGTTTCTCGTTCTTGCTCCCTGAATGTGTCTCTGGGTCTCTCTTCCCTGTGATTGACAGATCTCTTCTCCATCCTTAGTGGCTTCCAGTGGGCCATGCAAAGCTCATCTAAGATGCCCTTTCTGAGAGTTTTCCAGACCCCTGACCCCCGGGGAATGGAAGGCTCCCTTCTCTGAGCAAGGGGTGCCCACACAGAGGCTGGCCAAATATCAGTCTCTGGACTCCAGATGGGTTAGGAACTCATGGAAAGGAAACCAGGCCAGCAGACGGGCAGGTACCTGCCTCCGCTCACTGACCACATGTGCAGGGTGCCAGCCCAGGTGGGGCTGGGTGTCAGTGGGAACTCAACAGGCCAGGCAAGAAGGTGCTTGTCTGAATCTCAAGCCAAGGGTGACCTCACCGCTGAGTCAGCCTCCCAAACACGAAGGGTGGGGGGCAGGGGTCCACCCTCCCAGAAGGGGTGGCACCTGGGACGCTGTTAACAAGCAAGGTGCATGCTTGGAGCCCAAAGAGCGAGCTGTTGAGTCAGGGCAGAGGCAACGCCTTGACCTTCTAAGGGCACCACCGTCCTCGCACCTGGCTCTCGAGCGCATCGCTCATTAAGAGTAAAAAAAAAAAAAAAAAAAAAGACAAGCCACAGGAGGAGAAAGAAGGCCAGAGCCTGGAGCTGGCCCTCCTTCTCGGAGGCAGTTAGTGCTCATTCGGAAAAAATGCCGATGACACCATCCCTGGCTGCGCCAAAACAGGAGCCCCAGGTGTGTACCATGTGGAATGCCAGGACCCAGCCTCTCCCCACAGTACTGCGCTGGGGACCCCACCTGTCAGGCCTCAAGCATGCCTGTCCCTTAATGGGTGTCGGGAGGGTATTCATGGGGCCTCAGTGTCTCCCAGGAGCATCTGGGCTGTGCCCTGTTACCAAGATCCTGGACGGAGGTGAAGCTGGCACGCGGGGTTTCCCAGCCCTCCCTGCTGAGCTCTTGTTTATCAGTCGGTCACGGAACTCCAACTGTCCCAAGCTACAGGAGAACTACAAAGTGGCTGCCAGTGACCCAGCCCTTCTCGGTCCCACCACGAGTGAGCGTCAATGCCACCAAGCAGGGAGTAGATGTCACGGCTCTCTCAGTGTCATCCTTGTGGAGAAACAGACCCTGTCAGCTGTCACTCTCAGGCAGTGGCTACCCCAAGGGACCCCCGCTGAGGGTGGATAGGCAGAGGGATCTGAGTTACTTCTGCAGCCACTGGTGGCAGCTGCTCACCACTGAGTGTGGCATCGGGCAGAGTCCCTCTCTCAAAGCCACATTGGGCACCCCTAGCCCTCAAAGCAGTGTATGGCAGGTCTGTCAGCTGTCAGGTCCTGAGGGTTTCCAAGATACAGGAGGCCTCTGAGGCGGGGCTACTGGCCCGGAAGAGAGGAGCTGATACAAATTGGGTGTCTGTTATGTGAGGGGTGTGTCTCTAAGAAAGTTCTGATGGGGTCCTAGAGTCCCGATCACCCCAGAGTGGCCTGAGGTGGGGATAGAGAGATCCCTCTATAGTGGGATAAGGTTATAGGAGGCCATGGGCGTGGAACGTGACTCAGTTGGCAGAGTGCTTGCCTGGCAGACTTAGAGCCCTGGGTTGGCTCTCCCAGCATGGAGAAACCATGTACTATTGCTGCTGTCATCCCAGCAGTAGGAAGGGGGACACGAGGGGACCAAGAGTTCAAGGTTACCCATGGCTACGTAGTGACTTCAAGATCAGGCTCGGACTGCATGAGACCTTCTCTCATAGAGAGATAGAAAGATAGATAGATAGATGATAGATAGATAGATAGATAGATAGACAGACAGACAGATAGATATCTTGGGTATAACTCTAATCCAAGACAATTGGGATCTTGCTTAAAGGAGGAAATCTGGACACAGCATGTTCAGAGCAAAGGCCATATGAAGCCTGTGACAGTCAGGACAAGAGAGTGCTCTTGGCAGTCAGAAGCCAGGAGAAAAGCTTCAGCCAAGTCCCTTGGGGCTTTTGATGGCACCAACCTACCAAAGTCTGTTTCTTAGCCCTGGCCTACCCAAGGAGAAGTGCAGACTTCTGTGATTTAAATCACCCAAGTGCAGTGATTTGCTCAGGGACACACACTGTCACCTCTGGTCTCTACCAAGCAAGTTGATGCAGTCAGATGCATGGGTGTGTGGCCACCGCAGTCACACAAGGCTCAGAAGGGTCAAGTTCAGTTTAATGTCTGTGTTTGCCAGCTCCCCACCCTCAGGGGCTCCTGAGGAAGGGATCCGTACGTTCATTCTGCACAGGATCCACCCCTAAGGGTCTGAGTCGTGAGAGCTCCCAGGCAGCCCCCTGCCTCAGGTCCTGTGCTTCCCCAATCATGAGGGCCCAACTTGGTGCTAAGCTGAGCATTCACTGAGAGTTAAGCCCAGCCAAGCTGTGACCCCAGGCTGTGACCCTGGGGCTCTGCTCTGACTTCTTGCTGTCTGGCCTCAAGGACCTACTTGGGATAAAATATCCCTACCATGGCTCTCATATCAGGACTCTTGGGTGGAGGCCTCACCAAACCCAAATCCCCCCTAACTTTAGCCCAGCCTCAGGTTCAACATGGGAGTGTGTGAAGCAAGGGTTGGGGGTCCCCAGGAGCCTTGGGTCTTAGTCTCCTCCTAGGTTTCTGCCTGGTTCGGGTCCGGTTATGTACCTCCTAGAGTTGATGCCCTCCTGAAGCGTTACCTTCCCCCACAGAATAGACTCTGGTTCCCAGAGGGAATTTGCAGTTTCTACTTATTAATTCTCTAAAAAGCTAGCCAAGAACCCCTCTGGGAGGCTGGCAGGCCACCTAGGTGGAGTCTTCTGGGAGGGTCTTGTTCCTGCAGCTCAGGAAGGGGATGAGCTAACTATTCTCTGGTAACCTGGTATCTGGGAGGAAGCACGGGGCCAGGAGAGACGGATGGAGGCAGGAAGGGGGCCCACCTGCTTACAGCTGTGTTTGGGTAATACAGTAACTCCCGGGTAACAAAACCAGGGCCAGATCAGCAGATAAAAACTAAAGCCAGGATAATTGAGGCCTGCAGGTAATCCCTCGACCTGACCTTAGCTTCCACTTTTCCGGCCAGCGCCAATGATGAAGTCATACAGTGTCCATGGGCAAAGCTAGGGAACCCACAGAAAGTGATCTGGAGGCAAGCAAGATGGCTGAGCCACCAAGCCTGATGACCTGAGTTCAATCCTTGAGGCCCACATGGTGGAAGGGGGAGGGGGAGAACTGATTTGCATATTTTGATCTCAGTAGCATGGATCTTCTCCTCGACATGCAAAAATAAGGAAATAAATGGAACGGTTTTTGTCGATAAAGAGATTGGATGTTTTTGATGGCCGCGAGGAGGGTAGGGCCAGCTGTCCCTCCTGGGAACAATGTCATGGCCCAGGCTGCCGTTTCTTACCTCCCTCCACTCAGCTGATCCCCACCCCTCCAGTGCCCTGGAACGAGTCTGTGAGGACCATCTGTCTTTGAGGTGTGCTGGGTACCTCACCTAGGTCTTTCTTCCTGGCTGTCTGGTGTTCCCCTAGAGCTGGGGCCTTTGGGTTGAATATTTGGTCTCTGTACTTTGTTTAGGGCCTGGCCCAGAAAGGAGGTGTGTACAGAATCTTTCTGGGAAGGGACAGTCTTTGGAGAGGGGACATTAAAAAAAAAATCAGTGAGGAGGGCCTGGCCAGAGGTGGCATGACCGGCTCCATGACTCTAACAAGCAGGTCAGGCTAGAAGGTGGGCAAGTGATTCTTGCCCACCTTCAGCCCTGGGCTGGGCCTCTGCCTCTTCACACACACACACACATGCACAGAGAGAGAGAGAGAGAGAGAGAGAGAAGAGAGAGAGAGAGAGAGAGAGAGAGAGAGCTGCTCTTGGTAATTGGTAACAGTCAGTGACTCTTATTGGTAGTCTGCATGGCTGTTTTGGACATATTCCTAACATGGGCTCCACAGTCCCATCAACTCCCCGCCCCGCCCCCTGGAGCAGCTCAGACCAGCCAGGAAGCCTGGCAGTCGGCACATCTTAGTTCGGGCTGCCTAGGGACCGTCAGAGAGGTTTTGTGCAGGGTCCTGTAGGGATTCAGGCTTGCCTCACAGTCCAGGATGTGAAGCAGCCGCAGGTCAGCCTCCATCCTGGTTCTCAAGACTCTCGTTGTTTCATTCTCTCCTAGCTCTTTCTATGTGTGGTCTTCGGCAGCGGGAGAGGGGAGAGGTTCCTCTGAGGTAAACTGAGGCTACCTGGTCACCTCATCCTCAGGACCCTCACTGTTCCAGCTAAGAAGCACAGTACACTGCGTCCTTCTCTAGAGGGTCTCGAGTCTTCCCAGGTCCATGAACCCGTCACACCTCACAAGCGATATGGGGACTAAGGGAAGGGAGGGAAGGGAAACTTGGGGGCTTCCCCAGAATACTGAATTTGGATCGTTGCTCTGAGAATGTTACCCAGATCCAGGCCAAAGAGAAGCAAGTTTGCCCATTGGGTAGCTCGCCTCTGCTGAAACAAACCACTCAGTATAATCAAAGCTGGGTTTGCTGAGGCATCATGGAGCTGCCCTTTGACCTCCAATTCCCATAATATCCCAGGGCATTCCCAGAGAACAGGGACCCAGCCTCCCTGCCCCCATCTACCAACAAAGGGTGGGGACCCAGGATGGCATCAGAGCTGGGTCTCCCTTGGGATACTCAGCGGCAGTGTCTCCTCTGTCTGCATACTCTAGACAGCTCCCCGAGGCTGGGAAGATAGAAGCCCCAGCTCCCTGAGACCGGCCACAGCTGCCTTCGCAGCCGAGCCCGTCACTTAGGATCACAGGCACAAAAGTGTTTGTGAATTGGGAGTTAGGGGATGGCTCAGTGTTTAGGAGAACTGGCTGCTCTTTCAGAGGACCTGGGTTTGGTTCCCAGCACCTGCATAGCAGCTCACAAGCGTCTGTCATTCCAACTCTAGAGGATCTGACACCCCCTTCTGGCCTCCATGGGTACTGCACACATGTGGTGCATACACATGCAGGCAAAATGTCCATACACATAGAATGAAGTAAATCTAAAAGAATTCTTAAAAGTACTCATAAGCTGGAAAGCAGAGGGTATGCTAAGAACCTAGCCATTCCAGAAATTTCTATATTGTTTACACAGAACCTCCATGCCTACCCAGATCTTGAGAAAACATTCAAGACAGAGCCAACAGCACAGACCCAGTAGAGTGATGGATGCGGGTTAGACACTAGGTAGGCTGGAGGAGGGCGTTGGAGTAGAGAATTAGGAAGCTGCAGAGATGAGGAAGCCTGACTAGGAGGCCTCCAGAGCAGGCATGGGGTTTCTTCCTGGCTACAGATGCTTGGTAGACAGATCCCTCAAGCTGACTAAGGAGTTAGGCACATGGCCTCTTCGGAAGTCTCTGGGCTGAGAGGTGGGTGGGTGGTGAGTGGGGAGGTAGGAGGGATTTAGGTAGGACTGGCAAGAGGACGAACAGAGAGAGTCCTAGTGTCCCAGGGTCCCTGAGGATCTCATACTATCAGGTTTCTGCTTGTCCCTCACTGCAGCAGCCACTTATTGGAGGGACCCATAGAGGACTCACGAGGCCACCCTGTGACTACAGGACTCCCTGTGACAACCACCCACACCTCCCATCTCCACACAGCAGGGTCAGGATAGAGAAGAGTCTGGGGTCTATAGCCATACCACCCTGAACACGCCCGATCTTGAGAGCTAAGTAGGGTCGGGCCTGGTTAGTACTTGGATGGGAGAAGAGCCTGGGTTGGTGCTATCCAACATCACAGAATATAAGCTGTAGACATCCCTGAGCCACCAAAAAAAAAAAAAAAAAAAAAAAAAAAAAGCAAAAATCTCCTGGGCTGTGATCCCAGCACTCAGGAGCCTGCAGCAAGAGAGTCCCCATAAGTTTAAGGTGAGCCTGGGCTGAAGAGTCTTTAAAAAAAAAAAAAATTAGGGTTGAAGGCGGTGGTTAAGAGCTCTTACTGCCTTTCCAGAGGACCCAGGTTCAATTCCTAGCATACATGTCATGAGACTCACTACTGCCTGTAATTCCAGTTCTAGGGGATCCAATACCCTCTGCAGGCAAACACACACCCCACACACACACACACACACACACCACCAACATCATACACACATACCACACACACACATACAAAGTAGACAATCATTTAAATTAAAGCCCAGGAGGTGTGGAGATTGCTTAGGCAGGAAAGTACTTGCAGCACAAACGTAAGAACCGGAATTCTGTCCCAGAGCCCACGTAAGCCAGTCTGTGCTGCTGTGGGTAACCCCAGCCCCACAGAGGCGGAGGTAGAAAGACCCCTGGGGCTCCTGGTCAGCCAGCCTCTTCAAACTGGAGTGACCCAGGTCAGTTAGAGGCCTTGCCTCAAAAGCAGGGAAGACAACGGCTGAGGGACAGCAGCAAGGTATTCCTCTGGCCTCTACATGTACCAAACGTGTGTGTGTGTGTGTGTGTGCGCGGCGTGCGTGCGCGCGCGTGTGCATGAAGGTATGTGGGCTCTGTGGGAAAGATAAAAAGTGGTGTGACATTTAGTTGTGTGTGTGTGCATGCATACTTGTGCATGTGTACTTGTGTGTATATATGTGCACACAGGGTGTGTGCACATGTATTTTTGTGTGTGTGAGTGTGTATGTGTTGGGCAGTGTATGTGTATGTACAGGACATGTGCATTTGTGTGTATGTGTGTACATACAGGGCTATGCACATGTATTTATATATGAGAGAGTGTGGGGTGTTCATGTGCACTTGTGCGTGTGTGCACTCACAGGGTACACGCACATATATTGTGTGTGTGTGTGTGTGTGTGTGTGTGTGTGTGTGTGTGTGTGTACACATCAACTCTGCCTGCAGCTGACATAAAGTCTCTCAATCACTACATGTGTGTCACGAGTGTATACCAGGACTGTGATGCCACAGTGACTGGACAGCTGTCAGTCACCCTAGTAAGCAATGCAGATGCAAACAATATCTGGGAGGTCCTGTGCATCTTATGAATGGGCCCCAAGGCCAGGTTCGAACCTTGGATTTTCCTCCTGTAAGCTAAGGATATAATAGTTTGCATACGACACTTACTCTGGTCCAGACATACATACTGACTCCTCATTCCAGCGTCTCTTGTTCAGCATCCCAGCTTAAGGAGGGAGGGCTGAGGCACGGAGGGTCGAGTAACTTGCCCAAGTGACACATGTGGCAGACCTGGGATTCAAACCCAGGCCCTGAGGTGACTGTGAGAACTGAGGTAAAAACTTCGCTGAAGTGCTTGGCCCCAGCTGGCACACAGATGCAGTCATCTGGGCTGCTGCCTCTCACCGGGGTAAGATGGTGTGGGAAGAGCCCCTGGCTGCCCTCTCAAAGCCTAGGGCACTCTCGGGTCACAACTCCCAGGAAGCAGTTTCTCTGTGCCACCCCCAGCAGAGGCTGAAAAGGGAATTCACCCTGCACCTTCCTCATAGCTTGGTATGGAGGCCTGTGCAGGTGTATGATCAGACCTCGGGCTGATGGCTTTCTGGGACAGTGGGTGGCTAAGAGATTGGCCTAGGTGGGAAAGGCCATGCCTTCAGTTTGGAGGACCAAGTCACGTCAGGAGTGAGGCGTGGGCACACTGTCTGAGTCCTAATGATGGCATCTTTAAAGGTAGAAGATAAACCAACTTCACAGGTCAAAGGACTCTGAGACTGGGTGTGGTCATGGTCCCAGTGAGAGCAGAGATCCATGCTAGTCAGAGGATGCTTTCAAGGAGGCTCAG
Source organism: Mastomys natalensis (assembly GCA_021653895.1). Lineage (NCBI taxonomy): Eukaryota > Metazoa > Chordata > Mammalia > Rodentia > Muridae > Mastomys > Mastomys natalensis. The sequence continues at coordinate 1,637,543 of JAJTUV010000359.1, read as the reverse complement.
TCAATAAAGTGCTTGCTTTGCAAGCACAAAGCCCTGAGTCTAATTCCCAGCACCCACGTACAAGCTGGGTGTGGTGGTACAGGCTTGTAATCCCATTGCAGGGGAGGTGGAGACAGACAAATCCTAAGGCTTCATGGCCAGCCAGGGCAAACACCAGGGTATCAGCAGAGAGACTGTCTCGATAAACAAAATGGACAGTGCCCAAGAAATGACACCTGACATGGACCTCCTCATGCAAATGCAGCATAAACGATGATTTGACTCAATGGACCCAACAGGAGTTTTGGTTTTAGTTGAAGATCCAAGAACAGTCCAGCTTCAGCACAGCTACAGCTGTGCAACTGCTTCCTTCTTACCCTCCCCAGTCTGCTGCAGAATGACCAACCCGAGGTTGCTCTGGGCTACATCACAGTATACCAACCACCTGAGTCCCAGTCAGATTGGCCCTACTGAGGTCACACATGGACCCCTGAACCAATCCCTGTGGCTAGCAAGATGTGTGTACGGACTGGCTGACACTGGCAGAACTTGAGACCTATGATGGGGACTGACAACTTTAGGAAGGGGACTGGTGCTCAGGATAGGGGGACATGAGTACATCTCTGCACCAGATCCTGGTTCTGTCAACAGATTGCCTCCCAGCTGTGTGGCCTGGGTGATCAGGCCGTCTTAGGGCTAAACATACAAGAGACAAAGAGCAATTTTCTCTTCACTGAAACTTCAGTGAGTAAATGAGATCACAGTGGAGATGCTGTGTATGAGGAGAGACAGCTCCACCCTGTGCCTCTTGTGCACGGGCCTGTTGTGACTTTCTTTCCCTGAGGAAACATGGATAAGTGCCTATTTTTATACCAGATGGGGCGCCAACAACAGACCTCCACTCAGAAATGGATCCACCCAGGTGCCACTTAGTGACCCAGTGAGTTTACTGGGGTTACTTATAGGAACACAGGTGACTCAAGCCAGCTGCCACTGAAAAGCCCACCCCAGCTCAGGAAGGCTGCATCCTTGCTACCCCACACCGCTTACAGGAAGTTTTCAACCCTAGAGGATCTCCTATCCTGGCAACCATTACTGTTTAAAATCATGCTCTGTAGATTGTGTAAGTTTCAGGAGCCTCCTGGGCCTTGTGTGTTTCTTTTATTTTCTGAGTCTTAAGAGCCTCCTAACTCCCTCTAGAATGTTTCTATTAGGAAGAAATGGCTATTCAACAAGACCCCAGAAGATCCAGTCAACCCCAGTAAAACATGTTGTTATCCAACTTGGGAGGTTACCACCTGTGTGCTCCGAGTCAGATCTAGTGCCAACCCTCCATAAGCAAATAAAAAGAGCCAAATTAGCCCAGTAATGGTGGCACACACCTTTAATCCCAGAACTAAAGAGGTGGATCTCTGAGTTCAAGGCCAGCCTGCTCTCCAGAGTGAGTTCCAGGACAGTCTGGACTAGACAGAGAAACCCTGTCTTGAAACCCCACCTCCAAAAAATGTAGTCAATGTGAGTATACTGGGAAGAGGAACAAAGAGATTCAGTGAACTTCTCAAGTCCATCTTTGTAGTCCTGAAGTGAGATCAGTTTAAATACAAGACCAAAGATACATCTATCAGTGCCAGGCAAGGTGTGGTCCCTCCCACCACCAGCTCACCATCTTGGGTTTGGGGTAGAAGCCCAGGAAATTCACTTCAGATATGAAGCATACAAACGACAGTGAGGACTCAGGGAGGCGGCCAGCTCAGGATCTGAACTGTGTCCCGGTGGAGAAGCTGTATTGCATTTTTTAAAGGACAGGAACACAAAGCCAGGGGTAACCTGGGGTGACCTTCAGTGTTTTCCAGTTGTATTTTGACATTATAGGTTTAAGCAAGGGTGTACCCGCTGGAGACTGGGCTGTGTCCAGGGTGCCTGGCTTCAAAGTCCTTAATCCGTTCTCCTAGAGCTCAGAGCGATAAGGGGACAAAGGAGTGGGACAGCTGCATGTAGTTAATTAGGGCATAAGAGTCAATTGGTTATATATTTTACAACTTAATGCATCTTGGTTCAGATAACAGCCATTTCTATATCCTTTACTGGTTAACAGACAATTAAGGAAACATTTGGAGAAATGGGGTAGGTGTTTGCTCCTAGGCCTGGGAACAGGAACTTGTTTGACCCTGCCAGCAAGATGGAGAAGTTGTCCCAGAGGTGTGTGGACTCAGACGACTGTTCACAACAGAAGCAGTTCAGCTATAGGGAAGTCTCCAGCTTCCCTGAGCCTGGGACCTTTGAATTTAGTTTCTGAAAGGTAGTACTTAGAATAAGTTTCTTTTGCTTGTTCTCAACAATCTTTGTCTGGGCTGTATCCCCATCCTGTGAGGTCATCTGACAGTTGTTAGGGCTGTGTGGAATTTATTTCTAAATGACAAGGTCCCCCCTCTGGCTTCAGCCTTTCCTTCCTTCCTTCCTTCCTTCCTTCCTTCCTTCCTTCCTTCCTTCCTTCCTTCCTTCTCCTTCCTTCTTTCCTTCCTTCTTTCCTTCCTTTCTCTCATTCTCTCATCTCTCTCTCTCTCTCTCTCTCTCTCTCTCTCTCTCTCTCTCTCTCTTTCTTTCTTTCTTTCTTTCTTTCTGCATACTATTACTGGAGAGATGGCCATTTCTTTGGGGTCCGTGGTTTGAACAGTCTGAGAGACACACATGTCTCTTTAAAGTATCTTCACTTCTGTCAGACCTGTTTCTATGTGAGCACCCTGTACAGTTCCTGGCACATAATCTCAGTTGGCTGAGGTAGCCAACAGGTAACCAACAGCCAACAGGTAGCACTCAGGGAACCCACACCCAGGTGGTAACAGAGGGTCCTGTGATGGAGAATGATCTGTGACCCCTTAATCCACCTCAGCTGGTGACTGTGACCTCACACCTGACCAGACAATAGTGGGGAACAGTCGGAGCCATCCCTGCTGTGGACTAGAGAGTGGCGCCCACCAGCAGAGCTGCCTTTAATGCAGAGGACAGTCCCTTCCCAGTACCACCTCTTAGTTACCTGGTCTCCTGCAACAGTTTAGACGAAGGCTGAGCTGTTTCAAAGTAACAGGGACCAGAGAGCTGCTGGCTTTGTTTGCTATGCACTGTGTAAGAAACTGTATCCCTAGCCTGGACAGTCACCACATCCTGGAGAGGTGGTTTCATGGGACAAGGCATACCCTGCTGTGTGGGTTAGTGTTTACTGAGCCCTGATCCATGGCAAAGACTCCACTCACTGAAGCTTTGACACTGAGGTGACATTGAAGCTCTGGGAGATTCAAGCCAAGCCCAAAGCCACTCTGCTGCCTAGGCAGACCTGCAGCTACAATCAAATCAGAATAGTTCCATGTCCTGTGACATACAGAACACTCCAACATCCTTCATCCTGTTGGCGAACCCCTAAAACGGTCACCACCATCTTTCCTTGAAGAGCTAAGACAGAGAGGCGACTTGGCAGGAATTCAGAGAGCCCCATCTATCATGGATAGATTTGAATTCAGGTCTGCGGAGCAGAGGCCAGGACATTGTAGTGGCATGTTCTGAGTGTTCTGTCACCAGGAAGGTCCTGTCAGAGGCTGAATCCTCCTCAAGGACAATGTGACAGAGTCCGGCAGGCTAGATGCTAGGTGCACCAAGGACTTAGAGTTCTGTCGTGGCAGGTTTCACATTCTGTCTGTCCGTCTGATGCCTGCTGTCCGCACTTACCCTCCATGTTTGTTACCTTTCTCGTTGTTGTAACAAGTCACCTGACAGAAGAAACTTGAAGAGGAAGGTGCACAGTCTATCATGGCGGGGGAAGGCACGGTGCAGAAGCATGTGGCAGCTGGTCACACTCATCCACAGCCAGGAAGCAGAGATGGATGCTGGTACTTAGCTCTCTTTTCTTTCTTGATCAGTCCAGGACCCCAGCCTAGGGGATGGTGCTGCCCCCATTCAGGGTGGGTCTTCCCTCCTCAGTTAACCCAGGCTAGAAACTCCCTCATAGACGAATCCAGAGGCTTGTCTCACAAGTGATGCTGGATCCTGTCAAGCTGGCCACCAACCACCACATATCCCTGCCCTGCCCACTCCTGGGATTTCCTGGCTGTCTGATGCCTCACACCGTGCTGTCATTGCTGAAGCCTCAATCCAGCATCCACGCTAGTCTCTGCAACTAGCTAACAAACTACCCAGGACTCGATGACAGAAAATAGTCATGTCATGGGACTTAGCCCGGGCTTTGGGGGATCAGGGGCTCTGCCAGGAAGACTTGAGGCCTGAGGTGACTCAAGAGTTGGGAGCTGGGGTCATGTAGAGCCTTAACTCACACGTCCTGGTGAGTTTTGGAATGTGAACATATCTCTCCCTCTCTCCGTCTCCCTCTCCCTCTCCCTCTCCCTCTCCCTCTCCCTCTCCCTCTCCCTTTCCCCCACCCCCCATGGCTTCTGTGAAGGACTCTATTTGGGTTTTCTCTCACATGGCAGTCTCACATGGTTCCAAGAGGTACAATCCCAGCAAGACAGGGAGGCTTTTATGGGCTAAGAAGATGGGTCAGTAAGGGCTTGGGTTTGGATCCTTAGCATCTACATAAAAAGCAAGTGCAGGATGTGACCCAGATCTGTGGTGGGCAGAGGCAGGAGAACTGCAGGGCTTCCTGGACAGTCAGTAGGCTGACACAGTAGGCTCTTGGTTCTGTGAGAAACTCTGTCTCAAAGGAATATGGTAGAGAGTGACAGAGCAGGACACCCATGTCCTCTGACCTGCACATATGTGTGCGCATGGACACACACGCGCATACCCTCCTCAAACATACAAAGGAAAAAACTAGAGCAGGGACATGGCTCAGTGGTTGGGAGCTTGCACGGTGTGTGTGTGTGTGTGTGTTGTGTGTGTGTGTGTGTGTGTATGGAGAGAAGAGAGAGAGACCCTGGGTTCGATTCTCAGCAATGCAAAAATAAGTTAAAGAGAGGAAGAGAGAAGACGAGAGAGAAATAGAGAGAGAGACAGAAACAGAGACAGACAGAGACAGAGAGAGACAGACACAGAGACAGGTACAGACAGACACAGACACAGGCAGAGAGACAGACACAGAGAGAATTTTATGATCCAAGCTTGAAGGCCATGAGGCATCCTACACAAAGTTGCATGCCAGGTTTGAAGACAGGAGACATAGCCTCGGTATTAGCTGGGAGAGACGTGGAGGCCATGTTATAAGAAGAACGAAGAAGAAGGCAGACAGGACGCGGCCTCCTCTGGGAAAATTCTAGCCCACCATGCATCCCTCTTCAGACGGGATGAAAGCACACTGCAACCAGAAAGGGCTTCCTGCGCGTGCTGTGCCCACCCCTACCTCACAACTCTCTCTCGCTGCTCATGTGCCACACCTCTGCCCCCGGCCCACCTCTACTCACCCTGCAGGGATCCAGCTCTGTCCAGCTTTCCCACTGACTGAGATGGGACTTGTCCGTCACTCCATTGTCACCAGAGACAATGGTTTCTCTACTTACTGGTCTCCAGTAGACCGAATCCTACACATGTACCTGAATGCCACCATATCCCGCACCTAAACACATTCCAGCTCCTATAGGGTCTCCTACCAGCAGCCGCTCCTCCCCGCCCCAGACACCATGGGGGCATCCCCTGCTCCCCTACAGCTCCTCCACTGCTTGGGAAGGCCAGAGGGCAGGAAAGAGCACCTCCCCTGATGCCAAGGCCCAACTGTTGTTCCAGTGAAAGAGGCAATAAATTACTGGGCTCAGAGGGCAGCCATTCAAAACCTGGGCATTGTTCTAGGGCTGCTAATTGCATACCTGAGGAGTGAGGCCACCTGGCCCACAGGAGTTACCACAAACCTCTGCCCACAGTACCAGGCCCAGGGTGGTGGCAGGGAGTTAGGGTAGAGCTTAAGGGAGCAGGATGGGTGGCCCAAAACCATTGCCTGGACAGCCCCTGCCCAAGGCCTACTGGTCTACCTCTGGGGCACTGAGTCCAAAAGCCAGTGCTCTTGACCAGTTTGCAGGGTGATTTTGAAGGCCAAGTGAGGACAGGAGTATAAAAACCCCAGCCCCATCCAGAGCCATGCAGAGCCCCTCAAGCCAAGGAGAGCCACTTCTCTTTGAGAGGGTTTCAAGATGACCCAGACAAGAGTGATAGGAGACGGGGACAGTCATCTAGGAAATGGGGTCCTTCAGGAGTAGTGAGCCCAAGGTGAAGTGCTCTATCTCTTTGGGGAGTTACCAGAAAGCCAGGGGAATTTACCTCAGGCTTCCCCAGAGACTGGGCAGGGGCCTAGGGGATTTGCCTGCTTTAACAGTTTTGTACAGTATGTGAGAGATAGTGGGTTGTGTGTGTGTGTGTGTGTGTGTGTGTGTGTGTGCCAATTTGTCTCAAAAAATGGGGGAAGGCTGGCAGTGTAGCTCACTCAGTAGGTAGAGTGCTTGTCTAATATGCAGGACGCCCAGGGTTTGGTCCTCGCACTGAATAAACTGGGCTGGTGGTACAGAGGTGGAGGCAGGAGGATTAGAAATTCAGTCATGCTTAGCTGTAGATTAAATTTGACTTTAGATATGATCATGTTTCAACAGCAGCAACAACAAAAGCAACAAGCCATTGGGTCTGGTGGCCAAGTGCTGCAACTTTAATCTTAGGAGGCAGAGGCAGACAGATCTTCGTGAGCTCAAGGCCAGCCTGATCTACACAGAGAGTTCCAGGATGGCCAGGGCTACATAGAGAAACCCTATGGAGGAGGAGGAGAGAGGAGGAGGAGGAGGAGGAGGAGGAGGAGGAGGAAGAGAAGGGGGAAGGGAGGAGAGAGGGAGGAGGGGAGGGGAAGAAGAGGAGAAGAAAGGGGAAAGGGAAGGGAGAGAAGGAAAAGGAAAGAGGGGGGAGGAAGGGGAAGGAAGGGAAGGAAGGAAGGAAGGAAGGAAAGAAGAACAAGACAAGACAACACTGGGTCTACAAGATAGCTCAGCAGATAAAGGCAATCACTGCCAAGACTGACAACCTGAGTCTGATCCCAGAATGCACAAGGTGGGAGGGATGGGGAATGGGCCTTGCAGTCCCTTGAAGCAGATGGAGGACAGTCAACAGTGCAGACCTTTAAAAGGGGATGCTGAGTTGAGGGCTGGAGAGATGGCTCAGTGGGAAGAGCACCTGTTGCTGCGGCAGAGTGGCAGCTCATAGCCGTCTAGCTCTGGGGCGCCCAATGCCCCTCTTGGGGCCTCTGTGGACAGCAGGTGTAAACACAGGTGCACATTTATACATGCATACATTCTCACACATAAAAAATAAATCTTAAAATATGACAGAGTGCCATAGACGAGGGGCTGAGGTGGGGTACACCTCTGTTTGTTCACCTGTAGAATGAGGACAGGTATATCTGCTGCTCCTTGCACCCTATGAGCTGTGGTGGTGGCTCTCTTTGCCAACATGGGGCACATATTCTGTATCTGCTCACCCTGCCACCCCAACCTAGAAGCTGCAGCTGTAGCTGGTGACTAATTGTGTGAGCAATTGAGTACACACACACACGCTTGATCTGAGGCAGTCCAGCCTGCACCTGACTCTGCTTTTGAAATCACGTTCTCTGGAACTGTAGAAGATAAGAAAGGTCCCTTTCGCTGTGCCAGACTGAGAACCAACCAGCCAAGGCAGAGAACGACCCGATGAACCTGATCCACTGAGATTCTGGGACAGGATGATGGGAACGGACTTGACCTTGGGTGGTGATTTCTAAGAAGGCACCTGTTCCAAGGAAGGAGGTGTGCACCCCACCAGAGAATGCTGAGAGGTTAGGGTAGGGGTGGAGGCAGGATGTTGTCAGTTCAACCTTTTCCTTTGCTTCCTGAGCTATAAGCAAAGCTGGAGGCCAGGCCCAGGAAGTCACCCGTTCTCATGACAGTCTCATGGAGGACTTCCTGGAGGAGGTTCCTTTTGAGTGTTAAAAAAAAATGGCAGGGATCAGCAAGAAGGGAAGATAAGATCCAGCCAATACCGTGAGCTCAGTAGCGTCACTACAACCATATGGATGAGTGTGTGCTATGTACGGACTTGCTAGAAGCTAAACTCACTTTTAGTTTTTAGACTTCTATCTTTTCTGAGACAGTCTCAAGGCTGGCCTTCGAACTCAGCATCCTTCCTCCCTCTGCCTATCTCTGGAGTGCTAGGGACTGCAGGTTCATACCAGCATACCTGACTTCATTTCTAAACGTTGTTTGGTTGTGATCTGTGGTTGGACATGTGTGGTGTGTGTGTGTGTTGTGTGTGTGTACATGCACTTATGTGTACACCTGTGTGTGAAGGTCAGACGTCAACTTTGAGTGTCATTCCTCCTACACTGTCCACTTTGTCTTTTGAGGCAGAGTCTCTGCTGGCTGGAACTCAACGAGTAGAACAGCCTGTCTGGCCCCTGAGCCCCAGAGATCTGCCTGTCTCTGGCTTCTCAGCACTGAGGTTCTCAGCACTTGACACCATGCCTGATGTGTTCAAATCCATTGTGAGGACCAAGCCAGGTCCCTCATGCAAGGCAAACTGCTTCACTGACTGAGCCTTTCCCCAGTGTGTCTGTGCACCATATAGTTGCAGCGCCCATAGTGGCCAGAAGAGGGCGTCAGCTCCTCTGTAACTGAAGTTACAGACAGTTGTGAGTTGTCATGTGACAGGTCCTCTGCAAGGTTAACGAGTGCTCTTAATCACTAGCCCATCTCTCCAACCCCTGCTTATGGTTTCTAAATGATTTCTTATTTTAAATGAAAACATATTTATGTGTGTGTGTGTGCGCCATGTGTGTGCCTTGGAGGCCAGAAGAGGGCGTCTGATCCCCTGGAGCTAGAGTTACAAGCAGTTGAAAAATGTAGCAATTCTTTACAGTTTTATGCTATTTTAGTTCAGAAGCAATTGCAAACCTAATGAAGACTTATGCATACAAAACAAGGAGGTTTTTTTTTTTCTTCCAAAATCTTTGAAAGTTAACCAACCCAACACAACAGGTCTCCAACTATTCTGTGTTCCTTTTCTATACACAAGGATATTTTGCTAGCCAAACATGGTCAAGCCACCCAGCCAGGAACTCACATGAATGCCTTAACACCACCCACTGCCATTGCTCAGACCTTATGCAACTATCTCTCTGTTCCAAAGGATCCAGTTCAGTGTCCTTGGTGGCATGATGTTGCCAGTGTGCTTTGGTCTAGCCTGGCCCCTTGGTACTTCTCCATCTAGCCTGTTCTGTGTTTCTTATGTTTCCTAGAGACGTGAACATACTTGTCCTTGCCCAAATCACTGAGTTTATTGGGCTACATACAGGAGTGTGGGCGACTCCAAACAACTGTATCCTAAACCATCCTGCCTCACACATTAATGACTCCGGAACATTGCATAGACAGAGTGCCCCGCCCTCCATCAGTTCTCCACCATTTGGGGCACAGTGACATACAGTTGTTCAAGACTAGCCTTGACTGTGTGAGGGTCAGTTTTGTTGTTGTTTGTTTGTTTGTTTTTTAAAAACAGGGTTTCTCCGTGTAGCCTTGGCTATCCTGGAACTTACTCTGTAGACCAGGCTAGCCTCAAACTCAGAACTCCACCTGCCTCTGCCTCCGAGTACTGGGATTAAAGGGATGTTCTGTCACCGCCCTTAGTGATCCAGTCTTAAAACAAGAGGCTAAGAAGTGGCTGGGTGGAAAAGATCACTTACTGCCCAAACACGTGGACCCTAGCACCCATGTAAAAATCTGGCTGTGGCACGAGTAACCTCAGCATTGTGTGGGGCTGAGACGGGCAGATTCTGGGGGCTCGCTGGCTGGCCAGCCTAGCCAAAATATGGTGAGCTCCAGGTTCAGTGAGAGATACTGTTTCAAGGAGAGCAGGCAGCCAAGTGACAGAAGACTTCCATTGTCTTTCTCTGGCCTCTGCGCAGGTGCATACGGAGGAAGGCTGGATACGTAGCTCAGTTGGTGAGGATGTAGGGCTATCCCTTGACTGGATCTCCTGCACGCTCCGAGGGCTGTCACTGTGGCTCTGATTGGCTTGGAGGATGACATTCCATAGCACCCTGCCAATGGAAGACTGTGGGCCAACTTTATTAGATTCAGGTGATGTCATATGGAAGGGCCATCCCAGGTGACACTTGGGCTTGGTTTCCCAGTGATGATGTGAGCTTTGGTTGTTAAGGTGGTGGTTTCATGAGTTTTTGTTTGTTTAGCAACTTGAGGGACTGGGCTCCTGCCTCTACATACCAAGCAAGCTCTCATCTACAGAGCCACATCCCATCTTTGTTTCTCTTTCTCAAGAGTGAGCAAATACTCCTGGGGCCAGTGAGAGGGTTTAGCAAGGCTTGCTGTCAAGCCTGGGAACTGAGTTCGAGCCCCAGGACTTCCATGTTGGAAGGCAAGAACTGACTCCTGCAAGTTGTCCTCGACCTTCACTTGTCCATCCCAGCACATGCATGAGTGTGCACAGGCCACCCACATACGCAGTGTAACAGAAATATCCCCACCCTCATCCAACTTCCCCTCCTGGCTCGGTGATAAGAGCAGGGAGTGGGGCTTACTCTGTTTAACAGGTGACAATCATTGTCACAAGTGTAGCTGCCATTTTTTTTCTTGAGCCATAGAATTCGTTAGATTTTTTGTTTTTGTTTGTTTGTTGTTGTTTCAAGATAGGGTTTCTCAGTTTAACACATCCCCACACACCACACCCAACCCCCACCCACATCAAATTCACACACATCACAGACACATATACACACACACATACACACACATATATACATCACACACACACATCACACATCACACACACGCCCACTCCCACACATCACATTCACACACATCACAGACACATACACACACACACAAACACACATACACACACATATACACATCACACATCATACACACACACCACATTCACACACATCACAGACACATATACACACACAAACACACACATACACACACATATACACATCACAGACATCACACATACACACACACACATCACACACACATATATACACACAAACACACACATACACACACATATACACATCACAGACATCACACATACACATCACACACACACACATACTACGTCTACATTTCCATGTTCTTATAGTCAATGAACCTCAGATGCAAAGTATTCAGAGGAGAAAAAGCCAATTCATTCCTACTGAATGCACACAGACTTTTCCTGTCAGTTCTGGAGTGAGGCAGCATGAATTATTTACATAGCACTTGTATTAGGTATTATAAACACCTAATACATCACACACACACATCACACATCACACACACCCCCACTCCACACATCACATTCACACACATCACAGACACATACACACATACACACAAACACACATACACACACATATACACATCACACATCATACAACACACACACCACCTCCACACATCACATTCACACACATCACAGACACATATACACACACAAAACACACATACACACACATATACACATCACAGAGATGTCAAAAGTCTACGAGGAGGCCACCCCAGCACTTGGGAGGTGGGGGCAGGATAATTGTGAGTTCAAGGCTAGCCCATGCTACATAGCACAATCGAAGTCCTGGGGTAGGGAGAAGAGAGAGAAGGAGGGAAGGGGGAGAAAACAGAAGCAGGAAGAGCCATCTGTAGATACTGTCCTATTTTATAGAAGGCATTTGAGCGCCCTGGAATTCACCCACCTCTCTCTGATCCTGAATACCAAGAGCTAACACAGGTCCCCCCAAATTCCAAGTCCACGAGAGGACTCATTTCACCCCCCTTGCATCACTTAAGTTCCTTCTCATGGAAATATCAGGTTTTTGTTGTTGTTTGTTTAGCTGTTGTGAGACAGGGTTTCTCTGTGTAGCCCTGGCTGTCCTGAACTCACATTGTAAACCAGACTGGCCTCGAACTCACAGAGATCTGACTGCCTCTGCCTCCCCAGTGCTGGGAATAAAGTAGTATGCCACCACACCTGGCTGGTTTCTGTTCTTATCTTTAACATCTTTGCTTGCTGTGTTCAGCACGTCCTTTCTGTCTCCTTTCTCTTTATCTCAGCCTGTCTTTCTCTCGCTCCTCCCCTCAGGCCCTGGCACTCCCTGCCAGGCCTCCCCTCTACCTGGTCACCCCATTCATGGATGGCTCTGTTCATTCTGCGATACTTATGTACTGTGAACACCTCCTTTGACTTGGTCTGGTCAAGAGAGATACAACTGTGACTAGACCCCTAGTGCTGGGTTCTTTCTTCATCGCTGAGTTTCCCCAAGAGCTGAGACCTCCAGGTTTCGAGTGATTTCTGGTTGGGATTGGAGGGAGTTTGGCTTAGACAGGTCCATCTTGGGGTGGGAAGGGTCCTTGGCTCCTGTTGCCTCCTGCAGGGCCCTCAGGCCTCCGCAGGTGAACTTGGGGCTGGAGGCCTGCTTTGAAGTGTATCGCTCTATCTTATTTGTGCATTTATTTAGTTATTTAACTCATGTAGTCAGTCCATGTCACCTTGAATTTGCTGTATGACCAAGGATGATTTTTTCTTATTTAAAAAAATGGTTTAGATTCATTTAACTACAGGTATGAGTATTTTGCTTGCATGTATGCATGTGAATTTCTGTGGGCATGCCTGAGCCCACAGAGGTCAGAAGAAGGAATCAGATCCCCTGAAACTAGAGTTATGCATGGCTGTGAGCCACCATGTAGGTGCTGAGGGGACAAAGCAAGGCCTGAAGATGGCTTTCAACTTCTGATCCATCTCCTAGCACCTTTGGGGTGTTGAAATGAAACGTGTGTGCCACCATGCCTGTAACTGGTGCTGGGGTTCAAATCCAAGGCTTTCTGAATACCAGGCAAGCATTTTACCAACTGACTGACTGAGCTGAACCCCGGGTCCACTCTTTGCCCATGGCACTTTACAGCTTGCCTAGCCTGGGCAAAACTGAGTGTTGGCTGCAGCCCTGTGGTCTGTCCCAGGTGAGGCTCAGAAACTCCCTTAGAGTTGGTGCTGTGTAGACTCAGCCTTGAGCTGAGTCACAGAATCCATGGTTGGGGCAGGGGCCAGGACTGCCCCCAGCTCCCACCAGTCTGCCTCTCTTTGAGGATGCTTGGTTGGGGGGGGCTCCTGTCACTCCTAGCACCTCCTGGGGATCTCTGGGTGTTTGGCTCTGGATCACACATCATTGGAGCAGGCAGTCCGTCCCTGCCCTAGAGCCCAGATTAAAGGGCTGACATTACAATGAGTGTATTTCAGGACCCATCGTCCCCTGGCCCCTGGAACGAATGTCATCCCGTTCCTGGGACCCCCGTGTCCTCTCCTTTCCAATGTAATCAGCATGCCCTGTGTCTTCTTTTTTTTTTTTTTTGGTTTTTTCAGACAGGGTTTCTCTGTGTAGCCCTGGCTGTCACTCTGTAGACCAGGCTAGCCTCGAACTCAGAAATCTGCCTGCCTCTGCCTCCCAAGTGCTGGGATTAAAGGCATGACCACCACCGCCCGGCTCCCTGTGTGTCTTCTGGCCTCAGCTCTTTGTGGCCTCATTGCCCCTTATGGGTTCCATGGCCAACCCCTCTCTTAGAATGGTGGCCCCAGACCATCTGAGTCCCACAGGCAGAAGCCAGCAGCAACGATAGTCAAATCCCTCAGTCAGCAGGCATCAGTGCCAGGACAGCCTGTGGGTGAGGGCGGCTCCCCCAGCCGGGAATTCGTTCACCTGCCAGTGCCTCATCTTAGGCGGGGTGGCAGGCTGGGCCGGGATATTCATTAGGTCCGCACGTGTACAGGGACCGAGCCACCAGCACGCCCGTGGGAGCCCCAGGGAAGCCAGATTCCTGCGGCCACAGCAACTGCAGAGGAGCTGGGAGAAGCCCAGCTGTGAGTCAGCCCCACATTGAGCTCTGAAGGAGCGCCCGGCCTGGCCCCACAGGTGACGCCACTCCTTGAAGTGGGAACAGCCTGGTTCCTCTAAGTTCCAAGGGTGGGGAGCAGAGTCTCGTATCACCTCAGTGTGGGGTTACAGGAAGGCAAGCAGAGGCAATGCCCACCAGGCTGGACCTCCAGGAGGGACTCAAGACTCTCAGCCACCCTGAAACCAGAGGCAGGACCTTGGCTCTGGAAAGGTGAACCTGTACAAAATGCTACGTCTGATGACCTGAGTCAAAACTCTAGGACCTACGTGGTGGAAGGAGAGAACCAACACACCTGTGCCGTGGCACACTTGAGTGTGCACATCTGCACACCAAACAAATGTTAAATATAAATAAGATTAAACAAAAGAGAGGTAATTGTCCCCTCCCCCCCCCCTACTAGAAGGACTGTGGTGGGCAGCCATGCCCGTGGCATGGGAGGAGAGACAGGATTGTATCTGCAAGCAGTGTGGTGACTCTGGAGCACGACAGGACATTAGGCAGGATGGAGGACAGTATGGGTGTTTAGACCCTGGAGAGGCCTCTTGGACAGTGTGACTCATGCTCTGAGCCCCACATGGCCTGAAAGAGCTCGGACAACCTGAGGAAGGGATATTCAGGCAGCAGACAGCATGAGCAAAGGCCCTGTGGTGCACAAGGCTCCTCTTCCTGGAGGGCAGAAGAGCTGAAACCCTTTCTTATTGGCCAGGCAGCTTCACCTGCCTAGTTTCCCTGCCCAATCTGGACCCAGGGTAAATTCTCTGCTTCCTTTTTATTAAAACTTGGCTTCCCTTGACTCTGGGTTTTGGAGGCAGGGCCTCAAGAATTCCTGTCCAAAGACCCAGGAGTAGGGAGGACCATGACACACTGCACAAGGCTGAAAATATTCCCAAGACGTTGAGCCCGGGCCCCCTTCTCAACCTGCCTGGGTTCAGGTGCCCAGACACGTGCCAGGCTGACCCTGGGGCACCACCCGGCAGAAGGAGCTTGTCTGAGAGTAGGTGATGCCATGCCTTGTGGCCCAGGGACGAGCTGTGCTGAGGGTGATGGAACAGTGTGTCACCATGGCAGGACAGGGATGAAGGCTAGAAATGTGTTGGGTGTTGTGCCATGGACCCCAGCTCCCTGCCCTCCCAGGCCTGGCTGGGGACCTGAGATACACTGCACAAGACTTCTGAGGACAAGGTGGAAAGGGGCTGACCTTGGGAAGGGGAAGAAAGGAGGAAGGGAGAAGAGGATGAGGAGAGAGAGAGGTTCAGGGGCCACCTTCAGGCTTGAAGGGACTTCAGGGGCCATGGCTGTAGCACACGGTCACCTGCAGCTCTCAAGGGGGCTCACCTGAGCTTAGCTAAGGAGGAACCCCTCTTGGGGTACCCAAAGGACTTGATGTCTACATGTGAGCAGGTTGCTGGGGGTTGGGGTGGGGAGGATCCCAGTTTCAGGGTTCTATGTCCCAGATTGCATTGGTTTAGAGGGCTGAGGACAGGGATCCCCACGGTCTTATCTATAACAGGGTCCTGCTGACAGCTGACTCAAGTGGGATCTTGTTTCTGTGTCACAGACATTTGTTAAGGCCTTAGTGTCTGTAGTGGCCCAGAGGTGCACAGATGTCTACCACAGCATCTCTCCAGTCTCTGTTGGCCTCTTTAACCTGATTTCTAGGTGAAGGGCCATTCCGACCTACAGCGGATGCCGACGAGTTGCTTCCTAATCTTTGCACTGACTGTAGCATACGCATATCTCCACACACAAAATACGTAAAAGTATAAATAAATGCTTAGTTTTAAAAGACCCTGTTGGCTCAGACATCAGAGAGATGTAAACATACACTCCAGCTCAACCCTTGCCTGCCCTGAGACCCTGGGGTAAATGATCCCATTTCTTGGGCCTCAGTTTCCTTCTCTGCCATCACAGAATGCTACTCTGAGGAGTTAGCATAGGGTGAGAGTCAGACGAGCCCATGATGGCCTGTCACCATCGACCTTGTGCTTAACGTCATCCCTGATCACTGTCATTACGAGATGACGGTGCTCTGTCTGATAACCATGAGAGGCAGGCTGTGAGCTCCCTGGAGAAGAAAGCACGGAGCGGGGGTGTAGTGTCCCAGGCTCACTCAGCCTGGTCACAAGCAGGAGTGTCACCTTACCCTTCTAACCTAGACATTTAATGTGTGTTGAACTGCCTCAATTGGCAGAGGGCCTGACTGTTCACAGCACTGAACGACAGCTTTATACCTACCCTGGGAACAAGCAGGAGACAGGAATCATATTGTCCAATCCCTCAAGTGGTCCAGGAATGGGTAATTGATGGGCCTTTTAGAGCAGAAGAAAGGGGAACCCTGGGGTGAGGGCTGCTTCCAGAAATTCTGGAAGGGAGCTCTCAGAGGGGGAAGCAGGTTAGTGAGGGATGGGGTACTATGCCTCCCATGGGGCCCAGAGTCACAACTCCCCCTTCTTCTGCAGCCCCATGTTGAAGGTGCCCTGTACCCCACCCAGCCACCTGTCCCCATGACTAGCAGGAAGTCCTAGGCAATGCCTTCCCTACTGTAAGGCATACCTCTGGGCTCTCCAGGTGTGGCTCTCCCATAACCTCTTCCTTCATGTCTGCCCTGCTCTCCTGTCTCATGTGCTCTCTCAACCAAGGATCAGGGCCACCTCCTTTGAGAAGTCCCCTCCTGCTATATTCAGATGGGGTTCTCCCTCCCCTGAAGCCCCAGGCTGCCCTCCCCTCACTCAGTCTTTCCCCTGCCTTGCTGGGACTCCTGACGCTATCTGTAGATTATCTCCTGTCTGCAGGTAGCCTGTGTTTCTGTGTGGGGATTGGGGAGGTCCTGTAGGTCAGCCCTGGGTCAACACCGTTCACACCTGGGAGACATAACGGGGTTTGTGACGGGCAGTATATACCTGTCCACTGTGCACTGTGCACTGACCTCCTGCGGGTTGTTTTCGGTGTTAATGTCTCTTTGAGGAACAGATATCTAGAGAGACGATCTGCTCACGGTACACAGTGTGATGACTGGCTGGTTGCGTGACACCGAAGCTTCTTTGTAAATTGCTCTCTATGGGCGGGAGAGATGGCTCAGCAGTTAAGAATGTCTGATGCTCTTACAGGAGGACCTGAGTTCTGTTCCTAACACCCACAACTGGTGGTTTATAACTGCTGCTAGTAACTTCAGCCCTAGAGGATCTAAAGCCCTCTTCTGGCCTTCATGGGTGCAAACACATTTTAAAAAACTTTAAAGGAAAAATTACCATCTCTGTCCCCTGTTGCCATCCCTAGTTAGGATAGGCCAGTATCAGTGTATAGTGACTGATATTGATCTATAGTCCTTGGTCCTTCCACCTGAGTTCTGATAGGCCTCCCAGGCTTTCTTGAGGGTCATGTGACTTAGACTCAGCCAATCAAATACACCTGTTCAGTCTGAAGCCGGAAGGCCATGGGGGTGGGGGTGGGCAGGTAGGCAGGGACAGCCACAGCCAGTGTTGGCATCTGTATTGAACATCCTGCTAACAAGAGCAGAAGGGAGGATCGCTGCTGGATGGCAAGAGATAGGCTGCAGACTCTGTGGCTGCCCTTCTTGAGAACAGGGAGCCTGAGTGGTAGGGTGCCTGCTCCGTCTGTCCCAGCAAGGACCCTCTATCCAAGCCAACTGGAGTCATCCCCTCGCTCCTGACAAAGACTAGATGGGTGAAGGCCCGTGTTTGGTACATGGGACAGTGAGGAGGCTTAGGGGGCCAAGGCTTCCTCGAGGGATGCAGAATGCAGCAGGCTCTAGTCCTCAGGTGGGTTGTGAAGGAGAACCAGGCTACCTATCTGCTGGGCCGGCCACACCCAGGTTTACCCTGCCTCTGGACTCCGGTTGGGCTGATGGCAAGTCTCTTGATGATGTAAGCTGATGTGTAGTGTGTGATGCTCTGGCTCCTCAGCCATACCATCCGTTTGTGGCTACTGTGCTCCTGGCTCCCTGAGCCCAGCCCTGGGAACTGTTACAACCAGGAGATAGTGGGGAACCTTAGAGTCAGCCTGCTAAGGGCTTCTCATTAAATCTACTGCCTAGTTGGGTGACTTCAGATGACTCCTTCCAGGTCACTAGGCTTCAGTGTCACCACCTGTTCAAAGCAGCTGCTAAGGTTGCTGTGCAGACTCAAGCAGATGCAAAGCTGTCGGCCCTTGCTGACGCTACCAGGTACAGCTGTCACTGTCGCCATTACACACTGCCTTAACAAGGCTTGCAGAATCTCTGAGGGAGCTGTGGCCACATGCACTTCAGAGATGAAGACGCAGCTTCAGAGCTGGCACTCACCCACTCAAGCTCATATTTGAACCCCAGTTGTCCCATTCCCAATTCGGGCAGTTTCTGTCCCCAACTGCTGAGGAAAAGGGACATAGGTCTTTTATAACCTACTCCTGGCCAATCTTGGTAAGCCATTTCTTTTCTTTTTGTGGTTGTTTGAGACAGGGTCTCCTTATGTAGACTTGGCTGGCCTAGAACTTCTGAATCTCTTGTCTCAGTCTCCTAAACGCCAGGACAGCCTATACCACTATGCTGGCTTGACCTTTTCCCAAAAATGAGCCAAGTAGCTCTTCTGGGCTTTGGGGGCCACACATGGTGTCTACTGCACACTTGGTTTCCATCCAAGCAGGCTGCCACTGTCCTGGCCCTGTCAGCCCTTCTGGAGCAGATACCTCCATGTTTAGCCAAGTCAGCCCCTCTGGGAGCACAAAGCATCACTCATGGTCATCCCACATGGAGCTGGGACTGAAGAGGGAGATCAGAGGACAAAGAAATGATGTTCATGGGTGGTGGCCAGAGCATGGATGGTGGAAATATGGAGTTAGGTCCCAGCTCTGACAGGGAAGCCTTGGTTTCTTCATCTATAAAACAGGGCAACAATGGAGCCGGTTAGATGAAGTACCCCGTAAGACTTCTCAGCAGCCGATTACTGTAATGAAGCACGGGGTCTCTGTGCTGGGTCTCTCTGAACAGCATGTCTATCAGTTTTCTTTCTTTTTTAAAGATTTATTTATTTTATATATGTGAGTACACTATTACTGTCTTCAGACACACCAGAAGAGGGCATTGGATCCCATTACAGATGGTTGTGAGCCATTGTGTGGTTGCTGGGAATTGAACTCTGGACCTCTGCATGAGCAGGCAGTGCTCTTAACCGCTGAGTCATCTCTCCAGCCCATCTATCAGCTTTCTGATGAAGCTGGGTTTTGATGCTTCTCTCTCCCCCGCTGCCCTCCCAGGTTCCCTTTTTTGTTTCTTTTTCTTTATAACTTTTGTTTTTTCAATAGAGTGTCTCTGTAGCCCTGGCTTTCTTGGAACTCACTCTGTGTAGACCAGGCTGGCCTTAAATTCAGAGATCTGCCTGCCTCTGCCTCCTGAGTGCCTGGGTTCTTTTTCTAAAGGCCCTTGATTGGGCTACAAAACTGAGGGCCCTCCTATCCTTCTGAAGTTACTAAGATGCAAACTGCCATGCACAGGAGTCCTCAGCTTCCACAGACGAGGTGCAGCCCTGCTCAGCTGCCCTGTCTGGGAAAGCCACAGAGCTCAGTCCTGAAGGTGACATGCTGCCTCTGATGCTTCCAGATTCTCTCTGGGCACTGGGGATCTGATGGACACCGACTCCCTGACAGCCCCACAGAGTAATCTAGAGACCTGGTGGCTCAGTCCACCCACCCAAGGGACAAACCCCAGAAAGCCTATGGCTGCTTCTTCTCAGAGCTGCTGGTGAGAAGGTAGTGGTCACAGGGCTGAGGGGAGTTACCACAGAAAGATTTAGGACCCTGCACTGCATCCAAAGCTCCCGAGCTTCCAGATGCTGAAGTCTTGTTATAGGAGATGGCCTCTGACATCCCACCCTCACACGGTCCATCTGCCACAGCTAGCAGACTGTCCTGTGCCTGGATGCCCCTAGCTCTTCTTCCACACAGCTCTTGTCTCTGCAGGATCCCTGCTCCTGACTGGGTTTTTCCAGGGTGAAGTAATTCAAACCAGAGGCCCTGAGGCATACTCAGTGCATACACGCAATAATAGGCCCAGAGAGGTGACGGTCTTGATCTGAGGACACACAGTCACAGTCCTGACCTGAGGCCTGATTCCAGACTCTGACCCCAGCAACTTTGTCTTCCAGCCCTGGTGTTCATGGCCCACATGGGACTGAGCAGAAAGTATGTGGGGGCTGTGTGTTTGTGCGCGCGCGCACACGGGTGCACACATGTGCTAGAAGGGATGAGAGAGAACCTGGACTCTCAATGGGCCATGAAACAGGATGGTCGCTGAAGGGCCATATGCCCTTCCACCAGCTATCCACAAGCCAGGGCTCCTTACAGCCTCAGATAAACCTGATATCCTCTCCGTGACACCTCAGGTTGTCTACCATACCCAGACCCACCCTAGCTTCCAGGCAGGCATGGCCGTGCCCTCAGTCCCTGGAGCTGGGAAGTGACTGAAGGGGTTTTCTCCAGGAGAGGAATCATGATCTTAGTGGGCCCTGGCCAGGGTCCCAATTTGAGGTATCAAATCTGAAATTCAGATTTCACTCAACTCCCTCACCCCCTGACCCCTGTTTTCACGGAACCAGCAGTGTCTCCCCACCGCAAGCGTGGGCATAGGAGAACCGCTCACTGGTTGCTGAACACATCCTTGCACAAGACCCAGGATGGGAGCCGCTGAGGCAGAGCTGGAAGGAGGGGCCTGTCTGCCAGAAGTTTGGACGCACCCATGGGTTAGTTCCCTTTTGAGGAGGCGTCTTTGTGAGAATGGACAGAATAGCTGGCATCAGGCAGAGTAACTGGTGACCACTGCTTCGAGAGCCAGGGGAGGAAGCGGCATTGTCAGGTCATAGACTAGGACATGGACACACAGAGGGCTGAGGCCGAGGCCCACTGATTGATTGCACTGGCTTTGAGACCTATTGGGCTCAGGAGCTGTCATCCCAGCTCCCAGCTGGCTCCCAGCAGCATGAGGTCAGTCAACCTTTGGCTGTGGCTGCCCCACCTGCCTGCCAGGCTCCTGGCCAAGCCCTGGCTCCTGAAGCCACTGGGGCCTGGAATGATCTGCATCTGTGGCCAGCCAGTCAACCCAAGTAAATGAGCAGGGCTCAGCTTCACGGAGCTCAATCTCACTGGTAAGCTGTGCAGCCTTGGGCAAGTGGGCTGGGTTCTCTGGGCCTCAGGCTCCTCCTCCAAACAGGAAAAGCAACGACTAAGGTTAGAGGCTATGCTAGGAACAGTGCTCTTGCAGAGTTAGGTGCTTTGAGTACTGCAGGGTTCCCAAATACCCAAGACCATCAACAGCTGGATAGATGCCCAGCAGGGACAGACCTGCTTGGAGACTGATGAGGACAGCAAGGATGACTGGAGTGACAGCAGCACCATGAGGGAGTCTCTGAAGGATGAGGCCAGAGAACAACAAGCAGAGACCTCCCCAATTCTCATCCCATAAGGCGGTGGCCGCTTTTCCTCAGACGTTTCCTTGACTCCTCAGTGTCCTGGGATCACATCTGTCCCTCTGCAAGAGACTACCCCACCCCTCTGCTGCGGAAGTCAGGGTCTCCCACAGCCCCTTGGGCTCATGGGAGGGTGTGAGCAATGTGAACTGGGCGTGGGAGCCCAGCGTAATACAAGAGTTGAACCGATGATACTAGATGTCACGTGTCAGTTGATTTATAGGAGTGCACTGGCTCACTTCTGCACCCCTACTTCCCTGCCCTGTGCGCCCAGGATAAGGGGGTGGGGACTTATTCCCTCCCCCTCTATCCACTTACTCCAGCCCTAGAAAGTGTCTAAGTAAAGGGACAAGAGCCGCTGGTGTAGTGTCGACAGGCCAAGCAGCAGAGGTGACCCTGTGTCTGCACATGCATTGTCCCTAGTCCTGCCTCTATAGGCTTGTTGGGGAGGCCAGAGGATGAATGGCAGCCAAACATTGGTCAGGGAAGGGAGGGGCCCCACCTGAGACAGGAAACAGACACAGAGGCGAGAATGAAAGGAAACAAACCAAACACCGAGGTGACTGAGTGTGCACACACGCACACGTGAGTCGTATTTTCGCCCTGATTTTGAGACAGTGCCAGCCTGATTGCTAAGTCTCCCACCTTGGCTGTTCCATGATTCCTTTACAGCCTGTGTCGCTGTAGTGACAATGCCTGTCAAACTATCACAACGATGTGGAAGGGATCCTCACATCAACAGGGCAGGAGCCCTACCCTACAGGGGCCCGTGGAGGAAACCATTACTCTTGGGAAACACTCCCACTAGCCTCAAGGGCTCAGGTTACTCAGACCCACTGGTACTCTGTGTCTCACCAGATTAGACACCAAACAAAACTAGGTCTGTCTTAGCCCCTCCCTTCCCTGATGGGTCTCCAGGCAGGCACCTATGGGATGCTTCTGCTGGAATGGCTCCAACTTTAAATTTAAAGTATTAGTGTCCTGGGACACCATAGCGAACTCCAAAGAAATGACCCTGAAATCAGGCAGTCGGAGGAGCTATTTGAGATGGGAAAGGGGGATAAGGTCGAGTAGCCAAACACTAGTTGGGGCACCCCAAGGCTGTGTGTGATAAGGGGGCTGTCTCCCCTGCTTGGCACAGCACTTCTGAGAGGCGCCACTACCACCATGCAATTCAAAGCTGATGTCAGAATGAAGGCAGAGCCTGGCCAGGCCAGGCCAGGGCCTACCACACACATACCTGGAAAGGGTGGAGCCGGCAGAGGGGCCTAGTGGGATGTGGACATAAAACCTCCTCCTACTCCCAAATACAGTCCTATACTTGGAGAGCTGTAGGCCAGGAGGGACAAGAGGATGACAGTACCAGTGGCTTGAGTAGTGTGAGAAGGGCCAATGGCCTTTCTGTGGACCGACTTCAGACCTCCTAGGCCTAACAGCTGGCCTCAATCCCAAGGGACCTGGGGCTGAACACCAGAAAGGAGGGCTTGTCTTATCTGATGTTCTTCAGTGCTCCTGCCTAGGGGTTGCAGGTATGGGCTGTCAACTGCCCAGCCTGTTTTCCACTACCATTCAGACACAGCCAAGGCCCTGCCCTAGGTCCCAGCATGGACCTGCAGAGCTGCCATGTCAGCAGCTTCTCTGGGATGGTACAGAACCACTGGAAGTGCTCTTGGGCAGACACTGAGAAAGGATGGACAATGGAATCAAGACAATTTGGGCTTGGCCCAAGATCCTGTCCTGGGGCAGGCTAGCTCTAGAGGGTACACAGCAAGCAGCGGAGGGTGTTAAAAGTCTTCTGAGAACTTCAAGAAGGGAAAGGATTTCCAACAGAAGTCATCACTGTTGACTCTATGTTAAAGGGAGAAGAGCCAGACGCTCATCGGAGAGAATGCTCTGCTCTGTCTGGCTTCTCAGCTGCCTCAGTGGAGCTTCCCCGGGCAGTTTCTGCTGGATGGCCATGAGCCCCGAGTTGTGTTTTGTTAGTGCTCCAGTTGTCTCGGTAGGACACTGTGTCTCCATGGGACAGTATATCTCCATGGGACACTGTGTCTCTGCGGGACTGTCTCAGTGGGACACTGTGAGTGGCTGGTTTGATGATTTGCTATTTATCTGCTATTGCTATTTGTAAGCTCATTCAAAACCGAAAGCTTGGCTAAAGCTCGGCTATAGTGGGTTCTTCTTGGAGGGAAGGCAGGCATTTGCAAGAGATATTAAGCAGGAGGGACCCTGTAAAGAACTTTGGTAACTCAGGCTCTGTGGGCTTTGGTTAGCCTTCTGATGGTGCTGCATTCATGAGGGATGACCATAAATGTGACTTAGCCTACAATGGTCCCCTTTGCACTGGCAGCCCCTGCCCCACATGAAGCTGCTCCAGTTTACCAAGTGACAGGAGAGTGGCTGACCCTCCCTCAATGTCTGAACTACCTCTCTGGAGCCCAGCAAAGGGTTATATGAGAAGGAGCTGCAGAATCTACACAGCTGGAAAAGAGGCCCTCTCCCAAGGAGAGACACTATGTTTTCCCTCCAGGGCAGGCTGGCCCCAGGTGGCATCAGGAAGGGAAGCTGGCTTGTGGTGCCAGGGCTAACTCAACCCTCAGTTGCTTGTGCTCTGGTCTGCCAGGACTTTGGGACAGCACCCAAACAAATTGCCTTTGTCCTTGTTAGATCTAAGCACAATACTCGCCTTGTGGCTGCAAAGGCTTTGGGGAAGCAACATGGTGCTTTGGCTGTGCAAGTCATCCAATGGGAACCACCACAGGCCCAGATGACTGCTCTGGCCCAGGGAGCAAACCTTGTGAACCAGACATTCAGAGGGGCTGGTGTCACCAAAGCCTTTGGTTGACTGGCCCTCTGGAACAAAGAGATAGGAGTGAGTCAGCTCTTCCTCCCCACAGCTGTGACAGGGTCAGCCTTTTGCTGAAGTCCGGGAAAGGCTCTTGGGAGCCAGGAGGTGGAAGCAGGTCTCGGAGGCACCTCACCTGTCACCTGAGGTCCAGCTGAGGACTCAGGGTGCTGGATCAATGCACAGGCTCTTCCTAGGGCGGATGGGCAGGCAAGGCCGAGCAGTGGACACAGCTAGTCTCACTATCCTGACCCTTCCCTGGAGCCTCTCCTCTCTGCCTGGCAGTCAGCAGGGACTGTCAAATGTTTTCAAGGCTTTTGAAGTAGATGCTGGTGCCGGGTGGTGGTGGTGCACGCCTTTAATCCCAGCACTAGCACTTGGGAGGCAGAGGCAGGTGGATTTCTGAGTTTGAGGCCAGCCTGGTCTACAGAGTGTGTTCCAGGACAGCCAGGGCTATACAGAGAAACCCTGTCTCGAAAAACCAAAAACCAAAAAACAACAACAAAAAAAGTAGATGCTGACCAGGGCCTGCTCTGCTGAGTCCTCTTGGCTAGGGACAAAAAAGCCATCAGACCCCAGAGAATGCAACTCAACTCCAGCAGTCTTCCTGGTGTGTCACTGCAAGGCTTTGAGTTTACTGGAAAGCACTGGGCAAGCAGCAGCTAGACCCTCTTTCCAATGTGTACTAAGTCATTCATTTATTTCAAGATGTACACACTCAAGCTGGCCGGGACAGCTCACAGCTCCTAGGTACGTATAGGTCCTTCAATGGCTTGGCTACAGACAACTTCATAGCCAGCGCTGCACACACACACACGCGATAGAACAGGAAGCCTACAAACCCCAAGCCACTCCGAGAAAACTGAGGGAGGAGGGGGTGCTAATGCAGCATCCGTGGGGGAAATGAGTGCACACGGAGAGATGGATGAGGGGAGAACGCAAGCTAGCTTCAATGTCGTCACCGCGATCTCATTTCCATGGGGATGGTCAGGGGACTGAGTTCAACAGGTCCTTTAGAAAGCTCTCTGGATCGGTGATTTCTGATAGAAGACCTGGAAAGCAGAGACAGTGTGAGTGGGAGCAGCACAGGGCCCCAGCCCCACCAAGTCACAGAAGCCTTGTTTATGCACAGAATATACTGTGCCAGCATGTCCCGATGGATTCTAGCAATGGCAGGGAGGTGGCCGCTGTGTGACTAACACTCTGCTACTAACACTCTGCTCCAGAAGTGGGTGCTGCCAGAGACAGTGTAGCAGATGGCAGCTTAAATTCCCTGAAATGGAGGATTTCAATCTGTCCAGGGGTCACTGAAGGGGCTGTAAAACACTGCAACTCCCAAGTTTTCCTTGTTCTTGTACAGGCTCTCTGCTCCCAGACTGGCCTCAAACTCACTATGTAGCTGAAGACCTCCTTTGAATCTCTGTGCTACCATACCTGGTCTATGTGGTGCTGGGGACAGAACCCAGGGCTTCATGTGTCCCAAGCAAGCACTCTTTCAGCTGAGCCACACTTCCCTACCTCAGAGTGGTGACGTGTGTGTGTGTGTGTGTGTGTGTGTGTGTGTGTGTGTGGTGAGAGAGAGAGAGAGAGAGAGAGGAGAGAGAACACCGTGTCTTTCTCCATTGCCCCCGCCTTCTTTTCTAAGACTGGCTCTCTCACTGAACCTAAAGCTCACTGGCCGGCCAGCAAGCTTAGCCTGGACACCCTTCCACCGGCTGCTTCCCAGTGCTAGAGTTGCACCTGCATCTGGCTTTTGTGGGGTGCTGGGAATCAGAACTCAGATCCTCCTTTGCCATTTTAAACTGGCCAAACACCAGGCAAATGCTGATGGCCTTAGGGGCTGGAGGACAGAGCAGAGCAGAGGCCTTGGATTTTCTGGGCTTTGATCCCACCACAGGCCTGGATTCCTAAGTGAGCTGCCAGAGCTCGGGCTTCCATTTCTTCAGCTTTTCAGAAAGAGACAGCGGGGATCCCTCCCTGCCTACCATGGTAACTAACCGAGGCTGGTGCTCCTAGCGGAAGAACCCAGTGCACTCTACACCGAGTCCCCAGCCAGGCACCTGACACATCACTAGAGGAAGCCCTGAAGCCTCAAGTTAGACAACAGCATCCAAACAAGTCACCTCCAAGCACCTGCAGGAACGAGCTGCAGGAACAAGCAGCCAGCCTGTTTCTCTTGGCTCTGGAGGTCTAAAGTAAGGTATAAAAGCCTGGCCCTGCACAAGAGGCTAGAGGCTCGACTCTACGGCCTGTGCAGGAATGAGCTGGGGCTGGGGTCCTTCACCCTGGCCAGCTCCATGGTCATTTCAGCCGTCTGTGTGACGAACAGAGTTTGGCACTGAGGACACAGACAAGCTCTGTGCTCTTGCTCAGGACTAACTCTGAGGGAAACGGTGAGCCTGCTGCCTCAGCAGTCAGGCTGGGAAGACAGAGAAAGGAAGAAGAAGGAGGTATGAAGTAAGAACCAGGTGAGCAAGGGAGCGTATGGCAGCTCAGACAGCAAGGCAGACCAGAGACACCATCCCGGGCAGAGCATCCACTGGATCATGAAGGCCAGCCTGTGTTGGGAACACAGAGGAGTGCACACAGACAGGCTCTCGGACACAAAGTTAAGGGGAATGTTAACAGCAGCGTTCTCTTGGCAACAGGACCTGGGGGAATTTCCCCCTTCATCTGGATACAATTCCCACACTGAACACCAGAAAGTGGAGAAGCAGGGAGCTAGTTGACAAGCAGAAGCTGGGCAGGTCCAGTTACATCTGCTTTGGTGCAGTGCCAGTGGAGGCTGTGACACAACAGTGCCTGGGACCCAGGAGCTAGAATCTGTAATCCTGGGCTGATCTTCCGAGCCTGAGCCCAGGTCACGCCCTGCACCCATCACTTTTTAGCTGTGAAATCCAGATAGTGTTAAAGCATGTGCATCTGAATGACCAATCCATAGAGTCAGTTTGCACAGGGAGAGAGAGCATGGCCTCGAGGGGCTAGGAGCTGAGGCCCACCTGCTCCCGTGAGGCCCAGGGTGTGCATGCTCACAGGTGTCCCTCACTGGCGTCTTCCCACCTATTGTCCAGGGCTGGGAGGCAAGGACGGCAGGTGTGCCCTTTCTCTGTTAATTCTCTGTTAAGTCAGAACCTACTTCCGCTTACTTAACCAGCACAGCCTCCATTAGCAGGACAACAGAGTGAGGCTGAGCAGAGTAGCCCAGAACCCTGGACTCCTGTCTAGTGGTCAAGCCTCAAAGCAATGGACAGCGCATGCTGCACTGTAGCTTTCTCATCTAGGGGTGCTTTCCTTTATTTTGGGCGGGGGTTGGGGGGGTGGCAGAGTTTTTCTGTGTAGCCCTGGCTGTCCTGGAACTCTCTGTGTGGATCAGACTCAACAGAGATGCACCTGCCTCTAAAAGCAAATCCCACTGCACCTGGCAAGTGGGCTGTTTGAATGGACACCGTTCCTATGACTGGAGGTCGTTAGTGCGCGCCTACTTCTGTTCTGTGAAGATGAAGGTGATGGCCAGGTCACTGAGGCAGACTTGGGCTTTGCCTCAGAGAATTGCTACAAGAGAAAACTGCACTGACCTGCAGCGTCAAGGAACTCTGAGAAGGTCTCCACGGGCATGAACTCCTCCTGGAAGGTTTTCAGGGCTTTGTCGGCAGCTTCGTAGATGGGCATGTCATTGTGGCGGATGTACTCGGCCAGAGAGCAGGACCAGCCGCCCTCAGTGTTACTAGTGGGCACCTTCTACAAGAATCAGTGGGACAGGGGGCTAGGTGAATAACTGAATAGAGCTGGCTTTCTGGTCTAGTCAGCCAGAGCAGCTCAGCACTATGGAGAGCCCGTCCAACATATAACAGACCCTTTCTGGAAGGAAGGAGATCCTGCCTGCAAGGCTCACTGGCTTTGCTCTCTCAAGGTTCTCTTTGTTTATGCAATGTTCTATATGATCCCACAATTTCAACATGGGACAGCCCCACACCTGCGTTTCCGAAGTCAAGATGACTGACATGCTCTTATTGGACCACTCTACTGATGACCAAAGGGCTCACTACCCTCCCCCAAGATGTGTGGGCCCAGGCAGAGAGTGGGCAGGACCTTTGACTTTGAGTGGGTCCACGTAGGGCAGATCCATATGGGGTGAGGGGTTACACGAGAAAGAGCAGGAAGGCTATCAGTGTGCTTAGAGCTGAGAGTTTACTGTTGGGAGGGTGCATGACAAAGTGGCCTCAGCTGCTGACAGCCGAAGTGCAGGTCTGAGCTGAGGGTGTTCACCCCTCCCCAAGTGGAGACTTTCAAGGGCAAAGAACCCAAAGCCAGTGAGAAGCCTCAGGCTGTGGCCACCAAGGAGTCTGACTAAGGACACACACGTTCACAGCTCTTGGAGCTCCTTACCTTAAACATGGTATAAATGAGATCCACCAGAGCCCAGAAGAGCAGGGAGGAACGGTAGGCAGAATAGTCCTTCACCGCCTTGTCTGTCAACCTGCAAAAGCAGAGCAAAGCCTGTCCGTGAGACGGGAGAGCAGAACCAGGTGGGGACTGAGGGCACGTGGCCTGGCTCCCAGGGCTGCTGCATGAACTCTACCTGACAGTGCAGCATTGTCAAACTGGGGCAACACAATCAGGGACTGAAACAGGGCGCTCCAATGTTCTACCTCAAACATAGGAATTGTACTAGCCCCTCACAAGCTCCCAAGTGAAATGGCACTTAACAATGGAGAACAACAAGGTTCCAACTCAGGCTGCCACCAGGAGCAATCCACCAGAGATCCCAATCAGCAAAACGCACACTCTGCAGAAAACCAGCAAGCTGGTAGAAGGCGGTGTTGTGCAACCATGATGTCTAGGACTGCCCATGCAACTACTCAGACCTCTCAAATCCTAGGGTAATCCTGGAGCCACCCACACGCCCCTTCATCTCTAACAAGTGTCACCTGCACGTGAGTGACTTGGCACAGGCTTAAAGGGCAGCTAGTGCCTGGGAACACCGGGGCAGCCTCTGTCAAGGTCCCCCGCCTGTGGTAGCCAGCCTTCCTGTCCCGCCCTTAAGAGGCTCAGAATGTCACGGCACAGAGAAGGCATCATTTATGGCTGTGGGAAGTAAAGGACAGATGAGCCTAGCCATGACTTAGGGTCCTGTCCCACATCTCACAGCACTCTGGAGCAGAGCGCTCAGCACCAACTACCTGTTAAGTGTAGGGCCAGGGGGAGCCTACTCAATTCCCAGGCTGAAGTATCTGCTGAATCCTCTTCGCCCAGTGCTGAAGATCAGAAGTCATCAGCTCCACTTCAACTATAGTTCACATACCCCCTCCCTCTGTGTGTGTTGTTGTTGGGAATTGAACTTGGGGTTTCATACACACTAGGCAAGAGCTCTATCACTGAGCTATACACCTCAGCCTTTAAAGCTATAGCTATGGCCTCCTACCCCAGAATGCATAGAACTTCAGAGAAAACCTATTGCCAGTGATGCCACCCACCTCCAGAATGGGAGACAACCTCTATGTGCCCTCAGCTCAGAGTGCTCTCCTTTGAGGGTGACGCAATCCTGGGCAAACCCTCGGCACCCTTTCTAGTCTGTCTGGCAAACAGCAGGCGCAGAGCCTGGACCACAGCTGGCCTTGGCCCTCTCTGTGGCTCTCCTGCTTTGCTAAGCATGAGTCTTGGGCGACTCTGCCCAGCTTAATTATTTACAGCTAATTAGGAAAGGTGACTAAACTGCAGAGAAAATGTCAATGCCTGAATGCAGCTCAAGCTGGGTCTCCTAATTAAGCCCTGACCAAATCAGCATTTCTTCAACTGCCGGGACAGAAGTGAGTTCCAGTCTCCGCTGAGAGCACGGCTCAGGTGGGCTTAGACTCTACTCTGCTGCAGGAGCCTGCCTGATAAGCAGCTGTGCACCATGAATGCAACTCTTGTCTCACTTCACAATTTCTGCATCTGAAGACCTTGCTTGACTTCAAGCAGCTAGTTAACTATTAACACTCGGGCTCCTGGGACAGGAGGTGATGGGGTGTTTGGAATGGGGGCAGGGATCGAACACTCATCTCTTCCCACTTGGCCCAAACAGGCTTCTCTTGGCCAAACTTAACAAGACGGTAGCAACCTGTCACTCTGGGAACATATAGTGCCAGAGCTAACAGAGGCAAAGACCTCAGGTGGACCAACTCAGGGTCTGTCCAACAGGGTGCCATCACCGTGGTTGGAAGGGAGCCTCCTTCTACTCCTTTACCTGTCTATGTGTGGAGACAAGCCCTGAGTCTAAGTTAACAGGTTCAGAGGCTATAGCAGGACAGAGACACAGGGACACCTGGCACTCAACTGGCAGAAATAAGCCCCAGGCCACATGCTATACTGCCACTCCCCAGGGTAGGTAGGGACTGACTATTCAGGATTACCATTAGCCCAAGTACTGGCCACATGTATTCTGTGTGCTGTGACCACTGGGGTATGTCAAGAACTTGGGAGGAAGGCTCTGATTTCACTTACAGATAGTTCTTTCAGAGAGTCCCCGTCTGACACAGACTACAATGCAAAGTCAGGAAAACAAGGTCCACTTTCTATATGTGCTCCTCTGTTGAGGTGCAATGATTGCAAAGGGGGTCTGGAAGGCCTGAGGGATGTGGGGCAGGAAGGTCAAGCGTTTAGTCATTGGAAAAGAAATCCCCAGATAGAGCCACATTGAAACGTCCCTACTTTACACCACAGTCAGCAAGAGCCAGAAAGTTAGGTTCCCTAGCTTAGCCTCACTGGTCCTAAGGCCTCATCCTAGCTCCCTAGGCCTGGCTGTCTTCTTCTCTGACTTTTCAACAGATTCACCTTTTCAGTGGCTGAACATGAGACCCAGAGGGGCTCTAGCAACTGTCAACCACCAGCCTAGACACTTAGGGCGATAGGCTGGAGGCAGATCAACAGCCAAGTCAAAGGAGCACACCTCCAACCGACACTCATGACCAAGACAGGCGGGGACACACTGGAAGGCAATGAACGCAGTGACTTCCCAAAGCAGGTACAGACCTGGTGGCTCCTCCTGGAGCCACTGCCCGGGCGTGCGAGGCCACCAGCAGCCTGCGCAGGATCTCCACTCGAGTGGCTTTCCACTGCTCAGGGGGGAGGACATGCAGGGCTAGGATGGTGAAGTAGTGGGGCCCGTCTACATCGAAGGCACTCTCTGTCCACTTCTCTTTGGGCTGCTCCAGGAAGCCTTGGAGGTTCTTCTCCTCCCGGGATGTCGCTCGGGTCCTGGAAGAGAAGAACTCTCGTGGTAGCAGGGAGGGCGGCCACTGGGCAAGCTTCTGTGCTTGAGGAACTTGCTCCCACCCCCTCCTCTCTAGCAACGCAAGCCTCCTCCTCTCAGGGCTGTGACTGTTGGCCAAGGGCATGGTTACCAACTCTCCAATGTGGACTTGTCCTAATTCTTCTAGAAACCCAAGGAAGGAGGTGACTTGCCAAATCACTGAGCCAGTTACGTAATGAAGCTGAGGAGTGGGTCTGTGACACAATTGACAGCCCGCCTTCTCACACATCCTGTTATGCTGATGTGGTCTGCACTACACTGTGTCCTTGGTTCCCAGGCTCCCTGTTTGGGCTGTTTGCTCATGACCAACCCTCTCTCCCTGTCACCAGCACTTTCCTTCTGGTGGGCAGCGGCTGCTTGCCTGAACTGCCTGCTGATGACCGCACACACTGACTGACAGGCATCATTCTCAGAGCTGCTTGTGGATTCTCTCACTTAATTTGCCTAAGAACCCGGTGAGAGACGAACCACCCATCCCAACTGTGTGGGAAGCAGGTCATAGTATTGGGAACTAAGCACCATGCCACGCCAACACTAGACTGAGGCCCCAGCCTGGCTCTAGAATCTGTCATAAGCCCTACTCCTCTCTTATGACAAAGTCTTGCCAGTGGCCAGGACTCTCCAGCAGTGTCCCTATAACCTTCTAGTGCTCATCTAAGAGAAGACAAAACACCACCAAGAAACCCAAAGGACAGAATGCATGGCCACAGTCACGGGCTATAAAGAAAGATACAGCAGGCTGGTGCAAAAATACCTTGCTTTTTCTGCACGAGCCTGCTGTTCTGCTCTGTAAAAATGGGCATGCCCAGACCCAGGTGGAGCCTGTGGGGAACCTCAGGCTTCTGGCCATGGCAGGGTCTGCTCAGGCTCGGATTTGCTCACTTGTGCAGCAAACTTGTTTTTGTGAGTGAATGTCCCATCAGAGGTCCAAGTGCCTTGTCATCAAGCTCATGCCACTGCCCAATGGCTACCAAAGGAAGCAGCCTGTGGCTGAGGTGGCTTCAGGGTTAGCCCTGCCTGGCCAAGACAACTACAACAGAGCTGACAACTGAAGTCACCAGTTCCATCTGGCAGGGTCAATCCTGGGAAGTGTTTTCCTCACCAGTCTCTGCCTGAGCAGTCCATTCTAGCTCACGGCTGCCAAGAGACATGTCTCTGCAAAACCTATAGCCTTTGTCAGGGCCCCAAGAACGCTGGCAATTAGTACTGCTGAGGCCTGCAGCGGGATCCAGACAGTGAAAGGTCTGTGCTGTTGGCAATGCCAGGTGTCTGTTCTGATAGCCAGGGCGTTTGCAGATGATGTCATGAGCCCTGCCCTGAGATTTAACAATGAAGCTTGCAGTCTCAAGGTCAGACTTTATCTCACAAGGAAGATGGAGGAAGGGAAAACTGCTGACAGGGAAAGGAAGAGACTACCTATCTCCCTGGAAGCTCAACTGTATGGCAGCTGCATGGGTGGACTGTACCCAGTCTTCCATGGTTACCAGCTCTGCCCATGAGAGCTGAGGATCTTGGGGAGAAGGGTCTGGTCTGCACCCAGGCAAATGAAACTCAAGAGTACAGGCACGGAAGTATCTTAGCTTGCTTCTAAAGCAGGCTGTTGAGTGGGATGGCTTCTGCCCCTGAGGCCCCTTTAAAGCCATGTCTAGCCCCACAGACACAAACAGCTTTCTTCCTGGCTGCATTCCTGCTCAGTTGCTTTCCCAATACTCAACACCCCTCTCATCCTTGCCAGAAACATTACTGATGGGCTCAGAAAGCCAGTGGTCCACTCATGCAGCAGCCTTAGACCTACTGGAAACCTGCAGCTGTGCAGGCTATGTGCCTGACTACAGACGCGATGAGACTCTGGCCTATGCTCCCTCATTTGGAGAGCGGAAGCAGTAGCTTCTTTCCTGCTCTCTTTGAAAGGCCAGCCCAAGACTAGAGCCCAACTGCCGGAAGTGGGAGGGGCAGCTTTGGGAAGTAAGTTACCATCACTGCTGTATTCTGCAGCCCTCAACTGGTAATCCTAACAGCCCCTCCTCAACAGAGTAAAGACTGGGGGACCTAGCTAAGCAGAGGCGCAGGGGGTCAGCCAAGGAGGTGTGGCGGGCCACAAGGTACTGACGTGTTGAGGACGTAGAGCACAGTGTGGATGATGTAGGGATCAGGTGGATGTTGCTCTCCCGGCCGCCCCCACCGTGTCTGCACTGAATGACTGCTCCATGGCGAAGCGCAGGAAGAGCAGTTTGATGTCGTGGATGTTGAGCTGGTACGTGGGCTCCCGCTGGCCAGTACACTCCTGGAGGTAAGTGTTGTGCCTAGGAAGAAGCACAGCCACCATGACTCGGAAGCCAGACTCCTGGCCAAAGCCTGGACTAGAGTGCAGAGCTCTTTCTGGACACTTCTGCCTGCTGACTGCAGAGGTCAAATGGGGGCTCTCAGGAGGACAAAGCCCAGGACATGGCGGCTGCTGCTGTGACTGCATGTGATGCTTTTATTATGGGGGAGTGGTCATCACTTTATGAGTTCATTTCTTTTTTTCCCCCTCTCTCTTTATTTTTTAAGAATTACCTATGGGTTCAGAAGAGCACCTCAGAACCCATTACAGATGGCTGTGAGCCACCATGTAGTTGCCGGGAATTGAACTCAGGACCTCTGGAAGAGCAGTCAGTGCTCTTAACCACTGAGTCATCTCTCCAGTCCTCTTTCTTTTTTCAAGACAGGGTTTCTCTATGTGTAGCCTTGGCTGCCCTGGAACTCACTCTGTAGACCAGGCTGACCCCAAACTCATAGAAAACCTCTTGCCTATGCCTCCTGAGTGCTGGGATTAAAGGCATGTGCCACCACCATCTGGCTAGGATGACAGATGTCATGGCCACAAGTGGTGACATTTTGGAGAAATGTGGAACTCATTTTGGTGACAAGATGATTTATCCTTAATGATCTTTCATCCTCCAATATGTTGGTTTTCCTCCCTGAATCAATATATGATTGCTTCTGCTTAACTGGATGGCCCTAGGGAAGCGGCTCCACCCGTGCCCCAGTTTGTACATGTGTGCAGCGGTAACCCAGTGTACAACTGAGCATGTTTTCCGCCACCCCTGTCATTACTGCCAGGTATCTGTACACTAAGGACTCCACAAGGTTTCCCAAACACACGAGGACCCCAGACAAGCCAGAGAGGCCTTAAAAGGAACTACCCAACCCCCAGCTGCTTTCATAATTTAAACATCATAGACATATACCATAGAAGTGGACTCTGGGAAATTCTGACCCTAAGGACATGGTGCATTTACATGGTACCCAAGAAACTGAGGACACTGGTTTCACCTCAGCAGCTCACTTTAGTCAGCCCTATCTGCTCAGAACAGCACAGACAGATATGAATGTCCAGTGAGGTGTCCAGGAACCAGTGTCATCAGGGGCCAGGCGGAGCTGATTTCTTCCTATCTCCTGGAGACTGCTCCCTTTCTGCTATGAAAACACTCAACACTCACCTTGCTAAACAAGTGGCAAAAGCTGATTCAGGGACATGGGGACCCCAGACTGGAAGGAGCCCATTGCACTTCGTGTTGGCGTTCTGCAGGGCAGCACTCTCCCACTCTTCTCGGCCTCTAGCCAACCTGGATGGGGACAGGGAGGAGAGCAGGGACAAGCAACTGCTGGAATTAACCCGGTAATGAGGCATCGGGTGCTGACGGCTTGTCAACACTAGCCCTGGTCCTGGGAGACAACTAGCCATTTGGAAGCTCCACAGGTCAATGCTTCAGGCAAGCAGACTGCTTCCACCAGCCCTGGCCAAGGCCAAACATTCAAAGCCCAACACATGTCTCAGATGGCAAGTACAGCTCGTAGGCCTATGAGGGTTAAGGCCCTACTGCTTAGAGACCAGAAAAGCAGGCTTGAAGCCTTGAAGGCCCAGAGTCAGTAAGCTCAGCCTCCACCCAGTCCAGGCCCTGATCTGCAGGCACACTCATCGGAAGCCACTCTGCAAGAGCCAAGCCTACCTGACGGCAGCCAGATGACAGTCGTAGTGCACAATGTTGAAATGGGACACAGTGCTGTAGCCCTGCTGTTTCCGGGGCTTGTTCTCCATCTCCTCCAAGGCTACCCGCTTGGTGAAAGTGTAAATGCCTAAGACCTTCGTGGGCTGCAAGACCAGCAGAGAAAGGAGGAGTGAGGAGAAATTCCCCGCCAAGGATGTGGCGGGATATTTGGTCACACTGTGTACCCCGAGATTATCTTATTTTCTGTCTAGTTGTAGTGTGTGGCTCAGCCCCTAGCACACACTTGAATCCTCTGGCTGGGAGAAAGACACACCCTTAGTACTTACCTTTCATCCCAAACAGTGAAGGGAACGTTAGTCTGGAAGCACCCGGGTTTGAAAGTGATGTCTAATTGAGTAGCAGACAAGGTGACAAATCAGAGAAAGATTTGACAGAATAGGATCTGCCCAACTCTCACTCGGAGAGAGAGGAAAGGGAAGCTTCTAAGAGAGAGCAGCACAGAGAGGAACAAAGAATTTTACAGAGACAGGTTGAAGACGAAACAAACTAGACACAGGTGAAGATGGAATGAGAAGAGACCAGAAGAGGAGAACAGGTTTTTGGGTCAAGCAGAGCAACTCAGGAGAGCCAGAGCGAGAGCCCAGACTGAATCACTTGAGAAAGAACTGGAAAGGGTGAGCTGATACAGCAGTGAGTCTCAGAGGCTGGGAAACAACTCTAGGCCTGGATCAGGTTATATGCAGCTAGAAGCTTCCAGGACCAGGCCTGGAGTAGCCTCCGAGATAACAATTACATAAGGAGAATACAAATTACTTTTACACAAGGAGCCGACAAGACATGGAGAACAGAGCGCCTCCTTCAGATAGGTTTCAGATGGGGTGTGAGCATCTTTTGCTGCTACAAACTCACATGAGGCCAGATTTCTTGGAGCAGCACTGAGAGGAGCTAGGGCATCCAAGGTGATAAGGTCATGAGGTCCCACTGTTACCAGAGACCCAGCAGAGCCCAACACCCCACTCCAGAACCTGAGCTAAGTAACCTGTGTGTGCATGTGTTGTTCTAGGAATGGAAGCTGCGCCTTGTGCACGCGAAGCAAGCACTCTACCACACACCCAGCCCCAAGCCTTGGCCATCCTCTGTGTGTGCTTCATCTATCTAGAAGGCAAGCACACAGTGCCTCCAGGGCTGCTTTGCTTCTCCAAACTTTCAGGCTGTATCGACCAAGCAAGACACTTGTCCTTCCACAGCACAGGAACAAAGCTGGGCTACTGAGTTAGAGGCTCATCCTGTACTGTCAGGAAGCGAAGAGGCTGCCTGTGCAGTGCTCCTTCCAGGTGTCAACTTACTGGACACATTTAGAGAGTGGGGCTCTAGTTGCTATCAGGCATCCTGAATAAAAGCAACGCAGGGTGACCTGAAGTATCCAGGCTGGATTCTGGCTTTGCCAGGCACCCTCTGCATTCTTACCCATCAATTGGAGCCTTTAATAAGGTTTAAAGACAGACTACATGGTTTGCACAAAACTCTGCACAAGCGCCAAAGCACCAACAAGGGTGCCAAAAGGTGGTCTCTCCAGGTGCCAACATTGCTCGTCCTCAGATCAGTTTGCCTTCCTGCCTTAGTACTGCTGCCATAGTAGCTGGCCCCATGTCATCTCCCAAAGCACAAGCCTACGTCAATACAAAATGGCTTGCAGGAGATAGACAAGTCTAGACACAGAGCCGGGCTGTGGTACCACAGCCTGAGCACATGCAGCCCCCCACTGTCCAGCAGCCATACCTGGAACTTGTACCCCTCCCTGCAGATGCAGCACGTGAGTCCCGGCTCCTCAATCAGCTCTTCCATCTGCTTCAAGAGCGCAGTCTTGGTCACCACCTGACCCTTTTCGTTTGTCTGGAAAAGAACACAGGCAGCATGTCATACGCCCTCTCACCCTGACTTGGGATGATCACACAGACATAAGAATGCTGTGCGGAGAGAAGAGACCTTCTGCTGTGCTGTGCTGGTAGGCTAGGCAAGTGGCAAACCACTAAGCCACACACGTGCCCTCTCCAATGCCTTCTATTGAGGGGGAGCCCTTCATTTGTTCAGGAGCCACCAAAGCAGAGGAAACCGTGCAGTAAGAAGCTGGCATGCTGCCTGCCACATTGCCATTTGTTACCAAAAAGCCAGCACCATGTGTCGGCTGCCAAGGGCTGCTGTGCTCTGATCATTTACTGCCCCCAGCAAGTGTCAAACTGCTAACACATGAGTTTGCTTGTTAAGACAAGAGTCTTCTAGGGCCACCATTTCCTCCAAAGTAGGATAACACAGCCATTTGTGTTGACCAGACCCTGTACAAAGTCCTGTTCAGCACTTAGTAACTACGTGTGGTGCCCAGAGTGCTTTACGTTCTTTATCTGGAAATGGGTATAGTGATGTCAAGTACATCTGACATGTGAGGTCTTGCAGGGTGTGGCATGCACTAGATCCTGGATACATAGTAGTGGGTATCTCCGTTTTTACCGTGTGCACAAACCTGCCAGGTCACTTTACCCCAAGTGCCCCCCAACGCCGTGTGGCACAGCAGTAGGCGCACTTGAAAGTGCGGCAGAGCTGATTCCTGGGTCTTCCTCCATGCACCCTCACACACCATCAAGCCCAGCTCTGCTGGGAGGCACTAGCCTGCCTGTGGTGGCACCTGTCCACGGTGGGGACTTTACCGTCATGCCCAGAGTTCCCAGAGCCTTCTGCCTCATGGCCATGGCCATGCGCTTCTTCTCTGCCCGGGTCTCCCTGCGGGCTGCATCAATCTTCTTGTTCACATCTGGGTGTTCTCTCAGGGCCTCCAGCAGGTTCTCGGCCAGGGTCCCAATACCCTCGTCACTGGACACCTGCTCCAGCTTATGCAGGCTAGTGATGGAGTCCGTTCCAATCAGAACCTATCAAAAGAGAACCAGTGAGATAGAGGTACCTAGTCATGGATGTGGCCTTCCACTAAAGGGTCGGTCAAAGCCTCTGAGCATCACCAGCGTGTACAACCTGTGCAGTTATGGAGGGAGCCTGCCATCCAGGCCCAGTCTATACTGTACAGTCAGTCCAAGTGCACAAGCCTGTCTTGTGTCACTGGTTTCACAGAGGTCAGAGAACCTGGGAGTTTGGCTTTCCAGTGACCTCTGACTCTCGATTCCCACATATAAAACGGGGGAGGGGGAGAATGTCAGGGCAACTGTAAGGATGGTAGGTGAGACTGCGTGAAGCACCCAGCAGCACTGTATGGGACACCCTGGCAGAAGCCCTGAATCCACAGGAACTCCCCAAGTTCAGCATATGGGCATCTGCAGCCATCCAACCTGTGGCAGTTCTCCCAGCCTACAAGATACTAGAGGCAAAATTCCAGCCCGTGGGAGTGGAGATGACAAAAAGTTAAACAGCTATCAAACTTGTTCTTGGCAAGGCTCCTTCAGGGCCCTGTGGCACTATGTAGTGGGAGCTGAGGCAGGTGCAGTGGAGAAAGGCCTCCAGGTCAGTCTGGTGGGTGGTCTCACAGCATCACTGAAAGCCCCACTCACCGACCCATTAGTGGTAGAGTTATTCTACATGTGGTGAGAACAGAGCAGCCGAGCCACCCTCAGAGGTGAAAGCTTCAGCTGCTGCCTCAGATCACTCACTCACTGTAAATCCACCTCACTGTAGGAACCCACACCTCAGCAAAACTGCATGTTATCTCATGCCCCGTGTTCCTAAATGCTGAGTGAGCCCGTGTTTAAGACCTTGCAAACTTTTCCACAGGCACCCACACCCCAAACTCAACACCCTAAGTGTTTACTGTGAGCATGCATGTGCGTACATGGAGATGCGTGTCAAGCAGGTGTAGGAAAACCACCAACACCTTGTCCGCATAAAGATCATACACAAGAGGGAGGGCAGCACACCCCTGCTGCCCGTACCCTCAGCCTCTTCCATCTCCTCTTATGGCACTGCCATTCCCCTTATCACTCAAGCAAAGGACCGGACAGAGCTCTACACTTACCAAGCCCCTGTCTCTCTCTCTCCAAGCACCCACTGTCTGACCTCTTGGTAGCACATGTAGTGAGCGCTGCCCCTGTGGGGACAGCCACACTCTTATGCTGAGTACAGCAGTGTGCACCTGGAGTCAGAGCACACAGAAGCTGAGGCAAGAGAACTACTGGGAGTTTGAGGCTAGCCTGGGCTTCATAGGGAAGACTTGGCCAGCTAGGGCTGCACAGTAAGATGTGTGAATACCCATCACATGTTGCCCTCAGCCAAACCACAGCTCTGTTCCATAATTTCCTATGCAAAATACAGCTGTTGTAAAGAAGTAGAGACAATGTATGCAAAATCTTATGACAGGGGCATATCAACTGTGGCTATCTACTTGCAGATCTGAGTAAGACCAGGCTGCCAGATAACAACACAGAACTATATTCAATGCAGAACATTATAAAAGCAAAACAATTAATTCTACGGACTCTCAAAAGGC
This sequence comes from Mastomys natalensis, assembly GCA_021653895.1. Classification (NCBI taxonomy): domain Eukaryota; kingdom Metazoa; phylum Chordata; class Mammalia; order Rodentia; family Muridae; genus Mastomys; species Mastomys natalensis. Next base: position 1,597,616 of record JAJTUV010000359.1, on the reverse strand, counting down.
AGCATTAAACCATATAGCATCCACCTAGAAAATGGCCAGACATAGAGCCACTTCATGCAAAAGCCACAGACCAAGCACCAGAAAGGCCGTGCAGCATCACTGACCAGCAGGGAAATGCAAGTCAAAACACCTCAGCCAGGTGCCACACTCAGCAACATTGACTGAGGTAAAAATAGCCAGCAAGGGTGGCAGCAATGCAGAGAACTGGGCCATTCCACCTGCTGCTAGAAATGTAAAGTGGGCCTGCTGCTCCAGGAGAGTTTGCAGTATCTTATACTTGGTGTGTGATGTGTCCATGTGAGCATGTGCACATGTGTGCGGAGGGCAGAGGACACTCCCTCATCAGGTTCTCTCCTTCCACCCTTGCATGCATTCTGGAATCTAACTCAGAAGGTCAGGGGCAGAGCAGGAAATGGTGGTGATGGCATTTCAAGCTTCCCGTGACTGAACTGGCAGCAATCTCAGAGTCAGGCAGAACTCCCACAAGTCACTGCTACATGCTAAGCCCTGCGTGTGAACTCACCACTGAGCACACACAGACAACTTCATGTACCTGGGTAAGCCACACTATGGGTGACCTGCTGGTTCTACACAAAGATTGTTCGTGACTCCTTCCTGTTACCCGTTATGTCTGTTGCCTGCAGAATGAGGTCCACAGACATGTTGGCCACTCACCTGGGTGGCAGGGTGCTGCATGGCCAGACCCCGAAGAAGCCTCAAAATAAATGGCAGAGCAGGGCGAGACAAAAACTTTTTCCAGATGTCAGCATCCAAACTGTAAGACAGACAAGGGAGCATCAGCAACCAGGAAGCAGTGCTGGAGACCCGCTGCTGATTCTGGCTGGTTTGAACAGGACTTCATTTTCAAGAATGTAATATGGAACCACTAAGGGCAAACCCAGCTCAGAAACCAGATAAAAACAAGTGCTTGAACAGACAGAAAAGCCTCAGGATTTTACAGTGGATGGGTGGCCACTGGACATGTCCTCAAAGGGGAGAGGGGCAGAGGGAAGCACCACACTAAGATGTTGGAAAAACGGCCACATGCCCCAGAGAGGGTGCCTTACTTCTTGGCACTGGGGATATGTTTTTTCATGTAGTCCAGGGCATTCTGGGTGATTCCCTTCTGCAGGATGAGATCCTTCAACTGATGACCATTGCTGTTGTTCTTGATACCAGCAGCAATTTTGCAGAAGCAATCCAGGAAGACTTTGTCATCTCCACTATGGTCTTCATCGTACCTAGGAGAGCATAGAGACTCAGCATGAGGGCAGAACTCAGTCACCTTCTTGGTTAACAATGAGGTGAACTGGCTACAGGATCCAGTCTAAACTCGACAGGTAAAGGAGACCCTCAGACCAGACCTCTCCCCTTGCCTGCCCTGCGCCCAATCTTGCGTGGTTCTTTTTGCATCTTCAGGCTTTTGCAAACACAGCTCCACACCCTGTCAGGCCCTTTCCCCTCTCATACCCTTCCCACCATTGCTTTATTAGTACACTAGGATTTGGTGACTGCCTCCCCAGCTAAACTAAGCTCCTACATGCCAGATCATGGACACAGGCACTCAACAAAAACCCAGGCAGCTCTGCTCAGCCTCACAAGACTAGCTTGGGATTTCTAGGCTCTCCCCAGAGGTTCACTGTATCAGACTCCAGGCTCCTACTTCTCGAAGCTGCAGTATGGCTTGAAGCGCTCCACCAGGATCTGCATCTTCTCCACCTCTCGAAGGACAGGTATGGGATGATACGCAGCAGGCCCTGCAGCACACTAGGATTGGATCGAACAAAGGTGCTGTTGATCTGGTCCAAGAGCATCACCAGTTGATCCTTGTCACCTGTGAGGAGGAGGTTACCCTGCAACGGAAGAGGGTGGGAGTCAGGATGGTGGCTGTAGCCAAGAACTGACCTCCAAAAGTCGCCACTCCCACCAGACAGAACTGTTCCTCAGTGCTTTCTGGGCAACAATAAGCAGCCTGGGTTCCCCTGCTGAGTTTCCGAGCTATTGTGAGGGCTCTCCAGTGGGCAAACTACACCAATACAAGACCCTGCTCCCCAGGAGAACTGAGACTGCTATATACTCCTGGGAGCACAGGCCTAGCAAGTTCCAGGTGCACACAGGGGAGACTGCATTGCAGGCTGATTTCAGCCCCTAGGCCTGACTGCATCACTCACAAGTCAGGCCAACTGCAGGGTAAGAGTTGAGCTATGACACTGCCTGTTCAGCCAGGCCATGCCCGGCTTCCATCAGTGAGCAACCTCAAACTGACAGAATATCCTTGGCAGCTTTGTTTCCCTGAATGCAAAGGTTTCAGGCTCAGCCAATGACATCACCCTAAGTAGAAACTGGCCATTTCTAACATGAGAGGGCTTAGCCATTCTGGGCTGAGCTCGGCTAGCTCCAGATAAGCCCACTGCAGGTTCCCAGTGTCTGAGGGCAGAAGGACTCGGCCCCACTCACCTTGTCTTCACTCAGGGGCTCTGCATTTGACTCATCTAGAATGATCTCCATGATGCTTAGCACCTGCTCAGCAACAGCGGCGCCCCCGCTGTCTTTGCTCTCTTGCTCAGCTACCAGAGCCTGAAGGGGAGACCAGGATGTAATCAGAGTCACTGACTGGTGAGCTCCCCTGCCTTAAAGCCCAGGGGCTGTGTGTGTGTGTGCCCTGAGAGGCACCACTTTTTTGCAGTGTTGATTCTTTCTACAGAATTCCTGCTCCTGGTCTTGAGTCTACTCTCAGCAAAGGGACAGGAAGCTGAGGAGCGTGAATGGGAGTCATCTGGAAAGTCAGCTGAAGGACCAGGCTGGTACTGTAACCTCTCGGGTGTGCCCACACTCCTTACCAAGTTTAAAGTCCCCAGCATGACATTCAAAGTGTTCATTTCCAGCTTGACCAACTGCTGCCGGTTGACTTTGACTTTCACACAGTAACTAAATAGCTTCAGCAGCACCTGTGAAGAAAAGCCAGCCAGAGACCTATGAGAGCATCCTCGAGTGGACGGCGTACAAGACATATTAACAGAAAAGGTCTGGGCCAGCGTCTCTCAACTTCCCTAGTGCTGCAACCCTCTAATACAGCTCTGCATGGTGTGGTGACTCCAAACATAAACATTTTTGTTGCTACTTCATAGCTGTAATTTTGCTACTGTTACAGACTGTAATGTAAGTATCTGATATGTAGGAAAGCTGGTATGTGACTCCCGAAGGGTCCTGACTGATGGGCTGAGAACCACTGCTCTGAGGCAACTCCTCAATCAGCAGGTACTCCTCCTGAAGAGCAAGGAGACGTGACCCTGGGCTCTCATACTGGGTCACCATCTTAAGTGGCAACATTCTCCTGAGTTCTCTGCTCCCCTACATGATGGAACTGACATAATCAGGTGATGTTCCACCATCCTGGAAAAACCCAGCACCAACTAAGTCTCTGAACTGGCAGCAGACAGAAAATCCTGGCACACATAGCCTATGGAGGCCTAAAACCAGGTAGGTCATTTGAATGACACAAGCGTGTTTATCCTTGTACAACCCACCAAAAAAAAAAGATATGAGTGAACTCTCTGTGGTGACTCTGGAATGCCCCGACTAGCAAGACAGATGACCCCACCCCCACCCCGAACAGCAGCCTATGATGGAGAAATGAATTACATTACAAGATCTATTTTAAAGGCAATCATAAACCAACAATGACTGGCACAAGAGCGGTTCCAGGGGAGAAACAGTCATGGTTCCTGATACCTAACGAGGTACTGGCGAAGACCGCCACAGCCCAGATCTAAGGGAGTAGGCCAGGAGGAGAGCAGTGGGAGGCTTAGATGTCCAAGGTTTGGAGAAAGCCAGCACTAGCACTGGTCTCTGCTGTACCACACTGCCCTCTAGTGTCACTTGGCTCCACAACCACAGCTTCACGTAGAGAGCCTAGTCCAGTCCATCATACTGTCCACAACTCACCGTTAGAAGGTGGCGTCCCTGCTTAAAATCTCTGACTCCTGCCAGTCTGTTCAGCATGCACTGCAGACCCCCACACTGGGCCATCACACCAGCCATTCTGTACACTTCCTCTTCATCTTCTTCTTCATCTGGGAGAAAAGGGAAGACCAAGAGGAGCAGAGGTCCCAAATGGGAGTAAGTGCCTAGATCAGAGCACACAGCCCTCTCCCCTGGCTGGAACTAAGGTCATTACCATAACCTATCTTCACTCATTCCCACCGGGGCCTTGTTCAAAGCTTAAGTCAACTACAGTTTTCTGCCATTATAGCAAAGTACAAGCAAATACCACTGTCAATGGAACAGAGAGCCAAGGCAGAGAGAAATCTGAACACAAGCTGCTGCATTCTGGGACATGTTTGCTCTGGCCTGAAGTCCAAGATGCAGCATTGTATGTGGAGAGGGCTGTACCTGTGGTGGAGTCCAGGGACTCAATAAACTCCTCGGTGGCATCGCCCAGTAACCCCCGCATTCGATAAACAATCCTCATGGGCTCTCCCTAAGCAGAGTTGGAAAGGTAGAATCATAAACAGCTTAGAAAAAAACGGTAAGCCTTCACCCTTGGACTTGCCCAATGCCCTGGTGATTTGAGCCTCCATTTCTCTAACAAGATAGGGACTGGAAGTCTCTGAGACGCAAAGGCTGTAATTCATACAGTGGAAGAGACTCACTCTGCTCAGTGCCTGCTGCAGGCCAGGCCCGTGAGAAGCACTGCAGCAGACACAGAATCCTGTTGGATTCCATCAGAGCACTGGGTAAGCAAGTGCTCCAGCAGCTACTTCCAGAGTGTTCTGAGGCTAGAATTACAGGCCCAATTCTAAGGCTGTGCTGATCTCAGGAAGAGCTCCCTTTGCCCACTGGGGACCATAATCCAAAGGACACAGCTCAAACAACTGTATCTGAACCAAAGAATGTGGTACAAATTTCAGGAACCCAGAGCAGGTTCAATACTCTTTGCCCACAGACAGACCAAGGTCTTCATTCATCACATAGACAGAGAGGGCTTGTCTCAATCAGCAGCTTAACACACACAGAGCCTGGAATGAACAGGAAGGAGCTGTTGGGAGGTCTGTCTATGCCAGACACCAAGCTGGGAACTCAAGAGGGCCAGCCTCAGTTCAGAGAAAAGCAAAGGCACAAAGTCACACGTGTCCTTGAAGCTATGTTACCGACATCAGCTCGATGCCTCCCGAGCTGACAAAATGATGGACTTCTCCAGAAAGGAAGTAAAGCTATAGCGGCCACACAAGGCCACAGTGATTAACAGCAGCTCCCTTAGTCCTGAGGGCAGGAAAGGCAGCCCACCCATAGCTCCTGGAGAGAAAGCAAGCACATACCTCATTGGTCGTACACCAGACCTTCTTGTAAACCTCCGCCACAGGAAGATCCAGACTGATAATTTTATTGTTCACTAGGAGCTGGAAAATAGAGGAGGGATTACGACAAGTAAGGCTCACGGGCTACCCTTGTGGCTCATCACACAGCTCTGTCGACGCTCACCCTCTAGGGAAATGCATGTTGCATGCACAATACCCAGCATTTTGTACACAACACTGGGGGACAAACCCTTAACCCACCATGGACTCCAGCTTAGCTCCAACTGAAGACCTTTCACCTTGAGCACCAGGAAAATCCCCTTTGCCTTTAGTTATATATGGGGCAGTAACACCAAACTCAAGAAGTTGTCTGTCAGAAGCTGCAAGGCTCTGGGTATTAACAGGGGCTATGACCCATATACTCATGTACTGGTGTCAAAACACCGTGATTCCTAGGGCTCCATTAACCTGCAATGTCTACAAAAACTCTGCCAGAAGCAACAATGACAAAAGCCTACCACTGCTCCAACCATCAAGCACCCTGCTGTTCCATGCCAGGACCAGTCAGAGGCCTCCTCATCCTTACAGCAGGAGAGGCAGGAAGACGGGAATCGTTAGCGGACTTCACAGACTAACTTCCTGCGTGGTTAATCAGTGGCTCAAAGCTGTGCTCCTGGAGAGTGACCAGCACAGCCCGGCTCTTACCTCCATCCCACTGTCGTCCTCTAGAAGAGCCACCAGGTCACAGTCCTGGCAGATCTTGTTCTTTATGTCCCTCATGAGAGGCCCAATGCCTGGTTCATTGCTGCTGTATGGGTTTCCGGGCATCCTGCCCTGTAGAAAGTCCTCCTGCTGGGGGTCCTTCTCCAGGGTCACGAAGAACTCAGTGACTTCATTCTCCTCCTAAAGGATACAAGGAGGGTGCGTGGGAGGGACCCCATTGAGCAGTTCTGTGGGCACCAGAATGAAAACACATCAACTGCATCATGGCCACGCATTAAACATGTTAACCGGCAGGTGGCCAGAGACCATGGAAATTACTCAAAACACCATCCGAGCAGCCTAAGATCATGCACTCCTCACAGATTAATGAGAGAGCACCTAACAGCCAAGGAGACAGGAGCAAGGTGCTGTCTGGTGAGATGTGAACCAGTCTAAGGCCAGACAAGAGTCACTGGAAACTTGGAGCAGAGAAGGGGCTTCTCTCTCTCCTCTCTCTGTGTGACATGCTCAGGCAAGCCAACCCTGATGCTCTTTTGTCAGTAACCAAGGATGCTGCTGCTTCCCTCCATAATGGGAAAGGTCTCTGAGCCAGACCACAGAAAAGACACACATGTGGCGTGTATGCATGAAGAACCCAAGGTGCAGAAGAGGAGGAGGGTGGCAATACACCGAACTCTACCCCAGAACTGCTGCGGCCCCTGCAATGGGAGGTGAGGCCTAAATTTAAGAATAGCTAATCTTGGTCTACTCTTTCTCAGTGGACCTGGTGATAAAGACACTAGACTGTCCTCCATGCTGACCCCGCGGGCTATGGGGAGACAAGCACACTGCTTACAGGGTAGATGATGCTGCACAGCCTCTCAAAGATGAAGACAGGAGTCCGGTAGTCATCCAGACTGTAGCGCTTGGCCGTCTCAATGCACACAGCCATGAAAGCCTTGGTTTCAGACTCGGTACCTGCCAGAAAGCAAAGTAGCCAAGAGTTAGGAAAGAGCCTTACCTGCACGAGCTGAGCCGAGACAGCGAGGCACCCTCTCTGACAGGTGCCTCCTGCCTGCTAGTCTCTGAATGCTCTACACAGGAACATCAACAACACTCCTTCCACCCCAAATCAAGCCATGTGCTTGTTCTGGTCTCTCTGGGAGCATGACTTCCCTTAGGATAAGGACTAGCATCCCTTTGCCAAAACAGGCTCTCAAAAGCAACATAGGACTTCCCTTTCGTGTAGTCAGGCAGATGAAGTTGGCTAGTGTAACTTTTCACTCTTGCCATTTGAGAACAAGTTCAAATGAGTTATCAGTGAACTATCACACTAGTGAAGAAGAAAAGCCCACAGAAGGAAAGCGTCCAGGGCCCAGAGAAGCAGGCCCACAGCAGTTTTGGTCTGAAGCTTTAGTTTCCATGACCTGTCAGCAGCCGAGTGCTGGATAAAGCCCTGGGTCAGGGCTGAGCTGAGGAGCCAGCAGGAAGCAGCCCTCACCCCTCTGGGCATCACACACCTGCTCCCTCAGCAGCACAGCGACAGTGCTGTGAAGGTCAACTACACTGTTGTGTAGGTTTCTCTTTTCGGCAACCACATAACTGAAGGCAGACTGTCCTTCCTTACAATCATGGTAATGGGGGGCAAGTGAGAGCTAAAGCTGTCCCCTCCCACATGTGGTACCCAAACTCCACACTCCCTCAAAGTCTGAGGAAGGTGGATGAAGGCGTGCCAGGGACAGCCTAGGGGTCCTTACAGAGGTAGCAGTCACAAACACGCATGGAGAAGACCAGCTTGGTTGAGGCCTAAACAATGTTTTTTTCTCCTTGTTGCGTCTATTGATTTTCACTACTATGTATGGATCTGATGTGTGTGTGTGTTTGACATGCAGGCATCTTTGGAGGACAGGAAGAGGATGCACGACCCCTTGAGAGTGGTCATGAGCTGTCTAACATGGATGCTGGAACCAAAGCTGGGCCCTGTGCTCTTGAGCACTGAGCCATCTCTCCAGCTCCTCGCTTGGTTTTGTCTGTAGGTCAGGCCAAACCTTCCAAGTGCTGGGATAACAGGCAGGTATTATCATTCCTGCTTCTAAAGAACTTCCACAATAAACTTCAGAAATAGGAAGTCACAACTCCAAATCGAAAAATACCAGTTTGAGGACACTATCTAGGAACCAGAAAAGCAAACACAATTGGGCCCCAGGAACTTTAGAGTGATCATCAGGCACAAATACGTATCATAAACGTGAAGTCTCTTGGCTGCAAACTCTAGAGCTGTAAGAACTCAGCAGCAGGTTAACAGGATGAGAACAGTGTGGTGCTCCACAAGAAAAAGCTATGAACACAGCAAGGCCACTGACAGTGAGAACATCCCAGACAACTGGAGACACCAGCCTGAGACCTCCACTCCCTCCCCACTCTAGGTCAACCCAGGAAAAGCACCCATGAGCCCAGGTCTAGGACTAACACCAAGCACCACCATGCTCTGAGACACGCTTGTCTCCCAAACCTGAGCCATCCCCTTGTGGTGCTGTGGTCCTAGGAAACAGCACTGATGTGCATCTCAGCAGCTCTAAGCTGCCGGGGGGGGGGGGGGGGGGGGTTACCCGTGGTCATGTCCTCCAGCATCTCCAGCAGCATGTCCTGGGTCTCGTCGATGAGCTTGGTCCTCTGCAGCACTAGCTTCCGCAAGCACAGGTACCCGTTCAGCACAGTGCCCACCAAGCGGCTCTTAAAATGCCTCTTGATGGACTCCACCTCTACAAAGGAGGAGAGAAGGCCTGCGGGGATAGGAAAAACGCCATAATATTTGCAGAACACTGAAGGCCTGTGCTATACAAAGAAGCATGAAAATCAAAAAGCAAGGAAATGCCCAGTGAGCCACATGGCTGCCAGTGAAGAGCTCAGAAGTGCAGACCCATCTAGTAGGAGAAAGTCCCAGAGAGAAGTCGACTGGCCCCAGGAGCAGAGGCTCAAGCCTAATGCATCCCCAAGACACCCAAGGGAAGGGCTGGGTGGCTCTACCTGTGAGACTCTTGAGGGCATATCCTTGCTGCAGGTCTGTGCTTAGCGTGGCCTCCTCCAAAGCCAGCAGGCGGGCGATTTCCTGAACAGGATGACAAGCAGTGTGATGGGGCCACCTCCACAGCCATCCCAGGTCACAGCCCCCGGGAGAGGTGCTCAAAAGCCACACATCTATTCTAAAACTTGAAAACTGCCTTCCCAAGAGGCCATGGAGGCTCAAGTATTGCTGGGGACTGTTTACCAGGTACCCTCAACAGACTGCCACAGCCATCCTGTCACAGTAAAGTCTGGAATCTAATTAATCTCCACAAATGAGTCTTCTCAGCAAGCAAGAACCCACAGAAGCAGAGAAAGGAGAAGTGGGGTGGGGCAGATCACCTTGGTGATGAGGTTGCCCACGTAGGGCAGGACTCCCGGGCAGCTAGGTAGACTTTCCAGTGGCACGAGGCGATGAGCTTCTGGTAGAGAGCCAGGTACTCTGCGGCGCACTCCCCAGCAACACTCAGCTCGTCCAGGTAACTGTGGTGGACGGAGATGGGACACCCTTAGACAGCACTAACAACCGAGGGACAGGAGCTCCCTCCTTTGTATCTACTGTTCAGCCTCTCCTCCTCCAGGTGGATGGAGGCCATCTGAGAAACCCCACACTTCCCTCGCTGAAAGGATTCACAACACTTCAGGGAATGGCTGCCAAGCCTCTGAGCATCTGTGTCTCCATGCTCACTGCCTGAGGACTGCGGAGGACAATGAGTGACAATTACGTCTGTGCTCAGAGGCGCTCAACAAACACCCGCTGCTGCTTTACCACTAATACCCTAAAGCACTGGTTTCTGTGGCCCAGTTGAGGTGGTTATATACCACTCAGGATGCCCCCAGCCCTGATCTGTCTTCACCAGAGAGCAAGGGAAAGGCATTCAACTATGCTAGCTACTGTCCCCACCCAGCCCACATGGTACCTGGTAAGGAGGTCAAGGACCTGCTGCTTGCGGCTGGGGACAGTAGCAAGAGCTTCCACGATGGTACAGGCTGCCTGCCGTGCTGCCTGTGTTGCTGGGGTAAAGAGTACCTGCCAGACACAGGAGAGGAGATGGGGCTGGGTCAGAGGACACCCTGTTTTTCTAGGCCCACAGCATGAGCTGACTCCCACCCATCCAGAACCCTGAAAATCTGTCCTGGCAAAGAGAAGGGTCCACAGCACCAGCTAATGCATTGCCCCGGCTATAGGCCATGCACTGGTTTGCTCCTTTGAGGGAACAGGGTGGGATGTCAGACAGCAGTGGACAGTTCTGTTGTGACCTGTCCCTGTTGGTGGCTGCACTTGAAGAACTTCTATTTGAAAGGAAGTGACCAACAGTAAACAGAAAGCAGAGCAGAGCGTGGCAGGCAGAGGGCACTTGCAAGGGACCCGTGAGAGGCCGCACCTGCCGCAGCCAGTTGTTATGGCCCAGCTTGAGGTCGAGTGGGGTGGTTCTCTTCCCCCGCCGGCTCAGAAACTGTTTCCACCTCCACACGTACTTCTCAGTCAAGTAGAGACGGTGGAGCTCTGACTTGCTGGGGGATTTCCCATTGCCATCTACCCCTGCAAGGCAAAGGTGGCAGGCAGGTTAAGTGTGAAAGCCGAGGGGAAGCAGGGGCTGTTGGGAGTGGCAGGAGGGAAGAGGCACACCTCGGATAGGCAGGCACTTCTTCCAGGCTTCATAAGATGCTTTGGGATCTCTCTTGAGCCACAGTTGAGCCTGGGCATGGATCTCATTGCAGTACGGTTTCACCGTGGTGAGGGCCTCGACAGGGACATCCTGGATGAGGGAGCAGCACAGGGTGAGAGTTTGCCAGCAGAGGGCCCAAGCTTGGGATGGCACTGGCACTCCAGGAGTGACATGAAAACACCATGCAGCTTTGATGGCCCCATGTGGGCTCTTGCTGACCCTATCTGCACCTACATGAGCAGTACTATCTCCACGGTGACTGCGGCCGCACACGTGGCTACATTTACTTGAGAATGAAAGTGGACTTTTACTGTCCACGTAGTCAGGACTCACTGAGCAGTTTGCACACTGGACCCACACGAGGCCCCTGCCCTAGACACTCATTAAGTCAGACCATCCTTAGATCCAAGGAGTTTACTATGTCATTTATTTTAAATAATGTTCTGGGTGGGCACTGTTTTATATCTTAGAGATGAGGAAACTGAGGAACATAATTAGCTTGCCCAAAGTCTTCCAGGTCAGTAACCAGGAGAGTCGTATTAGATGCCAGGTCTGTTTTAGCACCATGGATTTCCACCCAAGTATGTGAAGCATGTGCAGATGTAGGAAAGGGCATGATGCCCGTGGGAGTCATAGGCCATCTGTTTCAGTTTTTCAAAGGCCTCACTCTGCTGTTGAGTTTATATTATTTCACACATCCCCAAGTCCCAACCCACCTCTGCTGTACTAATGCCAAGACTGGTGCTACACACAAGTAAACTAAAACCTGCTGCTCACCAGTCAGCGAGGGGACTTTGAGGAAGCAGAGCCCAGCACTCAGAGGCAATGTATCTCGCCGGCCCCGCCATCCCTGCCACTCCCCCACCCCCCAATGGCACAGTACCTTGTTCTTCTTGCTGGTCGGGGCAGGTGGTTTAATTAGCTTCTGTAAGATCCGCAGACACATGAGGGTGATATTCTCAACAACCACTGGTGTTTTGATGTTCACAGCCATGAGGAAAAGGCTGAGCGCTGGGGATGAACAGGAGTCACGATCAGTACACAGGGGCCACTGCCCCAGCAAGGCTGCCCAAGGGCTCCCACCTCCCCTCTCGCCTGTGTACTGGGGTTGTATCTTTCTGTTTTCTAAAAAGTGCCACCGGATGGTCCCAAGCTCACCACAGCGCAAGCGGAGCTCCCAACAGCTGTCCTCCTTGGAGATGGAATCTGTCAGCAGCAGCATCTCATACTGAAGGCTGCTAGCCTGGAAGGTCGGCAGGATGAGGAGAATCAGTGGGGTCTTAAGAGTCCAGGGACCAGTGTAAACTCTGATTATGGGACCCCTACTAAAATCTGCAGTTGTGGTGTCCTTCCAGGACACGGAAACACGGGGGACCCTGGACTACAAGTTCTAGCTGGGACCTGAACTCGGCAAGCAGGCCAATTCTCTCTCTCTCTCTCTCTCTCTCCTCTCTCTCTCTCTCAGTCTCCAAGAGAAGAGGTCAGGGACAGAGAAGGACAGTGAGGAGAGGTCAGACAGGAGCTGGTCTGCTTACCAGGTCAGGATTAGCCCAGTGGCCCTTCAGTGCAGTGGAGACTTTGCCAATAATCAGGTCATTCATTTGCTGGGTGGCCTCTGGGTTGTCTCTGAGGAAGCAAAGCAGGAGTACTGTTAGTTACAATGAAAGTCGTGAGGCCCCTCTTCCCAACTACAGGCCTAGACCTTCCCACCTTCCCAGGAGCAAGACTACATCTTTGATCTTAAAGGAGTCTCAGATGGGAGGAAACAACCACAGTCCCCTTTCCAGGAGACAGGGACAGAAGGAAGAATAGCGTTAACATGAAGGGCCACACTGCAGGCAGCAAGGCCCCAGGAGCTGTTGAGTCCACACTTGGTGTGGGCCTCATGTCACTTCCTGCACACCACCTCCTTCCCCAGCTATGTGCCTTCCTAGTAACAAAATGCACCCTCAAATGGCATCTAAGCCCCTAAGGACCTGCTCTGTTCCGGGTGCTAACCACCACCTTTCTCCTCTTTACTGTGTCCTTGCCCCTCCAGCTTTGTAGGCCTATCCACTCAGCACTGACTACAATGCTCCAGTAGCTGTCTCTTCGCATGTAGCCCACAGCCTTGCTTCTAGAAAGCCTGTGCTCATGGACCGTGCCTCAGAGAAACCATCCTATATCTGGGACCGCCAGCCCTGTTCTAGCTGAGTAACCTTATTTTCCAAAGTATCCTGTCCTTATTCACTGCACTAATCCCCATGATGACCACAAGCCACTTGCATGTCCACAGTGCTTAGTGTCCAGGACATGTTCAGTGGGAGAAAAAACAGCACAACTTGTAAAAGGTATCTGAAACCTAAGATGGTCCAGATTTTATGCCAAATAATATGCAGTCTACACAAAACTTGGTATAAAATCTCATAAGTACTCAACAGTACTTGAGTTATTTACTCAAATTTAAAGTATTTTGTTTTTAACTACACACGCGCACACACACGCACACGCACACGCACACACACACATTAACTGTGTGAGGGTTTCTGAAACATGTGTACAGTGTCCAAAGAGGCCAAAAGAGGATGCTGGATCCCCTCAAACGGAGCTATAGGTAATTGTGAACCGCCCAATGTGGGTGATGAATTCAATTCCAGTTGTTCCCTTATAAGTGGAGTATATGTACTCTTAGCCCGAGCCATCTCTCCAGCCCCTAATTACTGAAATTTTACCACGGTCATTCCTTGTCTTTAAGGTATTTACTATTACTGGAATTTTTGGATGAGTCTTTTATCCAAGGCACGGTGCCAGATCCTGAGCTAGTCCTTTCTGACCAGAGTCTAAGCACTCATCCCTACGCCCCTCTGCTTCTTTTTGAGTTCTTTTTCTGGGATACTCTTGGGGTCCAAGGGTTCCTTCACTCTCTTCTCCTCCCCCACCAAGACCCAGGAAGTTCTGTCAAGACACACCACCCTGAACCAACAAAGGACCTGAGAGCGGTGCTTCCCACATTTACCTGCCTCCCATCTCCCTCACATCCTCTGCGTAAGCCAGCCAACAACTTGGCTCCAACCTGTACCCACTAGTGCCAGCCAGCATCACTGCTGCCCCCACTCCAGCATCAAAGAATAAGCTCTGACCTAGTCAGGAGGCACATGAGCTGGCGGACCTCCTCGCGAATGGCTGCAGCACCTCTGCGGAGGTTGTAATCAAAGAGCTCTCGGATGAGGCCCTGGGAGACAAGGATGTGCCTCAGAGCTGGATTGGTGGCCAGGGCCTTCAGTAGTGTGATACAGTGCTCCGTGACAGCCGAGGCACAGCCATAGCACTTGGTGGAGGAGGTGTGGCCACAGCCTAAGACAGACAAAGCGCGGTACTGGCTGGCAGTAAACGTGGGCTGCACGGCTGTCCGGGATGACTTGGTGGCTGCTTCTCTCTGCTGCAGATCATACTCTAACAGCTCTTTGCGTGAAGCAAAAACTTTCTAAGAATGGAAAGAAAGAAATTGGCTAAATAAATAAATAAGAGAAATGTGTATGATACAATTTATTCTTCTCACTAACCCCACCACTTATTTCTTTTCTCCTCATGTAACAGGAGGGAACTGGAGCTTGATCAAGAGCAAGGGCAGAACCGGAAATCAGAACAATCCCAGGCTCAAACTCCTCACTTGGCACAAACACTTTTTTAAAGGGTCAGGGAACCAGATCTCTGAGTAAAGGTCATGAGCAACTGAGTGGGCAGGGCTTCTGGCTGCTCTTCTAGGATGGGGTCCACTGCTGCTGGCCAGCACCCTACCCATAGAAAGCATGTGGGAACATTAAAGGAAAACATGGCTGACTGCAGCGCAGCTGGGATGCTCTAAACCTCCAGCCTGTAAACATGGCATCCAAGAAGAGAGAACAGAATCTTAGCATTACTTTTAAGAACATGGAATCCCTCTATTAAGCAAAGATTTGTTGTCTACTAATGTCCATTCCACCTCCATTATGCTGTCTCTGACTGCAAAGAGATCTGACAAGCAGCCATCACCTTAGGGTGGGAGGAACCACTGGGGCAGCTGCAGGGCCGGCGGGCCCATTGGACTGGCTAGGGAGTCTGGATGGGGCAAAGGCCACCCTGAAAGCATAAGGAACCCACTAAAAGCTACTCCCATTCTCTACCTGGATGATTTTGGAGAGCTCATCGAACGAGTTCTTACAGTCTCCACAATACTCTTGAGCCAGCTGCAGGATGTAGCGATTCACACTGGCTGAAGTGGAGCTGATGCCTCCCGCCGTTCCTGAGTCTTCCTGCAATCCCAAGAGGCCAAGTGTCAGACTTTTTCCTAGGGATGACCTCACTAAGGGAAGTCTTCCACTCTTCCCCAATCCCCTGTGGTCTGGGAGCACCTGTGGCTTCTCTGGAGCTGCTTCATTCACTTTGCAGAGCAGGCTCTCCAGCTGGGGCCGATGTCCCATGAGCTGATGGTACACACGGTCAGCCTTGTCCAGAAGGGTGTTGATGTTGGAAACGGCCTAGACCAAAAAGACAGACACTTGAAGGAGATAGGACTTTACAGCTTAATTTTTCCCTCCATGGCCCTAACTGCTAGCCACCTATGAAGCATGTCCCCCATTCAGACCAGGCACATGGCTCCACACATTCCTTCAGAATAACCCTAGGAGGTGGCACATCAGGCTTAAAAAAGAAATATGCAATGTATATGGACTGGATTCAAACAATTCAGTGCTGAGAGGTGACTCAAGGCAGATCATACAGACACAAAAGAGCACAAGTGCTGTGAGAAATTTTGACCTTCTGTCTCCCTGTCACCTGGAACAGGTACCCCCTCTTCTCTGCCCTCCTACTAGACCCAGCTGAGGCTGACCATGGACAAGGGAGTGCATGTTACGGGTCACCAGCTCCTTCTGTCCTCCTGAGTCTGAACTGAGCTGCTCGTCGAGAGGCTCACAGTGCACCAGCAACGCTTCTCTAATTCCTATGCTTGAGCCCAGCACAGCTCTGGTCACTGTGGGCTCTACCCAAAAGCCAGGTCTATGTTGGCCGCCTTTCTCTGAGGCTTATCAACTGGAGCTGAAGGTTCAATTCACAACAACAACTCTCCTCCAAAGTTCAGAGTCAAACAATAGTGGGGACCTAGGCCAGCTGCAGGCTTACTTTCTTCCGATCCTCTTCATTCTCGATGGGATCCACTGCGCAGCAAGGCTTGGCGTAAAGCATGAAGTCAAAGCGGGCGTATTTACAGAAGCCACAGGCATTGCAGAGGAAGGGGTCCTTTTCATCATAGTTGATGGACCTGAATAACCAAAGTGCCCAGATCAGTGGGAACCAAGGGCTAGGGGGAGAGGAAGGAGAGGCTGTGTCTACTCTATACTCTGGGAATGACAGGAATTACTGAAGGGATGACAACCATCAGGTGAGAGGGTATAGGCAAACATGTGAACACACACCACTCTTCTGCCGCCGCCACCTCCTCCTTCTCTTCCTCCTCCCCACAGACCACTATACACTTCCATAATCCTCTAAACCACAGGGCACCAAACAGGGACCTTGCCCATCCTGAGACTGCTACAGAAGAAACACAGAACACGCTTGCCCAGGTCTATAGGACAAGTCACCTGCACTTGTGACACTGGTATACATTCTCGCCACAGTTGCCACAGACGCCAGGGTTGGCAGGGACGGAGGCACTGCATCGAGGACATTGAAGGGTTTCTGTGGAGGCCTGGTAGTTCTCATAGAAGTCTGCAAACTCGATCATCAGGTTAGAGGCCACGATGGGGAGAGGCAGGTCAATCTTGACTTCTGTCTGTCCAGGCGTCAGCTGAACTTTCTTGGCTTTGTGCCAGCGAGCTGGCCTAGGAGAGACAACAAAAGCTATAGAGAAGAGCCTCCCATGTGACTCTGGGTGATGACAGACTGGCGGTGGCAGATGGGATGCCTTGCCTAGTTTCCTAAAGCAATTAAGTGAGTATTCGGAGAAAAAAAAAAAAAAGTCAGGCAGCCACTTCTCCAGGGTCTAGCCAGGTCAGTGAATCCTCATCCCACCATCAAAGAAACTTCTCACTGCAATGGAGACCATTACAGAAAATCACAACTGCCCCAACTGCAGAGAACTCAGTCAACTCCCACAGCACAGCCTGCGCAGGAACCACTGCAGAAGGATCCTAACAGCCAGAGGAATACTGTGAGATTTTGTCTCTTAGACATGTCAGAGAAGCTACACTCACACATATAGCTTTACCAACACTGCTGCCTAAACAGGACCTGATTAGGACACTAGCAATAGACATGCTAATGTGACTGGGAGAAAGCGCAAGCTTCATCTGTAGACAAGAACAGGCAACTAAGAGATGCTGGGAGCAGGAGAAACCGTCTCCTCCAGGAAAAAACACACTGAGAACTGTCTATCCATTACCAAGTGGTAGCCCTGAAATCACTTATATACAAGTAACATTAGATGGACTTAATGAGCTGTATTTATATATTTAGGAATATTTAAGCCTGCACACATGGACATGTAACAACAATTAAAGAAAAAAGAGGCCATGAATTTGAATGGGGGAGGGTACACGAGAGGGTGAGAGGGAGGAAAGGGAAGGGGAAAATGATATAATCATACTATAATCTTTAAAAATATATGAGACAGAAATTCTTTAAATTGTTATGATAACTTGAGATTCTAGAAAAATAGCAGCATTCCCATCAAGGTAAGACTCCCAAAGCCCACTAAGGTGGCCAGTGGCAGTGGCCAGAAGACTGCTCATCTTGATGGCTGTCTCGGAAGGAAATATGAGTGTCGTCCAGAGACAACAAGGAAGAGGGGTTTTGTTGTGGATGCAGGAGCATGCTATGTGGACAGGCAGAACAGCACAGGTTGCTTACAACCAGGAAGGAGGAGCTACGCTCTATCAATCCAGCACTTACTAGGTTCTGCTCCCAGCTCTTCACACACATTAATTGCTTTAATTTTTAGAGAAAGACCCTGAGGGCAGGAACTTCTATCTTACATCATAGGAACCGAAATGAAGCACTTTAAGGTCCCAGGGCTAGGCAGAGCTGGAGCGGATCCCCTCTACCAGTAGCTGTGCTTACTCAGCAATACAGAAAACCAACCAACTGCCTCTGGGAGAAAGTCTATCCTGACGGGCAGCAGCTCTTTAAGGTTAACTACTTCTCCAAGAGCAGACTTCAAGCAGAGACCAGAGTCACTGGTTACTGTGAGCTGCCTGCTCCGTATGTGGGCACAGCAGTACTTGAGCTTTAACAGGCCAATCACATCTACCTCTGCTCAGCAGTAACACCTGAGACTCTGACAAACTGCTTGGACCCTGGGGAGAATGCAGCTAGGCCTATGACATGCCTAACTCAGATGCTGGGGCCAGACAAGGAGGGCAGGCATATGCAGAAATGGAAGAAAATGCAGAGGAATACGGCTGTCTTTCTCCAAATGCCAACTACTTTCCAAGGCACAAGGTTTGCATAAGGCAAGAGAACCTGGAGCCTCTCTTCAATGTCCCCACCCTGGGCAGCTGAGGGGAACCTTTCTTGCCCCCTAGGTAGTCACTTGCTGTCAACAGCTTCACTGCTGTTAGAGACAGTCAACACTGTTGTGACTGAGAGGACACAGAGCCTTTCGGTGTGTCTGTCTGCACCCTGCAGGGCACAGTTGCACTCGGGGACACCTGCAAAGCCCGTACTTATTTTTCAACTCCACAATGGCCTGCACAGTTCGGTTGTTGTAGTACAGGTTGATCGTCCGCACCATCTTGGTCCGCTTCAGGTCCCCAATTTTCACTGTGACCTTGCTGATGGTGTGACTGCCAATGAGCTTGACAACCTGCTGGGTGGTGGTGTACCGTGTGTCCACTTTAATGGAAGACAACTTGATATACTAAAACAAGAGTACACAAGACAACACAGTGAGCGCCTGCCACCTATATTCTTCAATGTTATCAACACCTCCTCTTCACCCACAGATAGAGTTTCTACTCAATGTACCCAGTGTGTTGGGCTAGATTCCACAGTGCCAGGCAGCAACTACTGGAGAGGAACCTCTAGTAATAGCAACCAGTCTTTGGAAATGGGAGTCAGAGGGCCTGAAAACCTCAGGACTGCCCTGCTTAAAACATTACTTACACAAAAGGGCACTTCAGGGTTATTGCACACCAGGCAGGGGTCACTCTCCAGGTAATAGCCGTCGAACTCCACCAAGCCAGACAAGGTGCTAGGGAAGAAAGCAGTTTTAGTATCAGCAAAGTCTCCTAGAGCCATGCCAGTCAGAGCCATCTTGTACAAGTCCAGAAAGGAATTAAAACCTCACTCAGAAGAGTCACAATTAAATTTACTACTTAAAAAAAGTTCCTAGCTAGGCAGTGGTGGCGCACACCTTTAGTCCCAGCACTTTGGAGGCAGAGGCAGGCGGATTTCTGAGTTCGAGGCCAGCCTGGTCTACAGAGTTCCAGAACAGCCAGGTCTACACAAAGAAACCCTGTCTTAAAAACAAAACAGAAACAAAAAAAAGTTCCTAAATTATGTTTAAGATCCATAAACCTTATGCTATACAATCAATACTCAAAGTTGTTTTCTAAAACTCATTACTTAAGGAGCCAGGGAGGTGGGTGAGTGGACACAGTACTTGCCATGTAGGCTTGAGTTCAGATCCCTAGACTCAACATCAATGTTGGATGTGCACGGCACCTCATCTACAATTCTAGCACTTGGGGAGCAGAGACAGAGGAGCTAAAGCAAACTGGCATCACATCAGCGAGCTCTGGGTTCAAGTGGGGGCCCTGTCTAATCAAATCAGATAGAGAGAGCATCTAAGAGCCCGGGGCTCCTACACGCTGTACACATGTGCCCACAAACAAGAACACAGACATGCCATACACAAATGCACATTTAAAAAGCCAATATTAAGCCAGCATAACAATAGACCACAAACTTAAGCAATGTCCTCTTTTAAACACTTTTTCCCCCACTGACAAGATGGGTCAGAGGGGAAGGAAGCTTGCTGAGCAAGTGTGGCCATCTGAGTTCAATCCCTGGAATCCACAGAAAGGGGAACTGACTCCACAGGGCTGACCTCTGACCTCCACATATATGCATGGCATGCAAGCTCCTAGACATCACAATCGCACACACAGGGGTCTAAAGACATGTGTGTGGACTTGTTTTATCTGGTTAGGTTAAGGTTTGAAGTTAGCCGCCCTCCCACGATCTCTGGTCACCACTCTGTACTTGGCAATCACATCTGTGCAACTGCCAGAGCCTGAAGGCCTTGGCTCCATCAGAGAAAGCTGCAGGCCAACAGGCTGGGTGACACCTAGGGGGTCACTGAATTCATGAGCACTCTGCCATGTACAACCACTTCCAGGAAGCAAACAACTACTCCAAAACCTGTGACTGCTCTTCAAACCATAGGAAGCAAACACAGCTAGCTCACTTGTAAATGTTGGAGTTGGGATGATTGGTGAGAATGTGGTTTTGAGTCCTCAGAATCTCCACAGCCTTCTGTGAATACTCCTTCAACTGAAACAGAATTCAGAAAACTGGTTAAAAACCTGAGTCCTGAGCTCCCAAGATGTCTCTGGAATAGAAGTGTTGCCACTAAACCTAGTGACTGGAGTTTGATACTCAGACCCAACTGGCAGGAGAGAACTGACTCCAGCAAGCTCTCCCCTGATCTCCACATGCACACCACGGCATGCAATCCCCCCCCCTGATATATGCACACATCAATCAATCAATCCTACTGGAAAAAGACTTGCTTCTGTCTTTCCAGCTGCTGGTCCTAACTCCCATTTGGTTAACAGAATCTACCTTCTTCACAAGGACCCAAAGTCCCTGGATACTGGGCAGCCTTGGTCACTTGGAGAAAGATTACCTCACTTTTAGGGAGAAGCCAGCAGTAGCTACCTAGTTGCAGCCGGATTCCTGGCTCCCAAGCAGGCCTCCTAGCTCAGAGAGCAGTACTTCCTCCCCAAGCTGAGCCAGCTACCTTTCTTCCCCATGTGACCCACTTCTCTGCCAGCCTCTGGCTGTGCATCTATGCTACATTTAGACAGAAGAAAGGCAAACTGTACTCGACAGTAACAATACTGTGACACTGTGTCACACAATGTTACTAACACTAGATAGATTCAAGAGAGATTTCATGTGTGGAGATGACCATGATAATGTTCCTTCTTCATTCAAGAGAAAAGATTCCACAATAGGGAAGGGGAAGTAGAGGTAGGGGCTTCTCTTTTACCTTCTTCTCTGTCTGTGCAGTTTTCAGGGAGAAATAGCCCAGTAGGTCCACAAACTGGGCAGCCTTCCGACCATAAGCTGGCAGTTCCGGCCAGATAGACCACATGAGATCTAGCAAGAGCTCCTGCTGAGCCTTGTTGGAGTTTCTGTAGGTAAACAGCAGCTCAGGTTAGCAGGCAACAATGAGTGTGACATCACCAAGGCCTGAAACCGTGTCTGCACTGTCTTCCCACATGCAGTCATGGCTCAGGGTCTTGTGGCTCCCTAGCAGATGGAACACCATCAATTTACTGTTGGCATCCCATCTTACTTTAGCCAACTGTCATTTTAGCTTTCTTTAGCCAACTGTCATTTTAGCCTTCTTTAGCCAACTGTCATTTTAGCCTTCTTTAGCCAACTGTCATTTTAGGAACTCCTGACCACACACTTCTGAGTAGAAAGTGTCCCGCCAAGTGCATTAGCTTAGTAGCTACAAAGTGGATAGCTCAACAAAGAGACCTCCAGGGCTTGAAACCAGCAAATACTGGAATAGTGACCATGAGTATGTGACCAGAACTCAGAGCTACCAGCCCCAGAGCCAGCCCTGGCCCACCTGTAGATGTGCAGTGTCAGGCAGTGGGCCTGCCAGCGCACTGAGGAAGAGTTGGACTCCAACAGGAAACAGCGCAGAAACTGGATCAGAGTCTCCTTGTCAGCAAATCTGTTGAGCTGGTTCACCAGAGCTGTGCACAGCTGGTCCTCCTGGCTACCCGAGCTCTCACCTGAAACGTCAGAGGACGGACTCACCCAAGGGCCCAGGGACTTACAACCAGGAGGACAGGGAGGAAATCTATCTGTTCTAAAAGTATCTTCTAAATGGTTGGAAGTTGCCAATTTCCAGTTATTTGGGGCATAGATGGTTTGGCCACAGCTGGCCCATGTACCACCTCCCCACCACCACACCAAGGATAGGATAGTAAGCCTGACAATGAGCCAACAGCTACAGCAGGTCTCAATAGTCAAAGCTGCCCTGTCTTCCTCAGAGATGGCTAATTCAGTGTTTCTTTCACCTCTGATCATCTGTCTCAGGTCTTCGAGGACCATGAGAAGTAGAGAAGCCAAAGGGGTAGGGCTACTCAGCACCCCAGTGTCCTCGGGGTACTAGGCAGTGCTGGGACTGCGCATGTTCAGTGCACCCTGGCCCCTCCTGTCTGTATCACAGAAGTCACAGTAAACGCTGTCCCTTTCACCATCACTGAAAATGTGACCTTTCAGCAACTGCAATGATAACCCAGCACAGGGCCTCACCCTCTTTCTCCTTCTCCTTCTCTTCTTTCTTGCTCTTTTTAGTGGAAGACTTGGACTGAGTTGTAGCTTGTCCAGAACTGGCTGCAGGAGGGGCTGAGGAGGAAGCCACACTGGAGGAGCCCGTGGAGGCCGCCAGGGCTGCGAGCACTTTGCTGCCGCACAGAGCACAGGAGAGCAGCTGCAGCAGCACGGGGGACACTCCCTCATCTACCAGAAAACTCACTTGCAGGAGGAAGTACAGGACAGCTGTGAGGAGAAAGGTGGAGTCAGCTCTGGAATGATGGAACTTACAGCATTGGGCGTGCGGCTGTGGGATGGATGGGACAAGGCTTTCTCTCCCAGCTCTCTCTGCTCAATGTTAACAGGAGCCGTGGAGTGATCACAAAGGCATGGGATGACCACACTGAGGGGATCCAGCCCCAGTGCCTCAAGTAAACAAGTTCTACACTCCTGTTCTGTGTGACTTTACTGCTACAGTCTGGGAGTCCTGCCCTGTACTCCTGTACCCAAGTTTTGACAAGCAGACAGTGAAGTTCTGGCTTGTATTCTGTTAGCAACTGTATCTCCAGTGCCTAGCTTGCAGCTTAATGTAGACAGCTGCCACAGATGTCACAGTGGCAACCCAGGGAGGACCGCTTACAGTCATCTTTGATGCAGAACTTCTGCCAGTTGATGGTTCGCTGGGCGGCAATCTCGGCACAGGCCTTCAGATGCTCCATCTGAAACAGAAGCCAATCATAGGTGAGTGACACCGAGAAACAACATAGGCTGCTCTGTGTGTTAGGCCTGGCTTGAGACCACAAAGTAACCCTGGTCTTCAATATGAGGCAGGTGCCCTCTGAGTTGGCTGGTGGATCTGAGAACAGGGCCCACACACACCAGCAGCTTAAACACAATCACCCTGTCTGCTCACACCCCCACCCCCAGCACCCTGCTTTCAGTTTTCTGGAAAGCTGCAGGCTACTTTCTTATTACTTACACTAAGGCAAAGGAAAGCCATGCCCCCCAGAAGCTACAACCACTTCTTTTTCTCCACTGTAAGAACAAGGTCACTAAATGAGCAAGCTAGGCTGTCCTTAACACCAACGATGAGACACCTGAATGTGAAACACTCCATTTACTCTCAATTTAGGCAGCATAACATGCTTATACTCAAGTTTCTTTAGTACTTAGGACAGAAACAAGGTCACCAATCTCAGGTCGATCCTATGAATGATGACTGACCCACTTCCCAGGTCAGCTCCTCAGTGTCAGTGCATTCTCTGAAATATTTACAAATATTCAAGACACAGCATTCTCTGAAATATTTACAAACCCTACACTGCCCTGCTAGTATCTCCCTGGCCCAGCCTTACCACATGCCTGCCCCTGGCCCAATCTTCCCAACGCTCGTACCAGGCTGATGAGAGTGTCATACTGCAAAGCGGAGCCAGAACTGGCTGTCACCACACTGGCACGGAGGAAGATGCCCTGCTCCTCCAGCAGCTTCTTGATCCCACGCACGTGGGAGTCCAGGGTGTGCAGGTCTCGGAGCTGTCGGTATTTCTCCTTTGATCCACAGATGAAGAGCAGAAGTTTTCGAACTTGGCGGCGGACAAAAGGGGTCTGCTGGATCATTAGGTACTTGAGGGATTAAACAACACAGTTAATATTATTCAGGGACTGTAACTACCACCCACGGCTACAACACCCAGATTGGTTTTGAGGTTTTGTTTATTTGTTTATATTTTTTAACAAACTGTTACTAAAAACTTTAAGAGAGTGTAAGTCACATTCATCCACAGGACACTGGGTAAGGGGTGGACTCCACAGGCTTCAGGTGCTCACCCCTTATGTAAGATGGTGTTATATTTTAGATGTCCTATGCACACCCTTCTAGCATCAAATGGTCTCTAGATCCCCCCCACATACTATGATGTAGATGCTTTGTAAGTGATTACACTGTGCTGTTCAGGGAACACTGGCAAGAAACACCCACACATTCAGCACAGATGTCTTTGTTGTTGTTGTTGTATGTGTTTGATCTAGTTGGTTATATCTGTGGGTGCAACACACATGGATACCAATGGCCAAGTGGGTCAACTCCAAGCCATACTGGCTTCTGAGGAACTTGAAAATTCCTTAAAGGGACCAGGAGGGAGTAACACAGAAAGAAAAAAAATGTAACTGAGGGACGATCAAATATTCATGTTCCTCTTCTCAAGCAGTTAGGAATCTACATGGAGGCTGGTTTTGACATCAGCCCAGGGTACAACATCCAACTCTATTCTTTAGCTAAGGAGCTAGGAATAGGCACTCGGCCTTCCTTCCTAGAGTTGATATTGAGTTACTGTACTGGTTAAACTATTGTCTTCGCTCCAAACCATTCACGATCCTCTTCTGTGGGGCCTGGCTAGAACTGGGCAACCTCAACTGCCTCTTGGTGCTGGCAACTTTCTTCTTAGTGTTTGCCACTGTGTGCTCTCGAGGGAAGGAGGCATGGGCTAGCTAAGGCCCTCACAATGCCCAAGACCCAGCAACAAGCCATTCAAAGAGCTAGAAAGGGCTCTCCTTAGCAGCTTCCCTTCACACTCGTGTCTACAATGCATCTCCTGAGAGCTCCAAGGCACTGAGAATAGTACTTCCTCCTAGAGAGCACTATGCTGGGTCTCTCATCCTGCTAGGCTGCTGGTGGTGTCTCTGTATGGCCACTGTGCTCCCCTTCTATCTGCTTGTCTCTCAGGGAGCTATCTGGCCAGTCACTAATCTTCTCACTGACCAGTATGGGAAGGGAAGCAGTGATGTTCTATCTTCCTGACTGTCTTGAAAGACTAAGTGGCTGCCAACCCTATAGGGATATTACATAGGCACAGAAACAAAAGCTGACAGCTGCTTTGTGCCACTACACAATGCACTCCAAAGGGGCATGAGCAGGACCTGAGTGCGTGAAAGGCTCTGTGAGGACAGTGAGTTACGGTTAGAAAGGAAGCAGCCCACAGAGGGAAGGTAGAGCTCACTTCTCCCCAAGTAGGACACTGCTCAGAGCCTCACTCACCTCAGAGAGAAAGTAGAACCAGGAGTGATCAAAGACAGGAGGAGGAATCCGAGAGCTGGTATCAGCGATCTTTTTGATTTGGTAGGGAAGCCTCAGTACCATTTCTGTGAGCAGCTGGGTATAGGCTTCAAACACATCAGCAGCATGGCCCTGGAGAAGAAGACTTCATAAGAACCTGGGCTTGCCAGTCTTCCACGACCACAACCAGGAAAAGGGCTAGTTAATCACTAAGCATTATGATGCCTTTCCAAGCTGGAGCCAAAAGTCACTTACAGGAAGAGCCTAGGTTTCTTGGGACATGCAAAAATAACAGGAAGCGGAGCATATGGTTCTTAAAAGCTCTGGCAGTTGGGCAGCAAGATGGCTCAGCAGGTAAAGGCACTTGCCACCCAGCTTGATGACCTGAGTTTGATCCCTGGGATCAACATGGTGGAAGGAAAACTGACTTTCGAAAAGAGTCCTCTGAACCCCACCCACCCACACATGCACAGAAGAGAGGGAGAAAGAGAGAGACAGAGATACAGAATGCAGGGGTGTATATGCGCACACCCATACATACATTTTTCAATTATAATACAATTTTTAATGTTTTTAGATTTTATTTTACTCCATTGCATGAACGTTACATTACGCATGTATGTGCAGAATCTATATGCCTGTTGAATCCCCTGGGATGGGGTTAGAGATAGGTGTGAGCTATCATGTGTGTGCTGGGAATTGAACAAAGATCATCTCCGTAGTTCCCAATTAAAAACTTTTTCGTAAAAAAATTGTGTGTCTATGTAAATGTCACATGTATTTGGGTATCTACAGAGGCCAGAAGAGGGTGCTGGGACCCTGCAAGCTGGAATTACAGGTGACTGTAAGCATCCTGACAGGGTGCTAGGAATGGGAACAGACTAAGAGCCAGTGCTTTTAACTGCTGAGCCATCTCCTCAATAATTAGAGTACCGGCTGCGCTTCCGGAGGGTCTGTGTTCAATTCTCATCACCTACATGGCAGCTTACAACCATCAGTTGGGAACTCCACAGTCTCAGCAGATATAACACTCTCTTCCAGCCTCCACTGGCACCAGATGCACATTCAAGAAAGCAATGAATGTCTGTCTGCCTGTCTGTCTGTTAGTTATACAAAACTACCAGCCATTTAAAGAGAGAACAAGACAGAAGTACATGGTCAGACTGACATGTTATACCACTGCCCATTCAAAGTAGGTAGGTGCTCTACCCTCCTAGCTCCACTAACTGACTCAACAGGAGTAAGGGGTACCAACCATCACCACTGATGACAAACTGGTGTATGCCAGGCACTGTGCTAAGACCTTTATAAATATTGAGCTGCCAGTGCTCATGGCCCTGTGGAACAGCTAAGATTTCATGCTAATTCTCCAGGTACAGTAGCTGAGGCCCACTGAGACAGTTTAGGATCTCAGCACACAGCCTGGCTAGTTGGTAAGATTGCAGATCTTTTTTCCTGGGCTCATCTACCCAGCATGTTCACAAGCCTCTGAAGAGGTAGGGAGGGCACGTGACCACTGTTGCTGTCACCTTGTACTTCTCATGTTTCCGAGGTCACGAGGAGGTGTCACACTCGCTTCCTCAGGCTTACAACAAAGGCAGGAATGAGAAACCCTCCAGAGCTAGCTGGGAGGAGTGGCCATCTATTAGGTCACGATGAGATTAGAACCCATGTCCTGTGTGGCTCCTAACACTAGTCTTCCTAGCTTTACTTATCAAAAGCAGAGCATGGGCTGGAGAGATGGCTCAGTGAGTGGTTAAGAGCATTGACTGCTCTTCCAGAGGTCCTGAGTTCAATTCCCAGCAACCACATGGTGGCTCACAACCATCTGTAATGGGATTCGATGCCCTCTTCTGGTGTGTCTGAAGACAGCTACAGTGTATTCATATACATAAAATAAATACATACATCTTTTAAAAACAAAACAAAAAACAGAGGACATAGTTCTGAGGAGAGCTCCTCTGACCAGAGAGGCCTCACCTTCACATACTGACGGAGAAAGAATGGGCTCATATCTGGCGGAGAGGAAGTCGTGTGTGGTTTCAGCAACTGGCTGGTGGCCACAGGCTCCTCATCACTCTGCTGGCTCTTCCAGTACTCCAGCAGAGACTTGAGCACATGGAGGCAATAGTCCACAGCCCCTGAGCTCAGCAGGGCTGCTGCCGTGGCACTGGAGATGAGGGAAGACGACTGAGGGAGAAAACACACAGAGCAGGCAAGGCTGAGTTGTAAAAACTGGACTGAGTCAGACCGGCACCACACTCACCACACAGCTGGCTATCTTAGGCACAGCCCTGACAGACAAGGGTTTGTCAGTCTGTTGTATTACAAGTTTCTCACTGGCAAGTCACTCTCCCCAGCTCTTTGCAACAACTACATCTAAGAGAAAACAAATACTAGCTCTTAACCTGACCTTGCTACACCTCTGTGCCAGGGAGGCAAAGCTTTCTCCTTCCCCTGAAGCAAAGGGAATAGAACCTCATTTGAAGGAAGAGACAAAAAGTTGCACTCTAGGTCCTTCTTGGCAACCTCACCAAGGGGCTCTTCCAGAAAACTAGTCTCTAAGGGAGACGGAGGGTGACTGCATGCATAAGAAGCAGGAAGGAGCAAAGCTACTGTACATAAGACCATTAGGAGAGCCTTGGAAATCCCAGCAAACCCCACAGCTCATAAGCTCATTAAGATTGGATGCAGTTCAACCCCGATTTCCACCGTCTCTGCTTTGTGCTAATCTCATTTCCCCACACACACTGGCTTTCTCTCTACTCTATTACCATACCTTATAGCAACAGACACTGGAGATCCTCTTAGCTACTCTGTGCTTTGTGGTACAGGGCCTGGCTTTTCAACAGTAGAACTTCCAAGCCCTTTTTTAACCCTTCCATTGGAGGGTTTGTTGGTAAGGACCTGAGATTCCAAAAAAGGAAGAAGTTCTGCAACTGAAGAGGCACAGACTGGTCCTTCCCTGGTTGACAACGGTATTATTCTAACAGAGGACCATCACCTCTGTCCTTAGCCCTGCGCTAACCTCTCCATTATCTTACCTCGCCTCAAACCCATAAGCTCAAAGCACAAATACCTCACAGATGGAAGATTTGGATCCGGACTTGGTGCGGGACATGAAGACACTCAGAAGCCTCATCACGACCAAATGGACTTCATTCAAGGCGCTGCGCTCGTTCTTTCTGGAGACATCCTGCAGGCAGAAGCCCAGACACTATGCTTCCTCTAAGCTTCAACAAGACCACCCCACCCCTACACACGCCTTTCAGCACTGAAGAGAAAAGAAGGCTCCAGTAGGGCTGTGGGTTATACCTGGTGCAGTGGGGGCCGCTGCACTCAGAGGCCATGACAAGGGCACAGACTTTGTCCTACTTCTCATTTGTTCACCTTAACTGTCCACCTGACATAACCTGAGAAGAGTCTCAGTGAGGGACTTATGGATCAAGCTGTTCTGTGCGAGCAACTTGATTGCTTTAATGGACAGAGGGAGACCTAGACTGAAGTGGGATCTATGCTCAGGACTGTGAACAAAAAGAGCTGCACTTGTCCTTGCTTTCCTGCAGCAATGGACTATAACCTCAACTGCAAAGCTAGAGAAACCTTCCCCCTTGATGCTACTTTTGTCCCAGCACCAGAAGAAAACTAGAACCCAGAGGAAGCTCCTCTAAGGAAGGAGAACCTGAGAAAGACTCCTGACTAATCCCTCACACCACCACCACAGGCCAGCTGATGGCAGCTTTCCACACCTTTCTCGCTATGCCTGCCACCCTGGCACACTCTCCAGTTTACCTTCTTGTCCATGCCAGCTCGGCAATGAGCTGAGCCAGCAGGTTGTCCAGGGCTCCCTTGTCCTTCTCATCGTCTCCATCCAGATCTGCAGTGAGCATGAGGATGACCTAGAAGGAGATAGTGAACAGAGAGCCGGCTTCTGAAGGCAGGGCTGAGCATGTGTGTCATGAAGCAATCCTCTCCTCTGACTCTGCCCTAGCCCTTTACAAACCTCCAAGTTCTGTCAACTACCTAATAGGACGATGACCACAGGCACCCCTTAAGCACAGCTATAACCTGAAGGGTTGCAACTTGCAGCTCAGGCTGCAGGCCATACTTTTATGACCTTAACACCAGCCCTCTGAGGTTCCTGAAAAAGAAGTGCATTGCCCAAGGGTAGCCCAACTGTAACACAGTTGGTTAGGAGAACTGAAGCTACCTGCATGTATGGGATGGCCCGGACACCTCCGACGTTCCGTAACTGGGGCAGTGTCTGCAGTAATCTCTCCAACAGCATCAGACGAACCATGTGTAGCCTGCAAGGCCAAGGAATGTACAGGAGACATGGAGTGGCATACAGACAAGACCCAGTGCAGTACGCTCCTGCCACCAGGCCAACGAGGAGCCAGCTACTAAGGAATAAGCCTACCATGTTAACCAAATAAGGGTTGACACAGTGTCCACCTTTACAATCCATCCCAGCACCCAGGCAGGGGAATCTGAGATCAAGACCAGGCTGGGCTCTAAGTGGGTTTCAGATCAGCTAGCTGTGGGTACTTAGTGAGACCCTCTCTTATAAGAACAAATTAATAATTATTATTTTTAAAAGTATTATGAACAACTTTATGCCCCAAACTGACAGCTTCAACATAATGAACACATTCTATATAAAATACAAAATGCCAAAACTTATTTATAAATTAACAGAAATAATTTTCTATCACACAAAAAATGATTCTGTATTTTAAAAAAAATCTTCCCTTAACAAAAATCCAAATGCAGATCAATCTTTATTAGTAAACTTTTCTAAAAACCTGTGGGAGAAATAAATCTTATACAGACTCTTCCAGAGTGGGGAGAAAAACTGAAGCCTCATTCTATGAGGCCAAAATAGCATCATAACAAAGAGACATTTCAAAGGAAAATTCTACACCTTAAGAAACACTGATAAAGCAAGCCCAGACATACGAAGGGTTAACCTGTGATCAGCTGTCCCCACCAGAGTACGACAACCTAATATAACTCCTGTCCTTAAACAGCTGTGTGAGTTGTCTTACATGAAAAGAAATACAGTATTAAAGCAAAAGGACACAGGCAGCGAGGCCCACAAGACAGACTTCCAGCTTTATGTCGGACAAAGCAGCACACTCCTACTCCCAAAGCATGTGGGGCCGCACTGCCCTGCTGTCAGCAGTGCCTGGGGGGGAAGGAAGCTTTCACTGCCAATGATCATCGGGAGCACTCTCAGCACGTGGCACTCCATCGCCCGGTTCTGAAATACTCTCTCAAGCAGGGTATGGTGACAGGCTGGTCTGACCTGTTGCTAGTGTGCACATCTCCTTCAGCTTCCCCTTCTCCTTCTCCCTCAGAGCCGTCTCCCTCCTGGTGCCCAGCGGTGGTACTGATGGCGCCTGTGCTGGAGCTGACACTCCCTGGTCCAGCCGGGTGCCCCTCAGCTGTTGCGTCACCATATGCACTGCTCCGGCCAGACACTGGAAAGAAATGATTTAAGATGTACACATCAACTCCCAAGGTTGGCCTTGATGGGAAAAATGTTAGGTTTCAACTGGTTTTGGCTGGTGAGGTCTTGGGCCCACAGAGCTCTTCCAGTTTTCACCTGTGCAACCTACAAAATTGGTCTAGCCTCAGCTAAGAGACTGCTAGTGTATGCAAACCTCACAGCAGCTGTACTGGGGGAATGACTTGCTTAACAGTTCATTCCCTCAGGAGGCAGGTAGTAAAAACCATACACATAGGAATATGGGTTTCAAGGTCATACCACAATTACTTTTAATCACCATTTAGAGATATAAATAATATCACTGTTCTTTTGAACTAAAAGACAACTGAAAGACAGTGCAATTTTTCCAGATCAGTCACAGGATTTGAACTCCAGTCACAGAAGACTCGATATTCCATGGTCAAGTCCAAATAAACTCTACCAGACTACAGAGAGTCCCCACAACGCCTCTCTGCAGAAACTAATCACAAGACCAGGCAGGGATTTCTACCTTGTCCGCCACCCTGAGCCCAAAGAGATCAAGACACCCAGGCACATTACCACTGTGCTCGCCAGCCACCGAGTCCACTGCACTTCCCCCGCTCTCTGAGCCCACACTACCGCCATGGTCGGCTGGCGAGGTCCGCAGGGTGGAGCCATCAGTTGCTGCGGTGCTGCCCTCATCATCTGAGGCTGGAGCTGAGAGAGTAACAGAGCTGTTACAGGCACAGACCCTTCCCTTGTGGGGACGAAAGCATCACAGCACACTGCAGAGGACACAAGGCAGTCTGAGTGTCCTGAGGGCAGAGAGAGAAGGCAAGACCTGCTTTGCTGATTAATCAACAAAGGGGACAGACACTCTCCAGGGTGCATTGCCAACAGCACTCAGACCTGAGTGAAAGCCCAGAGCACTGGGCATTTCCTTCACTGTTACAGCATGTGCAGATTCAGTAAGATTCTGTGACATGGACAATGAGTCTTTGCACTAAATGCTTCCCGGTCACCACTGTCTAAGTGTTACTGACACCTACTGAGATCCACACTAGCCACTGCAGTGGAAGCACGGAACTCAGTGCTGAGCAATCCATCTGCAGTTAGGAAACCACTTAGCATGAGCTCTTGAGTCAACTTTGATTTTTGTCATTTTGGTTTTGCTTTCAATTTTTTAAAATCATATGGTCCAGAGGAGAGCTCATTAGAAAATTTCACACCTCTTCATCATCCTCATCAGATGCTAATAATGAAGCAAGGAAATTCCCAGAGACAGCCACAGCATCCAGGATCAGGGCTGAGCTGAGACAGGAGGAAAATGCTGGCTGAGATCCACAGGGGAAGAGAACAGCCAAGACAGCCAGTGAGCATGAGAGACATGACCAGCACAGCACGACCACAACCACAACACGACCTTAAAGGCTGACGTGACAGCAACCAAAGAGACTTCAGAGAAGCAAGAAGCCATGGCAGCAGGCAGGGGCAAGCAATCTGGCCCTTTCTTATCTAGGCAGGCTAACCCTCCCAAAAGAAAATAAGCTAGTGTAGGAGAGGCAGCAGTCTAGCAAGGCTCCGCCCCTTCTCAGCTGGGTGGATTTTCAAGGACTTCCCCCATGTGCTGCTGCCACCCAGTTTGGTCCAACTCTACCTGGAATTTTATCAGACGAGGAAAGAGACTTAAACAAACACAGCATAAGTGAAGGTTTCCTCTAGCTTGAATTGGCCACAAAGATTCTCTCCCAAGCTCACAGGTCTCTGCTGGCTGCTTCCGGCTTCAACTGATTTGCAAACGGAGGCTAAGAGCTAAAGGTTTAGCTGTATTTCTTGTCTCTTTCCATACTGTCTACCATGTTAGAACTCTAGCAGAATGCTGTAAAGCTAGCCTATGGACCATCAGCCAACAGGATGCTCCCTGGACCTCTCCTTGGATATCAGCCAAAGCCAGGCAGCATGCAAAGTGTGAGGAAGCAGAGCCACAAGCACTGATGCCAAGCTGCAGCACAAGCAGGAAGTCCAGGATGGCCTGTCAGAGCAGCTGCCCGTCACACTCTCACAGCACTGAACAGGGCTGCAGGGTCCTGGGACCCTGAGCCAAGCTCCTTGCTGTGGACAGTTACCTGATGCTGTGGTGTCAGAGAGGGTTCCTGCGTCCAGAGAGGAAGAGCTGGGTGCCTGGCCGGACAGTCCCAGGCTCTGCAGGCCCAGGGCACTGCTGCTGCTGCCTGGGGAACAAGTGGAGAGTGAACACAGGGTCCCCTCTGCCCCGTCCACAGTGTTGCTTTGGCCATCTGCTGTTGTTAGGAGTCTAAACACCAGCACGTGACCCCTCTGGCCACTGCTGTCCACCCACCAGGTTCAGTTACAGATTCAAGAGGCACCCATTCAAAAAAAAAATCAAACCGGCAGCAGAAACTATGGGCCTGGCTTTCGGCCTCAGAAGTGTCAGAGCCATCCCTCACTCTCCACCTGTACCTCTGAGCAGCTCTCACCCAGATCAACCTCTCCCCCAACTGGGGACAAGCTAAGTCAGTGGGGTATCAGCAACTGTCACGCCCTTGCTCCTGTGCAAGTTTGCTATGTTCCTGACATTGCCTTCTACCTTGTTGGTCCTGCTGCAGGCTCAGGGCAATGGCTAGTTCAACCATGGTCTCATCGTCTGCGTCAGGTGGGATGTCCAGCATGGGAGGAAAGCCCTCAGCACCTGCCAGCAGGGCCTCCAGGGGAGAGGGGTTGCCATTGTTGACATTCTCAGCTGTTTCCAGGACCATCGACTCAGACTGCAGAGAAAAAGCCCCATCAGTGTCCCACAGCAAACAGTATGGCTGTTGAGTCTGGAGGGAAGATCGAGGCTCCTCCTTCCCTCTCCTGCTGCCAGACTCACCACCATCTCAAAATCTCCATGATCCACCTCACTCTGTTCCTGGCTTTCCTGGCGGATGTGACCACTATCTGGGATGCCTGATGACTGCATTTTCTCGTCTGCGTCATCGTCATCGTCGTCGTCCTTGTCTCCTGAGACAAAGAGACTCCAGTAACCTAAAGGTATTATTTTTACTCCTTGGCATGTGACTGTCACACAGCAAGAGTCTAAAGTCAGGCCCCTGCAGGGCAAACTTGTAGGTGCTCGGCTGGCAGCCTATGTGTTTCTGCAACTAGCTGGGTGTGGGGAGATGGCAGTCAACAGCGACAGCTTCCCCTCAACAGGAAGGAAGAGACTTCCAGTCCAGAAAGGATAAAAACCTTAGATTTCAACAAGATAGAGAAATGGAATACCCACAGGCCCTGCAAGCTCCATTCTCAGAAGACCTTTGACAGGACAGGAAAGGAACTCAAGTGTCTGTCAATAGTGGAGCCTAGACTTAATTTCTCTAAACAGCTAGGTCTGTAAGGTTTTAAAACTATACAGTCACTATGAGAAAAACCAAAACCAGAACAGGATTGACATCTGAGGCCATAGACTGGAAGCTGAGGCCACTGTGACATGTCCCACTCGGTTCCTTGTCTGTGGGAAGGCTGTGGAAAGCCCAGGCTGCTAGAAAAGAATGGAGACTGCCTGCCACTTGCTGTGTGCTAAAGCAAGGCCTCTCTTAGAAATAGTAACTTTCCATACTGTAGGAAGAGTGGGGGGGGGGGGGGGGGAGGCATGTGTGTGGAGGCAAGGAGGCAGAGACCGATTGTCTTCCTCTGTCACTCACTGAATCAGGATGATGATGGCCGGTCAGTCCAGCATCTGCGTTATCTCCTCTTCCCCAGTGCTGGTAATCTGAACTCAGACCCTCACACTTACACAGCAAACACTTTAGCAAGTAAGCTAGTAAGCAAATAAGCTACCTTCTAGCTTCCCATACAATAAATGTTATTCTAGAGAGATGTCTGAAAGTTACAAAGTCATATACATTCCTCGAGATATGGCTGGGCCATGGCTCAGTGGTAGAGTGCTTGTCTAACATGTATGAACCTAAGTTCAATTTCCAGCACTTCAAAAAAAAGACACGATTGTTCCATAATACGTACCAGCTACAAGAATCCACCAAGCACCTGAGATCTAGCCTAGTTTGAGACAAGCTGCCAGGAGGAACACTAGATTTCACTAGATACACTAGATTTCAAGGATGGCACCACAAAATGTAAAACATCTCCATTTTTATAAAGACTCCATGTTAAAACAGTTATGTTACATTATCTCTAAACTTGTAACTTCTCTTTATTCTTCACAAGTGTGGTAAGTGCCAAGCAAGTACCTCATGAGGAAAGTTTGAAATTTGCTACCTAATCTATCATGGGGAAGTCCATCAGGAATCTACTTATAAGCAACAAACAGGACCCTTAATGATGAGTTTGTGCTAGGAAAAGCAGTTTTGTTCTAAAGAAAAAGTAAATTTTTGTTTAGTCATTGTGGCTACCTTTTCACATTTCCTATTCATTTTGTGGGGGCACAGCACATTTGTGGAGGTCAGAGGACTCCTAAGAAAACCCTCCTGCCACATGGATCTCACAGGACAGTTAACAGTCAAGCTGTCAAGGTTTGAGTGCCTTAACCTATTGAGCCTTCTTACCAGCTCTCGCTGTGAATGTTTAAACTGTCTTTTAGGTGGACAAGGCTCCAATCGATAGCCTAGGCTGGCCGTCAACACCTGACACTCTCGCTTTATTATCTTCCTGAGTACCAAGAACACAGACACGCCACCACGCCCAATGGCCATGTATTTTTTACAATTCAATTATTAACAATTACCTCCAAGACCTTGGCTTTTTATTTTGGAGACAGGGTCTTGCCACATAACCTGGGCTAGTCTCAAATTCAGTGTCGGTTCCATCCCAGCCTGGGCCACTCCCACCCCATCCTCAACAGTGAATTTTATGTTGTCTTTACATGTTTTTCCTATGGCTTTTAAATGCTTCAGCCAAATATCCCATCTTCCCATAACCATGTAGAAGCTGGTATACAGATGTTTCGCTGTATCCTGGACATTTTCCGCCACACCTTTCAGTTTCCATGATTTTGACTTTATTCTACTTGTGTGCATTTTATACCCTACTGTATAGAAGATGAGAAGAATAGAAAACTAGAAAGACTCTGGTCAGCAGCAGCTCATCTCTGGGCCACTGACCCACCCAGATAAAGCCTAAACCCAGACTTTAAATTACCCATTGGAGTGTTGCTTCGAGGGGAGGAGGGCAATGTCACGTGTCTCCGCTTGTTCCTGGGCCTTAGGACTCGAATTAGAGCTTGTTTACAGGAGAAGCTCACAGCAGGGTCCTAGGTTTGAAAGGAAGGTGTCAAGCTTAGGGGATCCACTGTCAGCCAGGACTCCAGCTTTTTCTCTTGCCAACACTGACACAAGGGAGGGGAGGAGTCTGTCTACTCTCACTTGGGTCCTCCTGAAAATGCAGCAGGATGGAGCAGACCAGCCTCTCCACACTTGGCACAGTAAGACTGTCACCAGC
This sequence comes from Mastomys natalensis, assembly GCA_021653895.1. Taxonomy (NCBI): domain Eukaryota; kingdom Metazoa; phylum Chordata; class Mammalia; order Rodentia; family Muridae; genus Mastomys; species Mastomys natalensis. The sequence continues at coordinate 1,561,382 of JAJTUV010000359.1, read as the reverse complement.
TTCCTGTCTTTTACTTGCTGGGGTCAGTCTGCAAGGCCACTGGACCCTGAAGCTACTCTGGCTCTCTCCAAATGAGCTCTACCTTCTCATGACATAACCAAGGCCTCACCTTTCTCTCTGCTCCATGCCATAAGCAGCAGCTGCTAACACTCATCCTCTGTAACAGGCACACTAACATAGCCTCCGCACAGTGGAACCGATAGTTACTCAACACTCACGCCACAGCAGGCTCCAGACTCTGAATGGGAAGAAACCACTCAACAAGGAGTAAGTCCTCCCTTCCCAGACTTTGTCTCTACAGCTCTGTTGTATTTGCAATTGCTGATTCCCATCAAAGTTTTAAAAGATTTACTTTATGTGTGTGGGTGTTTTGTTTGCATGGTAGGTCTGTGCACCATCCCTATCCAGGGCCCAAGGAGGCAAGAACAGAGTGTCAGATCCCCTGGAACTAGAGTCTCAGGCAGTTGTTACTTCCTATGTGGTTGCTAGGAAGATCAACCAGTGCTCTGAACTACTGACCCACCTCTCCAGCCCAGCCCATCAGACGGTACATCTACTTTCCTTCATTAGGTCAGTGCTCATTAGGCTATTTTCCACGCGCCCAGGCTGACCAGAGGCATCTGGGGCTGTGGTGATACGTACAGGGCACAACAGCATCTGCATGTAGATCTTGGATGCTGTGTTGATACAGTCCAGCTCGCAGGTACAATAACCATGGATAATGTCTACCAACGCATTAACTGTAGCTTCAATATGAGTAAGGCCTAAATGGAAGAAAAGGATCACCTGACATTCTGTTGACAAAAGCAACTCAAGACTCTCGAAAGCCTGAAGCAAAAGCACAAAAATCTCATTATCACCTAAAGGGTGTTGAGACAAAAATAAGCACACACACAGCAAAGCAAACCCACAATACTGTCGTGCAGCCTGTCGGCTGTAGTTGGAGTGTTTTTATTAAGTCTTTCAATTCGCTAAGTGTCCTTAAACGTCCTTGCAGAACCTGCACCAGAGAAGCAAGAATCACTGTAGGCAGCCATGGACAAGTCAGGAAAACGTGAGGTGGGCAGATAACAACACCACCCCTATATTCCCTAAACCTACTGACAAAGCTGGTCTCTGACAGGCCAATGGGCCTGGGCATCTACTCTCCTCTCTAGCAGAGGGGCCATCCCTATTCCCCAACTCTCAGGAGTGTGACCATGAGAGGACTAGGACAACAGCAGCGTGGAATGAGTAATAACACTTTCCTAGCTGGTTCTACATTCCTACCTCTAAACTGACTCGCAAACAAGTCTTTTAGATACGTTGATTTTAAATATCAACTACAGAGCCAGCGTTGTCGTCGTTGTCATCATCATCATCATCACCGTGGTCGTCATCCCATGTGAACTAGGCAATTCCACATGAAGGAAGCAGTACACACGTGTACACACACAACACATACACACACACACACACACACACACACACACACACACACCCCGCACGCACCGCTGCACTGCTAGTTCCCAAGGCAGCAATATACCCAGCCCACTTCTATGGAGGAGGAAAAGGTCACAGTGCTGAAGAGCTTATACCTACTTCACTGTATCAAGCTCCAAGTACCCCTGCTAACGTGATACCTGGCAGGCAGGCAGGTGCCAGGAAGGCATTCTTGGGCTTAGATGCATGGAGTTTCCAGAAGTGGTTTACAAGCTGAGTGATGAAACTACAGCCGTCTCCTTCCTGCTTCTGTGGCTCTTTCCCCTCATCTGCTCCTTCTACGCAGGAGAAAGGAAACCGTTAACGATGGTAAATCTAAGACAGAATTCAATTTGTTTTAAGGTTAACTCAGGTCAAGGAAGCTTGCCTGCGGAGGGAGTTTCAAGTGGGGCCCCAATCAATATGCCAACTATCCCTAGATTCCAGCAGGCACATCTGGGAGAAAAACAGTCTGGGAAAGGAACATCACAGAAAACATTGTGTGTTAGAGTTAGGTAGAGAGGGGAGCATTCAGGATCTTTACAGCAGAGTCAAAGATGCCTGTTCCAACTGCTAGACTAAACCTAGGGGAACGTCTGAGATTCCTCTAGAGTGACTCTAGGATTGCACCATTAGGAGAACAAACAGGAAGGCAATGGCATACAGAAACACGCAGGTGATGGGGACTGCAGACGCAGCAACAAGCTCTTTCTGATTATGGCAAATCAGGCTTAGCACTGAGTGCAGGGCAGCCAATGTGAGGAGATGATGAAAGATGCTGAGAGAGAAGCCCCTGCACATACTGACCATGCGCTGCTGCCAGAGTAGTGCAGCAGCATGCAGAGGGCAGCACCCGGCCTGCATGTACTGGGTCAAAACTAAGCTTAACTTCACCCAAAGGCCTGACCTTCTGCATCCCTAAACAAAGTGATTAATACAAGAAAAATTGCAATCCCTGCCACATTTCTGTTGTGGCACCAGGGTGGAACTAAGCTTAGCTTCCCCTATAACAACCTCACAACAGACCAGCTGGGGTTCAGAACACTAACTAATTCAACGATGGTCAATTTAGTTAAAATGAGCCCTCGTCAAAGGCCCTACAAAGTTAAACAAAACAAACAAACAAGCAAATGGGGAACAATTATCCATTGTCAGAGCCAACAAGAACAGGAAGAGCATGACAGAGAGCAGAGGTGCAGTGAGCAGGTGTCAGGACCACGGCCATGAGACCAAGTTCACCTGTTTCCATCTGGGGCAGCTTTGACTCCGTAAAGTGCACTAGGTTGTTGGGACGCGTGACGGCAATAGAGCGAGCGTGATCACTAGGCGCTGGAACACCTCGGGGTCCAAGTCCTTGCCTTCTTTGCTGGATGTGTTGAGACATTGCACAGCTTTGCTCAACAAGGCCTGGTCCTATAAAATAGGCGGGTCACAGAAAGTCAACCATAAGCAAAGGGAGGGCACTAAAGCACAGAGGGCTGGTTACTCCTCTCAAGAACTGTCAACCAGCTATCAGAACCAATCTTCAAGCTGCCCAACACTCAACTGCCTGATATAAAATGAATGGTCTTTTAAAAGTCACCAGCCACATAACAGTCTTGCAGTCTAACAGAAAGCTAGCATCCACTCAAGCCAACAGAACTGCCTGCGCAGCCAATCGCTTCCTCTGGAGACTCATCCATCCCTCAGCAGGTCCTGTACCCAAGGATAATGCTTTGAAAACAACCTTTCCTTGGCAAGTTGAACTCATCCCTTGCTATTAAGAGACAGAGGCACAAAAGACAGGTTTGGCAGTAACCCCAGCACCTTTCTTCCTACTGGTCTGAACTGCCATGTTTCCCATGGTACCATGTGGTCCAGCTTACCTCCTTCTGCAGACACTGGCTTTTGTAGGAGAGCCTCTAGGACCAACAATAACCCCCATTCGACAACTACCTGCCACCCTTGTAGGCCTGCCGCCCCAGGCCACAGTTGAGGGCTCGGAACACCAGCACATTAACTACCTATGGCACAACCCTGACCCTCGCTCTCTCTCACAAGAATCAGCTACCCACACTCACTCTCCTTTTTAAGACTTGCTGATCCTGCTAAGAGGGATAGAAAAATAAAGCAACATACTAGTGGCCCACTAGATGGCTTTCTCAGTCTAGGATAGCATCTCAGAAGGACCCTGGGACTCTAATCTCAGTGTGAGCTTTCCTCCTGCTTACTCCATTAGGCCCTTACTTTATAGACAGAGCCAACTCATTGGATTCCCTGTTATTCAGGACAATTTCCCTTTCTGTAAGTCTCCCAGGGAGGGAGCGGTTACCTTGTGGCTGTGGTAGGCAGAGCGGCTGCTGTGCAGGCTGGCCAGGAGGCTCTTTGATTGCTGTTGGACACTGGCAGGTGCTGGCAGGGAGAGCAACATAGTGGCCAGCTCCTGGGCTGCATGCTTGTTTCTCTCCTGATATGAAAGACAGCAGGGTTATCACTCAGCACCTCAAGGCATTGCAGAGTGCTCTCTATCTGCCCTTCCCTCCTGCCTTCCAGGCCAGCTCAGCTAGGTTACCCACCACTAACTACAAAGAGCAGAAAAGAAGATTTCTAAATTTGAACCCTCCTACGACACAGGTGCAGCAGCTCAGGGATGCTTCACACATCAAAACTGTGCCGTCAGAATTCTTTCGCTCCAAGGCAGCAGGCCTCAGTCAACAACCCTACTTTCTGCCTCTTCAGAAAGCTCCCATGTGCTTTGAAGAAATAACTTGCCTTCTCAATGATTGGGCCAACAGCAAAGCAGCTTTCCAGGGCTTCCAAAGAACTCACAACCAGCCTGGGGAGACAGAAAGGCTGGCCTGAGTACAAGTACTGTCTCTGCCTCGTGTCAGCCGGCAAGCTCTAGTTGTGAGGACCTTGGGGACAACTACTGAATGCCAAATATAAAAATCAAAGCACAATAAGACCTGCCACAGGCGCCTGCATATCACTGCCTGTGTTCCAGGCCACAGAAACCTGGCTCCTACTCGGAGATCAACCTGAGGCCATGTTCATAATCCGCCACTCAAAGGCAGCGGGGCTTTTCTTCCTCAAAGAGGATAAATGTGTTTCCTTCTGCTGCCTGTGGCAGGGATCCTGAGGTGGGCTTAAGTCTTGATGCAGCAGTGCCCGAAGCTCAGGTGCTCAGAGATCAGTGGGCAAAGGGAGGCACAAGGGAGAAGTTAAAGCCATCTGTTTTCACTGGTGATGTTAAGGTTAGGCTTCTGCTTACACAGCAAGGAAAATGCACACAGGCATTCCCTATGGGCTCTCAGGACAGGTGCAAACAAACTATTTTTAGATGCATGCCACTGGAACATTCAAAGGATAGTACAAAGCATATTTAGAACACTGAACTTCTCCATTAGGGAAGAAGCAGGAAGTCTAGCCATTAAACAGTATCTATCAGATAACATGCTCTGTGCTTACTGCTGTGATTTAAACAGTAAAACGACCAACATCCTGACAGCTGGGGTCTGGACAGGAAAGGAAAGCACTAAGAAGTAGCCAGAGTGAGAAGGGGCAGGGGAAAGGAGGGCACCAAGGGAAGACAGAGGAGGCGTAGGGAGGATAAAGGGAAGTGGAACAGGCTCCAGGGGCTTATGAAACTGGCAGGGGCATTTCGCCCCTCTATCCCATCCCTTCGTATCTGTTGTACAAAAAGTGCAGCAAGGATGGATTAAGGAAGACAGAACCAAGAGGCTGATGTGGCCAACACCAAGGGTGCGCTCACAGTCTGGGGTAGGCTCCAGTTTATACCTGGAGAGCTCTGCAGCCATGCAACGACCAGAACAGAAAGTAGCAGGACTTGGAACAGAAGCAAATCAGCGCAAAGCCACAATGCGGACGCTGCTCTCTGACACACACGCACTCGTGCAGAGAAAAGAAACAGGGCATACTAACCGATCCAGCTTGGTTAGGGACTCAGTTTCAGAACTTGGGGGAGAAGCAAAGGGAAAAAAAAAAGGAAAAAAATGTGAAGCTCAGAGAAACCTAGAAACACATCCTAAGCAAACGATATATGAATGGGGGCAGGGAGAAAGGCAGAAGTGGGGAGGCTGCCTCAGGGCTTACAATGTAAGACGCTCACTCTTACATCAGGGCCTGCTTCATCTACCATGGCAAACCAGCAGCCAGCTAGCACAAAGAAGCCAAGCACGTGCTTCCGAATGCCACCGTAGGGAGGTCTAAGGACACTGCACTTTTCTGCAAGACGCTGAAGCAGCCTCTCTTGCTGGCAGTGTTACTACCACAGAGTAGCAACTTCCACAGAAAAAGACGAGAAGATGATGCAATTGGCACAGAGGGGAGGATGTTTGCTGTTGTTTCAGTCTGGATCCTAATATAGAGCATAAGTGTAGGCACTTTCTAGACCGCAGCCTGTGGCTATTCCAAACGCTTATGGACCATTAAGTAAATGACCTAGCTTCTGCCTGGACAGAGATCCAGCATCAGACACCTCTGAGCCCATTTCCCAGGCTCTATGTGCATATCAGGGAGAAACGGAATGTTCCAGGGACTGAGAATTTGACAATCACAGACTAGCTTGGGAGACTCAAGACATAGAGGAGGCTCTGCAGTCAGTGCAAACAGTTAAGAACCAAACCCTGTCAACACTGGTACCTCTCCAGGACAGTGCCACTGGTTGTAGCTGGAGCGGCTGAGTCACTCTCTCCAGTGCCATTGCTCTGGTTCAGGTTAGGAGGGCAGATGTTGCTGACGGAGGCAGAAGGGAAGTCTTCTGGGGGCTCATCAGGCCAGCCAAACTGCTCTTTAGTCTTGCCATAAATTTTTACAGCATCTATCATGGTGACACCAGCTGGATCCACGGAGGCACCAACTGCAATAAACAAGAGAAGCCTTTAGAAAGCATATTTCCCAAGAGCTCACAGAATCCTTCCAAGGCAAGGCACAGAGCAATCAGACACAGGTGCAAACCACATCCACCTCATAGACTCTGAAAGCTGTGTCTGCTCAGACACTTGAGGTACAGCCACTGCTGAATACACAGGACAGTTGGATGGACCATAGTCTGATGTCTCCTACTTGGGAGAGACCCTAACAACCATCACTGTAAGGATCCTCTGGTGCCCACTTGTGTTCTACCTGCCACCTCCTTATTTTCAATGGTCGCTAAGCACTTTCCTTGTTTGGAGTACAGGTCATCACCATCCACATAAACAGCAACTATTTCTGGGAGAAAGGACTTCAGCTAAGTGGCCAGTAATTGACAAAGAGTACACAGGCTCATAACATGTGAAGAAAGCCCAGAGCCAGCGAGTCAGCTCACTTAGCCGAGTGCTGGCTGGGTTCCAACCTTAAGATCACATAAACTGGCATTGTGACACATGCCTCTAATTCCAGAACTCAGGAAGCAGAGAAGTTCAAGGTCAGCCTCAGCTATACAGTGAGTTCAAGGACAGCCTTGAATACTCAAGACCCTGCCTATGAATGAATGAATGAATGAATGAATGAAATGCAAAAAGCTTTGAGCCAGAGATATAGCTCAGTTGACAGAGCATATGCTTCCTGATTTTATCAATCAGTCTTGCCTCCTCTGACATGGAAGACTCCATTGATGGGACTAAGGCAACTCCAGGAGAACAGCTAGCTGTGCCTGCCTCTCTCTACAACATACCTATTCTTTTTAACAGGCCTAATGGCTACTACTGTATCTGTAACACCAGATCCTCAGGAGGCTAAGGTAGGAGGACCCCAAGTTCAATGCCTGTTTGGCTTATAGAATGGGAGACTGTTAAAAATAAAATAAAAAGCTAAAAGACAGCTGGTGATATAGCTCAGTGATAGAGCATTTGCATAATATGCAAAAAGTCCTGGGTTCAATTCCCAGTACCCCAGAAAGGGAACAAAGCAGTCACGTTTCCTGGCACAATAAAGGGAGACTAAGTCCAGCAGGGAATCCCTCCCTAGCAATAGAGAGCCACCTAGTGGTCATCTGGTCGAGTCACATGAGAAGGTTCCAGCCTGCCCTGGGTGGCTGACTCACTGAAGAGGTTCAACTTCCGGTCAGCCTGCAGGGCTTCCTCTCTGGTGAAGGGGAAGTCAAACCAGCGGGAGCGGCTCAGGTTAAGCTGCATGGTTCTGCCAAAGATCTCGATGTAGGACGGGGCCCGCTCGATTGCCTGAGTCCCAATCTGGATCCGCATGCCTGTCATTACCATGGTGCTGCTGTTGTTACTGATCTCGATGGTGAAGCCGCCAGGCTGCGGAAAAAGAGCACAGTCAGAAATCTCCAGGGTCTTTCCTTCCATAGCCCCTCAATGGCTATCTGGGCAAGACCTAATTTCTTTGAACTCCATCCTGATCATGTCACAACAGATCCAAGAGGGAGAATGCCAGGCTCCTCTCCGAAGTTCGAAAGGTCAAATGGTACCCTGTACTCAATAACCCTTCTAACGATGGTGGGAAATTAGCCCGGGGGGGACTCAAGACCTTCAGCACATAAAAGAAAGTTGATTTACTCAAGGATCATTTGACCAGAAGTGAGCAATTTCAAGTACATTTCTATGTGATTCTAAAGGAGGATGTGGAGCCAGCCCGACCTCTCAATGGCGAGAGTCCTTGCCTTGCATGTGCAAGGCCCTGGGTTCAAGCCTCCTATTGAGGAGACAGGCACAACTAGTTCAACAACACTGCTCACAAGAGTGCCACCCACAAAGTGAGCCAGGCCCCTGTGCTGCTCACCTTGGTGTTAGCCACGTACATGCCAGTGGAGTTCAGCCTGTGCTTTATCTGCTGTGCATTGTAGACTTGTAGGAGGTCATTACCACCAAACTCCACATCTGTTAGCTGCTGGTTGTGTTCAAAGAAGTCAATGGGGAACGTCACCTGGCTGGATGTGCGGGCTGCTGTGGGAACAGGACCAGAATGCCACAGCATTAATGTATAGTCTTAGCATGTCGGTTCTCACTCCAAAGCTCAAGACTAAGCCCCTGCTGACACACTCTGCCCTAACCAAACGGGACTCCATCACGATGATTACGAGGTCAGCTCTCCAGCATACCATCCCTAACCATGTGACCCACTATATACAACCTGGTATCAGGATGGACTGTACAGTTTACAACAACAGAATCTATTCTCTATGGTACTGTAAGTTACATCCTCATCTCAAACACAGAAACTCTAGAACAAATTTAAGGAAACGTGATGATGCCTGCAATGTACTTCACTTAGCCAGGACCATTCCTAAGACTCACACTTTTTCTTCTCAAAGAGTCCTCTCCCAGCTAGCAGCAAAACCTTTGATGTCCACACTATTCTGCTGGAAACTGCTCAACTGGAGGGATCTACTCCAGCAGTCATACATACAGGGAAGCCACCTTCCCTCACCCGAGAAAAGCCAAAGCTGAGGACAGCACTCTACGGGACACCAAGAACTGCTGGCTCAAAGGGGGCAGCAAGCAGTGGTCCCACATGGGCCTACTTCAGAAAACTGGCTAGGACTGACCTCTGACCCCATCAAGTACGAAGGCAGGAAAGCCAGTTCTAACCAGCACAGGGCCTACTCTGTCACTGTGTAGGAGACTGCTGAGCCCATGCCCATGAAGTTCTGGGGGTCTTACTGATTGTAGCTGTTTTGCGCTTTCGCACAGGTTTCATGATGCTGATGACACTGCTGGGCTGCAGAGATGGCTGGAGCCAGTAAGAGGTGTTCTCCACATTGGCCATGTAAATCCGCAGGCTGCCATCCTCACACAGCAGGATCATGGTTGTACGCTGCTGCTCATTGCAGGCAGTGTGCCTAATGGCAACCATGTCTTGGATCTAGGAGGAGGACAAAGTGGGGGAGGGAGGGAATTAGTTCTCACACGTGGCTCAGGCCCCACAGAGGCCCACGTACAGAGGGCAGCAAAGGTCCCACCTAGAAAGAGACAGTTTTCACTTTGTTTCTTGAGATGGGGGCTCAACATGGAGCTTAGGCTGGCCTCCAAACTCTTCAGCCTCCTGCTTCAGCCTCCCCAGCGCTAGAATTGTGGACTTGTGCCACCATACAGAGATGGAAACCTCTTTTCCAACTGCCAGAGATGGCCCAGATTCTTAGGTTAGGAACCCTGGGGAGAGGGCACTGACCTTTGCTTTGGCAGGAAGAGTCTTAATCTCCTGGATGAGGAAAGTGTCTGGTTTCACCATGACCACCAGAGGCACGCCAGTAGTTTGCTGAACACAACACACCAAGCCAGGGTGGTTCATCACCTCGGACCACTGGCAAAGGGCAGGAGAAGTCTTACTGCCACCATTGGAGCTGCAGACACCAAAAGTGGATACAGTGTCACTCCCCATTGTCCAGTTCTTTCTTTAAAAGACTGTCCTAGCACAGCAGAGCCAGCCCCAAGGGCATGAGCGAGGGGCAGATGCCCTCTTCTCCAACCCCACAACCACCCCGGATTCCTCCTCACTACCTGTCACCTCAGCAGCACAGTAGAGCTGAAATCACCGCAGGACAAGAAAGCAAGAGAGATGGTTCTGGCCCTTGCAAGGTACAGCATTGGGTGAGCTAGCCTGGGGCACTGCTGGTGAACTCGCCCTTGTGGTGTAGGTGTAGAACAGCTGGCATTCTGACCAACCCAGGCCCAGATGCAGGGCTTTGAGTTGGCCCACCCCAACATCTACCCCACCTATGAACTGCTGGAGCGCATGAAGGGGCTGCTCCTGCAGGTCCAAAGCTGCAGGATCTCCATGACACAGGGCAACAACAGGCTACTGGAGAAAGGAGTCCCAGTGAGGTTCCCGTATCCATGGGGCAGCAGAAGCCAGAGGCCTCAAGAGGCAGATCAGCGACTCATTGAAATGAACATTTGCAAGTAAAGATGTGTGGACAAAAGAGTGTGCTGTGGGATACACGTCAGCTTCCGCACCAAGATGGTTTTGTTATTGTTGTTTTGTTTTTTTTTCCTCTTGCTTTCTTTTGGGGGGCAAGTTGCAAGGGCAAAGGGCAGATCCAAAGGAGGAGGGAGATGAGTGGGATTGGAGCGCATGATATGAAATTCACAAAGAATCAAAACAAAGTCAAAAAAACAAAAAACTCAAAACTGCCCTATGTAACTCAAAACAGAACCCCTGGCCAAGAGTTCAGATGTGCCATGGGTTAGTTTACTATGAGCCAGGTGCATGCTGCCATCACTGCAATGTGTGCCCCAAGAGTCCTCACGGAACCTTTGCTGCTCAGAATAGGTGTGCTTCCCAGTCTATTAACTACACAAGGCTGCGTAAGATGGAAGGCATGCTATGGTTCTCCTGTCCATTTGACCCTTGAAAACCAGGTTAAAACAGCTCTTCAGTGGCAGCTAAGGGGCAGAAGAGACTCTGAACCTCCTCTTCCCATCTCTAGCATCAGGAAAACTGATGAATGTCCTTGCTTGCCCCAGTTCTAGCCACCCCACCAGGACTGATGCCATGTCCTGTTTACTGATGGGGCAGAGGGAGTGTGAGCTTCTCAGGGAGGCGAAATGAAAGGACAGGGTGAGTGCTCACTACACTGTCTCCTCCTTCAGACCGGGTAATGGTTAAAAGTCTTGACTACAGGTTGTTTTCTTTCTGTGTAACAGCAAACTCCCCTGCCCTGCAAAGGCTACCTCTTACAGTCTGGGGTCTCCATGGTAAAGAACAAGAAAGGAGGCCTGCCAACCATGGTGGCTATTTGTCTTTAAAGATGGAAGTTGGCCTGTACAAGCAGTGTGGGAAGCAGTACTGGAGAGGAGAGGGATGAGGATGAGAAGGAGGCGGAGAGGCCTGCTGAGCAAGGGTATCTATCTGGAAGGCCAGCACCACTCTCACCTTTTGATGTTGATGGGGAAGAGCTGCAACACCTCCAGAGTGCTCCTGCTGACGGTGGCTGCAAAGGACTTGCCCTGACTGTAGCTGAAGAAAAGCATCTGTAACACGTGCGAGTAGTACACAGACACGCCACCACCTGCCACCTGGCTGTTACTGTCCTGTAGGAGCAAAGACACACATGTGCAGGACTTCACTTACTGGCTGGAACCCAGCTCCTGGGGCAGAACTTTAACGCACCACCAGGCATTAGACCCCTACGAGCGGGCCTCACAATGACAAGTGGTGTGATACACAGATGTTATAGAAGACTGACCAATAAACGTGCTTACAAAATACTATGTTATCCCAAGTTACATTTTTAGCTAATGGAGTATGGCACTGACAGGCAGTTTAGAGAAGATAACCCTGGCTAAAATCGCTAATTAAGACATATGCTTCTCACAGGAAGAACACAGCTCTGTCAGGTAGGCAGGATGGTGAACAGCCACCTGGGAAAAGCAGCCCTAATCTGTCTCAGGATAACTGACAATATCCTGTACTGTAAATCTCCCCCATCTGTCCAAACAAGCAAGCCTTGGGACTTCTGTCTCCGTAAACCATGTTTAATTGCTCAGTGTGTAACTTGGGGGTATGAAACTATATAAGCTAGTGGGAATTTCTGTTCAGGACCAGTTCCCTTTTGTGCACTAGCCAGAACTGGTCATTGTGCATATTATTAGATAGGTTTTATTTTTGAGCTACAGTGACAGCTCAGGACCTGAGTTCAATTCCTGTAACTCCTATTCCAGAAGATCTGATCCTCTCTTCTAACTTCCAGTGCTGGGACACACGTGCACAGTGCACACTCAGACATGCAAGCAAACACCCATACACATAAAATAATACTGAGAGACATATTGACTCTGTTTACAGACGCTGAGAAGCAAGGACTTTACAGTCCAATTGCGTCAGTGACTTGGTTGTCGCTATGAAGTAAAAAGAAGCAAAGAGCACATGCGTGTGTGCACACACAAGAAAGGGTAAGAAAACCAAAAGGGGACAATACAGGGGCTTCTCAACATATCGACCATGGAACAGATGAAAGTGACTCTAACCTTCAGGTCCTCGTGATTTATTTCCAGCACATTAGTGACATAGAAGGGGCCCTGCTGGGCACTGCTGGCCTCCTCCATGAGCTGTGTGTACATGTACCCAGCAGAGGACATGATGACGATGATGTTCTTGCCTTCCTCGTTGAAAAGGAAAGTAACATCTCTTATCTTTGAGCTCGGCAGGAGGAAGTAGAAGGTTGGACTCAAGGCATCAATAGACAGGTCGTAAATCTGCAGATTGACAGGAGAGGAAAGGATAATCTTTCAGTCCTACCCCCAACACATGCCAGGGAATTCTAAAAGCTACAACTTTAGGATGATGGCCATTCACCCTCCTCCAGTCACCAAGCCCCACTAGTAAGGCCTTAAGCAGTACAGCGCACATAAACATAACTGTTTTCCAAATTCTTCAAGGAGTGAGCAGGAAAAGATACACAAATTTATAACAAGTAGTCACAAATGTGTATAGACCCAATTCCCACAGACACGTGGTGTCAACCTACTCAGCAACATAACAGATACTAGGTTTTAACTCCAGTGTTTAAGAAAGAATGGAAGCAAACCTTGACAAAGTCTGCAGTGACAATGGCCAGCTCAGTCTGTGAACCAGGGAGCCACACAGCTTTGATGATGAAGTTCCCTGTTGCCAACTGGGGATGCAACACTAAGTGATCGGAGACAGAGCCCGAGCTACTGAAGGTGAGCACGTGGCAGTCCTGGACAAGGGTTCAAGAACACAATAGTTAAATTGTGACTGGTACAGTGAGCTAGTTCTTTCTGAGCTCCCACATGTCCCTTTTTCCTAGTATCTCTAGCCTCCAGCTTGCACTGAGACTGCCTAGGCACTCAGGTTTCCAGAACACACAAAGATCAGAGCAGTCAGAAGATATGAGTGAGTTCAGAGAAAGACATCTACATCCCAGTAGCTTTCATGCCTTCAGCTATCAGTCAGGAGACAAGGAAGCTGAGGCCAGGAAAAGATATGGCCAGAGCTCACAGCTCTGGGAGTCAGTCCTGCACTGGATCTGTACCTTCAGCCCACACACTGCCAGGTAGTCCTCCTTGCAGGGGTTTCCAGTAAGACTCAGCACTGTGAAGGGAACTGGGGCAGAAGCCAAGCGGGTTAGAGTCAACTTCCTCTTACTGGAATCTGCTTGCTTCAGGAGCGCTGAGAGCTGCAGCACTGTGATCTGCAAAGAAAGCGCAACCTGCTGAGGCCCCGACCTTGACCAGGGCCTCGTGGAGTCTAGAGTAGGCAGTTAAGGAGGCTCCCTTGGGAGGGGTGTGAGTCACTGCCTTGCTTTGTGGATTTAGTCTCTTAGAAAACCTGTAGATGAAGTTCAGCCTCTACTTCTCCCCAACAGAAAGACATGGAAGGTCATTCATTCATCCCTTTCTCCCAATGAGGACAAAAAGAGTCAAGTAATGAAACCAACTGTTCTGTGCAGAATCTTTTCTCATAACATACTTAATTCCTATGCACTACTGCCCTAAGCGTTCCATAAAGCACTTCCTGGATCAGCTGCTCTAAGGACTGTCCACATTGTCAGTTAAGGTAAGACAGCCTCTCTGATAAGAGGCAAGAACAGAAAAGACACCTAGCATTCCCCAACTGAGCATCTGCATCCCTGGAGCAGGAACTACTAAAGAAGGAACACTGACTTCCTAAGAAGACTTTTGCCTCTCAGCTTGTAACTTTCCGCATCCAAAAATGGGCATGAATGGGAACTAAGTTGTCCTGAATACCAGCCAATCACTGCCTTTGCTAGAGCCTTTCCCATGTCATCTCAGTTCTAAGGATAACCAAGAGACTCAGGTCCAAGCCAAAAGGTTTAATGAGATCGGTCTTGAAAGCATTCTCAGAAGCAAAGAGTGGGTGTTTCCCCTCAGAGGGCCAATCTGAACACAGTCAGATCCTAAAATGAATGGAAAGGAATCATGGGACCTACCTTGCCCTTCTCATGGCTAACAGCCAAATGCTGGCGGCGCCCATGGGGGGAAGAAAGCACACACATAGCCACCCGTCTGAGCACGTGGGCACTGATCAGCTGCCGTATAGTCTGGCCCTGGTCTCCGCTGTAATTCATCCGAACGTTCTCAAAGGCACCTTCCTGTGAGCCTAAGGTGGGAACCTGGCAGAAGAGAGAAGCAGAGAAATATTGGAGAAAGCAAGGAAGACTGGGTGGATTCATCCAATGTCATCTGAGGGGCAGTGCATCGCTTAGTCACTGAGCAGCATTAAATCTGGGAGGCGGGACTTTGTGAATCTGATCGATATTGATGCATTCTCAAATAATAAAATTACTAACAACAAAGGAAAAGTAGAAGGGCATGGTGGCAAAAGTCTTTAATCCCAGCACTTGGGAGGCAGAGGCAGGTGGATGTCTGAGTACCAGGCTAGCCTGGTCTATATAATGAGTTCGGGCCAGCCAGAGCTCAAAACAAGCAAGTGATGGACTTCAGCCTGCAGTCCACTGTGCTTAGCTGATTCAAGTCTACTGCTTCAGTCTGGTTACAACCGCAGGATCAAGTTCTCATGAGAGTAAATTAAGTACCGGCTATTTTCAAACGTTAAAATGTATTTCCACTTATACAATAGTGGTAATGATACAGACTATTCTCCCTTCACCTGGCAGAAGTGAACTAGGCAACTTAGTGGGTCATCACTTCCATCTTTACTTTTGATGTCAGTATTTAAAATCTTAAATGCCCTGCTCTGGTTGGTGTCTGTCCACAAATGTGCAGACCAGAGCTCACTGCCCAGGACTCAGTCCTGCGCTGTCTGTACCTTCAGCCCACATACTGCCAGGTAGTCCTTCTTGCAGGGGTTTCCAGTACCACTCAGCACTGTGAGTACAACTCACAGGCAGACTCATGCTCTCCTAGGCCCCTTCGGAATTCTACCACGACCACACCCCTGTCTATTCCTTCCCCTTTGGAAACTGCCTCTATTTACCCCTGCATCTCAGGAGTCTGAGGTGCACAGCTGGGTCACCAGCCCTGAATCACATGACTGATAGGCTGCACCCTGAGCTGTAAGAGTAACTGAAGGAAAGTTGTCTTCAACTCAGGCTGGAAGTCAACAAAGGATAAAGCTATTTTGCAAGCTACTCAGCCTTAGGAAAGAAGACGCAGCAAGAGGCTTCCAATTATACAAGGAAATTTCAGTTATAGTGCCCACAAAATGGAGTTCCTCACATTTTAGGAGTTCATCAGCACTCACATGCTTCAATCAAAAGAGGACTACCAGGACTCTATCAGACACACCTCATCTGTGGATTACTACACTGCTCAGAGTACAGTTGAGGAAGGCTGTGACCACACATTCTAGGTTCTACATGGCCTATGACCCACTGACTCTAAGTCTATTCCTCAGTTGCTGTGGCAAATATCGGGACGCCATGACACACAGGTTGTACAGTCACCAAACCTTGCGACCCCGCCATACTCACCATCAGCTGGTCCGTCATCTCCACGACCTTGTCCACTGTGTGCAGCTCACTGAGGGCCTGCTGTGCCCGGCTGCTGCTCCCCACGGCTGAAGCCTGCTGAAAGTTGGTCTGAATGGCATCCATGAGGAAATTGAGCATGTCTAACACGAGAGGAGCGAAGGAGAAATTGGCCTGAGAGAAATCGAAATACACAAGTGAAAAAAATAAAAATAAATAAAAAAGAAAGAAAAATCGTGGATCATATGCAACAATCTTGACCGTCACTGTCTGGAGCAGAGCACAGCCCCTCTCTAGAATCCCAGCCCTGACAACAGTCAGTGAGAGGACTACTTCTACGGCAAGGTCCCACAGGCACCCTAAGTCACTCAGGGCACCCAGCATGTGTAACCACTTCTTCTGTTCCTACAGAATGGAGAAATAGGAATACTCAATCACTCAATGGGCTGTGCATTCTGGGCTCAGATAAGAACTCCTAGCCAAGAAAATATGTTCCAGAATATCACTCCTACTACTTCTAAATCTTTCCCAAGAGATGGGCAACACATGCTATTCGCATGCACACTGCATGAATATGAAAGAAAACATTGGGCTACCAGGGGAGGATCCAACCTGCTGGACTCTGTCCTGTGCACCAGTGCCCAACAGGAAGCCCCACCTGATTCTGCAGCTCCTCACGGCACCCCTCAACTGTACGGCACAGGCTGCTCTTCTTGGGCTTCTCTTCATCAGTGACCTTTCCATCACTGATGGTAACCTTGGCCTTGTCAGCAGGTGAGGTGCTGGCATGGCGCACCAGACTCTCGGAAACCCTAGGCTCACTCTGAAACGCTGACTCCTTCATGGTGGAGCTCATGCCACTGCTAGGAGCCCTCTTCACCAGCGCCTAGAAACAGAGAACATCAATGCCCTGCTACACTTGCTACAGTCGGGGAGACACTGCTGCGCTATCAGATGCTGGAGGACCTGCTACACTTGCTACAGTCGGGGAGACACTGCTGCGCTATCAGATGCCAGAGGACCTGCTACATTGCTACAGTCGGGGAGACACTGCTACGCCTATCAGATGCCAGAGGACTTGCTAACTCAAGTCGGGGAGACACTGCTACGCTATCAGATGCCAGAGGACTGCTACACTTGCTACGTCGGGGAGACACTGCTCGCTATCAGAGCCAGTACATTGCTACAGTCGGGGAGACACTGCTGCGCTAGGAGGAGACCTAGCTACAGTTGCTACAGTCGGGGAGACACTGCTGTGCTATCGGACGCTGGAGGACCTGCTACACTTGCTACAGTCGGGGAGACACTGCTGCGCTATCGATGCCGGAGGACCTGCTACACTTGCTACAGTCAGGGTAGACACTGCTGCGCTATCGGATGCTGGAGGACTTGCTACACTTGCTACAGTCAGGGAGACACTGCTGCGCTATCGGACGCTGGAGGACTTGCTACACTTGCTACAGTCGGGGAGACACTGCTGCGCTATCGGACGCTGGAGGACTTGCTACACTTGCTACAGTCAGGGGAGACACTGCTGCGCTATCGGACGCTGGAGGACTTGCTACACTTGCTACAGTCAGGGGAGACACTGCTGCGCTATCAGATGCTGGAGGACCTGCTACACTTGCTACAGTCGGGGAGACACTGCTCGCTATCAGATGCTGGAGGACCTGCTACACTTGCTACAGTCAGGGGAGACACTGCTGCGCTATCGGACGCTGGAGGACCTGCTACACTTGCTACAGTCAGGGGAGACACTGCTGCGCTATCGGACGCTGGAGGACTTGCTACACTTGCTACAGTCAGGGGAGACACTGCTGCGCTATCGAGCTGGAGGACTGCTACACTTGCTACAGTCAGGGGAGACACTGCTGCGCTATCGAGCTGGAGACTGCTCACTTGCTACAGTCGGGGAGACACTGCTGCGCTATCAGGCTGGAGGACCTGCTACACTTGCTACAGTCGGGGAGACACGGCTACGCTATCAGATGCCAGAGGACCTGCTACACTTGCTACAGTCGGGGAGACACTGCTACGCTATCAGATGCCAGAGGACCTGCTACAGTTGCTACAGTCGGGGAGACACTGCTGCGCTATCGGACGCTGGAGGACTTGCTACACTTGCTACAGTCGCGGAGACACTGCTGTGCTATCGGATGCCAGAGGACCTGCTAAGCTTGCTACAGTCAGGGAGACACTGCTGCGCTATCGGACGCCAGAGGACCTGTTACACTTGCTACAGTTGGGGGGGCCGGAGGACCTGCTTGCAACACATGCACCTCTGACCCAAAGCCAGAACCATGAGGCTCACTCAATACCCATCTTCACTGCCCGCTCAGAGCATCAGGCCTGACTATGTGATGAGTGATGCTGCTTTTAATGCTCTAAGTGAAGAGCATGGGCCACAAAGGGATTCATCACCAATAACACAGTATCAACAACTGTTTGGTCACACAAGCTGAGGTGGGAATTTTCTGGTCTATCTTAGATGTTCCTGTATTACTAACAAGTTGCCCATGTGACAATGTGAAGGTCCCATCACTCACCAAGCAGCTGCCATCTTCCTTGGCTCCACAGTCACAGAAAAAGGAACCATACTTGGCGTAGGAAATCTCATGATCCTTGTGGCACACCTTCGCACAAACTGTGCACACACCCACCCCATCCACCATCTTACAGGTATGACAGTGGTACCTACAAGGAACAAAAATCATCGAGCAGTAAGACCCATGTAACAACACTGGAAGCCCAGCCATCCTCAGTTTTAAAAGAACTCACCAATGCTGGTTCATAAATTCCTTCTGTGTGATGGTGAAGGTGCAGAGTTTATTGCAAAGAGAATCTTCATCCTTCAAAGATTAATAGGTCTTTTTAACCGCAAATGTCCCTCTCTATACAGGGTCCCATAAGAACACACCTGCTTCAAAACTCCATGGAGAGACAGCCTGATCTAATGGGAACCTGCCCTGATTTGAAACAGCCACCTGTCTGAAAGCCTCCTACAATTTCAAGTGCTATCTTCTGGTTTTGTTGACAAGAAAGGGTTTGTGGGAGGCAGACAACAAAAACCTTTAATACTTTCAAGAGCCCCCACAATCCCTCCCTAGACTTGTATGGGATGAAGCAGAACAAGTGACTCCAGAGAGAAGAAAGGCAATCTTATTGAAAAGTTGCTTCAGCAGGAGACTGGCTCCATGCCTGCTCTGCAGGCCTAGAGAAGCACAACAGCAGACTCTTACATTAGCCTTGTAAGCAGGAAGGGGACAGCAGGACTCAACATCCTCAAGTCCACCAAGGGAGTAAGAGTACCAAAGCCTCAAGCACACTGGACAGCCTGGACAGCCATTCCCTTCCCTACTTAGCACTTACAGAGTCCTCAGCCTGGGAGTCTTCCTCCTCCACTGCTAACTCTTCCACCCAGTCTGAATCCACCTCAATGGCACGCTCCTCCCCATCCACTGACAGATGGCTTGGTCCTTGACCATTACTCTGGCTCAGAGCATTTGTGACGTCAGCCAGATAAGACATAATATGACACGTGCATTCCAAGACCATCACATGCTGCAAGAGAAGACAAGGAGGCTTTAGTTCTCATGTCAAGCACTTTCTAACAGGGCTGGAGACGAGAGGGCAGTACAGAGGCAGAGAGGGAAGACGGCACATCATACAGCCCCCCAGCTCCTACCACACTGCACACACCAGCTCAGAGAACTACAGTGATCCTGTGGACTGCTCACTCTTCAGCATAAGTCTGAGTGCATTTGAAGAATGGAGATGGATACTGAGGCCCCTCAAGACAAGACTGCCTTGAAAGGGTCTCTCAACATTCTCCCTGCCAGAGACCTGCAAAGCACAGCAGGCAGTTCCCTATTTCTCTCAAAAGCCCAGTGGACAGAGGCTGGAGAGACACTGGACTGTACTGGAGAGTAGTTAAGAGCACATGCTGCTTACAGAGGACCCAGGTTCTGTTGCTAGCACCCACACTAGGTGACCCTGAACTACCTGTAACTCCAGCTCCGGGGGATCTAACCTGAGCTCAAGCACACATGAGCATGCACACACACCAACACACTTCACAAACAGAAAGGTGGACATGGTGGCACATGCCTTTAATCCTAGTACTCGGGAGGCAGAGGCAGGTGGATCTCTGAGTTCAAGGCCCGCCTGAATATATCAAGTTCTAGGACAGCCAGGACTACATACAGAGACCCTGTCTCAAGTCCCCCATCTTCCCTCCAAAAGGTTTAAAAATGAAAGAAATTTTAAATAGTTGCATTAAAATACCAGCAACCATTGATAGTCAAATAGCAAGCTCAGATTTCTAAATTCCCAGGAGCCCTTTTACTCTGACAAATGGACAGTAATTAGTAGAAAAGAGGGAAAGTACTTACTGGGGTTTTGAGACCAGAACCTGCCCTCAATCTAACCACCCTGCTAGGTTTGTGGGTTGAGAGTCAAGGAAAGAGCCTGACCTAAGACTTTGACATCCACAGGCCCCTTTGCACAGACCAGAGCTCTACAACCACACTGGGTTGAGGATGCCACTTGCGACCCCAGAACACTGACCCAAGGCAGCACCAAGTCCCTGTGCTCAGGAAGGACTCTGCTGAGTCTTCGTCAGAGCATCACCTCCTGAAACTTGCATAGGACCTAGAAGATGCAGTTAACAGGTCTGCTTTACCAGGGCAAATAAGGTACTGAGGTTCTCGGCCTTGTCTTCTGTTAGCCAGAGAGACACAGAAGCTACAGCAGAAAGAGACTTCTCTCTTCTCCGGCCCCCTGCCTTCCGCTGTCCTCATTTTCCTTACCTTTCCATGCATTACATTGGCATTCAGTTTCTCAACCACATTCTTCTGTGACAGGTATTTCTTGCTGTCCCAAAGGAAAAAGAGAGAGAATCACAATCATCTGAGGCTCCAAAGGAAGGACACACCTTCACAGGCCTCCAATCAACTTGTAATACTATGAAGGGAACCAGTCTGTTTAAACAGCATGGAGCTGACACGGCTTGGATTGGTCTGGTCTTAGGACCAACAGTAGCATTCTGTATTGTTTTCCCAGGACTGAATAGGACACTCCACTAAAAGTAACAAAGACAGCTAGGCGTGTACACGTGCCTTTAATCCTGGCACTGGGGAAGGAAGGAAAGCTGAGACAAGGACTTGAGTCTGAGACTGCGTGAGACCCAGTCTCAAAGGGAATGTGTGTGTGTGTGTGTGTGTGTGTGTGTGTAGGTAGGCAAGTAGGATGAAATAAACAGAGTGGAGGCTACCACACAGCTACTTAGTCGTTCACAAGGAAATTTTAGGTTTACTTTATACTAACTCTGACCCTCCCTTCCTCTAAGTACAGAACACTAACACAGGTGAAGTCCTTCTTACCATCTGCCCAGCCAGTCCACAGCAGCATTGTGAAGCTGAAGGTGGCCAGCTCCCTGTCCAGCACTGGCTAGAGTGGCCATCACAACCATGAGCTCAGGGAAGCCAGTCCCATCACCGTTCGCCAGCATGTCTGTTGCCATGGGGGTCAGAGTGCCCAGAAGCACAGCACACACACCTTCTCCAACTTGGCTAGTTTTAAAAAAAAAAAAAAGAAGGTATTCTGAGTATAAGAGCAATCAAGACACCAGGCTACAAATGGTCAGTTCAAAACTCATGGTCACACAGAGAGCCATGGTTAATTTGAATGTGGGAAGGGGACTTGTGTATGGCAGGGGGAGGGGTAGAAGCAGCTGAAAGGGGAAAGAGGCAGTTGAGAGACGCTGTGGGAATGTTGGACAAATGGCTCAGCAGTTAGACCACCCACTACTATCCCAGAGAGTCCCAGCAACCACATGGCAGCTCACGGTCACCGTCAGCCTTGTCCCACAGGGCCCAGCGCCCTCTTCTGGCTCCCATAGGCAACAAGCACACAAGTGGAGCACAGAGAGCATGCAGGCAAACACTCTCACTCCCACAATAAAATGAAATATAATCAAAATCTCTTTAAGAGGCATGCAGATCCCTGTTGAGTTCAAGGCCAGCCTTTTCTATGTAGTGAGTTCTAGGACAGTGTGAGGGAGAGTAATCAGAATATATTATATTATTAACATGCATGAAACTGGCAAAGTACAAACTTAATTAATTAGAACTACTTAGTGTTATAAATTAAGCATCAAACATATAAACACAGCCAATTTCAGAATTGGACTTGAACCACTACAGCACAAGACATCTAGTGAGGTTACAAGTGACAGGCCAAGTCTCAAGAAGTCACACTGTAGTGCTGGAATTGGGCAGGAGAGGTGTGCAATGTGCAAAGGGAGGCAGCCACAGCTGCTCTGCAGAGTCCTGGATTCTAAAGACAACACACACAGACTTCCTACCTGTTTTCCCGAACGATGTACGTGGTCAGTAACTGCAGCAGCTGCCGGTTCTCCTGAATGACCTCCAGCTGGTCAGAGTCCTTTGGGGGCGATGTCGTCATGCGGGTGAGCCAGGCCTGCAGGCGCACCGGCTCCACGCAGGCGAGCTGGGCGAGAGAGCCACAGAGGTGAAGGAGGCTTGGGTTAGGGCTCTTCTCAGCTAAAACAAGACAAGAGGCTCTGTCAGTGAGGAGGGCAGAGACCTCTAAGGAAGGGGCAAGCAGCCAGAAGAGAAAATGCCTCAGGAGTTTCAGCATCTTTCCCAACTTTCTCTGGAGGATTCTCTACACTTGTTAGCACTGTCATGCTTCGGGTAAATACAGGCAGAAGCCAGGCACAGTATTAGCCAGACATCAAAGTTCCCATAAGAAGATTACCACAAGCTGTCACTCACTCAGCTGGAAGAGTTTGGTGAAGAATTTCAAGACTCGGTTACAGAATTTAGCAGAGAGGTCCTCATTGGCCGTGGCCATCATGATCTGCACAAGCTCCCCACTGCAAGGCAAGTGGGAAATGAGACACCCACATTAACCCTCACTAGAAAGTCCTGCTTCTCTTCAGTCTCACCCTGGGGAAAACAGTCACTGTAGGGCCCACACAGGTTGCTCTTGGAATACAGCCCTCCTCAAGAGACAGACACTCAAGCAGGCCTCCTTGGTCCCGAGGCAGCTGAGTCGGCACATCCAGCCCTTCTTTCAGTGAGCCAAGGGAAGCAGTGCTCACCCATCAGAGAAGAACTCCTCCATGGCCTTCCGGGCCTGGCTGCTCTCCAGCTGCTTCTCCAGATACTGCAAACACTCCTCCAGGATGGACTCATCCAGCCCACTGAGGACCAAGACCACAGTTCAGTGGATGGACTCATCCAGCCCACCAAGGACCAAGACCACAGTTCAGAGCCCTCCCAACTGCCTCTGAAGAACATGTTGACGACTAGACCTTGAGACAACATCTAGTTT
This sequence comes from Mastomys natalensis, assembly GCA_021653895.1. Taxonomy (NCBI): domain Eukaryota; kingdom Metazoa; phylum Chordata; class Mammalia; order Rodentia; family Muridae; genus Mastomys; species Mastomys natalensis. The sequence goes on along the minus strand of JAJTUV010000359.1, from coordinate 1,538,206 downwards.
TGTTTTGTCTAAGTTTAACATAGACACTGGCATACAGTACACGGTCAATAAATGTTTAACCCAACAACAGCAAGACCTCAACTTTGTTTTACTACCTTATTTCCTGGGAAAATAAAGAAGAGAGGTAAACCAGGTGTGAGTTCCCATGCCTGCAATCCCAGCACTTGGGAGGCAGAAGTAGAGCATCACAGTTCCAGGCCAGTCTGGAACTCTGTGACAAACCTGATCTCAAAACTGGAAAGTGCAAATAAAACTGAATAAAGAGAGGAAAGGCATCTGAAGTTAGGTGTCAGCTGTTGGTTAGCACATGGCCGGTTCCAGGAGACAGAGTCTGGGTGAATCACTCCTGCAGAGAGAAGTCACCTCAAGCGCCTATGTTTGAAAAGCAAAAGAAGGGGCTAGGGAAATGTTCAGTGTGTGAACTATTTGCCACACGAGAGTGAAGACCACAGTTCAGATTCCCAGTACCCCACAGATGCTGAGTGGGTGATGCAGCCCAGGAAGCTGGGGACAAAGGCTGGATCCCAGGAGCACCCTGGCTGACTAGCCCAAACTGAAAGCCTGATCTTCACCCACTGGAGAGACCCTGGCTCACTTGCTAAGAGGGCTCCAGCAAAGAACGGATAAGTAAGACTCCCAGGGTTGGCCTTGGGCCCCTGCATGACACCTACGTACATGTGGACATGCACATACACACATGCAAAAATATTTTTTTTTAAAGGAATGGTGATACAATCTGGTAATGCCAGAGACTGAGGCAAGAAGAACCCAAGTTCAAAGCAGCCTAGCTACAGAGCAGGACAGGGCAAATGAGGAAAGAAAAAGGCAGGCAGGCAGGTTGTCAACAGTGAGGAGGAAGTAGCAAGTGCCAGTGCTTGCACTTTCCCCAAGCAGTCCTCACAGTATAGCCTGAGGCAGCTCCAAGGCCGACCCATTTCCATAGTCACACAACACGAGCATGAATCTCACTCGTGCTTCTGTGCACCTCACCCCCACCACGCCTCTCTCACTTCATTTCCAATATGAACATTTAACATTCCGTTCTCTCAGCAGTTAGTTATTCCTAAGAATCAGTCATTACAGCAGATCTCAGGACCTCTTTCCACACTTCCACGTGAGCACAGGATGCCCAGAAGCCCAGTACCAAAGAGCTGTCATCACCAACATGGCGGAGTGGTGCATCTCATCAACACATACAGCAGCCTTCAGCTGCTCACCTGTTGGGATCTGCATGGTTGGCCAGAATGTTGTAACACCCCGTGATCAGCTTCTCATACACACGGGCCAGGAACTCATCGGACTCCGCAGGCCCCAAGATGCGCTCCAGGGAGTTACTGCTGATCTCAGCCGCGCTCTCTGTGCTTGACTCGAGGAGAAGTGGGAGCAGAGTCCGGATGACCTGTGCTGGGTTCATCTCATCTGACCACCTGCAGCCAGAGGGACAGAGCAAATGAGGGGACTTGTCTTGAAATGCTGCAAGGCCAGGGCTGGCCCCCTAAGAAGAGCTCCTAGTTTAGTCTTTTTCCCTCCATGACAGCTATTTCTTACATGTGTATACACATACCACCTCATATTCTTCTTCACTGTCAGAAGTAAAAATCATTTCCATATAACAATTCATTTATTAAAATAGGAAATAAGATACATGTGCATAAGAATAAAAGAAACTAAAACAAGAGAAAGCAATCCATCCTCGAAAACTCTAGAACAGTCAGAAATCTGGACCACTTTGAAGGCAATGCAACATGATTCCCCATGTGACCCAAGTACAGGAAGACAAACTGTCTGTCTGGTGGCTGGCCCTACTCCTTGATTCTAGCAAACACTTCCAAGTAAAAGTACTATCACCTCAACTCTACTCCTCCAGCCACAACACAGCACACACATCATGGACACAGGGCCTCGGGCTCTAGTACTCACACAATCAGATCCCCAGTCAACCTGACCAGGGAGAGGAGGGTATGTTTCAGGGAAGCCGCCAGGGGCAGACTCTGGCCACACAGAGTCCCCAGGTGAGCAGCCTGCACGGCACTGATGTAACTCTCCGATGGGATGGTGTCATTGGCAAATGCATTGCGCTGAAAGGAAAAGAATCAGGTGGAATGGACAGTCAAGACCATCAACCCTGGACAAAATCCACGGACACAAATTTAAAAAAAATCTACCATAGCTAGGGCCTCACTAAGGTTTGCAAACAGTAGCCTCCACTCCACTACCCACAGGCTCCTGGGGACACGGAGCTGAGAGGAAGAGCCAGCTTAATTTCATTAGAACAAGTTCATAGTTAAATACAACAAACAGGCAATACTCCCTCCAATTGATCTGAACGTGTAACAGTAAAACTGCTGCTCATCTATAATGGCTAGGAAGGATCTGGACTTTGCAATGCATTCGGCCCCCACTACTAGGACTGTAATTATCCTTATGATAGCACTGCAGGTGCTACCAATAGGCCACAGTTGTGAAGCCAAGAGAAGATCATATCTCGCTCCTTTACAGAACTTTAAGGAAAGAATAATCTGTCTGCAGAGGTTGTGTGAGTGGGACAGACACAAGCACTCCATAGCACCGACAGCCCAGAAAGCCTAAGGTCTGCTGCGGTCTGCTACACGGCCTCATGGCAAAGAGAGCAGCATCTGACACACTGACATACGTGTAGCCCAACCCGTGACAGCACATCACACGGAAACAGAGTTTCACAGCTGACAGAGGCAAGGCTCAGAGAGATACAGTGGTCTGTGCTCTGGTAACATGGACTGCAAGGCAAAGGGGTCACCTGAGAACACCTGGGTAGTCAAACACACTGACTACTGACTCAGCTGCAGCCAGGATGGTAACAAGAGATCATAAGGACATAGAGAGTGTTTAGTGCTCAGTAGTAGCCCTGGATCCCAAAGGGACTCACCCAAGATCCAATGTTGGGAAACTCATTGGTATTAATGTTAATCCAGGACTCACAGACGGACTGCACTGATGATGGTAAATTCTGCACCAGAGTTGGACCTGCAGAAGACAGTAAGGATGAGCAATCATCACAGGAAGGAATGCTGGAGTCTTTAAAGCAGCCTAAACGTCAGAATCATTACTCAGCCAGCTGACATGGCTATTCCAGCAGCTGAACGATGGCTAAGACGCAGCTAATTACCCAGCAGCCAACAATCGCAGGAGCAGACAGGGCTCTCATTCCCACCAGTCACGTTCTAATCTCACAAGTAAGGATGACAACCAAAAACAAAGGAGGGAAGCATCTTAACACATCAGGCTCCAATCACCATCAACCCCAGTCTCAGAGGAACTATTGCTTTGAACCCCTCCCCACACCCCCAGAAGACAAACCCTGAGGGCATGGACCCTGAGCCCCCACGCTGCTGCACTCAGGGAAGCAGTGGTGAGACTCTAGAGCTAAGGGTATTAAATGCAGCACGGTGGACACAGGACTGTAAAGTGTAATGGGCAATTTGAGTTGAACTGCAATCCTGCTCAGGAGCTCTGATTCCCCACCCTATTTTTTTGCGATATCAGTCCTAAGAAAGGACAGAGGCTGTTACTAAATTCTGCAAGTCAAAGAACTACACAGAACAAGCAGTGGAACAGCAGACAGTCTTGTCCTCAGGAACTAGCTGCTCTTGGTTTAGATTTCAGCTTCACTGATTGCCTAAGAGTCATGGCTAATGAACTTGTCCTAAACCTCAGTTTCTCTGTAAGTAAACTGGAGAAACTAGTCACAGAGTTACTGCTAGAGCCAAACAGATATTCCCACGGAAATGCCTGACAGTCAAGATGGCTCCGGTAATGCTAGTAGGCAGGGAGTGAAGAACTACTACCATCATCGCCCAAAAGCACTTGTGGTCACTTACCCAGTGTGTTTGCCTTGCACCTACTAGAGCCGATAGCTAAGACAGCTGCAAAGCCATGCAGCTTCTCCTGCGAGGGCTTCTCGGTGGACCCCTCTTCATTAAGATTCTGAAGCAGATAGGCTCTGAAGGGAAAGGAGGAAGGAAAAGCTGTAGGTAAGGTCCCACCATGCTCACGAGAAGCTAACCTTAGAGAAGCTGAAGAGCCAGCATCTCTGTTTCCAATCTATTTAAGGACAAGTGACAGCAACAGCTCCTTCATGAGCAACTATTTCCCAAACAGCTCACCCTCAGAAAAGCTCCCAAAACATGATTCCATGACCAACAAATCTATAGGATCCTGAATATGCCTATCCTCCTTCCCCTTCTTGGAAGGTCAGCAACCGACACAGATCTCTGAGTTTGAGGCTAGCCTGGTCTACAGAGTGAGTTCTAGGGCAGCCAGGGCTACACAGAGAAACTATTTCTTGAAAAACCAGATAGATGGATGAATGGATGGATAGACAGACAGATAGATAGATGTATGTAAAAACAAACATCAGAAATCAAAGCCTGTTCAGCGTTAATTTACAAAACATTTCCCAACTTATTAGCCACAGAAAACCCAACAGCAGTTTAGTTTGGGGAAGCACCAGACCAGGAGGCAGATCAAAGCCTAGGTTCTGCAGAGGGCAAGCCCATGCTTAGTCATGGCTGCTACAGCACACCAACATCAAGAAGGATGCTTGGCACACAGTAGGGCACTTTTATCTAGTTATGTCTCATGTTTGTTCAATATAACTGCCTCCGACAACAGTCCTCAATCTGCAAGGCGTTGGACACTAAAGGACAAGATTACCTAAGTTACAACAATTCAGGTCCCTATCAGTGAATCAACACCACAGAACAGGAGTTGCACAATGAGACCCCAGGGACCAGATGGTCAGTGATATGGCCAGGCAGGACCTGCTGCAAAGAAAAGCCGCTCCCCACAGCACCAGACTGCTGGGTTGAGGCCAGCTTTAGGGACAGACAAGTGTAGAATCAAGGTCTCATGTAGCCGAGTCAAGTGCCAGTCCCGTTGCTGGTGCAGGCCACTAGGCCTGACGTTACTTCTTTTCACTCCCAAGTACTGAAGACAGAATCTCCCAGTTCCAATTTAGGGAAAACCAAGAATCTCAATTTGTGGGTAATATCCAATTTGTATATACTGAAAATGAACTTTGAATTTTTAAATATCAACTACTGAGCAAGTTTTATAGAATGAGTCATTTGCAAGGTCTGTGGAAGAGAGAGAACAGCTTGAAATAAATAGCCTCTAACCCAGTAAGGAATATCTGTCTCTCTGTAAGCCCACATCTGGGAGGTTGAGGCTATAGGACTGCCACAAGCTCCACAGGAAGTCAGAGACTAAGACTGCTTTAACAACTGGTCCTAGATCGGGTCCATGAAATGGAAGTCCTGCAAGGACTTCATTCCCACCGAGAACAGACACTCAGAAAAACATCTATCCTCTCTGTAGCCTAGAGATGGACGTGTATAAGCAGTTAATGAAATTATAAAAATTAAACACCCTGGGACTCATGAGCTGACTGAAATGCCTCTAATTGTCACCCTTTCACATCCTGCACCAAAGGGAAAATGCAAAGCTCACCCCCAAGGAAAGGAGACACACAGACCCAGGGATCTTTCGAGGCCGCTGGTCCCCACACACCTGGTGAATGAGGCGTAGGTGTCAATGAGCTGCAGCGTAGCTGGAAGGAGGTTCTTGGTGATCTCAGATGATTTGTGAGGATCAGTCTCTGCAGCCATCTTAGAAAAGTGCTCATCGAGAGAGACCTGGACCTTAGAGACAGCCGCATCCAGGGTGTAGATGGACTGCAGACTCGGGATCTCATGCAGCTGGAGAACGGCGGTGCAGTCGATGGAGCAGAATGACGAGATCTTTAAAAATCCCCAGGAGACTAATTAGTTGTGACGAAAGCCCCTGGCAAAGCCCAGTTCTGCCGTTACAATCAGAGAAATGGCATACCTGTCGGGCAAAGTACTCCTCTACAATGTCAACGTCGTACTTGACTGAACTACACTTGCTGGCAGCCAGGTCTATGAGGGAGCCCACATGCTCAGGTTTCATGCCTTGTTTGATAAGGTGATCCTATTAGGATAGCAGGAAAGAGAGTTTAGGAGCACAACCTGCAAAGGCCAAAGCTTTCCTTAACTTTCTGTAAGTCCCCAGAGTACACAGCAAGTCGCCTGTGAAGCTCCCTCACAGCAAGCTGGGCTCCCCTTTGGCACCTTTATCCAGTTGACATAGGAACTGATCCGGAGACGGGACGACCATCGCAGAGTGTGTAAGATGTCACATTCACTCATCTCAGGTGAGTTCATGGCCAGCTGGTTCATGTAAGTCTTTGAAGGTGGCAAAATTCCTAAGATCCTCCAGAGAATCAAGAAGTAATACTGCAGGGCGCAGGCCTCCTGAGGAGGGGAAGAGAGCAGTGGGAGCACAGGGCATGCTCAGCGCTCCCTAACGTAACAAGTGCTCCAAAGGCAGTCTTCCAAGCAGAGCCTGCATCTACTGCAAACTGAGAGGCCCACTAGAGCATCTTAGCACACAAGCACTAAGTCAAACAGGCAGATACACTAGAACACTCTGTTCCTCTCTGCACACTTAGAAGCTGCAAGGATGCTTGCAGACAGCTTAGCTCCCCAGTACTTTACCATCTAACCAAGAAAGAGATGACATAAGCTGGGCAGGACCACAGTCAACCAGCCTGTTAGTAAACAGCCTGAACTGTTGAGAACTATTCTGAGAAGTCCAGAAATCCACACAATCACAGGCCCATAAAAGCTCAAGTGTGAGGCTTCTGCTGTGACACAATAATCAGGCAGTGCCACTAGGGCAGCTATTAACCCTCAGAGTCACATTTCTCTCAGCTTCAACCAAAATATAAAATTATAGCTGACAGACCATGCAAACTACATAGAAATGCTATAGAACCAGTCAATTCTGCAAACAAACACTGAATATAGAGCTCAGGCCCAGAGGGAACTTTAATAGAATGAGGAGTCACCACACATACACACCCAGCCCCTCTCAGTGTCCACCATCTTACCAGGGCTGTCACGTTCTTATTTTCCTTCCTTCTGACCGTATCGAGCTGAGATCCCGCAGCGAGTAGGGTAGTCAGTGAGGAGTAAAGTTCATCGTACTTGACAAGCTTGGAGAAAAGAACTTCACATGCCTAATACCAAGACAGCAAAAACAATACAGGTCTGGGTGTGGTAATGCACACCTCTGATCCCAGCACTCGATGGGGGGGGGCGCCAGAGACAGGGGGATCTCTGTGAGTTCTAGGCTAGCTGACTGCACAGTGAGACCCTGTCTCAGAAAATTTTTAAAAAGACAATTCTTTTCTTCATATTGAAACATTTACTCCTCCTGGCCCTGCATGAAAACTTAGCCTCCTGACTATAAAAGCGTCCCATCTGTCCTTAATCAGTCCCTTCTTGCAGCAGACTGGCAGCTGTGGGCTTCACACTCACTTAAGCTCTGTGTATTAATACAAGCATACAGCTGCAGGCTTTACAATGACAGAGGAAGGCAACCATTTTTATTAAATGACTTGTTAAGTTTCTGATGTTTTCCTTTTAGACACTCAAATGCTAGCACAGGCCAAATTTCCTCCTAACAGAAAGTTGTTACCCATTCCCAACTTAGCATCTATGGGATGTCTGCACTACGTGTGCGGAGAGAACGCCTGCCCCACGTGTAGAGAATGGAGAGTGTCTGACACGTGTAAAAATGGCTTTCGTATTTTGAGCAGGGCAGAGAATGGCACACCTTATAACTCCATTTAATTGGGACGCTGAGGCAGAATGATTGCTTGACCTCCCTCAGGCATTGCTACCTTAATAGCATACGGAAAGATCCTAACTCTTAAGGGGGATAAAAGGGAAGAAGAGAAGAAGAAAAAAGACAGAAAGAAAAAAGAAAATTCCTAGTACCTGAGAATCCAGCCGGTTCAAATCCTCCTCGGAGGCCTCTGCAGACAGGACGCAGTAGAACCTGGGTTGTGGGGCCGCATCTGGAAAACGGCGACCTTATTAAGCGTGTGAGGCAGTGAAGGTCAACGTCTAAAACTTCTCTAAACCAGCAGGTGATGTCCCACCCACAGGACTAACGCCCCCCTAGGGTCACCAAGCCTCCACCAACAAAGACCAGGACGTCAGCACCCTCTTGCTGACAATCTCCTTTCTGACCTGATGAAAAATGTTTGGACCAATTTTCTTCTACTTCCTTGAACCCATGATACAGAGGAGTGTTGGCTCGGCGGCTGCTGCTGTCTTGGGATCCACTTGCCCACCCAAAAGGAGGGCTTAGCAGGTTGTGTTGCACCTTCGAAACACAGACATTTGAGTTAAGGATGTACAGTCACCAATATGCTTTTCACACCAGGGATAATAACATATCCAGCAATACCAAAACGTGCAGCATGATGAAATGAAGATGAAATCTTGAAGAGTTTTCTGTAATTTCTTTCGGAAAGCAGATTTTTGATAGTGCATCAGGGGGATGATGCTCCATGAGCTAGTTTAAGAACTGCTGAGCACAGGGCGTCTTAACCACCCTCTCATCCAGTGTGTATTCACAGAAGGCTATAACAGCATTTACTGCGGGGACCCTTCCTCAGGCACTAATATTGGGGGGTGGGGGTGGGGATGCAGGAAGCAGGCAAGGCTGAGAGCACCATCTACCGGAAATGCAAGGTGGGTGAGAAAGAACATGTATGAGTAAACAGGAGAACAAGAGCATATCCACCAGTCAGCAGCCATTGAGTAGTCCCCAGGTAGCACTTCAGGCCAAACATAAAGGCTTAGGTAGCCCTACCATAAAAGCCTTCACAGTCACAGATAAAACCTTATGGCCTGCAAAAAATGGAGCTCTCAGCAGGAAAGCCAGGGGAGGGTGTGGATCTTCACCTGCTCAAACAAATACACAGGGGCTTTGGAGTACTGATGCAGTAGGTAGTCGAGGACTAAGAGGAGGCGGGCCAGGATGAGCGGTGCAGAGCGCATCTGCACCTCCATGTTGACACTCAGCTCTTGGACGCTCTGCACCAGCATGGTCAGAATGGCCCGGCGGCCCTTCTCAGAGAAGCTGTGGAAGATGAGCAGCAGCAGCTGCAGGTGCTCCACGTTCAGGTCTTCTGTCTCACTGGGCACCACCCCTGCAGAGCATTCTGCTTCATGGTAGTCAAAAACCTGAAGCAGAGAAAAGAGAGCATATCTGGTGGAGAAACCCCAGGAAAGCCCCCAAGACCTCAACACCCACTGCTGCAAAGAGAACAAGTTAAAGAACAAAACTGGTACAGAGAAGTCAAAATGTCAGATGTGGGCCAGCAAGATGGCTCAGTGGGGTTAAGAGGCTTGCCACCAAGGCCGCCACCCCCTGTTTCAACCCCAGGTCTCACATGATAAGAAAGAACCAACTCCACAAGTTGTCCTTTGACCTCTACAAGAATGGTGTGACACAAGTGATCGGTGACACATGTGGACACATGTGGGCACACTCAGGCACGCACGCGCATGCGCGCACACACATACACACAGAGCCAGGAGGAAAGGGAAAGGGAAAGGAGATGCTATAATATTCAAGACCTTGTCAGAAGGCTTTATACAGAAAGGAGTAAATACAGCCAACTGCCTGCATGTCTTTTGGCTTTTAGGAAAGAGATTTGTGCTTTAATAAGGGGGCCCTCCCTTCCTCCATCTCTAGCTCCCAGAGCCTTCTTGCAACACAGTGGCCCTCTGGCATTCAAAGAAGGCTATGATCTCAAAAATCCAACATTACAGCTATTTGATCCTGGGCTCAGGGATAGAAGAGCAAAGCCTTTTTGGAAAACAAAATGCTTTGAAGCCTAACCATGTAAACAAAACTGGCAAAAATAAATAAATATAAAATAAATAAATAAAGTCCATCTAAGGGGGATTGAGGTGATTAGGCTTAGCTTCCCCCAAGTAAACAAGTTCTTTAAAATGTATCCAAAAATGACAGCAAGCCACTCTACATGGGCTCATGTAGGAAGCACACTACCCAAGGGCAGCTCAATATTTCTCTTTCAGGAGACTGGTCATCTCTGAACGACAGTGATCACTAAATCTGACTACAGAAGGCATCTCTTCCCAGACCACGCTGTTTAACAACCCATCTGCCAAACTCCATCACCTCTCCATCCCTCCAAACACACAAAGCAGCTTCTCACAGTCAGATTGCCAACTAACCAATCAGACCCCTGAAAACGGTACTCAACCTACAGACCTGTGTTGACCTTACCTGTCCCACACTTTCAGGCATTCAGGGACGTCAGGGTCACCTTGTGCTCCAGCTTTATGCTGCCAGATAAGCAGGAGGCGAGAAAGCACAGAAAGGCCTTGGGGTGAATGTACAGGGGCCAAGGGCCTTCGGAGAAAGGAGCAACTCCCAGCTGCTGTAGCAGTGTATTCTGAAAGAAAGGGCACAGCAGACCATTAGAAAAGAGACACAGAACAAGTTAGAAGGTTATATACATTACCTACCTACACTCCTTTTTCGAATAATGAATAAAGGACTGGGCAATGTGTACCTAGAAGAGATCTGAAAAAAAAATCCTTTTGTTCAACAAATTAGAAAAATAAGATGAACCCTAATCGCACCTGCAGCTGAAACAGAGCCTACAACAGGCACTGAAAATGGACAAGAGCTCAGAGACAGCGGAGTCAGACAGGTATCAAAAAGGCTGGAAAATGAACAGTTGGTACCTCCAGAAGGAAAAGTCAATAGATGTCACAGCAGTGAGTACACTGGGTATTTTGTTTTGTCAGTGTGTTGCCCTGGACTCACCAGGATTGAAGGCATGTGCCAGCACACCTGGTTGTGGACTTTATTCACAGCTAGTTACTCAGAAAGATACCATCCTGGGGGTGGGGGGTGGGGGGTGGCTGGCTTGTGTATCTGACAAGCAGTAAAGCAAGATAAGTAGAGATATGTGGCCTATGAGAGCCAGCGTGTCTTTCTCAGCAGGGCTGTCCTTGCTCCCAGCTGAGTATCCCTCCTGGCTAACTAAGTACAAACACACAGCGAGCAGGTGCCCCTGAACACCACACAAGCGTAAGGCCATACCACTCCAAATGTGCCTGATATCGTACCAACACTGCACAAATGCCTAATTTCCCATACGGCTTTGGAAGACACAAATCAGGAAGAAATTTCTAAGTCTGACAAACTAAACCCAACTCCTTGGAATTCAGCATCATTCCATCTACATTCCATCACCATCATTCCAACTACATGGATCTGTAAGCACCAGGCAGTTTCCCCAGGACAAGCACGGCACCAAAATGCATATACTTTCCCAGTGAGCATGCCAGGCAGTCAAAGGGTGGATGTTCCATGTTCCTTGTCACTAATGAGGAACACGGAATCAATTTCGAGGGGGCAATTCTGAAAGGGAGCCCTTCATGGATGACCTTACCAGACCTTAGCAGCCTGTCTGATCCACACACTAGGAAAGCAGCAGAGGGGCTGTACCAAGCACAGCTTTTCCATAGCCTCCAGTCGGATAGCCCATGTGCTAAGGTAACCAAAAGGAAGGCTTTCGCTTCTTCCCTAAGTAGCAATAGGTTATGGGTCTCCTTAAGAACAAGAGTCCTTTAACATTCTGACAGCTGAAGACCAAGTTCACAATACGGCTCTCTCTTAATTTGGCACCTGGACAAAAATGCTTCATATATGACTCCAAAGAAGGAAAACCCATGTAGAGGGATTCAGTGGCAGACAGGTAAGGCCAGGCCTTCACTTCCTAGAGTTACAGCACAGGCGTTTACAAAACTTACAGCCCCAGGGAGGGAATGACATGAGGTCTGGGTTCCCTTTGCCCTGTGGTCAGCAGTGGGCACGAGCCCACAGCCCCTTTCAACTGCTGAGGGCAGCATCCTACCAGAGGCCTAGGGACTCCAGTTCCTCAAAGAAAAATTATATCTCTATTCTCTGAACAAGTTTAGGTGGGACAAGAAGGCACAAAACTCTGAAGCTTCCCTCAATCTGGGGAAGGGGCTGAGCACTGTGGCAGGACCAGCTTCAGACAGTCTGGGAAGCCTCGGAAGGTCACACACTAAACACTATCAACTGGCATTTCCTTTCTGCCAAAACAAAATGTTTCACTTAACAGTAGGCAAGTATTAATAAACTTCACAACTATCTTTTTAAACAAGAGAAGAAAACTTTAAGAAATATCTCAAATAGTTTAGAATTCTAAAATTTTAACTTTTTCCAATACCTTCCTAGATTTTATACTTTTAGGAGAAACTGACAAGCCCCTAAAATACAGTGCATCTGGTATCTGCAGAAATAATTATTTTATTTGGATTTTGAGATTAGATCCTCACTATGTTGTCGAGGATAGCCTTGAATTTGCAACCCTCCTGCTCAGCCTTCTAAGCATTAGGTGCTGAAATAATTAACAGTTAACAGACAAACTTTTCAAATAGTTTCAGGTCAAACTACTGAAGATCCACTTGATGAAATAGCACCAAAAGAAGAATCCAGAGGAAATCATCCTTTAATCTGTTGTGCTGGGACCAAGGCCAGGACCGTAGGATTAGGCAATGCTATGCCGCTGAGTTGCCCCCAGACCCAGACAATCTCCTCAGGAATCTCTGTGTACACTAAATAAAGAATAGGAAAGACTTTTGCTCATTACAAAAAGTTAGCAGCTGGGTGCAATGACACGTGCCTATAATCCTAGGCTAATGCAGGAGGATTACCCGGAGTTTGACTCCTGGTTAGGCTACAGAGAAGTCTAGTCTTAATAAAAACAAACAAAGTTATCAAAACATGAATGCTACCAAACATGAGAAAAGGGCGTGAATCCACATGACCTGACATCTTGTTGGTTAGAGTAAAACAGCAGTATGGTCTGATGGACTGCCACTCACCCCGTAAGACCTGATGGGCTGCCACTCACCCTGTAAGACCTGATGGGCTGCTGCTCACCCTGTAAGACCTGATGGGCTGCCGCTCACCCCGTAAGACCTGATGGGCTGCTGCTAACCCCGTATGACCTGGCAATTCTACTCCAAGTGACAGCCCCAGGAAAACCAGTCTCCTCCACACACAACACAAGTAGCACAAGTAAGAAAGACCATAGCAACATCTGGAATGCACTGAGCCTGGCCGCAGCTCCAATGCACCACAGTGGAGATGGAGGTGAGTCAAGCGGTACAGCACAAGCACAATGGGTATCAGAGGGCAGGGTAAATAAAGGCTCCAGAAATACCCACTCCAGACAAACTCTGGCCACAGACACTGTGTGATTAATCCAAGTGAAAAGTAAAGCACACAAGCACAGAATGTCACTCACTGTAAGTCAAAGCTGTGCTTAATCTGAAAATTATATACATATAAAACTAAAAAAAAAATGAGGACTTGGGATTCTCCCTTCTTTGGTGGGGAGAATCATGCAGTTGCCTGCTCACTTTCAAGGCCCTGGACTCGGCTTTGATGACAGTTTGTAAAGGAGAGCATGTCTCTTGTGATCTGAATGCTCCTTGAAAGTGCCTTTTACTTTGTACTTCCCAAAAGGACAGGTGAACATTTATCAACCATATTTTGTAAATAGCTTTTGGTGAGTACCACCTACTGGTCTACTATGAGAAGCACTGGGGGTTTATCTGTTTTCTTCCTTTAATCTTCATGGCTTGGGGGAAAGGACCTTTTTCTCCCACAGGTCCTAACCTCTGCACGGGACAACACAGAACCCCCGAGCACAGCTCTGCCCAGCAGAGAGTAAGGACAAAACACCCTTCAGTGATGAGAGCCACCACATTCCAGGGAAAGCATGAAGCGCTCCCTCCTAGGCAGCAACCGTGCACACCAACCTGCAGGTTCGGGGACTGTAGGTCAGAGGTCACCAGGGAGTGGTTGAAGTGATAGAGAGCAGCAGCAAAGTCCTCATCAGATGACCCTTCGGACAGAGGGAGACAGTTACTCGGGAACTTGGAACCCTAAGTGTCCTGCAGCAGCACCCAGCCTTTCCACTCACCTTTGAGTCCATCTTTGTCCACCTCCTTAATGATGCTGGCCAGGGTGGCCATGTGGTGCTCTGAAAGAGAGACGCTCAGATAGTTCCGGATGAAATTGTTCCGAGAGTTCAGCATGGAAGATGTGATAAAGTTCAGGATGTTAGAAGCCAGACCTAAGAACTAAAAAGGAACAGAAACAACTCAGAGCAGTGTCATGGGGTATAAAGCTTCTGCCAACTTAATTCTTCTAGTGGTAATGTCCATAATGAAACTCAGCCGCACAGAGGGGCAGACCCACTCCATGCAGTTGACCTCAGAAAACACTGTGTGAGGCAGAACCTCTGAGCTGATCTCATCCCTGTCCCTCAAGATATTACCAGTAACATACTGGAGACTGATCCTACATCAATAATCACTGTATATTGATTATTATACAATGATTACTATACAAATATTCTCACTATTATTAAATTAGTTTGCCATTATTGTAAAAACTTATTATTAAATGATTATGTAAGGGCTAGAGATGGCTCAGTGGTTAAGAGCACTGCACTCTCTTCCAAAGGTCCTAAATTCAATTCCCAGCAACTACATGGTGGCTCACAACCATCTATAATGGGATCTGATGCACTCTTCTGGTGTCTCTGAAGACAGTGACACTGTGCTCACATACATAAAATGAATAAATATTAAAGAAATAGAAAAATACATATAAATGTTTTATGCCCATAACCTTGACATGAAGCTATATAAGGCTACATTAAAGAATTGTGCCTGACTCATTACTCTGATAAACTATCAGAATGGGGCTGAAATACAGAAGATAATCAGTAAATATTGGTTGAATCACTAGGTAAACATTTCTGATTCACAGAACCTCTGCTAGAGGCTCTGAAAACACTCTTTCCAGATATCCTTCAGGGCAAGTCCAGTCACTCCCCATCAAGGAGACATTCAGATTCTGGCCCAGAACCAGTAAGATTCAAATCAGCTTCTACTTATTTATTCCTAGAGACTGTGCTAATAACTGATAGTACTGGAAGCATGCTAGTTAATAACATATTACTACTGAAAGTGCTGCAGAGACAGATCCAAGTACTGAAGATATCCAACTTATGAATGCTTTAGCTCAGATGACGTCAGCTTCTTAGTTCAACCACTCACTCTACTCAAGTAATTTCCCTCCCACAGAACCCCAGAAATCCACTCTTACCAACTCAGGATCTTTGCGACTGGCCAAGATATTGCCCTTCTCACCAGATGCTTGTTTATTGGGACTTTTAACCCGAGGAGAGCTCTCCAGGGGAGGGGGTGGTGGAGGGGGTGGAGGCGCAGCTTTTTCTTTACTGGGAGAGATGGTCTCCTCAAACCACTGCCCTAAAATAGGCTCACTGTCATCATCTAAAGAGAAAGAGCATGTCACAAAATAGCAATTTTTATGTGTGTGAACCTGTTTTCTGTGAGGACAGGAACTGACCCTGTCAATCTGTCAAGACATCTAAATGGATACATAAGTGCTTCCATCTTATTATACATGGGTTACAATGCAGTAAAACTTAAGGGGTCCAACAACAGAAGAGAAACCATTTCCTCTTATCTGCCTGCCTAGAAAGGGGCCACACATTTATTTTATAGTCTCATCAGCTGTACACCCAAGATGGTAAGAATCGTACCCATTGGTGTTTCACACTGTTCCACAAATTTGAGCATGGAAAAACCAAAACCCTGAGACCATCCTCTCTGCACGACTTCAGCTCCTCCCTGTGTGCTCCTCAGCTACAACTCCATGGTTAAACCAAAGCCCAGCTACACGGCCTTCTGCCCTGTGCAGGGAGGACAGACGTCCCAGCATAGGTCAACAAAGGAGCAAACATGAACATTTTTGGCTCTGGTGGAAAAGAAATGAAAAGCCACATGGGATAGAGGGAAAGCAATCATTAGCATTTTGCCTTTGACACTCAACTTACTCTTCAGCCCAGGCTGGCCTCCAACTGGCTCTGTCTCCGGTCTACAGTACATTGATATTGATGTCTACAGTAAATCAATAATGACCTTGAGCACCTCCCTCTCTTCCTGCCTCCCTAGTGCTGGATTACAGGTGTGTGTTACCACATGTGGTTTCTGGGGTGGAGGGGATCTAGCCCAGGGCTCCACGCATTCTAGGCAAGCACTTTCCACCACTCCCGGCCCCTCAAGCTGCTCTTAAACAGCACATCATTTTGAGAACACATAAAAGCAAGGGCAGAGAAGCACAAGGGCTATCTTGGGCTACCTTGGCTGCTGTCCTCCTCTGTGCTACTGAAGTCATCTTCGTAGTACGTGTTGGAGTCGGTGGAGGCGCTGGCATCACTGCTCATGGAGCCCTTCCTCTGCCGCTGCAGGACACATGCCTAGGGAAACAGAAGAGTGCAGAGCACGTGAGGCGGAGATAGAGCCAGGAGCTGGAGTGTCTACTGTGCTTCTGCTTTAGACATGGCACCACGGACCACCAGGGTCAGCAGACGACTAAAACTGGTAACCAATAACCACTTCCAAAGTTCCACAAACTACTCTGTCATGCTGGGTACAATGACATCATGTGCCTGTAATCCAAAGAGACTGAAGCAGGAGGATCAGTTGCGTGCAAGAATGCAAGCCCAGCTTAGAAAACAGAGACGTTAAGAAAAGGGAGACAGGAAGAGAAGAAGAGGGGAGGATTCCTTTCCTAAACCACCACCACAGTCTCCGTTCATAAACATCATGGTCTATGTCAGCCTTACTCCACTTCATAAATGGCTTGACTCCCACCCACCTTTCTGTATGAAGTTGACAGTAAAGTCAAGAGCAGGTTTGTCAGTGGGACAGAGTCAATCAGCCGTTGAATCCTTTGTGTGGAGGTGCTCTGGGCCATAATACTCAGGACTGCAGGGGGACCATCTGCCTCCCAGCCCTGAAGATAACAAAATAAAAGTATATTAGTCATATTACTCTGGCAAGAAAGAACCTTCATGATGCTCTCTAGTTAGCATCCCAAGTAGTACCACCAACCAACCAGAGGACTCCAGAGCCTCCTCACCTTGTGAAGCGCCTCCACCTGCAGGTCTTGAAAGAGAGACGTCAGCAGTTTGATAGCATGGTTTGCCAGTATCACCGAGAGTACCCCAAATCCCTGATGCCTACACAAATAACAGAAGCACAGACCTTAGAACCATTAGCAATGAATCACAACCTCAGAAATAGCTATTATCCTGCCATTCTGGCATCCTAGGCCCCTTTACAGATCAGAACCTTCCCTCTGAGGAACACACAAACACACACACACACACCACCCTAGCACTGCAGCACACTCCCCAAAGCCCACATATGGACAAAAACTCCTTCCAAATGAAACAATTTCACACTATTTCACATCAGTTCAAAGTTGTTGATCAAAAAACGATGATTAAACTTTAAAAGAAGTATTTTTTTGAGAGTTGGCAAAATGGCTTTAGAAGGTAAAGATGCTTGCTGCCAAGCCTAATAATCTTGAGTTCTATCCCCGGGAACCACATAATGAAAGGGAGTGAACGAATCAACTTCTCCAAGCTGTATTCTGACCTCCACAGATGTACCACTGCACATGCAAATACCACTCCTAAAACACATACACACACACATGCAATGTGCATAAAGGTCAAAGGTCACACCTGGATGTTGGTCCTCAGGAGAGCGTCTACCTCTCCAGTGCTAGATTTACATGGGCACTTGGGTTCTCAAAGCTGGCCTTAAGTCCTCCTGGCTGCACAACACATCTAGCTGAGCTAGTTCCCTAGTTCCACACTGAACACGTCTGATGGCACACTGAGTCCCGATGATGCTAAAAACTTCTACGACCACCTCATCCTGAACAGTTCCTAACCAAACAGAGCATGGCTCCTACCAGCCGCTTGCTCTGGCCTCTTTTCTTCACAATACTTGTGACAATCCATAATTGACTTGCTGCCTGCTATTTCTTCCCTTGGAAAATAAAAGTCAAAATGTGTGTGATGGCAGATTCCTGTAAAACCTGGTACTTGGGAAGGTAGGCAGAAAGGCCAGGAGCTGAAGGTCGTCAGAAGCATACTAAGTGTGGTGGTGCAGCCGGGCGGTGGTGGCACACGCCTTTAATCCCAACACTTGGGAGGCAGAGACAGGTGGATTTCTGAGTTCAAGGCCAGCCTGGTTTACAGAGTGAGTTCCAGGACAGCCGGGCTACACAGAGAAACCCTGTCTCGAAAAACCAAAAAAAAAAAAAAAAAAAAAAAAAAAACCCTATCTCAAAAAACAAAACAAATACAAGGAGAGGAAGAAGGGCAGAAGTGAGAAGTGGCTTAGCAATTAAAATCCAGGGAATCTGACGCCCTCTTCTGGCCTCCAAGAATGCACATGGAATACATATATACATACAAATGTACACATGCACACACAAATGCACATACATACAGACAGACATAGGCAAAACACCCATATGAATCAAAAGAGAGGGCTCAGCAGCTGAGAGCACTTGTTGCTTCTGCAGAAGATAGCTTTGGTCCCCAGCACCCACAGAGAAACTCAACCATCCCTAATTCCAATTCCAGGGATCTGATGCACTCTTCTGACTTTTGTGGTTACTAGGCATGTGCATGGTACACATCTATGTACGTAGGCAAAACACTGACACATAAGATAAATCTAAAATAATGAAAACTAAGCAAATAAAATACAGCCAAGTACATAAAGAGTGAGTATGGCTCCAGTGATGACTCAACTTACACGGATGCTTAAGCAACACACTGCATTCACTGGTACCCACTTCCTAGCAAGCACATCTCACCTTTTGATCTGAACTAGGCGCAGACTCTAAACACACACATCAGATTCTTTTTCCTTGTAACAGATGAGGGAATGGAATTAAAACCAACCATGTCCTATCCAGATGCTGGGGCAAGAGGAGACCAGGGCTATTACTACTTTCGTTATTAATTCACATGGCTGGAAAGGGAGTCCTCTGACACAAAGATGCTCAGGACACTGTGCTCAGTATGCATAGGTCGCTCAACAATCTACAGCAGCTAATAACCAAGCACTGATGTGGGGTGATCAGCTCATCACCCCTGTGAAACAGGAAACACAGCACAGCATTTAGAAACGAGAGCTTCCAGGCAGACACATACCCTTTGCCAGGTCCCAGTTTGGGAGAGCCTACTCCCTCCTTTGTACGAGAAAGGATGTCTCTGACTCGGAGGGCAGCCAACGGGTCCTTCTCCTTCCCCTTGTCAGCCAGGGCTGTGGGACTGAGATTCAGTATGAGGAAGAGGCTATTGAGCAGACACCAGGCGCCCAACAGCTGGAAGTTCTGGAAGTGCTGTTAAGAAAGGACAAAACCAGACATTAGCAGGGAAATCCATACCAGACATTAGGTACCTGCACCCCGGATGCCTCTTACCTCACCACCAGCGCGGCGGGAGCTGCTGATGGCCTGTCCAATCATGTCGTAGATCTCAAGCTGCCCGGGAAACATACATACAGTCTGAGCAGGTCAGGTATTCATCACAAATCTAAACCCTACCTGAGCCAGCTCTACTAGAAGAAGTGTAACTGTCTACAGGTCACTTGGTGATCTACTGCTACCAGTTTCTGACCTCACATTGCCTGTACCTCCCTCAGCACATGACACCTTCTTAGGAGTTCCCATACACCCAGTTTTACATCAATCGGCTTTCCATGACAACTAACTCTTTCTCTGCGCTTACTGCAAAACGATTATTTGCTATGCCCTGCCTCTAAGTACACCAGCATCCAATAAGCCCTCAATGGTTTACAGAGTAAACATTAATCTTCATGGCTTATAGCTGCCACAAACTTACTGTGTTTTCCACAGAACAGGAAGAAGGAGCATGTATGGAAACAAATATGGCAAACAGCTTGGCTGAATCCCTCTTAGAAACACTATCCAGGGAAGGGGCATGGAGACTGCAGACACCCTACACACATTTAACTTTTATTCCATAATCCACTGAGGGCTACTTTCAGGCAGGCCATAGCAAATAGTGTTTTGCCATAAGTGTATAGAATGAATTAGTTGTCATGAAAAGCTGGGTGATGCAGAGCTGGGTGTATGGGAACTCCATTAAGAAAAAAAGTGGAACTTGCCACACTCCCACAGTTTAACAGTCACAGGCTGCCATATCACCAGACACTTGACTTACACATTTCTGAACAATTGTGGCTGCATCACTTTCATAGTCATCTTCTTTGGAGCTTGTGGACCCTGTCCGCACTTGCTGGGCACTACCCACATGAAGAATGGCCATGCAGGTGGCTACACTCACACCTGGAAAAGAACAGGCACAGAGTCCAATCCTGAGAATGCCTCAAACCCAAGACAGAAAGATGCTAACACTCTAGCCACAAACAACTTCATAACTTGATTCCTTCAAGAACTCCAAAGGGCACGTGTAAACGCACTGCTGACACATAAGCCAGCAGCTACACTCCAGCTACTCCCCCAAAGGAGAACAGACCCACAGCATACAGGAAACTGTGCATCAACATGCACATCAACAACTAGAAGCAAGCAAGTTGTCCTTTGGGATGACAGACAAAGCCAGGCAAGGCATCCGAAATATTCAGGAGTCTGAGGCAGGAATCTCACAAGTTCAAGTCATGCCTGGCCAGCATGGGCCGCTGGACTACCACTTCTCCAAATAACAAAAGGGCTGCATACACAAACACAGGAGTATAACACATAGGCCTGGCATAAGTGAGGCTATAAGTTTAATCCCCAACATCACACACCACACACCACCTAAATGAGACACAAAGAGAAAAAAGCCATAGAGAAAACTTAAATGACCATTGCTAGTACAAGCAGTCAGTGTGAAAAGGCTACATCCAACATGCTGATGACAAAGCATCTTGGACAATAAGTGCAGTGGTTGTAAAGGGTTGGGAGGAAATGAGATAAAAGCAGCAACAGAGGGGATCTGGGGCAGAGACTATTCTGTTTGCTATGGTAACGGTAAACATATGACGTCATACACTTGTGAAAACCCTGAGCTACACCACACCACACAAAGGAGGCCTATGAAGTATGGGGAGGGGAACACTGCCTGTGAAAGCATGAGGACCCGAATAAAGATCCCCAAGGCACAGCAGTGCAGGTCTGCAAGCCTAGAGCAGGGGAGACAGGGTCAGGCAGACCCTGAAAGCTCACAAGCCAGCTAGCTTATGCAAAACAAGCATAAGTTTGGAGCCATGAGTTCACTGGGAGAGCCTGTCTCAAAAATAAGCAAAAAGATAGAGGAAGGCACACTTGATTATAACCTCAAGCCTATACACATGTAATCTCAGGTGAGTGCATCCATGTGCACACACACACACACCCCTGCAAACCAGTTCACATGTGTCAGTAGTGCTCCATTAGTAGTAACAAATGGATCAATTATCAGTGGGGAATCAGTAGGGAAAATGACGCACATGGAAGCCATGTGGTACCCACTCATTTCAAATTCCTTTAAAAGAACTTCTAAGGCCAGGTGTAGAAGTGCACACCATTGTCTTTAGAACTCGGGAGAAATACATACAAATGCACACTACATAAAGAAATCTAATTTTTAAAAAAGGTGGGGTGCTGGAGAAATAATCAGTGGTTAAGCACATCAGCTGCTCCTCCAGAGGACCCAGGTTCAATTCCCAGCACCCTCATGATCGCCTGTGACTCAAGCTCCAGGAGATACATAGCATCAGGCCTGCACACAGTGAGTGCATATGTATACATATCTATAATATATATACATATACATATACATGAAATATATACACATATATTAGAGATATGTATATATATGCAGGCAAAATAATCATAAACATAAAACACACAAGTCTTTTTTTAGAAAGATAGCTAGCAATAAAGGAAATACCCAACATTGATTGGCCTCTACATGTGCTCACAAAGGCAAGCACATATGAATGAAAACACACACAACCCAGCTGTCAGGGCCCACTCCCATCACAACCTGATTAACAGTAGGAGAGGGACTTTATGGAAACATGAATAACACTCTTCATGACTCTTCAGATAGCCCATGAAGCTATCCTCAAATCTAATCTCACAGCAAGACTCAACCTCTCCCCAAAACAGTCTCCAAATCTCCCAGCACCCCTCTTGTGCTGCCTTATGTTATTTTACCTGGCTCTCTATTCTCCATCACTCATTGTGAGCAGGGACGACATATATAGCTCTTCTTGACAGATCCACAGCCCTGGGCTTTTCATATAGTATACAATAACTTCAAACACTATGAAATCAAACATGCACACAGGCCAAGTTTTGGCAGAGATGGCTGTCAGTAAAATGCTTGCCGTGTAAAAGTGAGGCCCTGAGTTCCAGCCCTAGGACGCATTTAGAAAGTCGGGCATAAGTGGGGCATGTCTGTCATCTCCAAACTGAAGAGGCTGATGCGGATCCCTGAGCTTTGCTGGCCAGCCTACCTGGTGAGCTTCTAGACAGCAAGAGGCTGTCTGAAGACAGAAAGAAGAGACACTGCTCCTGAAGAACAACACCCAAAGTTTACCTCTGGTCTCCACATGCACCCACACATATGTGCACAGACACATACATATACATACATGTGTACATACACATGCACCCATACAAGTCCATGTACACATGCACACCCATATACAAAAGTTCATTCACACACACACACACACACACACACACACACACCTACGTAACCGTACGTACGTACGTCAAGGCCAGCAGTTAAACAGTAGATCACTTAGATTCCTGTAATGACTTTCCTTGGCCTACATGTAATATTAGATGGTCTCTGAAGTAAGAGAACCAGAGTTCTCAGGATTCTCATGGCTATCTCAAATCAAATCCATGTTGGACTGAAAAGACATTAAAATGGATATGATAATTTCTCACCTGCATACAGACAGCTGAGGCTGAGAACTGTCACATCTTGCAAACGAGAAGGATTGAGAGGTTCCAGCACAGGTAGAGAAAGGGTATCCAAGGCCATGGTTACATCAATCACCAGTGAGTGAAAACTGGAACACAACAGGACATCAGCAAGGGCCCCTAGAAACACTCTCTTCTGTGGTCTCATAAAACAACAGCATGGGAAAGACTAGTCATTTACACCCCTTCTGGTTAGAATATAAGTACAGAGGTCAAAGAGCACCTTACCCATTTCGAACAGCGGTGGCATCAGCTACTGTGGCAGGCATGATGAAGAAGGAATTGGCCACCACAGCGTCCTGAAAGCGATTGATGTAACGCAGGAAATAGGGCAGGTTCAGGCATACTCGGAGTAGCTTCTCGGAGCCCCTGGATTAACAAAGAGGCACACTCTCTAACAGGCCATTGTCAGAAGCCTGGTACTCCTCCACACGGAAGAAGCACAGGCAAGACAGTTTCTAAGAAGACAGTCCAGCTTTCTAACAGCAGACAGACTCTTACCAAGCTCTTGAAGGCTAGCCACATTCTGAGCTATGAACACATTCTTGGTCTTTACAGCAGAGGCCTGATCTGTGGAGGACTGTTCATCGTTTTCTCCTTCCACCTGAAGAGGGACACAGGCACTGTCATGACCACTTGCCTGCTGATGGGCACACGCTAGGTACAACAAGAAGGCAGCTCCTTGGATATGCTCCCATATTCAGCTACACGTGGGAAACTCTCTACTGATCCAGACAAAAGGACAAGAAAAGTAGAGCAAGGCCACGGCTCAGAAACCGTCTATTTTCCATCAAACACAGAGTGGCTCCTTGTGAGGAGAGTGACATTCGCCCTTGTGCATCTGCCCTGAGCAAGCACAAAAGAACGAGCAGCACGCCATGATGCAGAGCATGCAAAGGAAGATGGGCGTACATCTGCTTCACTTTGTATGATTTGTTTTGTATGATTTATTTCTACCAAAGCCACATACAGAATGTCATTTAACTGGGATATATTCTAAGAAATGCCTCATTGAATGAATCTGTCATTGTATAAGTATCTGAGTAAACTCACGCAAACCAAGATGTCCACAGGTCACTCGACAACAAGGTTTTATAGATCCACCCTCATGTGTATAGCCTGTCCCTGACCAAAATGGTATGCTGTATCTTTTTTTTCCTCTTCACAAAACTTAATTTTTTTATTCAATATTTATTATTTACATTTCAGATGTTATCCCCTTTCCCCATCCCCCGCCCCATAGCTTTTAAGTAAAACATAAAATGCAATCTTTCCAGTTCTATCATCATAACCCAGGAAGATGAGGCTATTTGAGCAGAAGAACTCACCAGAGCCTGTGGACTAACGGGAGGGGATGGTACGGTTCTAGGGTTAAAAACTGAGGTCAGCTGGTTCAAAAAGTTCATCTGTACCTCCTTCTGCCTTAGCTCGGGGCTTACTGGTGAGGCCAGCTCTTTCTGGTCTTCCACTATAAATTCAGAAACACAAAAGGAGGGAGGATGAGGAGAGCATCCCAGAAAGCAGCAGTGGCCACAGAGGTAGTCACAGAACCAGGTATGTGGGGCACACACCATCTGAAAGCGTCTTCACTGTCTGTGGAAGCTTGGCAGATTTCATCATTGCTGTAAAGGTGATAATCTCTGTTCTGTCTAGTCGGCTACAGCCAGTGCACAGGCCTTTTATCAGCAGAATCAAGTGTTTCTGAAAATAAAGCATAGTCAGTCACATATGTCTTTTAGAAAATTCTATACTTTGGGGACTCTAACTAGTATGGGGTGAGATTTGGGTTCCTACAAGTAACTGACATGTGAAGGGCTAGGAGTATGGCATGGGGCTGGAGCAGCTGGCTAGCAAGCACCTAGCCCAGAGTTCAATCCCTGGGACCTCCAGAAGGTGGAGGTGGGGAGAATAAAATTTCAGTGAAAAGCACCAAAGCAAAGATCCCAAACTGATGGTCATCAAGATCTAAGCTATTTGCAAATCAGTCTTATTCTCAGCATGTATCGTTTTTTCTGTTTTCAACGTGAGGCTGTGGTAAACTTTTATAAAAACACAAGGCCTTAAAACAAACGGATTCCTCATAAGTCTCAATAATACACAACACGGTAGCTTGATGCCTCCATGGCAACAACCAGCCATAGGAGGAGAGTGATAAAGCCAGGTCCCTTTTCCTTCAAGCCTGCCACCCTATCAATCACACATCTTTCACTCTGCTCCCTGCTTAAACATTCGGAAACTCTCAATCCTTGGGAAAGACTCTATCTAGCCTGTCTACAGCTGGCAAACTATACGCGCTGCTGGTTCATGTAAATGAAGTTCAATAGTTTGTATTCACTCACTTGCCCGTTCCACCCACCCCTGCAACCCCAGGTTTATAATATAAAGACCTCTGCTGGCAAGCTGCAACAGACAAGGTATGGCCCACAAATAATTACTATCTGCCAGCCTCAGAAAAGGTTTATTCGCTTCTGCCTAATACCACCCATCCATCAGTTCCCATACTTCCAACTGTTTTTAAAATAAGGGTCAGAAACAGAGATTCTGCTCTCACCTGGGACACAGCACATGCCTCGTCTGGGTTCTCCAGACGCAGGAGGGAAAACTCAATGAGGACTTTACAGGCAGCTGCCACCGACTGAAGCTGGTTCCGGGGAACTGGGAAGCAAGAACAGTCACTTAACAGCCAACAGCTCAGCCTCACACTCAACACAGCAGCAGAGCAAGCACTTAGCTCTGCAGGTTCAGCATTGTCGGCAGCTCTCACCGACTGGAAGGCAAGGGCCTAATGTTTCTACATCCACTCATCTAGCTTACTAGAAATTAACATAACTTGAACAGGAAGCACACTGCACCTCCTGCACTTCAAATGTATCAGGTCATCTAGTCCTTAGGTCACCCTGGAAGAGAGATTATCATCCTCTCCCATCATCTTTTGTTTAGTTTTGGTTTTTTTCAAGACAAGGTTTTTCTGTATAGCCCTGGCCATCCTGGAACTCACTCTGTAGACCAGGCTGGCCTCAAACTCAGAAATCCGCCTGCCTCTGCCTCCCAAGTGCTGGGATTAAAGGCGTGCGCCACCACCGCCCAGCTCTCTCCCACCATCTTTTAGGTTATTTATTTTGTGTTTCTGAGTGTTCTGCCTGTACATATATGTACACACACACACACACACACACACACAATATCATGTAGATGCCTAGTGCCAGAGGTCAGAAGAGGGTATCAAATCCCCTAGAATTGAAGTTAGGCATGGTTGTGAGACAACAGATGGCTGCTGGGAAACAAACCCAGATCCTCTGAGCAGCAAGTGCTCCTAAGTGATAGGCCCTCTCCAGCCCTTCTCCTTTTGTTTTTGAGACAGAGTCTCAATATATCCTTCAGGCTAGCCTCAAACTCCCTAGGGAGCCTAGGGAGCCTGAACTCCTGATCTACCCACCTCCCGCTCGCTCACGATGGTGAGGCTGCAGACATGAGCACCGCACCCTTCCTCCCTTTCATCTTTGTGACAGAAGAGCAAACTGCAGCACACACAAGCTAAATTACCTAGAGTTAAACAATGACACTTAAGTCCTGGAGGTTTGCCCATAAATTCATACTGTTGGCCACTAGAGAATGACCTCTCCTTGTCACAGGCACTAAGTGACATTATGCAAGACCTGCAGTTGCTTCCAGAAGCTGGGCAGAGCCCATAACAACCCTAGACTGGAAGGTTATTCAGAAGCAACTTTACAGGCTGTTTTCAATTTACATGCTTAGCAAATTATTAAGAGCAATTAGAGTTCATCAGAACTGAGAAATGTGAAGATTCTGAAATAAAGTAAATAGGACTTGGTCAATTTAAGGGTGGAAAAAAAAATCAGCAAATGAGGAGCAAAGGTCAAAATCTCTTTATACCAAAGAAGACAAGAGATTCACATGCACGCTAAAACCAGTAAGGAGCAGAAACCTCCTTAGTGGGTGCCAGCCCATGTTACTACCTACCAGGATCACCCTCAATGAATCGATCTGCCACGGGTACAAATGCTTTGACACCAGGGAAGTTCCAGGCCAGCTTGGATTACTTAGTGAGCTCTAAATCAGCCTGGGCCAAAAGTCTCAGTCAGTGAATAAATGAGTGAATGAATGCGTGTATGCATGTGCAGCTCATGAGGCCTCTGTCACTGCTCAAGAATTACTGCTAACTTATAGATGGTAAGGGAGGGTCATTTTTCTTTGGTGTGGTCTCTGGCAGGCAGTCCGTGCCCCAGTGAAGGACCCACAGCCGTGTGCATGCAGGCAGCACTGACTGACTCGGTGAGCTATTAAAAATAAAACAGAACATGAAGTCGGGAGGGGGTATGTTGGGGGGAAACAGGGACAACGGGCTGAAGCATATATAGATATGTGTAGACATACACACTCTCTAAATATATGCATGAAGTTTTCAAAGAATGAAAAATATTACATATAGAAAGAGGCTGGAAAGATGGCTTAGCAGTTAACTGTGCACTGCTCTTGCAGAGGAACCAAATTCAATTCCCAGCAGTCACAGCAAGCAGTTCACAAGCCCTGTAACTCTAGCTTCAGGTGATCCAATATCCTCTTCTGACCTTCAAGAACAACTGCACTCATGTGCACTGACAGACACACACACACACAACTAAAAATGAAATTAAATCTCTAAAAATAACAAAAAGGGCAAGCAAGCATAGAATCACATAAATTAAAATGGAAATGGCAAGAAAATACTTTAAAAGTAATGAAGTGCTTTTGATTAAAATAGGCTAACTCCACAGTTATGAAGCAGATGACAAAGCCAGAAGCTTTTCAAATCCCTGTGGCTGGCCCAGGTGAGGAGGGCAATACACTCCCTCCTAGGGTAGAAAAAGGGCGGGGGGACAGACACACAGACTCCCCTCAACACACAGACACATACAGACATACACACACACCACCAACAGCTGCCTCCATTCACAGGTAAACGCCCTGGGAGTTGCTGAAACAAAATTTCCTTAACAAATTGTTCAAGGAGAGACTCCCTAGCCCCAGCCTACCCATTCCCAGCCCCAGGGTACCAGAGCAGGTGCACTCACTGAGGCTGCAGACCGTGGTGATGTAGTGTGTGGACAGTGCGACAAAGGATGAGTAGAATGGCTCGTACTGTTTCTCGTGGTGCAGGATTTCTGACTCACTGTAGAAAGACAATGTCACCCACAATCAGTGCCCACCATTCCACCTTTCAGCACCCTACCTGGTAGGAAATGAAGGAAGCGGGTATTCATCGATATATTCAATATGGGGGCTGGAATGGTACAGGGACACAGGACCTTCAACCCCAGCACTACAAAAACAAACAACAAAAAGCTTAAGAGAGTTAAACTGAAATATCCTGTTGAAGAAATCAGGTTAAATAAAAGCAGAGGCTAATGAAGAAAAAACATTTTCAAACTCATTTAGAAGTTCTTAAAAAAGGGGTTGGAGCTCAGCACCCCTCTTTAACCCCAGCATCAGGAAACAGAGGCAAGAAGATAGCCTGGTCTACACATCAAGTTCTAGAACAGTCAGGTCTACGTACTGAAACCCTGTCTCAGAAATAAAATTAGAAGGGAGCTGGAGATGCAGCTCAGTAGCAGAATCCTTGTGAGGCTCTGGGTTCCATCCCCAGCACCCCTCAGACAAAACCCAAGTGAGGAAATCCAAGTGAGAATATGGCTGAGGGTATGGCTCAGCAGCAGAACATTTACTGAAGCATCAGAAAAAGCACACATGCGCGTGTGCACACACCGGTACACCCATGGTCCAATTTGCTCTGTTACTGACTTAAAACACTTGAATTGTGACAACCAAAGTATTCATACTACTGGTAGCAGAAGCAGATGAAAGTAATTCATTCTGAAGACCAAGGCTACACAGAACACAGAGGCTTGGAGAGAATGAATGGCTCACAGTGAGAACCACACACTCCCCCCTCCCCCAGAGTCAACTCTCCCTACTTGAGTTAAGGACCGCTTTAAGGAAGCTAACACTAGATGGCAACAGGCTTCAAACCTCATCCCTGTCTTTAGCGGAGGAAAAGCCCTCTTCTGGGAAAATCTGGAGCCCAACTCTCCCCTAAAGACTGGATACATTTAAAGTCACTTTATCAAATCAGAAACTAAGGCACAACCCAGGCACAAATACCGCAAAGAAAAGATAAAATGTATCCTCTTAGATGCAAAGAGCAGAGAGATGGTTAAATAGTTTCCTCAGTGAATTAATCCCCAGAAAGAAGTATCCACACAGCAAAAGAAATGTAAACAGAGCTGATCCATTCCCCAGCAGGCTTCTCTTCTTGCCAAATGAATACAAGAACCAAAAAGCCATGTCTGTGTTTGGAATGTGTCAGTGTGAGCTATGAGTTACGTCAAAACCACACTCAGGAGTCTGGCACTGCAAGTGCTTTGCTGTCTGGGGAGTCATCAGGGTTTAAATGAATGTGTATCAAAGATTAGGTCCTTATTAGAACCGTTTTCCTAGAGCACCTATGACGCATCAGGACCTTCCTGCTCACCAGCGCAGGCTCTTCTATTTGTCATGACAGGTAAGACAAGAGAAACCGAAACCTTCAGCTCTGAGCAGCTCTTCCTCCGCCAGCCAGAGGACCGGTGTCTCTCTAAGGATCTCCACCACACCCTTCCCTTCCCAGCACACACTTAAGATTCCCTGTCTATCTTCTTTGTGTTTTCCTACTCCATAATTCCAAGTAGTCTGCTGAGTCATTGCCCTTCACTGTTGTATTTTGAAAGTTCAGATCTGCTTACCTCCGCTCTTTTCAAGTTTACCAATCTTAGAGAAAGACTACACACCCAAAGGATGGGCTTATTCTTCACTTTCATTCCCATACTGATAAGGAAATCAATTAACAAATAAATACACATGCACACTCAGAAAAAAGCAAACTGTTTTACTTGCCTGACTCAGTCAGAGATGCGGTGAAAGAGCGTGGATGGGTGGCTGTTTCTGTCAGCCTCCCTTTGTTGATGTTTTGAGACAGTCTAATGCTGGGGCTCTCATCCTTCCTAACGCTGTGACCCTTTAATGCAGTTCCTCATGGTGTGGTGACCCCCAACCATGAAATTATTTCATTGTTACTTTAACTTCTGCTACTGTTACAAACTATAATGTAAATATCTGTATTTTTCAGTGATCTTAGGGGACCCCTGTGAAAGGGTCATTTGACCCATGCCCCCAAAAGGGTCTTGGCCCGCAGGTCTAATATATTGCAGGCGACTGGGAACTCAACATATAGTGAAAATGAATGACCTTGAACTTCTAATCCTCCTACCTCCACCTCCCAGGTCCTGGAATTACAGGAATGTGTCAAGTATATGCCACCAGGCATCCAACATGTCTGGTTAGGGTGCTGCTGGAGAGTGACTATACCGATGTTAGGAAACTACTCTGTTACCTGAGCTATATTCCCAGCTCTGCCTCTGTGTGTGTTTGTGTCTGTCTTACCCTGGGGCCTCACAGACCCCACTATGAAATATCAGAAATCCAGTCTTCCCCCCTCTTCCCCCTCAAGTATACAGCAACCTTACTACATTAAGGTAACAAGAATGCACCTTGGGGGGGAGGGGCCCTGGAGAGATGACTCAGCAGTTAAGAGCACTGGGTGCTCTTCCAAAGGTCCTGAGTTCAATTCCCAGCAATCGCATGGTGGCTCACAACCATCTGTAATGGGATCTGATGCTGTCTTCTGGTATATCTGAAGACATGACAATGTAGTCATATACTTAAATAAAATTTTTTAAAAAATGCACCTTGGGAGGTGGGAGTGGGACAGAAAGATGGGTATTGGTAGAGGAAAAATGGTACTGAATTCTCCTCCAATTACAATTTGTTTATGGTTAGGTTAGCAAAACAGCTCAATGTTACTTAAGGGCTCTGGCCTCAAAAAGCCTGGCAGTCTGAGTTTGAGTCCAGGAACCCACATAAAGGTAGAAAGAAAGAACTGCATAAAGTTGTCTTCTGACTGCCACATATGTGCCACAACCCAAATGTAACATCCATACACACATCATACACACACATCACACATACACATACGCACACATCATACGCACACATCATACACACACATCATACACACACATCATACACACACATCATACACACACATCATACACACGCATCATACACACGCATCATACATACGCATCACACATACGCATCACACATACGCATCACGCATACGCATCACGCATACACATCATACATACACATCATACATACACATCATACATACACATCATACATACACATCATACATACGCATCATACATAACGCATCACACATACGCATCACACATACACATCACACATACACATCATACACACACATCATACATACACATCATACATACACATCATACATACACATACACAGTATTTTACATAAAAATAAAAAGGGCAAATAGAGATAAGGTCAGGAATAAGAGCTTTTAAAGGTAGAAAGTAGGACAGACATGATTTCTCTTTCTCTTTCAAAGAAGTTACGAAATAACGATATAAACCCATTCCCCAGGAAACCAGAGAACAGGAACAAAGGGCAGAAGGCTCAGTAGGAAGGAGAATGAAGACACTAAACACAGAGAGACATCACCAGGAGAAAAATGAGGAGACTAGAAGGCATGCCACCGTTCCTGAAACATCCGTTTCTAACAAACTTTGCAACCATATCCTCATTGCACCTTAAACACCATTAGACAAAGACAATGAGAGTCTCTATCTTAAGTTGAAAGAGAGGTACAGAAGGCACCAGGTCAGAGAGTCAAATCTGATGTTTAAGTGAAGAAAGAGAGGGGAAATAGGGGGCTGGAGAGATGGCTCAGTGGTTAAGAGCACTGACTGCCCTTCCAGAGGTCCTGAGTTCAATTCCCACAACCACATGGTGGCTCATAACCATCTATAACAGGACCTAATGCCTTCTTCTGGCATGCAGGAATACATGCAGGCAGAGTATTCATATATTTTTTTTAAATACATAAATTTTTTAAAAGAAATCTGACATTACAGAAACAATCACTATCTTTTTTTTTAAAAAAGGAAGAAACAAAACAAATGAACTAGCATCTAGAAATATGTAACTCACTTTAGAAAGAAAAAGGAATCTGAGGAAACGCATAATAAAGGACAGACTATGGAGTTCACCTCACTTTTCCCCTTAGGGAACACACTGCATGTTTAGTTCAGACTGTGGAAGCCACAATTCCCTATCAACTTCAACTCCTAAATACAAAAGCCATCACGTTATCTCTTTCATGTTACTTGTGCAAGTGACATCCATGCATCTGTAGATACACATACGCCTATTCACTTAACCAAAGAATTGTGAGTTTTCTGTCCATTTTTCTATTTTTCTCCCCTGTTGTTGACCAACCAGCAGTGAACATGATACCAAGACACCAGGACTGATCTCCAAGCACACCCCCTTTGGGCGATGGGCTCTCCCTTCTGTGGCTCAATGTCAACTATGTCACTCTAGTATGTAAAGGCAGACAACAGTCAGAGCAGCACCGGCTCTCTTCAAGCCTTCTATTCAGGATCTGCATTACCTGCTGGAATGCTCTAACAGCCTCTCTGTCCCAGACAGCAGCTCTGCTCTAAAGGTCCAAGAGTACCTGGGAGAGAGAACTGTTTCAAAGATGCTTATCATGAAAGAAGCTAGAGCCACTTAGGAAGAAGGTAAGGGTGTTGTTTTTAAATCTATGTAGACTTAATGTCAGCTATGTTCCCAACCATGTCTGACAGAATCCTGAAAGGAATTCTCTGGGCAGTATAACACTTAAAAGGTTTTCAGTCTGTACTAAAAGACTTGCAGGCTATGGACAATAGAAGCCACCCATACTCAACTAAACTCAGGTATCATTTTCTTTCAAAGATCTAATGACACTTTTGAGGGTACACATCACTTCACCCGTGCTAATCTACTGCCCTTTATTTCACAATGTGGTCTTAACATCAAGCAATTTTATCAGATAGTTAAGATTAGTCCCTAAAAATTTCCAATGTATTCTGTTCTTAAAAAGTCAATTCCAATTATAAAGCATGACTTAAGACAAGGGGCAAAATGGAGAAATCGAGAAGAATCTCTCAAGGGGCAGTGTCAGACCCAGAAGTTCCAGGAGAGTTGTTCAATGTGTGAGCAGACAGTCAGGAGCAGGGACAATGATGATGAAGCCAACACAACAAACAGTGACACAGAAAAACAGGGTCCCAGGGGACAAGGGAGAAAAGGAAGGCAGCTGTAACCAGATAAGAGACAAGGCAAGTCCAGAAGACAGAACAACCATCCCACAACCACAACAACCCAGTAGTAGCCTGGGCCCCTAAACTTACAATGTCCACCCCAGCAGGAACAGGGGCTGAAGTCTGACACTATACTGAGTGGCCTAAGGCCCTAGGAAACAAATGCTTCCACATTTCTGAGTTCTCTGCTGTATTTCTCTGGAGAGAAAACGTTTGAGAAACTGATGTTGTTAGTGTGCTCTAAGGGACGGGTCAGCACACCAGAGCTCAGAGTCTCAACTCAGCTAGTAGCCTATGAGTGGCTGGTTTTGATATCTTTTAATGACTGAATCTTCTATAATGTGTACATTTCAAGGCATGTAAGAAGTTAAACACACGTTTGGTCAAATTTGGATATCATCACACATGGCTGCCCATACAGTCCACAGACCTGCAGTTACTATCTAACCCTTTAGCGATGGGCTGTTGACTTATGTTCTACACACTTAATACCAAACTGTTTTACACAGTGAGAAATGTATATGCCAGAACTGTATTCTTTTTGTATGATCAAATTTCTCCCAAGACACAAAACAGGATTTTAAGCTTCACTTTTCCCAAAACCATAAAGACCAAAATCCAGTCTACAAACACAGGCAGTTCCTGGTTCTCTCGGTAACTCAGAATGTGGAGGGGTCACTAGCACTTAGCAAAATTCAAATCTAGTTCTGTGTTTGGATTCACCAGGTTGCAAGGTTTGCTCTAAGTTTAAAATGTAAGGGCCGCCGGGCGGTGGTGGTGCACGCCTTTAATCCCAGCACTTGGGAGCAGAGGCAGGCGGATCTCTGAGTTCGAGGCCAGCCTGGTCTACCAAGTGAGTTCCAGGACAGCCCGGGCTACACAGAGAAACCCTGTCTCGAAAAAACCAAAAAAAAAGAAAAAAAAAAAAAATGTAAGGGCAAGAGAATGGGATGTACATTATCAACAAATGACATTATAACCTCAGTTCACATCCATAAATACAAAAGAAAAAGGTCTACAAGGAAGTGAACACTGTTGACTGTAAGTAGAAAGCATGACTCAAGAAAACCAGCAGTAATTTAAACAGCTGAGACACAGTGAAATAGGCCAGAGACGGGTGAGTGGTTGGCACCCAAGCCTGATAACCTGAGTTCAATTCTCAGACACTAAGATAGAAGGAGAGAATCAACTCCTAAAACTTGTCCTCTGATCTCCAGAGTGTGCTCGCGCTCTCGCGCGCTCTCTCTCTCTCTCTTTCTCTGTCTCATATGCGTGTGCGCGCACACAATTGGATTAGAATAGGGTAGAGAGATGGCCCAGTGGTTAGGAGCACTTCCTGTTCTTCCAACCCAAATTCAGATCCCAGCACTAGTACCAGGTGGTTCATGACTGCCTATATAACTCCATCTCTGGGGATCTGAAGCCTTCCTTCTTCCTGCCTCCTGAGGCATCTGAATACACATGACACACATACATGTGGACTTTTTTAAAAAGGAGAAAAAGACAGTAAAATTAAAAGATGCTAGATAATTCGAGAATAATACTTTTCGATACTTTTCATCTTCAAAACAATCTTGAACATGATTAAGCAGAAAAATCTATTTGTTAGATCTTAAGTTATCAACCCCAGTCACTGTTTTATTATACATTGTTAAAGATCATTCATCCAAAACATCATAGGCAGTGACCATTATTGTGATAAATAATAATGCCAAACCACAGCGATTTCTAACTTTCCAAATAACGTTTAGATACAGCCTGCTGACCAACAAGCTATAATGACCCGCTTGGCAATTTTAGGGAGTTACTGAACCAAGGTTCGGCTAGGAAAACGAAAGTGAAAAAACTGGCTTTAAAAGCCTGAGTCTACTATTAAACTTATCAAAGACTGCTCTGAGCCCAGTAGTCAGGAAAAGGTAGACACGGAGATCGCCACGTTCCCATGAAGAAATACGACTCTTGCAATCTAACAATCTGTATAAAAAGGTATGAACACAGAACAGCAAGCCAACGAACAGTCCCGTAAGTAAAAATCTGAAAGCATTTTATTGAGAAAGAGAAGGACTCAGATCTCGGATACACGCAATTACAGTGCAAAGTAAACCCGAAGTATTCAGTGGTAACTAGTGGTTTCAGTCACAGAAACAGCACGTGCCCCCAGTGATCATAGTAGCAAAGAAAGACCGTTATTAAACAACGTAGTAGATCTCCAATGTAAATCTCAGGCTCTGCTGGCAGGGAGAAATGCAAACTCATCCACGCCCCGACCTTAACAAGGTGGGGGTGGGGGCGGGCGCGGGCCAGGAGACACTACCCAAGCAGCACCTTGCATCTCAATAGCCAGTCCTAAAATGCGTCCGGCCACGCCCTCCAGCAAGAGCAGCCATCAAAGTTTTGCTAGGGAGGGTAAATCAAGTCAGGGATGGTTTACGCCAGAGCTGGGTGGGAATCACAGAGCTCTCGTCCCCAGCGCCTGGAGTCCCGAAGCCAAGCGTGGGGTGAATTCCCGACAGGAAGCTGCCTGACAGAGTGGACTCACGACCCGGCACGTCCTCCCCTCCCCCCCCCCGCCGGCGCCGCCGCCCGGTACCTCTCGATGACTGAGGCCACCAGCTGCGGCAACTCCTTCATCTCGAAGGCGGAGTAAGACGCGGACAGTAGGGGCCGCACCGCCACCTCCCAGCCCGGGGTCGTGTCCTGCCCGGTCGCCGGGGCTCCGGGCGCTGGAGCTGCTGCCGCCGCCTCGTCGCCGCCGCTCGTCGCCATCTTTCGTCGTACTACTGCGGCTCCCTCCGGGGACTTGCGACCGGCCCAGCGCCGCCTCCCGGGAGGGGGCGGAAGTGACGCACTCTTGCGCGTCAGACAGTGCGCCGCGGGTCGCCTAACAAAAACGCAAAGAGCTGGACGGTCTCTGACCTCTGTGGGCGCAACCCAGGGTAGTGCGCCTGCGCAGGATTGAGCGTGCCAGGGGAGGGCTGGGAGCAATGCCCTTTGCGCGTGCGCCATGGCGGCGAACAACACTGCGCATGCTCGCGGGAAGCGCTAGCTACCGCGCGTGCGCGGGCCCCACATTAAGCGGCAATATGCTTCCCCAACCTCCTGGAAATGTAAGTTTGTGACATGGATTTGGAAGAGATGTGCAAAGCAGTGGAATGGCGCCATCCTAGGACAGTCCGGGCGAGAGGAGGCCATAGCGTGTTCAGTGTCAGTCACTACCTCATGAGCAGCCAGACATTCTAGCGCTTACCACGTAGCAAGTTTTCTGCACACACCTCTGCTTGGTAAAGATTTTCTTCATGAGTTCCTATTTTTGCAGTCACTTCTTTATATGGTTAGAATCCCTTCAGTAATAATCCTGAGAGGATATTGTGAAGTTTATTTTTGAAATTTAGTCTCTATAGGCCAAATTGTCTGCGAACCTTCCTTCCTAGGCTCCAGAGCGTAGGCATTTCAGTCAGTAGCCATGGCAACAGTCTTTCAGGGGTTCCTATTAGGATTGACCGTTGATTTCAGCAATCTTTCTGTCTTCACCTCCAGTGAAATTACAGGTGTGGGTGTCCGGTGGGTTTATAGTTCCGTCTGGAAGTGGGGGTGATCTTATTCGGGCATTCCCACTCTAGCCCAGGCTGCCATGGAACACTACACAATCCTGCTTCAGCCTCCCAAAGTGCTGAGATCATAGGTGTGCTACACCACATCCAGTCATCACCAGTAATAGCAAGTCTAATATTTCTGGCTTTGGATGCCAAGAAGGCACTCGGACTAAACATCTTCCTTTTCAAGTACATAATTTAGTAGTGGAGGTTCTTGGGATAACATCTATATTGTAAGTTTAGATTGAGGAGTTCAAGAGATGACTTAACAGAGTTCCATTCTTACCACCCAGGTCTAACTGCTAGGGCTGTAACTCCAGTTCTAGGGGATCTGCTGTCCTCTTCTGGACTCTATAGGAACCTCCATTCACATACACCCACCCACCCACCCACACACACACACACATATGCACATAAATGCTTGGTAATGCCATCCCTGGGGAGGCAGAGAATTACCACACTCTCAAGACCAATCTGGTCTGTATAGCAAATTAAAGCCTGTCAGAAATACACAACAAGACTCTGTCTCAAAAAAATACATAAATTTGGGTAACACTGAAAAGCAGTTTAGATGAAGCACAAATTTCAACAATAGACCAATCTAAAAAGTAAGATAGTACTTTCCAGAATAGTAATAGTTTATGAACTAAAAATGAAGGACTTTTAACTCTGAGAGGCTGGGGAATGATCAGAAAATTTAAAATTAATTGTAGGGCTAGAGAGATGGTTGAACAGTTAAGAGTACAGGCTGCTCTTCCAGAGACCCAAGGTTCAGTTCCCAGCACGTATACTCACAGCTACCAGTAACTCTGGCTCAAAGGAATCGAACACCCTCCTTGGGCCTTTCCCCACACCCAGCCTGAGGCACACACATATGCATGAATAAGAACAAATGCTAAGGGAGTTAGAAAAAAGGGCTTTCAGAGGGCCCAGCCTCAGTCTCCAGCACCACATGACCACTCTAACTAACTATACTCCAGGTCCCGGGGTCCGATGCCCTGTCCTGGATCTTTTGTCACCAGACATGCACATGGTGCACACACATACACACAGGCAAAACACAATGTACACATAAATAAAAATAATATGAAGCCAGGGATAGTGGCCCACACTTTTAATCTCAAGGCTCAGAAGGCAGAGACAGGCAGAGCTTTATGAATTCAAAGCCAGCTTGGTTTATACAGGGAGTTCCAGGAAAGCCAGAGCTATACAGAGAAACAATATAAAAGAATAATAATAAAGGAAAATGAAGACTTAGGAGAAAAGTTAAGACTTCACTTAGGCCTTAGCTATTTCAATCAGCTGCTCTGAGCAGCTTTGGTGACATGGTAAAGAGGTGAGACACGTGTTTCAGTTCCACCAGAGGGCTCAGTTCAGTTCCTGGGACTGGCGGCTCACAATCATCCCTAACTCCAGTTCCAAGGG
The DNA here is from genome assembly GCA_021653895.1 of Mastomys natalensis. Classification (NCBI taxonomy): domain Eukaryota; kingdom Metazoa; phylum Chordata; class Mammalia; order Rodentia; family Muridae; genus Mastomys; species Mastomys natalensis. The sequence continues at coordinate 1,500,074 of JAJTUV010000359.1, read as the reverse complement.
ATCAAGCATCTTCTGTCCTCCATGGGCACCAGACACTCACACAGATGCAGGGAGAACACTCATAAAACTAAAAACAAAACAGGACAGCGTGGTGAGAGTCACTTATCTGTCTTACACAAAATTCCAGCTACTCTATCTCAAGACTGGAGCAGGTGAGGTGTAGTGGTATATGCCTTTAATCCAGGCACATCTCTGTGCATTCAGGCCAGCCAGATTCACAAGGTGAGACCTTATAACAAAACAAAAACTAGAGCAGAAAAGTATAATGAGTCCCAATGCCTTCTTCCAGGTCGCTTTTCACAAAGCCAGCAGTCCAGGCAGGGACTGTCATTGGAAGTGTCAGATGCTCACTAACCCAGGAGGGGAAACTGGTTATCACTGACAAAGATGTTGGCATATTGGCCTACATAAGTCCATTTTTTCCTAATTTTTTTTTTAAAAAGGTTATTATGTGTGTGCATATGTGTACACTCAGAGGGCAGGAGAGGATGCTGAATCTCCTGGAGGTGGAGTTACAGGTGCTTGTGAGGCACCCAATATGGGTACCGGCAACTGAACTGAAAAGCAGCAGGTACTCTTTTTTCTTTTCTTTCTTTTTTTTTTTTTTTTTTGGTTTTTCGAAACAGGGTTTCTCTGTGTAGCCCTGGCTGTCCTGGAACTCACTCTGTAGACCAGGCTGGCCTCAAACACAGAAATCCGCCTGCCTCTGCCTCCCAAGTGCTGGGATTAAAGGCGTGCGCCACCACAGCCCAGCTGCAGCAGGTACTCTTAACCACTGTCTCTCATAGCCTAGGCTGAGTATGTAGCTGAAGATGACCTTCAACTACACACTTCAACTTCTGACCCTCCCTCCTCCACTTCTCAGGTGCTGCTATTATAGACGTATGCCTCCACATCTGGCTTTTCTTTCTTTCCCCGATTTGGATGCAAAAATAGCCTAGACATGAACTCTGAAGACACAAACCGAGCTGAGGCCAGAGCCCATGGGCTTTATTCCAGGGAGTGTGTTAAACTCTTTGCCTTCCCTTCTTCTCAAAAGAACAATCAGTCCCCAAGTTCACAAGCAAAGTCAAACTGCGGATTCTTTCTGTACAGCATACAAAAGCCCAGACAGGAGTGAGTGCACACACGGTCGCACGCACATGCACGAGCGCGCACACACACACAGAAGCCCAAACAGGAATGTACATATACACCACACAGAAACCCAGCCAGGAGTGCACACACACCACACAGAAGCCCATATAGGAGTGTGCGCAAACACACACCACACAGGAGACCAGCCAGGAGTGCACACACTCCACAGAGAAACCCAACCCTGGTCTACATAGCTAGTTCTAGCCCAGCCAAGGCTACGCAGTGAGACCCTGTCTCAGTAAGTATAAAGGTTAGATGTGCTCAGGCTCCAGCTCAGGCTCTAGCTCAGTAGTAGAAGTAGAGTGTGCACTAACACACAGGAGGCCCTGGGTTTGAGTCCCAGCATCCTCCTTGCAGCCTCTCAAAAACTTAAATTATTAAATTTTTAAAACTACTTAAGAAAAATAACAGCCTTCATGGCTCACATTATGGAGAGCTCAGTGCAGAGAACTTGCCTGGATTGAGAAACCATGGATTTGATCCCTAATGCCACATAGAAAATTATACCAATGAAATGTAAAACTTGCCCACTACCAAGCATGATGGCAAATACCTGCAATCCCAACACTGGGAGACTAAGGCAGGAGAATGTCAAGTTTGAGGCCAGGCCAGCCTGGGCTACTGGGCAAAACTCTTGTCTCAAAAAAACCCAAAAAAACCAAAAACCTAAATTAAGAATAAATAAGGTTTTAACAAAGACCCTTTCCTCCAGCTGGACTATAAGATGTGTAGAGGTGCCTGTAGGGACGATGAGATACGATATACTAGGACCTCAAGATCTCACCAAGGCTCAGACAATCTGGTAGCTTAAAAGGCCTTAGCCCTAAGGCAGGTGTTGGCACACACCTTTAACCCCAGCACTCAGGAGGCAAAGGCAGGCAGATCTCTGTGAGTTCAAGACCAGCCTGGTCTACAAAGGGAGTTCCAGGACAGCCAAAGTTACACAGAGAAACCCTGTGTCCAAAAACCAAAACCAAACAAAAAAAAAAAAAAAGAAAGAAAAGGATTAAAGGTTTTAGCCTTGCTATAGCTCAGAAGAGAAGCACAGGCTGTGGGGGAAAAACCAAATTACTGTTATGTGCTTGGCTTTGATAGGCTGAAAATAATGGTGGCATGGAATGAAAGCTTGGTTAAAATTAGTTCTCACTCCATGTATGGATCCTCCAACTCCTCTTCAGACCTTGGCTAAGAATGGCTCCCGCATGCACCCCATCCGTCAGGCAGCCAAGCACACTTTCAAGGCAGAGCTGACCCATCAAGCTTTAAAGCAAGAGGCAGAGACTATTAAGACTGGAAACACAGAAGGCTAACTAAAGTCAATTTAAACAGCCTCAGGAGAAAGAAACCAGAGGTCTCATGAAAGGAAAAAACAAAAAGAAAAGGAAAAAACAAAAACAAGAAACCCACAGCATCCACGGATGGGCACGGAAAGGAACCAGAGCAGTGGATCAAGTGCGTGCAGATCCTCGCTGAGGTGGGTGTCTGACCCACAAGGACTGTTCATCAACGTATTCCCGAAGCAGTTCTATATGTAGGTGCATCTTCTTCTCCCAGACTTAAGTGAGACAACCTCAAAGTCCATGGCCGTATCTCCTTAGCTATCCGTCTGCACCAAGGCCCCACTCTGGCAGGATGCTCCCATTTTACCGCCAGGCCCGATTGAGGAGTTTCACCTGTGCCAGCCTCTTTGTGATCATGGTGGCAAAAACCAGGCCAAAAAGGACACTGCTGATGAGCACATAGTCATAGTCATCTTTCAGGACATCAAACTGCTTGGACGGGTAAACTCGAGTTTGGTAAATATCCAGACCGTAGGCTACAACCTGAAAGACAGCTAGAATGAGAACTGAGGAATAAAGACAGCCATCGAGCCAACGAGTGTGGGACTGCATAAGGGTATCCTGGTTCTTGGCTGGGCATGGGCCTGGAACCCCGGAGACTCCAAGGGAGAAACGGCAGGAGTTCGGCCACACCCCCAGAACTCAGGTCCTAAAAAGCAGTCTAATCTGAATGGACCTACATTGTTCAGTCACGTAGGCCATTACAGCCCCTCCCAAAGTGCACAGGTAGAGGGTGTGACTACAGGCCTCAGGCCCTAGAGATTTACATACTAATGAAGGCCAGAGGGCAGAGCCAATTAAGCATTCCTCCCCAGAACCTCCCCCTTTCTCCCTCCCTACTTAACCCAGGTCTGCCCTGAGTTTAGGGGGGTACATCCAGATCCATCCACCATCTGCCATGACAATAAACCCTTTTCGAACCAAGGACTTCCTCGTGTCATTGGGGCCTGCCGAGCCTGCTGCCACAGAAGCCTCCAGCCCATGGAACATGGGACCTTTCTCCCGTATGTGAGACAGGCTGCCTGGAGGCCTCCACCTCGCAGGTCCTGGGCCACTGCTGCGTGGGCCTGGGGCCTGCCACTGCGGCCCCCCAGTTTTTCCCACAAACGAGATGGGATCCTCAAGGCACAAGGCCACCACTGCAGATGCCACATGGGGTCACTCACCAAACAAGTAGACTCCAGGCCTGAGGGCGCTGTATAGATGCCTCGCATTCGAGAGACTGTCTGGTTATAGTTAATGAATCGCTCTGCATGGACCTGGACATCCGGAGAATACGGGATCAGGTTCTCTTCTCTGCAAAACACAGGGACAGGGACTCTAAAAGCTGCTATAAAGGGATCTCTTTCTTGGCTGTCCTTCCTGGGATCCAAGTCCCAGGATACACACTAAACTGGAATCCCCTCTGAGGCCTACTTCAGTCAGGTTTTTACAAACACAGCAGCTGAACAAGCACAAGGCTGTAAGGAAGACTGGTTGGAGAGTAAGGTTAAACACCAGACTCCTAAGCTGTTCTAAATTTGTTAAGAACACATAACATAAGCCAGGCATGGAGCATACACCCATAATTCCTAGCACTTAGGAAGCTGAGATAGGAGGACTGTCTCAAGTTCAAAGTTCCAGACCAGCTTAGGCTACAGTGATTTCCAGGCCAGCCTGTGCTATAGTGAGATCCTGTCTCAAAAACCAAACAAAGAAAACATCATACAGATGGCCAGCATTGCACACCAGAAGAAGAAAGTCAGGCCATTTTCAAACCAACACAAAGAACCACTGGCAACTCTTGCTCTTCACACAACTGTCTCAATCTGGTTCATCCTCAGAAAGGATACAGGGAGTGAGTTCCAGGGCAGCCAGGGCTACACAGTGAAACCCTGTCTTGAAAAACCAAAAAAAAAAAAAAAGAGGCCGGGCAGTGGTGGCGCATGCCTTTAATCCCAGCACTTGGGAGGCAGAGGCAGGTGGATTTCTGAGTTCGAGGCCAGCCTGGTCTACAGAGTGAGTTCCAGGACAGCCAGGGCTACACAGAGAAACCCTGTCTCGAAAAACCAAAAAATAAAAAAAATAAAAATAAATAAAAAAAAAAATTAAAAAAAAGAAAGGGTACAGGGTTCTTCTAGCTCCACCCTGTCTCTTTCCTTCAAGCCATTCTCTGTTCCTCCCACTGCCTGCCTTTCTGGGTTTCCCTAAAGGAGAAGACTTTAGGATACAGGAGAGTAGGCAGGCAGAGATTCAGGAACTCTAGGCTTCCCTTCCTCCCTTGCTTCCCTTCCTGTATCTTCACCTTTCACTACTCCAGCCTTCAGACTCAACAGGCATGACTCCTGGGCTGTGGTGCTGTTTTTTCTGCCTGGAACACTCCAGGATACCCATACAGCAAGAGCCTACACCAACCAACCACCTTCAGATCACCTTTCCCAAGGAACTTCCCAAAGCCCATCCCAAATTCTTCCACACACATCCCTGACACCCTCATAGCTTCCTGGACTCTTTTCCCTCCTTAGTATTTACCAGTAAGCAACACCATTCACTTAGCTTGTTACTAAATGTCATTTCCCACCCAAACATCAGCTCCCAGAGGCAGGGCCCTAGCATGGCAGACTGAGCACTAGCATTGAATTAGATTCAGTCTTGACAGTCAGAGCCTTGTGGCCACAATGGTCTCACCTGCTTTGTTCTGTTGGGATCTCTGGGCGCCGGGGATCTAGCAAGGCCTTGGGAAGGGAAAGGATTGCTCCAGAAGGCAGCCCAACTGCATGGGAAGAGATGAAGGTTCACATTAGCCGAATCCTGGATAAGGCCAGTTACATAGAGGTTTACAATACAGAGTTTAAAGTTAAGAAAAAAACAGGTCACAAAGGTCCTGCTAAATAATCAAAAACAAAATGAAAGCCCTGGAAACAGTAAAGCACTAATACACATGGACATGGGTGACTATGCCTGACTTGAAGACACTGGGTTCTTCACAGTCTAGTTAACTTGAGGCCATGTGGGCTGCTGGGTAATGTGCCCAGGAATGCAGAGGAGCAAGCATTGGACAACAGCAGTTTCGTAACTGTGGTCAAAGGTCCTGTGATGTCCAGAGCTAGCCCTCCTGCTTGACAACAAGTAACACTAGGTGCCTGTAGAAGCTCAGAGCCCCAAGCATCTTGGTAAACCTGAGCAGGAGCTTGTTAGTTTCCCACTGAGTCTTAATCCCAGACTTTACCAAGTGAGTTCTCATTTCCACACAAGTCTGCACAAACTATGTTAAGAATGACATGGGGCAGGGGCTGGCTCAGTTGTTAATAGCACTGACTACTCTAGAGGTCCTGAGTTCAATTCCCAGCAACCACACAGTGGCTTACAACCACCTGTAATGGGATCCAATGCCCCCTTCTGGTGTGTCTGAAGAGAGTGACAGTGTAGTCATATACATAAAGAAGTAAATCAGAATGACAAGGGGGTTGGAGGAGCACTGGAGAGATCACTCAGTGGCTAGAGCACTGGTGTCCTTCCGAGACCAGGGCTTGAGTCTCAACTCCACATGGCAGCCCACAACTGCTTGTGACTTCCGTTCCAGTGAAGCCAGTTCCCTCTTCTGGCCTCCCTGAGCACCAGGCCTAGATGTGGAACACAGGTATGTGCAAAACACCTATACACATAAAATCAATTTTTAGGAAGTTAAGACGTCATCAGAACCAAGCATAGTGGTACACACTTTTAGTCCAGCGCTTGGGAGGCAGAGAGAGGATCAATGGGGTTCAATGCAGCTTCTACATAGTGAATTCCAGGACAGACAGGGCTGTGGAGAGACCCTATCTCAAAAACAAACCAAAAATCAGGATGCTGGGCATATACGAGGTGGAGGCAGGAAGATGATGTGAACTCCTGTCTCAACAGCAAAGAATGACATGAGGAGTCAGGCATAGAAAGACAATTCCATGCTTTCTCTCATGTGTGTGGGGGGTGAGGGGTGGGGGGTGGGGGGGTCATAAAAGTAGAAAGAGGACCATGAAGAAAAGGAAGAGATGGTGGGTGGATGAGAGAGCCTGGGAAAGTCCAAGGAGGACTCTGTAGAGAGAGGGAAGTGACCGCAGAGGGGAAGGCATAAAGAACAACAAAGAATAACAACATAGCTCTATAAGAATGCCTAAGGGAAACCCATTATTTTGAATACTAAACTAAAAAAATGTATGTAGCTAAAATAAATGACATTGAAGATGGGTTTCTCAATTGGAGATGGGAGAAAGCACCAAAGGAAGGAAGTGGTTCATGAAATCCAGGACTAAGCAAAGGCAGGCAGAGCTGAACTAAGCAAGCAGAAACAGAGCGTCCTCACAGCACAGCCACACTTCAGCTGAAGCTGTCCTCCCAGCACTCACTGAGCAAGTGCCGGCTGGTGATGCCCCGCTCGGTGATGGTAGCTTCCATGGCACTGATGGAGGAGGGAAGATGTAGGACTGCTGGAGGACCTGGGCAGCTGGGGTCGGTCTAGGGAGCTGAAGGCAGTGGCATTGTACTGCTCAGTGCCCTCATAGAGCTCCAGGGCCGTCAGCTCATTGCGCCGAGCCTTAGAATTCCAGTACTGGTACTGTGAGCAGAAAGGGAGACAATTTGGGTTTAGTTTAGGATCACCTAGAAAGGGAATGCCATTCACAACAGCTGCAGACCAGGAGAAAAGACCCAGCTGCTTTCTGCTCTTCTTCCTTGTTGCAGTTTTACTAACTTCCATTACTAACAACTTTGTGAGGTTGTCCAAAGTTGTCCATGACACAGGAATTGACTGTTCTCTGGTAACAGCAGCCAACCTCTGGTGCTTATGAGGTACACTGTACTGAGTTAACCCCGAAGAAACCACCACTCTCCTTATTTCACAGTGCAACCAGAAAGCTCACAAGACCAGTTCAAGGATCTATAGTCAATGGGAAGAGTGGAACAGCCCAAGCAGTCAGTCCTGACCTCCCAGGACCCCTCCTGTCTAACCCTGTGCTACCTACCAGGGGCTGGAATCTAAAGAAAGCACAAAGTACAACTGTTTCTGGAAAGGACATAAGACTCGGGACCCACTGAGCTGCTGTGTCCCTGGCAGTGAGTCCTTACCACCACCCAGTTCTCTGAATGCACAAGGTGGACAGGGCCCCTAGCCTTCTTCTGCACAGAGGAGTGGATGATGCGGCCAGTGACACCATCAATGAGGAAGATGCCAATAAAGGTACGCTCGTGGTGGACATCCGTGCTCTCTGTCACCACAGCCAGCAAGTTGGGGTTCAGACTCTGGGGAGAGAAACCATAGCAACAAACTTTAGGAACCACAGTAGCATGTCATGTACCCAGTTCTGTGAGCCCTGGGCCTGAGGCCAATATGGAGTCAGCAGTCTAGCAGATGACCCAGCACTGCTGAGCAAAATAGCTCCCTATGTGATTTCTCAACAAGGACTGGGGACACACTGAATGCCTAGTATATCCCTTAGTCGTCTCAGAAACCCTATGATGCAGCCATTTTTCCCTCCACTATGTGGGCTCTGAGGATCAAACACAGGTGCAAGAGCCTTTGTCTGCTGAGTCACCTGCTAAGCCATGTAGCTTGCCACCATCTTTTTTTTGAGTATCACTATGTAGTCTAAACTGCCCTTAAGTTTACAATCTTCCTGCCTCAGCCTCCTGAGTGAGAATTTAAGTGTGCCACACTCCTATAAGGGTTATAGTTTGCAGCCAACAAAATGTCACAAAACCTCTGTGAAATTTCTGATGGACTGACTAACCTTTAACCCCAGAAGACTGTAGTCCTCCCTGTACTATTAATAAAACTATCATCTAATGAGGAGTACTACAGAGCAAGCAGTGAGAGAAGATAATAGCTCATGCAATGTCCAGATCCCGAGGAGGAAGATATATATGTATAGGCTAGGCATATAGCTTGATGGCAGAGTACTTTTCCTAGCATGACAGAAGCCCTGAATACATACATAGTACCTCCACACACATGCCATAGTTCATGCCCCATCCCCACATATACAAAATAATGTAATAATATAACACCATGATATAATATATACTTATTAATAATATAAGTAGGGCATAGTAGTCCATAACTTAAATATCAACACACAGGAGTCAGAGGCAGGGTGCTCTCTGTGAGTTCAAGGATTGCCTGGTCTACAAAGTGAGTTCCAGGCTAAGCAGGGTACGGCTTCATACCTTGTAGAGCACACTTCGATCCCCCATCACCCGGCCCTGGGAGTGCACGTGCTCGCTGCTGCGCTTCCCCTTCACCTCGACAACCCGCTGCACTTCCGGGGGGATGGTCAGCTCCCAACTCAGTTCCGTAGTGAGATCCTAGGGAAGAGCAAGAGTGCTTGTGATACTGAGCCAGGCCAGGGCCAGTCAGAGGCATCCTCCAGCTGGCCTAGCTGCCGTGGGGTGGCCGAGGCATGAGTACTGGAGGGACAGGAACAGACTCAGCTCAGGCTGCATGGGTCCGTAAGTCAGTGAGATGCTTGCCGAGTCTGCGGTGGTGGGTGCGCTTACAACCCCAGCCCTGGGAAGGTGGAGACAGGAGGACCGCTGAGGCTCACTCACCAGCCAGCCTAACACACTTGGTGAGCTCCAGCCCAGTGAGAGACCCCACAAAGAAACGACAGCCAAAGCTGTCCTCTGGCCACTATGCCTACGTGTATATGTGCACTTACACCCTCACACACATGTACACACACACAAAAGCAAGGCTGTGGAGAAGTTTGAAAGTCTCTGAATAATAAAGATATACCTGGTCTACATTCTGAGTGCCACACCAGCTAGGCAGGACTACACAGTGAGATCGTGACTCAAACAAAGAAAAAGAAAGATGCTAGCCCTGGTAAGATGGTAAGATGGCTCAGCTGATAAAGGTGCTTGCTGCCAAGCATGACAACCAGAGTTCAGCCTCCCTACACTCACACAGAATAAAAGTAACTTCTTTAATTGAGAAAATAAGAAAGATGCTAAAACAGGGAGCTGGAGATATAGCTCGGCTGACAATCCCAAAGTTCAAGAAGCAGAACAGGAGGATTGCAGACGTGCATGCCTAGTTCCCTTAGAGGATCCTTGTGACAGCAGTCAGACTGTTGTGAGCCTCCATGTGGGTGCTGGGAATAAACCAGGTCCTCTACAGGAACAACGAGTAGTCTCAACCTTGGAGCTACCTCGTTGGCTCTTACTGTTATTTTTAATTATGTGTATATGTCTATGTAAGGGCACATATGTGTAAGGGCATGGGTGTAAGGGCACACATGTGCAGGGCACATGTGTGTAGGCACCAGTGGATGCATGAAGAGAACATTGAGTTCCCAAGAGCTAGAGATACAGGCAAAACCTGACATGGTTAGGAGCCAAAACTGGGTCCTCTAGAAGAACAACCGTGGTTCAAATAATGGCTCACCACTGAGCCATCTCTCCAGTCCTTAGTTAATAAAATTTTTATTAAAAATATTAGAGGGCCTGGGGAGACACTTCAATGGTGAGGAACGCTGGCTGCCGTCGCAGAGGACCTGGGTTTGTTTCCCAGCACCCACGTAACAACTCAGCCACCTGTGAATCCAGGCCCAAGTGACCCAACACACTTTTCTGACCTTCCACGGTGCACAAACATAAATGCAGGCAAAACCACGCACATGTAAATAAAGATAAAAGGCATAGCAAAAAAATGAGTAATCTGTAACCCGTTGTCATGTGAAGGATATAAAGCCCACTGACAGAAAGTTCCCCAGACAGGCGGAGCTCTGTGAGGTCAAGCCCAGCCTGGACGACCTCATGAGTTCCAGGACAGCCAGGGTTCCATAGAGACCCTGTCATGAGCAACACATACACATCTAGCCACCTCATTCCCAGCTGTCCCTGCCAACCGTTTGCTGTCATTGGTAATACTGTAACCATAGCTGCAGGGACACATGCATCCACGTGTCTCATGAAATTGTTTCTTATTCAGGGAATTGATCTGTATTTACTTGTATTCTCAACATCTTATCTGCTTCAAACCCTAGTCACCTATTTGTTATTTCGAGGCAGGGTCTCACTATGGAGTTCAGGCTGGTCTTGAACTCTTCGGAATCCTCTTGTCTCAGCTTCCTGAGCTCTGGATTGTGACTGAGCTATATTCCAGCTCCTGCTTAGCGTCTTTCCTCCCTCTCTTCTCCCCCCCCTCTCTCCTCTGCACGTGTATACATGTAGAGGTCAGAGACACCTTGGCATTAGTTTCTTCCTCCACACATGGTCTAAGACTAGAGCTCAGATTGTCAGGCTGGGAGTGCACGCCTTCCTGCCATTCTCCTCGTACCCTCGTTGTCTTACTGTATCACTTGAAAACAAGGCTGCAGACAGAATATGTTCTAGACCGAAGTAGCAACATAAGCTAACACTGACTGCAGCTGGTCTAAGCTGTTCTGTTGTCTCACTATGCTTCTCAAAATATTAAGACAGAAGAGGTAGCTCTCTGGTGACAAACACCACAAAGTTCTTCTAACAGCCTGTACAAGATCAAGGGCAGCCTTGTAAACTTCAAGCCACATGCATGATACTGCAAGGGCTGAACCCCTTCAGAGCACTGATGCATTTCTGTAAGAGTCCAAGGCACATGACTGCTGCAGTGTGGTCAACACCTCAGACCTGCCTCCCTTCTCAGAGCAGAACGACACACCCTTCCTGGGCTACAGGATCTGTACCACCAACTCTGAAGCACTGAGGGCCATGTCCACACCGCAGCAGCCCACCCAGCATCAAGAACTGGGTGCATGTGAATTGGACATCAGGGCCATTCTTTAACCAAACAAGAGGAAACCCCCAAAGCTGCTCCTTCCCTACCTTGCGAAGCCGATACCCGCTGAGCCGCCCCTGCTCTGCATCCACCAAGTAGAAGAAGATGGAGGGGGCAAGTTCATGCAGCTGTCGCAAGACATTCCGCGTAGCTGGGAAGGCTGTGACCTAGAAAAACCCAGGAGAGTTAAATTCAAGTTCAAAAACCTTGAAGCCCATTTCTCAAGAGCCATTAGTACTTGCCCACTAAAAAAGCTTTAAGCATAAAGCAGTAAATCATAAAACAAGTCACTGGACTTACTTAAGGCTTAAATATGGCTCTGTTAAGAACCTCAGTGCTGCCGGGCAGTGATGGCGCACGCCTTTAGTCCCAGCACTTGGGAGGCAGAGGCAGGCGGATTTCTGAGTTCGAGGCCAGCCTGGTCTACAGAGTGAGTTCCAGGACAGCCAGAGCTACACAGAGAAACCCTGTCTCAAAAAAACAAAACAAAACAAAACAAAGAACCTCAGTGCTGGAGAGTTAGCTCAGTGGTTAAAATCATGTACTGTTCTTCCAGAGGACATGAGTTTAATTCCTAGTACCCACATCAGGAGACTTACAACCACCTATAACTCCAGTACTAGGGGAGCTGATGTTTCCAGCCTGTGCAGCTCCCTGCCCCTGAAGTACACATAAAAACACATAATTCAAGTAATAAAAACCATGGCCAGGTGTGGTGGTGGTGAGCACTTAGGAACCCAGGTGCTCACAAGGGCTGTCCTGTTGCTGATGGGGCCTCACAACAAACGGGCTGTCTGGTATGGGGCAACCTCGGTCCCAGTACCTGTGTATGACACCCCATCCCACTACCAGCTCCACACCGAAGACTCCAGTCCCCACAAGACAAAGTACCTTGTATTCATCATCCACCAACAGCAACACCTTGGCATAGTCTTGATCCATGACTGGGAGAAGCAGTGACTGCAAGATGGGGCGCTTCAGCACTGGGGGAGCTACCTGGCTCCACTTGCCAAAAATGGGGTTGAAGACAAACAGAGAGCTCATTCCTGTTTCCTGCAATGGGAAGGAAAGAGTTAGATTCCAGCACAGAGGGAGCCGGGGATGCTCAGGAACTACACCATGAGAGCTCCCTGCTTTCGGCCATCTTCAAGAAGGGTAAAATCTCAGCCAGAGATGACAGGTCCCCTAAGCTGATGTGAAAAAGGGAAAGGCTGGACTGCTTCCAGCTCCAAGTCTAGCTAAGAATTGTGCATGCCAAAGGGCAAATCAAAGTCTACTGATCTGAGTGGTACATGAATGGTACATGCCTTTAATCCTAGCATCTTCATATCTCTGTAAGCTTGAAGCCACTTGGTCTGCATAGCTAGTTTCAGGCTAATCAGGACTATATAGTGAGACCATGTGCTCTCAAAACCAAGTCAAGCATAATTCAACCATCTAATGATTGAAGGGTGCAAAAGAATATCTACCAAACCCTACCTCACAGTACAACTAGAACAGATCCACAAAAATCCATTCAAATTCTGGAGGCAGAAATCAAATAGCTTTGTGACTATATAATAGCCTGCTTTCTCACAGAGAGAAAACAGACACTAGTGCTGGTGAAGGTGGATCTGGTTCCTAGTCAGTTCCATATCACAGATGTATGGTTCCTCCACCCAGGCCAGAAACTGGCAAAACCAAGACCTCCAACCCAAGAGCTTCTAATGGAATGCCCAAACCTGGAGAAATTTCAGCCGTGGAATATGCAAAAGGCAGCACACTGTGGCTGCAGTCATGTGGCCGGCCTCACCTTGTCCTTCACCAGCAGCGTGCACTGAGGCGGGTGTGGGAAATGGGCAGTAGTCCTCTGCACCATCAGCTTAAAGGAGGAGTCTGGCTTAACACTGGGCAGATACTGTTTCCACAGAATGCTGCCAGAGCTGCTCTCAATGCCAAAGAGCTGCAAGAAAAACAAATACTGACTCATGACAAGAAAAAACTGAAGAACCAATTCAATCCTCACAAACTGGAACAGAGCAAGCCTGCTGCCTGTGCCCGCGCCTGCGCCTGCACCAAAGGAATGCTCCCTCGGGCTCCAAGGCTCACCTTGCCTGAGGCTGTTACCATCACCATCATTTTCTGCAGGTTGAACTCATCTCTAGCCAACGTGTCGATGTTGATCTCATTCTTAATCTGGCTTCGGGGCTTCCGAGCATCATAGAACATTTTCCAGAGGTGGGAAGTCCAAGCTTGGAGCAGGATGAGCTGGGACGACAGGCGTTTCAAGAACATCCCAAGCAAGCCATCTGGTGTCGGGGAGGAAGGAAGGCACTCCATCAGACTAGGAGTCCAGCAACAAGGTGTGTGCTTTCCCAGGAGGGACCTACCAGTTGGTCCCACTCCAGACAGTCTGCTTTAAGATGCCAGCAGTCCCACACTCTGGTACAGCCATGCAGAATCTTCCAAAGGCTCCTTACCTGGCTCTTAGGACTTCACCTACCTAGAATCTTGTAATAAACTAAGAGGTAAGAATCAGCCATGCAGGATGCAGCCATGCTGGGACAACCAAGGGAAGGCAGAGAAGTGTGGGCCTCGGATGCAGCGGGAGCAAGTGTACACATGAATGGTGCTTCCGTCTCCCATTACTTCACTCTACTTGGCTAACCTGTTCCCAGCATCCCTTTCTGCAACCTATTCCTAAGGCCATCATTCTCCTTTGCTCCTGACTCTGTTGGTGAGGCAATCTCCCTCAAAGTGTCCTCCCTTAGAGATGTGACAGGTTCGGGATACCATGATAAGGAGGAAGGTCTCAGCATAAATTAAAATCCCAGCTCCAGTGCCTATTGCAGTGTGACCCTAAGCAATGTGCTTAACCTTTGTGCCTTTGGTCCCTCATCTATTAGATGGCATGTAACCCAGAGGCCTGTTATAAAGAACAGATCATATGATCTGTCATACTAATGTTAGCGTATGGGAAGTGTTCATTAAGGGAATAATCTTTGCTCATCTCTTTTCCACCAACCACAACTCAAAGAGAGACAAAGCAGCAAGTCACAAGCAGAACAATCCACATATACACAGTGTGTGTTTCACTGATGCAAGTCAGAAAAACAAACTAACCAAATGCTAGCCACGTGGGCAAGCAAGGCATAACAGGCAGCAAAAGCAAGATTTACCTTGAATCGCTGGGTCCAGCAGCAGAAATAGATAGTAAAGTTAAGTTAATTTTCAGCTTAAGAAAATACACAACACCTAGCAGTGTACCTGACCCAGAAGATGCCCTCAGCAGCTGCCTACTGGATAGCTGGATGAATGGATGAAGGAAGGGTGGGGAGGACAGGACTGGAGAGGAATGAATCAAGCTCATCAGATGACCACTGATGGAGCCATTGCTGGCTCAGAGAGTTGGGCTATCTCCAATCACGTCTAAGCACATGTAGCTGTGGCATTGGAGATAGTGGGTGAGGGTGTGTGGCACAGAGCCTGACATCGTTAGGGATCCAGGCAATGACACCTATTATACTAAGCAAAGACATTTTTGCCTCAGGATCTTTCACTAGAGGGACTCAGCAAAAGTGTGGCTGCATAAGCCATGAGGCTGCTGCTGCACTGGAAACTGGCCACAGGACTCCTTCTGAACATCTGAAGCCAGGGACACAGTGAGGTCCACAAACCCAGCTAACCCTCCCTGGAGCCACCTCCCTTGGTTCATACCTGCCTTCTTGCCAAATTCTCCTTCCAGCTCAGCCTGTGCCCCAGTCAGGGGAGATCCACCATCTCCAGACATACAACTTCTGCCAGGGACTCCTCTCGGCTCCACAACACCACCTTCCCGGCTACAAGGAACCAGTTTGTAAGAACTCAGCCTGGCTACCTAGCCCGGAGGAGACTCTTAGAAGTGGCTCAGAGTTCAAGTAAAAGATCTCATGAGACTGGGGTCAACAGTCAAGTGAGGAAGCTTCTTTATCTCAATTCACACTCCCAAGGAACTCAGCAAATTTGCAGGGTACACTCTGCTTGAACCTTAGCACAACCCCCACCCACCTCTCCCATAGTGATAGGAACTTAAAGCAGGCACACATAGCTGCATGAGGCACTTACCAAGCTGCTGCAGGAACAGCTGCAGATGGTCCTGCGTCTGCACCAAGGCCCGGTAGCCCACCGAGTCGTCCTTCTTTAAGAACACCTGGATGTACAGCTAGAAGCCAACAGTAAGACACCAAATGGTGCCAAGGTACTAGACCTCAAGATTCAAAGGGGGCTGGGAGTCGGCTGAGGTCCAGGCCATGGCATGACTCGATGTCTACACAATATGGTGATTATCGGGACATTGGCAAGAAAGCACACACTCTATAGAGCCAGCCATGAACCGAGGCTCTTGCTGATGTGTCCATGAAGGGCAGCAAGTATCTGACGGACTATCATCCCTTCCTGCCCCAGTCAGACCCAACAAGGTAAGCAGAATGCCAGGCCAGGACTTCCCATTTTAGGAATGAAGAAACCCTATCCCAGAAGCTGAGGGACACAATTCAATGTCCCCAGAAGAACACTGAGTAAGATTATTAGTACATCTAGGGAGTCAGTCTGGAGTGTGAGCCCCAGCAACATGTCTTACTAGCAACCAGCACATTCACAAACCAGGTCAGTAACAACCAATCCACAAGACTGCCAAGATGTCCTATAGAGTAATGCATAAGCAAAAGCTAAGTGCAGGGCCTTGCACACAGCAATAGCTGGGCAAACAACAGCAGTGGACTGGAGAGTCAGAGCACTCATTGTTCTTACAAGGGTCCAGGTTCAATTCTATTACCACAGGGCAGCTCAAAACCGTCTGTAACTCCAGCCTCAGGGGATCAAATGCTCCATGTGCCCATGTGGTTCACATAATACATGCAATCAAAACACTCATACACATAAAATAATCTAAAACAACAACAGCAACACCAGCATCAGGCAGTGGCTCTGGAGGAACCAGGAGCCTTGTTTAGAAAGCCCTAATTCAGGGCCACAGCTGTGACCCAGCCCCAAGGACATGAAGCCCACAGAACAGAGTGTGAGAGCCAAGGCTGTCTTACCTGCTCAGGTCGAGTGCCCTTCTGCTCCAAGCTAAAGGAAATCGAAGTGTCTAGTAGCCGCCGACCTGTCTCCACTAAGTACAGGTTAATGGTGTAGGTCTGGTTGAAGCAAGCCAGAGAGTCCTAGAGGTACACACAGCAGGGGTCAACAATAAAGTCCCCTAAGGTGTGTCAAAAGACAGTGCAAACACCCTAGAGAAGGAATAGGCCCAAAGAAAAATGTGTGCAAAGGTAAGTAAAGAGAGCTAAAGCCTACAGCAGAAACAAGGTTGCTGGGGAAATGAACAAGATCACAACTAGTGTGCAACTGAGAAGGGAGCCAGAAACTGGGCAGGGGCCAAATCCTTTAATCACAACACTTGGGAGCCAGAGGCTAACCTGGTCTACACAGTGAGTTCCAGGGCAGCCAGGGCTAACAGAGAAACCTTGTCATGAAAGACCAAAAAAAGAAAAAAGAAAAAAGAAAAAAAAGAAGAGAAAAATAAGAAGGCCAGGTGTGACAAGTACTATGTGTGCTTGAGAAGGAAGCCAATGCTACCACCATGCTCATCTCGGAAGGGAGCCAATGTGTACAGGAATCAGAATTCCCAGATATGAAGAAAGAAAAGGAAAGCTTAGGATATGAGGCCTCCTGTCAGACCCCCACAGCTACCCCGTGCATTACAGAACACTGCCGGGCTCTACCAGCTAGAGACCCCAGAGGATTGGGGAAGCTGAGGCTCAGAGAAGGAAGTCAGGAAGAAGAGATCTCTGGAGTCTATCTCCTCATCTTGCCATGAGAAGGGACAAGACAGGCCATTTACCTGACAGTACTTGGACCCCACCTGAAGCTGAGAACTTGAGGGACCTGCTAGCCTCAGTTGATCATGGCTTTCTTGAGTGGCCTCCTGTGTTCCCAGATTTGTCCCACCATCCAACGCCACACCCTACCTGTGCACCAGATGTCTCAGGAAAGCTCGCCACAGACCTATCTCCAGCACTGGCAGGTTTCTGCTAGAGAAAGGAGATGAGAGAACCCTCAGCCTAAGGGTTACTTCCCAGAAACTTCTCTCACCTCGTCACAGTCAGAAGGCAAATCTTACTTCTCATGGCCCTCCCCACAAGCCTATGAACCCATAACAGGCTGGGAGAGAGTAAGGTAGCCACCTTAGGATGCTGCTCCTATTGAGGTGGAGTCTCTGTAGAAAGCTGCAGAGATGAGAACCCATCTCTCTGCGGCCTCCTACCCCTGTGAACAGGCAGACGAACCCTGACACCGATCATCAGGGTTCCCACAGAGATAAGTCACCCATGGGACTCACCACTTCAGTTCGACACGTCATGACCGCAGCCACTGTTTTCTCCCCTGTGGTGGCGAAGCTGACCAGTGTGGCCTATGAGGAAAGTGAGACAGCAGCTCCCAGACAGTGGGACTTAGAGCAAATGTGTCAGGGTTCAAAAGCTCTGCCTCATACCAGCTTTGTCCCGGAAGACCCTTCTGGTCCTAGCAACCGCTCTGCCTGCAGTTACCTGGGGGAAGTTTTTGAGCAGAGTCACGGCACCATGGTGGTAGTGCAGTAGAGCGTAGTGGCCCGGGGACAACTGTAGGAAGAACTGGGCCCGAGAAGGAGCCACTGGGCTGGGCTGCGTGGGCAGCACTTGAGGTTGGAATCCACTTCCAAATTCTAAATCAGGAGACTAGAGGAGACAAGAAGAAGGGTGAGAAGCTTGCCCCTCCCAGACCATCAAGACCAGGGCTGTCTGCCCTGCTTTGCCAGGGAGCAGTTCTAAACTAGGTCAGATGGTTCCAGAAGCTCCTATTCAAGGTCCCCAAAAGAGACTATGGCCTGTAGCCTCTGACAACAGATCAGCCAGAGGCTGTCATAGCTCAAGAAAGCAGGAGCAACCTCACAGGAAAACACTGCTTGTCCCAAGCAGTCCTGCCAGCCCTCCTCCGTCCTACAGCAGTTGACATCTCAGACCGAAAGAGCAGCCTCTCACCTGCAGGGGGATCTGCCGCAGTTCCCACTCCGTCTCCAGGGCCAAAGTGTGGAGCGAGTGTGAGCTGGGGTCAGGGCATACCAGGACAGCCTCATCTACCACACCACAGGCCCCAGTGAGGTGCTGCAGCCATGGAGTCCAAACCCTGACCTGTGGAGAGATTTCACAACAGACTCATGAAGATCAGCAGCAGCAAATCAGCAGAGTAACTGCTGGAATCCCACAAAGACTCAAGCTCAAAATACATGCCTGGCCGAGCATGGTGGCACACCTTTAATCCCAGCACTTGGGAGGCAGAGGTCCCTGAATCTCTGTGAGTTTGAAGTCAGCCAGCCTGGTCTACACAGTGAGCCCTAGGAGACTCCCAGCCTGAGGGGTCACAGGGGTTCTTCCGGGCTATACTCCCATTCTTTCGTATCTCCCTTAAAAGCTCTTAAAGAGACAGTGCCTACATCTGAGTAGCTCTTCTGCCGGCCCAGAAGAGCACCATCTATTAACAAAGTACTTTAAGCTGGGCAGTGGTGGCGCACACCTTTAGTCCCAGCACTTGGGAGGCAGAGAAAGGAGGATTTCTGAGTTCGAGGCCAGCCTGGTCTACAGAGTGAGTTCCAGGACAGCCAGAGATACACAGAGAAACTTTGTCTGGAAAAACAAAAAAACAAAAAAAAAACCAAAGTGCTTTAAACACATGTTGAGGACAAGCCAGCAGCAACAGACGGGCATCAGGAACACAAGGTGCTTTTGCAGCTGCCCTGCCAAGTTCCTTGGACCCCATGAAAAGAAGGCCTCCATCAACTGCTTCCCACCCACAAGGAGCCAGATGCCCTCTGTACCTGCTGGACAATTTCTCCATCCTCCACGTTAAACTTGACGATGTTCACATGGCTGAAGGGAGCGATGCCAAGGGCCCACACCACCCCGGAGCCATAGGAATACACCATCTGGTAGAGGATGCTATCACTAAGAGAGAGAAGAAGGGACAGAGCCGCCATCTGAGTCCTTAGACCTGAGCTTTCCAGGGACTTCCAAAATCAAGCTGCCATCTCCTAGTGAGACATCACTAGCTGGAAAGCCCCGAGTGGAGCTCTCTGGCTCACACAGCCTTTGCTCTTGGGTTCTTTGCTGTTGCTGTTTGCAGTGCGAGGGATCAAACCCCAGGCCTCAGGAATGCTGCAGGTGCCCCACTACCTAGCCCCGTCCCTAGTCTAGCTTTTGTCTTTAATTTGAATTTCTCATCAACATGTTCCAATTGCTATCACATATATAAACCAGACGGCCAGCTTCTCCTAAGTGAGAGATGTGACATGCCTACTTTTGAAACCCTTTTGGAAGCAATTGCAAGTGGCTGAAGCCAATCCCTGGCTGATCTCTACCTACCCTGTTCCTTCCTAGCTTTCATGCTTCTAACCCCCGAGACCTCTGGAAACCTCCCTATAGCTATAATTTAAAAAAAAAAAAATATTAATTAATATATATGAGTACACTGTAGCTGTCTTCAGACACACCAGAAGAGGGCATCAGATCCCATTACAGATGGTTGTGAGCCACCATGTGGTTGCTGGGAATTGAACTCAGGACCTCTGGAAGAGCAGTTAGTGCCCTTAACTGCTGAGCCATCTCTCCAGCCCTGTAGCTGTAACTCTTACCATGAAGAACGTATCAGACTACTATGAAAAAGCACCTAGAAGGCCAATAGCCCTGTGTGCATGAGCAGGACCAGCTCCTTGTGTGGCAGCTCTCATGCCCCAGTTTGAGTTTTCTCTACCCTTCCACATATACTCCAAGTATTTAACCACAGCGTTTCCACTCAGTCCCACATGCACTGGTATACCACACGTGGTGCCAACAGGAGGACACCTGGCCAAGCACTCTCATGGAGATAGAGCATTGTAGGGATTGGGACAAGGTAGTTATCACTTGGAAAGAGATAGCCTTACCTTTCTGGCAGATGCTCCACCCACTTCAGGTGCCCACTGGAGAGGTGATAGAGGGTGAGAGTTGTCTTCTTCAGAACTGCAATGTACCTCACTGACTCCTGAAGGCCCACCAGCCCAAGTGCCTGGAAACTGAGCACAGGTACGGGTGAGGGCTGCAGCTGGAGTGGTTGTCCCACTGCTGCCTCTGGTGCTGCTTGCAGAAGTTTGCTGAGTCAGAAAACGAATAGACCTGGGTCCCAGTGCCAGGTCTGCCTGATCCCGGCTCTGCCAATTTGAAAATCTGCCTTGCAACCACTGAGGCACACTGCCCTCCAGGCCCCACATCTCCCGGTTACATCTTCCTCTCCCTACTAACCCTCTAGCACGCCCCCATCATCCAATGCTACCACTGAAAGCTTAGAACCATGTCCACAGCTGTCTCAGACTCACCGTGCTTTCATCACCTGTGGTCCACCAAATGCTAACCAACTGAACTGCTATGGTGAGACAGATAAGTGAGAGCCAACAAGCCCACAGAGTAATCTCAGCAAAGATGAGCCAGCGGCCCAAGCGGCTCTCTAACCGAGAACTAAAATGCAGAGTTTCGCCGGGCGTTGGTGGCACATGCCTTTAATCCCAGCACTTGGGAGGCAGAGGCAGGCGGATTTCTGAGTTCGAGGCCGGCCTGGTCTACAGAGTGAGTTCCAGGACAGCCAGGGCTACACAGAGAAACCCTGTCTCGAAAAAAACCAAAAAAAAAAAAAAAAAAAAAAATGCAGAGTTTCAAGCATCTTGGTACAGCTCTACAATCCCAGACCTTGCAAGGTAGAAGCAGGAGTATCAGAAGGCGAAGGCCAGGACTGTCAAGATGGCTTGGCAGGTAAAGGCACTTGCTGAGCAAGGCTGACAGCCCAAGTTCAATCCCCAGAACTGACATAAAAGTAGAAAGAGAGAACTGGCTCCAAAGTTGTTCACTAACCTCTACATCACATGCCATGCACAATCTCTTTCTCACGCACATCACCCCAAGACACACATACATGATGATAATAACTAAAATTATTTCAAAAGTCCAAAATGAGTCTCATCTACATAGCAGCCTGGGCTATGTGAGATCTATCTCAAAGCAAACAAACAGAAGAAACATGGAAAGCTTTGTATTATGTTCTTCTACCTAGAACATGGCATGCAAAGCCCATATATTATGTTAAGATTCCACAGTGTTCAAGAACAGAATAAATATTGTGTCTAATACAGAGCTGTGCATCTAACAGGTGATCAATTAACTAAATCCTCCTAATTCATAGAACATCATTTACAAATTCTCTTTCCACAGTCTCATTTGCTCAGTGAATAAGCACACGTGTGCTATGGCCAGCAAATCAAGAGTGGACGTCTGAGTCATCCTAGCACTCGGGAGGGAAAGGCAGAGGGATCTCTTTGAGTTCAAAGTCAGCCTGATCTAAGGATTTCCAGGATAGCCAGAGCTAAAGAGACCCTGCCTCAAAGGGGGCTGAGGGGAGTACTGGGATAGAGAGATGGCACCGGCCGGTCTTCCAATGTACCTAATTCAATTCCCAGCACCCACACCACAGCCAGCTGATAACCCACTTCTAAGAGATTCAACACCGTCTTCTGACTGCACTCATGTGGACCACAGACATACAAGCGGGCAAACACCCATACACATAAGAAAAAAAGCTTTAAAGGATGGGCATCTATGTCTCTTCAGTGGTTCCTGAGGGTGGCCCAGAGTTGTTGTCTCTGCAAGCCCCTTCTCTCAGCCACCATGAAGCCCCACTTCTTCCCTACCTGCCACTGTCCAGAGTTATCTCCCAGTTCAGGCCCCCGATGTTAGTCTCCCAAGAACGCATGATGCGCCCTCCATTGGATACAGTGATTGCATCTGGAAAAGACAAAGACCATTGTCGTTTTCAAAACTAGCTCAGTTTCCTCATAAGGGCTGCGTCATGACCCCACCTCAAGCTCATGGATGTCAACAGACAGTAACCGGGTACCTTGTTTCCTTCACTGTCAGAAGCACCTCTCCTCCCTTCCTCATCAGACCCATACTAAGCAAAGAATTAAGGAAAGGGAGATGGGGCTGAACCCGCAATGGAGACCAGGAAGGGCTCTGCTTACCTTGTCCATGGACCAGCATGGCATCCACAGCCCCTTCTGCTGTGCCCTTGTCAACATGGCGCCACACTGAGAGATTAGAAAGTCAGACATTGCTATGAGTGACTGGATCTTCATTTGTACAGCATTATCTAACAAAGAATCCCAGCAGCAGGAGTAACTCAAGGGTAGCCACTTAAGCTTTTACTGCAAAACAGGATAGAATGTAGCTTTTGCAGTGTTCTCTTAAGGGCCTTCATGATTGAAGGAATGAATTACAAAGGCCAGTGCCACAGATATACACAGTGAAAGCCAACAAGATTAGAGAAGATAAAAAGAAGGCAATCGGTGGATGTATCAGCCTCCCTCCCTGAAGCCTCTGGTCTCCACAGTTCACTCACAGATCTCTCCAGTCCGAGAATTTAATGCCGCAATCACATTCTTCTCTGTGGCCACAACCAACTTCTTGGATCCAGGGGAAAACTCCAAGGAGGCAAACTTGATCTTGCCAACATACTGCTGTCTCCTGAGGACCAGTGCAGGGGAACATCAGGGCACAAAGACAAACTGGTGGCTCACATCAGCACATCTCCCTCATCACAAGGAATAAATTCACACTAATGAAGAGCTGCAAGCATACACAACATTTCCACAATGTACTCAGAAGCAAAAGAAGATAGAATTGCCACCAAATACATGAGAGAGAACACCAGTCTTCCAGCTAAATATAACACCTACCTACTCAGGCAACACCCAAAGAGTCCTCAGCCTAATTAATTTTTAGCTGCAACAAACAGACTTCCAGGGGCATAGGAGCTTGCATGCTGCTGCAATGAAGAAACACTGCTGTCTGAGGCACACTGAGCAAGCCTGGCATTTAGACTGTATCTCTCACTTAGACCACAGTGTTGTTTAGCCTAGTTTGTTTTAAAGGAGCTGCTGGGTTTTTGTTTTTAAGATTTATTTATTTATTTATTTATTTATTTAATGAATGTATGTGAGTACACTGTCGCTGTCTTCAGACACACCAGAAAAGGGCATCAGATCCCATTACAGATGGTTGTGAGCCACCAAAGTCCAGAAAGGCTAATGACTGTTGGGACTAGGACCCAAAATGAACAACTTTTAAAAACAAAAGACAAAAAATACTATTGTTAATTATCTTCAATCTTCCCCAGAAGCGCTCAACCGTTAAGTGGCCAAATATTTATTCAATCTGAAATAATCATGGTCTGAAGGAAAGGGAGAGCAAACAAATGTCAGGCTAAGTTTGGAGAGGGAGAAGCCACACTGCGCTCAGAGAGTCCCTCAGAGAAAAAGGCTCACTTTAGAACTTGTAGGACAGGAGGTCTAAGTGACACCAACTAGTTCCAGGAGGGTGAAAGTTCACTGGGGGCTACTGACCTCAGACACCCAGGAGATCACAAACCTGAGAGCCACGAAATCGGACATGACAGGAAAGGAGGGAACTAGTGACCTCTGACCAAAACCCATAAAGCATGCGTGCCTAGATGACAGGTCTGCCTCCACTAAGGTGCAATCTGCACAGTCATATACAGGTCAGCTTAAAAGAGTCCCCTCCGTGCTTAACATAATGCTCTTGGGCTGACGTCTTCAAACTCTTCATAACGGAAGAAGGGACGCTCACATCTTCATTCTGCACAGGGTGCAGCATTCACTCATTCACCTCTCCCTTAAAGCACCCCCCATCCCCGCCGCCACCCGTAAGTTATATTCTGGGTTCTGCTCCATGGCAAATCTCCTTCAGGTTAGCAGGAGGGAGACAGATGCCGAGAAAGCAAATGCCAACTTCCTGGAGAAGCGTCACCCGTACGCACCAGTCAAACTTGCCCACTTGGTCTTCGTAGACCGCGGCCGCAGGGACAAGCAGCACAACACAGAACCAGAAGCCGGACGCCACAGCGGCCGCCATGATTTAGCCCAAGCACCGCCCGCCTCCAGCCCAGCATGCACCGGACCTCAAGCCCCGCCCTCCGCAGAGCCATAGAGAGGAACCGGTTCGCGAGGGCCTTGGTGGAGTGCTCAGGACTCGGAAGCCTCCGGGATTGGAGGGACCGAAGGGACTGTAGGGATCTGGGACCTGGGCAGAGAAGTGGCCTTCCAGGCACTGGGCAGAGCGCAGGAGGGGAAGAGAGGGCTCGCCACAGTTCGGGTCAGGCGCACGCGAGGGGCAGCCCCGAGCGCCGTCCCACAAGCCCCTGCGGCACCCGGGTCCTGATCAGCTGCCGGGTCTTCCGCTGCACGTGCCTTTAGCGCGATGCCCAAATCCAAGCGAGACAAGAAAGGTAGGTTCGGGGGACCTGCGTCTTGGGAGCTTTGGGGATGCGGGTGAGACGCCGAGGCCTCTCTGAGGAGCTCGGCCGCCGGGATAAGGAGTTGGCGTCGGCAGGTCACCGAGAAAGCTGGAAACGGCTCCGGGCCGACAGGCAGTTCCTGAGACAGTCTTGTATCCCAGGCTCTCCTCGAAGTCGCCTACGAGAATAGTTTTAAACTACTGATCCTGCTGCTTCTACCTCCCGATTGCTGGAATTACAGGCATGCATCACTAAATCTAGTTTATGTTGAGGTAGGGATGGAACACAGTATACTGTGGCTAAGCAAGCACTGCCTGCCGAGCACTGAGCTACATCCCCTGTCTTGTGCGCGCGTCCATGTCTGAGAGAGGATCTTGCGATGTAGCCCAGATTTGCTGTGTAGACCAAGATGGTCTCATTCTCTCCAGAATGTGGGGATTTTACAGTTTCGACTACTGCATGTTTTGTTTGTTTACTTAATGTTGGGGCCTTGAGTTCTCCATCTGTCTGCCCTGGCCCCAAATACTAGGATTCCAGACTGAGCCACTACATCCAGCTAGCGGGCTGGTGGTTTTGTGAGTGTTAGAAGACAAGACAGAGCTGGGCAGTGGTGGCGCACGCCTTTAATCCCAGCACTTGGGAGGCAGAGGCAGGCGGATTTCTGAGTTCGAGGCCAGCCTGGTCTACAGAGTGAGTTCCAAGACAGCCAAGGCTCTACAGAGAAACCCTGTCTCGGAAAAACAAACAAACAAAAAACGAAAGAAGTCAAGACAGTTGAACAGAAGGAGTCTGGCTTCATCAGACTCGCCGGCTTAGTTAGGGGTGTATGTCTGTCTCCTATATCCCTGTCAAGTATAATGTGTCAGGTAGTCAAAGTGGAGTCTGGAGAGGTAGAGATGATACTGTTTTGCATAATGTTGTCAGAAAAAGTCTCAGCGGTTAGATGACAAACAAGAAGGTCGTTTTGAATAGAGGGAACACAAATAAAAGGGGTCTGTGGTGTGGTCAACAGATTGTGGAACAAGAGCCAGTGTACCTGTAGTAAATTGAACAAAATGGGCTTGAGAGGAAAAGATCCAGCCTTTGATGTGGCTTTGCTTTGAAAGGCTCCCTTGACAGCCTGGAGAATATGAGGGCAGCAAGGCCAGTAACCACCAGGAGTATATTAAGTCATACCAGAATCCTATGGATGTAGAGTCCCAGGAATGACTGGCTCAATGTCATTCTGGCTTTTGACTCTATGCCTTGTATAGAAGAACTGAGAGTGGCAGGCAGGGTAGATGAAGGGCCATATCACCTCCTGGGGACACCCAGGGCATTGTAGCTGATGTTTTAGTGAGTTCTTGTAGAGTCATTAGGGTCTGGAGGGAGCCCTGGTCAGATGTAAGCAAATGCCAGTAACTCTTGGAAATAGAACAAGTAAGGCCTGGGTTACTTTTCAGTAAAAGTTATGTGCTCCATGCACCTTACCTCCAGTGTTGCTGTATTCTTGAGTCCAAATTACAAAATTGAAGTGTACATATATAATAGAATTGAAAAGATACAGTACCGGCCGGGCGGTGGTGGCACACACCTTTAATCCCAGCACTTGGGAGGCAGAGGCAGGCGGATTTCTGAGTTCTAGGCCAGCCTGGTCTACAGAGTGAGTCCCAGGACAGCCCGGGCTACACGGAGAAAACCTGTCTCGAAAAACCAAAAAAAAAAAAAAAAAAAAAGAAGAGCTACAGTACCAACAGGATGACATGGTACATGCCTGTAATCCCTCCACTTGGGAAGCAGAAGCAAGGAAATGTATCTTGAGTTCAAGGCCAGCCTACACAGCCTTGTAGCAAGATCCTGGGTTTTAAAAAGAGAAGAATTGGTCCCTGTCATTCCATAGCCCAGCCTAGCCGTTGAGGACCTGTGCACCATCCCTACAGCAGGAAAGAGTCCTGCTTCAGCCCCAGT
This sequence comes from Mastomys natalensis, assembly GCA_021653895.1. Taxonomy (NCBI): domain Eukaryota; kingdom Metazoa; phylum Chordata; class Mammalia; order Rodentia; family Muridae; genus Mastomys; species Mastomys natalensis. The sequence goes on along the minus strand of JAJTUV010000359.1, from coordinate 1,473,494 downwards.
TTAGGGCTCCCACTGACAGTGCTCTGTCAGCACGAGTGAGCCTTGTTACCAAACTGCAGTAAACCCAGCAGTCAGCCCAAGGAACTAAGCAGAAGTATTTAGGGATATTTGGGTCCAAGAATACTGGGTAAGCAAATGCTCTGTCAGCCTTGAATACCAGGAATGACAGTGTCCATTGCTGCCTCTGTCACATTGGCTTAGTTTAGCCAAGCCTCCAAAGAGGAAAGCAGAATTAGTCACCAGAGCATCCAGATTCAACACTCACTCGCCATCTCTATTTTTGGTTTTAGTTTCCCTAACAAAAACTGCCAAGAAAGGCTTGGAACTGAAGCAGAACCTGATAGAAGAGGTAAGTGCTTGTTCCTCCCGCCCCGCCACCCGCTGTATATCTGGTTAATAGGGTTGGGATAGAATTGTTAGCACTGTCAGAGTTTCCACACCTCCCTCAGCATCCCTGTGACCTAGGACCACGTGGTGCTATTGCTGTTTTGCGCTCAGGGGTAACTAAAGCTTATTAGTGAGTGTTTAATGATGCCCAATGTTAGAAGGCTGGAGGGCACCAGGTGGTGACTGTGGCCATCCATCTGCAGCTGACCTGCTGGCTCTGGGCGAGCTAAGTACAGTCTCCCATGCAGAAAATCCCCATTCTTTGGAAATGGAGCTTTATTTATCACAGGGCGGCTTCAGCCAGAAGCCTGACCAGGGTAGTAAGGATGAAGTGTCTCTCCTGTTGATAAGATGAGGCTCCTTGTGTTTTGATTTAGTGGGGGCCTTCCCAGGGTGGGTAGATGTTTCTCTATCAACTAAGTGGACAGAGGAAAACAGGATGATTGTTCCACATTGGTCATGGAAAGACCATAGGGTTTGGGTCCCTGCTCACTCTCTGGGGTAGGTGACCCTAGTGTCAGTCACACCAGTGGAAGATTAAAGGCCTCTTGCCCCTTGGCTTGTGTGGGGCCAGAGTTGCCCAGCCTGTGCTGCCCCTCGACTCCAGAGCCTCATGAATTGTCTCACAGCTTCGGAAATGTGTGGACACCTACAAACACCTCTTCATCTTCTCTGTGGCCAACATGAGGAACAGCAAGCTCAAGGACATCCGGAATGCCTGGAAGCACAGCCGGTGAGCTCTCAGTGGGAAGAGGCGAGAGCTGCTCTCCTCAGAGCACAGGAGCAGGCTGACCCTTCCAGTCTGCAGCTCGCCTGCTGAAGAGCACAGTTTCTGTTAGGGTTGAGCTTTCCCTGAGTTGCTGGGGACAGGATTTGTCACTTGGGGTGTTTCAGGGAAGTGGCCCCTGTTGTCTGGCACACTCTAGTAGAGTGTCATCATGTACATCTGACCCCCAAAGCAGGCTCCAGGAGCTGATGGGTTACAGTACTTGTGCAGGTGGCTCTGGGGTCACTGCTGCTGCACCAGCTCCAGTAAAGACTGTTGAACACAGCTTCTGCCCACAACCAGATATGGACAGGTGATTTTTGAGGCTCGAAGTGAGCTGTCTCAAACTTGACAAGATCCAATTCTGTGGATAAGAATATGAAAACAGGAATCCTGGGGACACATGGGTGGGTTGCATGAAGAACAGGGACTCTGGCCACACACACCTCCTGTCGCCTGGTTCTGGGCTTCCTGAACTCCTGGGCATTCGTTCACACCCTCTTCTTCGTGGTAGGATGTTCTTTGGCAAAACAAGGTGATGATGGTGGCCTTGGGTCGAAGCCCATCTGACGAATACAAAGACAATCTGCATCAGGTAGGTAGGTCACTGGCCCTCACTACCTGAGGCTGAAACTCAGCTGCCACCTCTCCTGCTCCTTTTCAGCTCTGTGACTGGCCTGTGGGTTTAGAAGAGCCAAGCTTGGCCTAACTCTGTGTTCTTACTCTCCAGACCCATGGGGCTATGCCCGTTTATAGCCTGCCCTACTTACTAGGAGTTCTACCAACTAGAAATGTTTTAGATGATGCTAGCTGTCTCTTATAGGTGAGTTGCCCCTAGTGAGGAAGCAGTGGCATTCACTTGTGTTTTTCAGGTCAGCAAGAAGTTGAGAGGTGAAGTTGGGCTCCTCTTTACCAACCGCACGAAGGAGGAGGTGAATGAGTGAGTGTCTGTGAAGGAGGCAGAGGCTGGGGTCAGGAAAGCTGAAGGGATGCCAGCCTCTTGCTGAGGCTGCTTCTGTAACCAGGGTTCTGTGATTCTCTCTGCCATGTCTCCCCTCTGCCTGCCAGTCCACAGCCAATATGGCTAGGGACAGGAAGCCCCGGATCGTGCCACTCAAAGGAGGCTGAACTTCAGCTGCATGGTGGCATGGTTTCCAGAACCTTTACCCTCAACCTGCTCTGACTTAGGTGGTTCACAAAGTATACAGAAATGGATTTTGCTCGAGCAGGAAACAAAGCAACTTTCACTGTGAGTCTGGATCCAGGGCCCCTGAAGCAGTTCCCTCATTCCATGGAGCCACAGCTGAGGCAGCTGGGTCTGCCCACTGCCCTCAAGAAAGGTAGGAGGCTGGAGAGGTTAAGAGTAACCTCTGGAGATGCCGCTCTTCCAGAGGACATGGGCTTGATTCCCGGGACCCACATCAGGCCCCCACAGACACCAGGTGTGGGAAATAGGGGCGGCGGGGGGGGGGTGGGTTCTGGAGGCTTCCAGGCGGCGGGTCCCACATACATACAGGAGAAAGTCTAAGGTTCCAGAGGCTGGAAGCTTTGGTGAAGGCAGGAAGGCAGGCCCCAATGATACGAGGAAGTCCTTGGTTCGAAAAGGGTTTATTTTCATGGCAGGTGTTGGATGGATCTGGAAGTACCTTCCTTTCCTTTCCCTCCCCCCCCCCCCAATCTCAGGGCAGACCTGAGTTAAATAGGGAGGGAGAAGTGGGAAGGGTCTGGGAAGAATACTTAATTGGCTCTGCCCTCTGACCTTCATTAGTATGTAAATCTCTAGGGCCTGAGGCCTGTAGTCACACCCTCTACCTGTGCACTTTGGGAGGGACTATAATGCCCTACAGGACTGAACAATGTAGGTCCATGGAGATTAGACTGCTTGTCAAGAACCTGGGTTCTGGGGACATGGCCAAACTCCTGCCGTTTCTCCCTTGGAGTCTCCGGGGTTCCAGGCTCATGCCCAGCCAAGAACCAAGATACCCTTATGTAGTCCCACAACTAGGAATTCATGGGATGTCATAGGCATCATGCAGGCAAAGCACCAGTACAGAGCAAAGAGCAGCTCAGGGCACCTGCCCCAGACTCCCCTAGGTGAGCTGCTTCTCAAGTTTGTCCTGTGAAGACAGCTGAGCACTCGTCTGCTGTGGGGAGAAGGCAGTCACTGACCCTCTGGGTGCTGAGCTGCAGGGAAGATAGTGTGTGGCTGCATGCTTCCGAGGGCTGGGGTTGACATGGTGCTGCCCTCCCACAGGTGTGGTGACCCTGCTGTCTGACTATGAGGTATGCAAGGAGGGTGACGTGCTGACCCCAGAGCAGGCCCGTGTCCTGGTGAGTCTGGACCTGCAACCTGGGAGAGGGGCTACTGCCATTGAGCTGCTGGGCACGGTCCTGTGCTGAAGATGGCCGCTCCTCCTCACTCCCCTTCCTCCACCCCTTACAGAAGCTGTTAGGGTATGAGATGGCTGAATTCAAAGTGACCGTCAAATACATGTGGGATGCCCAGTCGGGAAGATTCCAGCACATGGACGAGGATGATCTGCCTGAGAGTGCGCCTGAGTCTGAGGGAGAATCTGAGGAGGAGGAGGAGGATGACAGCTGACTCTGAGAGCCAGGACTGAGGCCTTCCAGCAAGTTCTTCATATCTGCTGGACCCACCCCCCACCCCCCAGGACTGCTGTCCCCCTCTGGAGGGAGCAGCTATTTATTTTGCTATGGATAAAGAAAAGAATGTGCTAGGGAGTGACATTTCTATAAAGAATAAAAGCGTGTCTGCAGGGTGTTGCTAAAGAGGAGACTCTTTAGTAAAAAGGGCCTACGGCTTTGCTCCAACCTAGTTGGTGCTAGGGCTGGGTAGGCCAGCACTGCGGGCACTGCGGACACTGCGGTAGCTGAGAACACTCGGAGTTGGGTTCCTCTCTGGCCTTTGCTTGCAGTGGGTTTGCTGAGGAAAGTTAATTCTCTGACAGCTTCGTCACTTAATACATAAATATGCACACAGAGACATGCAAGCCAGGGCTAAGACTAACATGCCAGGAACATGGGCTTGCCACTAAGGCAGGGGAGGCCAATGTCAGAACTGGGAACAAGCAGTTTTTGAGTCAGGCTCTCAACTGAAGCACAGGCTGTTCTTAAACTTGAAGCAGTTCTCTGGCCTCTGCCCCTCAAGTGCTACCACACCTGGCTGGCTAGGAGCTGTACCCCAAAGAAGGCTAGAACTATACAAGTCAGTGGGAAAGGGTTTGCCTTTATCAGAAACCATGCTTAAGGCCAGCAGGTTCTCCCTGACAGCACACAGAAACCGTGATGAAAGTTGTTGGGCCTGTGGTGGGTCAGAAAATCTTCAGAGTTCCTGACCTCTACCCTAGAGGAGGGTTGCGTGTGGTGAACAGCAAGACTGAATAAAACGGGCCTTAGGTCTTCATGATCATGCCCCCACCCCACAAAAAAAAAAAAAGCAAAAACAGGAGAAGCCAATATGGATCATGCCTGGAAACCCAGCACCTCAGGAAGCTGAGGTAGGATTGAAAGTTTGAGGCCAAGCCCGACATAACAACATACCCCGTTAGTCCCACCACTGGAGAGGCTAAAACAGGCCTATCTCTGAATAGGAGGCCACCCATGGCTACATAGAGCCTGTCTCAAGAAAAAAAAAGTTGGATACCAATCGTGAGGCTGAAAAAAGGGAGGCTTGGTAGTATACACCAGAAATTGGAAGCTAGGGACAAGGAGACCTGATACATAGTGAGTTTAATGCCAGCATTTGGGAGGCAGAATTCAAGCTGGCCAGGGCTACATAGGCACATTGTCTCAATCAAAGGGACAAGTGAAATGTCTCAGCAGATAGAAGCACTTGTCCCAACTCTATTGATTAGTACTCACTGCCTTCCTTGGGATCTGTTTTTACTTAGGCCTGCCTCCTGCTCTATTGAGCCTGGAGAAGAAGGCACTTGGTTTACCAGGTGGCCTTTCAGCTTCTTGTTGCCTGTGTCCTGAATGGAGGATGGTTGTGGAAATTGCATAGCCTTCAACCTGTGTAATCTGACGTCTTAGGCAAATGAGACTTTAGTTGGAGCAGAGAGCACCTAGCTGCTGTCCACTGCTATGGGATTCCATGGTCAGGAGGAAAGTATGAATCTGATGCCAGATAGAACCTGGCAGTTTTTCTGAGGGAAGCGCTGGACCTCTGCCAAGCCCCTGCTCAGAGGTCAGGTTATGATGCCTCTGCTCTCTAAAGACCAGGCACACTCCTGCCCACCTCCATTGGGCCCTCAGAAGGAAAAAGAGGCAAGCCTCAGGCATTCAAGAGAATAAGACCACCAGATCTGCTGTAGCCTGGGCTATAGCCATGACAGATAACAGTTTTATTCAACAGGAAGTATTGGAGCTCAGCCAGCTCCGGACACTGAAGGCAACTGGGTGTATAGGAAGTCAGCAGGGAGAGGGAAAGAGCATCCAAATCAGATCTAGCCCAGGACAAGGAGGGACAGCCCGTAAGCTGCACCTCCCAAAGTCAGATGCATCTTAGCGGAAGTAGTTGGGACACTCATGGGCAACCAGGTTCCAGGCTTGGTCAAAGGCTTCCACAACAGCCGGCTCCAGGGGCCCTTCCTCAACGAAGGCCAAGTTCTGCTCCAGCTGCTCCAGGCTGGACATCCCCAAGATGACTGCATCCCCATGGGTGCCCTGCAAGACAACGTGATTTCAACACAGTCTGCCACGCTCCTGCCTATCCCTTGCTAAGATCTGAGGCCTTTTTTGACTTAAGCCCATGTTGCTGCTTGGAGATACAACTACTGCCTGCAGACAGCAAGGCCATACGGGCTTCTCTACCCTGCAGGACAGTTGGGAGTCAGTTTTCGCCAAGCCTGGCATGTACCAGATACTAAAAAAGCACCATTACTCCAAGAATGCCCACACTGGAGAAAGGAGTTAGGGAGGGGGAGGCTAGGGCAGCAGGAAAAGATCCTCCCTAACCCCACCCCCAACCCCCAGGAACATAGAATTGAGCTCTTTTTCCAGGCAGTGCTGTAATAAATACTTTTTTTAATGTAATTTTCAGAGTCAGAGCTGTGCTTATTCCCTACCACATGAACTTGTGGGACTTAGGTAAACCAGTTTCTCCACATAAAAATGGAGATCATTAAAGCTGGAGCCATGGCTCAGCCACTTGGAGCAGTGTCTGCTCTTGGAGAGGACCTGGATTCACTTTCCAGGACCCACATGGTACCCACTTACAACCCCCTTTTAAACCCCTTGCCACCCTCTCCTGGCCTCTGCGGGCACTGCATACACCTGGAACCCATAAGGCAAAACATTCATACAAAATAAAAGTGAGATCTTTAAGAGAAAAAAACATCAAGGTGACTAGAGTTCACCTAGTCAGGTAAGATAATGCTAACATGGTTCACCACCCTGGGCGATGAAACTGGGCCAGAGAAGACATAGTTTCAGTGGTTGTCCTCTGTCACTTCTACACCTCCACCTCCTCCCATCCGACCTCACGACCTCACGGCGGAGGCTGAGCAGCCAGGACCAGCTGGGCTACCTTGAGCTGTGAGTGATGGTACATCCACCTCAGGGCAGCTGAGGTCATACTGGGGGCAGAGGTGCCATAGGTAGACTTCAGAGCCTTCTCCACCAAGGTGATGCCATTGAAGTGTTCCTCCTTCCAGTAGCTGAATGGGTGGGAAGGGTGACACTGGGGTCAGGATCTTGAGGGCCACTAAAGGGTGACTCAACCCCTGCATCCCTGAGGTAGCCTATGCCCTCAGGCTACCCCTAAGTACAGAACAGGCTACACCATAAGTATCAGAACATACAGGTCTCCAGGCTTCTTGCCAGGTTAGGAGAAACACAGAAGAAAGAACCCTGGCATTTTACACACTCATCAAACAGTAACAATACAGCTCCAGGAGCTGGAGAGATGGCTCAGCAGTTAAGAGCACTGACTGCTCTTCCAGAGGTCCTGAGTTCAATTCCCAGTAACCACATGGTGACTCACAGCCATCTAGAATGGGATCTGATGCCCTCTAAGATGCCCACAGCACCATACTTGTAAGCCCTGGATCACATAAAAGCCTGGAGCAAGTCCTGGGCACCAGTCCAGCTTCTGTGGCGTTGGCTGAGCCTCCTCCCTTCCCTACACTCACTGATCTGCTCACTGAGGGAGAGAACACTGCCTGCCAGCCTGTCTCAGGGACTTCATCAAGCAAAGAGCTAATCATGCTACAAAGATTAAAGGGAGTGACCATGGTGAAGGCCACCAGGCCTTGATTCTCCAGAAGAGAGGCCTGGGCTCTGACAGTGTGTGAACCTGAGAACAACTGTTCAAGACCGTGGTTTCTACTCCCAGGCAGGAGGATCACAGACTGTTGTGGGGAAGGCTACAAGGAGGAGTGTTTTTGTTCTTGCTGTTTTGCTGTGAGGTGTTGGGCATTAAATGCAAGGCCTTGTGCACACTCAACAAGTCTTCTAGCAGTAAGCAGCACGCTCACAACAGATAGGGCTTGAGTCAAGCAGGGTACACAAGGAAAGCTAACATAAACTGCTTGCTGCTTACACCTCTGGCCTTTTCAACAAAACCAGCACGGAACCCTCATGCAGGAACTTGCTTGCTGGACCTTTACTTCCCAGACAGAGAATGCAAAAGCAAATGTATCAGCGCATGCTCAGAAATGAACCTTAGGGACTTGGCATCTGAGGTGACAGAGGGAAGGAAGTGTAAGAATTTCATAGTGTCTGGCCATGGGACATATACATCTAATCCAACCTCTCAGGAGGCTGAAGCAGGAGGATTACAAGTTACACGCTAGCTTGGGCCAAACTCTTCCTCAAATAACAAACAAACAAAGTCACTAAGGGAAAAAAAAAAAAAAGACAATAGCTGATGAGTTTTCAAATTTTAACCTTTTTTTCTCCCAGTACTGGGAATTGAACCCAAGGCTTTGAGCATTTCATCCCTGAGCTATAGGCAGGCCTCATAATTGTGATCCTTCTGCCTCGGCTTCCCCCATTGGGTCAAAATTTTAGATACTTAAATTTTAGAGCAGAGTGGGCTGGAGAGGTGGCTCAGTGGTTAAGAGCACTGACTCTCTTCCACAGGTTCTGAGCTCAATTCCCAGCAACCACATGGGAATTCTCACAACCATCTGTAATGGGATCTGATACCCTTTTCAAGTATGTCTCGTGACAGCCACAATGTACTCATATATGTAAAATAAATAAATCTTTTAAAAAATAATTTTGGAGCAGAGTTTGGTGACTGACACTGGTAATCCTAGCTCTTCAGCCAGGTAATGCTGGTCTACTTTAATCCTGGCATCTCTGAGTTCCAGGCCAGCCTTGTTTACAGACCAAGTTCCAGGACAGCCGGGGCTACACAGAGAAACCCTGTCTCAACAAACAAACAAACAAACAAACAAAAAAAAAGCCTAGCTCTGTGGATGTGGGGACAGGAGAATCAGGAATTCAGGGTCATCTTCAGCTACAAAGCAACTTTGAGGTCAATGAGGGGTACAAGAAAGCCTGACTCAAGAAGAAGAAAAAGAAGGAGGGGGAGGAGGAGGAGGAGGAGGAGGAGAAAACAAGAAGGAGGAGGAGGAGGTTGGCCCCAACAGCTGTCCAACTATGACTGCTTGAGACAATGATGACAATTTTACTACCAAGATGTAAGATGTCACAGGACACACACTCAGAGCCTCAACACCAAGCTCCAGACTCCCTGAGGTCTATCTTGGGTTGTCCACTCACTGTTGGTACTGGAAAACCTCTTCCCAAGAAAGACACATAGAGGAACAAAAGTACAGACATCAACAGGATCCAAATGACAGCCCAAGAATGTCCCTCAAATGCCTAGGACAGCTAACATCCAGAGTCTTAGGTCTGAATACCACCAAAGGGCAGGTGTCCAGAAAAACAACCTCAAGGATCCTCCCTCAAATTAAGGAAACCTATAGCACTTCCTCCTCAGACACAGACCGCACCATAGCTCACCGGTCCCTGTATATCTGGGAAAACTGATGCCCAAAGAATCGACTTTCAGGATTCTTCTCATCCGTATCCTGGTATTTGTATCTGCCAGTCAGCAGGCCCCCTGTGGAAAATCAGCAGTTAGACCCTGTCCCAGACTCCTCCCAGAGATAGCCAGGTCATTCCTGGCTAGGAACTGGAGAGCAGAAGGGAGCCTGGAGAAAAGGAAACTCGGACATCCCCTTCTCAAAGCTCCCTGACTCCCAGGGTCTAGCTTAGGCATTCACCAGGGCAGCAATCCATAGAGTCAGGCGGGCATGCCCTCCCACCCACAGGGCCTGTCCCCCACGGCAGCCCATACCAGCCAAAGGGTTGTAGGCGTAGAACCTCAGTCCGAAGTGTCTGAGGCAGGGGAGGAGCTCGCTTTCCACCTGGCGGGTGGTGGCGTTGTACATGCCCTGAGGGGAGACAGTTGGAAAGGGGGGAGTGTGTCAAAAAAAAAAAAAAAAAAAGAGAGACCCCAAATGTACCTTTGTAAAGTCCCTCAGTTTAGTCCTTAACAACCCTGGATCTTGACAATCAGGGCCTATACCTAGTGGTGATAGGTTTGTGGTTTAGAACCACCTAGTTTGTGGCTATGCCCAAAGATCCAGGATCAAAGGAGCCTTGGACCCAAGTCCGAATGGTCCCGGCACAGGCACACCAGATCCCTGTCACCTGGTACACAGTCGGCATGATCCAGCCATTTTTCTTGCAGAGGGTACAGATCTCAGCCACCTCCCAGGAAGCGTAGTTGGACAGACCAAGCTCCACAAACTTGCCCTATAGGTGAAAGACTCCATCACAATCCAGCTCAGGGAAAGGCTCAACTCACAGCCCAGCTCACCTAGGAGACCAGGAAGGGGAGACTGTGGGAGGAGCCTGGAGTGAGTCTGTGCCCAGCACTGTGTGTGTTCCCAGCACTCGCTCTCCTGGCAGGGTCAGGATGAAAGGGTCAGAGATCATCAGGGCCCTCCCTCACCTCCTGATGCAGCTGGTTGTAGGCCTGCAGTGTCTCCTCTATAGGAGTGTTGTGGTCAGGTAAGTGTAAGTAGAAGAGGTCCACCCGGGGACACTGCAGCCGCTTCAGTGACGTCTCCAGCTGGAACCGGACGCTGTCAGGCTTCAGTGTCTTCCCAAACATGGGAGCAGCCTTGGTGGCGATTTTTACTTTCCAAGGAGGAAAAAGGCAAGTTGAAGTCACTTTATCAAACAGAGTATCTACTGTAACTGGGAAGGAACAGGGCAGGGCATGGTGGTGCATGCCTCCGATCCCAAGCCTGAGGACTCAAGGTCACTCTTGCCTACAGAGTACAAATCTAGGCTCAAGTGAAACACTGTATCAAAACACCAACACACACACCACACACACAACCCAACACGAACGCGCATGCCCAGGTGCACAGGGGAAAGGAGAAAGGGAGAGAGATGATGAGGAGAGATAAATATACAGATAGACAAGACAGATATAATTGGGTTCAAATTCCAGCGGTGCCATTCAGAGCTCGGGCTTTGATTAAACTGACTGCTCCTCGGGTCTGCCGACTGTAAGTAACAACGAGAGTGACAGCTTATGGAGAAGTCCTGAGGGTTGACCAGGCTTACTGACAGTGGACATTAGGAATGGCCGGCATCCCCCTTGTGACAATTGCTTATTAGACTGTAAGCATTGCTTTAAAATCCGTGGGCAGAAGGCCCTGGGTGGGAGTCACACCTGTCACACTCCAGGTACCAGAGCACTCAGGTCTGAGGCAGAGGACACAGGAAAGAGAAAAGCCACAGACCAGAAGCAAAACAGCCCCGAAGTAGAGTCTTGACTTTAACTAGGGGTTGTAGTCCAGAGTTCTGTGGTCATCTTAAGATGTTTGAAAGATGACCCTGAGTGTACTGTGAATGATGGGTAGGTCTGATCACAGGAGGAGGAAGGTGCCAAAGGAACTGGGGACAGACACAGGAAGGCTTCGCTGAGGGCCTGTGAGAAGAAACGTCAGGGCCAGTTACAGACTCCGTTCATCAAGACAGACCAGTGCTGGGCCATCTGTGTGAGTCCCTGCTCCTCTCCCTGCTCCTGCGAGAAGCCCAGGCAAATGGTTGGAGGATGGATGGCGGATGGATGGATAGATCAGTGGGTGGGGGGGTGGATGGAATGGATGGATGGATGAAATGTGATGGATGGATAGATGAGTGGGTGGGTGGATGGACGGATGGATGGGCAAAAGGAACTTTCCATATCTGAAAAGTCAGTTCAACAGCCCGAAAAGCAGTCAGCAGAGCCCTTGAGACCTGAGGAATCACATACTTGGAACTTTTCCATTCTGGTGCTTGACCTGCCCTTCCTGATGGGACGTCAACTTTAGATCTAAGCTGTGACTCTCACCCAACCCACCCTGAACCCAAGCAGGGGAAGGAGGGAGGGTCAAAAAAGACAATTCAAACAGAAGTCAGATCCAGGTTCTCGTGGGAATGTGAAATGTGTGTAATGGCAGCACTCTGGAGGCTGAGGTAGGAGCTACATGCAAACCCTAGGCTCTCCTGGGCTGCAGAGGGAACCTTCACAACATACAAACAACCCATCACTTTCCCAGGGGAGAGCCAGGAGATCTGGAAACAGCAGGCCATTGAGTGCACAGGTCTGCTACTGTTCTGGCTCCCACTGTGCCGTGAATCAAGAAGTACTGAATCACGAAGCAAAACTCCATAGCAGGGTGCTTGAGAGGGGCCAGTGCCTGAGGGGAAAGAGCTCTATAATGAAAGCAGTTGCCCGGGGAAGTGTAGTTCCACCACGAGAGAAACTGAGGCAGGGAACCAACTGAGTCAAGAGCTCAAGACACCTTCACCACTCCTGGCCCCTGTTCCCTTTCGGGGCTGCTGTAGCTCCTATGGCCGCCACAAAGCAGGAGGCGCTCTTAACCAGAGGCTCAAGATCTACAGGATTCCGGGCCATTAGCAAAGAAGGAAGCAGGTTTCAGCCTGAACTGGTACTGAGCAGTGCCACAAAGACAGGGGTCCTGCAGATCAAGGGGCACCTGCTAGGCAGCAGCGGGGAGCCGGACCAGGGTTAGGCACCTCGTGTGAAGAGGATCGTAGACCACTTTTGCGAAAGAAGATGTGGAAAGAGATTGGCAAAGTATGCAAAGCTAGACTTGCCTGAAGAGTTGCAGTTCTCAGAGCTCTTGGGTGGACTGGGGGAGATCAGAGCTCTGGGAGCCAGACCAAGCTGTGCTGGGGCAAGGGGATGACAGGGGTGGCGGTTACCTTTGCAGCCGCTGCGGCCCAGCCCGAGCCCCAGGCCGCCTAGGATAGTCTCGGACTGACCGTCCGTATACAGAAGGCGGTGTCAATCTCGTTGTGGCCGCGCTGCAGGAAGGCCTGCACCGACGCGGCGCTGGAGGTCGCATCCATGCGGCGCCCCATTTCCATGGCACCTAGCACAGTGGCAGGCCGGGTCTGCGACATGATGACCGCTGTGGAGGTGGGAGAAAGTGGAGGATAAGATAGGACGTTGGCCCCAGCAGTCTGCAGCTCTAGAGGGTGCAGAGGCTCCCACAACTTTACTAGCAGACTGTGGCCACGCCCAAGGGACGGGCCAGCAGAAGTGGGGCGGGGTTGTGCTGGCTGTTGCGGGGGGGGGGGGGCTTCTGTAGAGTTGAGAACCCGCTCCACCCGTGCCACCTGGCACTAGGTGGTAGGTCCCCTTGAGTTAGGTTGCTGAAGGCTAGAACCCCTCCCCTGTTCTCTCTGCCTGGCTCCTGAGCCATCCTGGATCTCTGTCCCTGCTATATGAAGTTTAGGGGTGGGTGACCTCATGCCTTTAATTCCAACACTCCGGAGATTGAGGGACACAAATTGCCACAAGTTTTTGTTGTTTTATTTTTGTTTTGTTGTTTTAATGAACTAACTAGCTAACTAACTAACTCGCTCGCTCCCTCCACTCACTCACTCACTCACTCCAGGGAGGCAGAGGCAGGTGGATTTCTGAGTTCGAGGCCAGCCTGTTCTACAGAGTGAGTTCCAGGACGGCCCGCGCTACACAGAGAAACCCTGTCTCAAAAAACAAAAAACAAAACAAAAAAAAAAAAAAAAAAAGAAAGAAAGAAGAAGAAAGAAGAAAAAGAAAAGGGAGGTGGAGACAGGAAGATTAGAAATTCAAAGTAGCCGGGCAGTGGTGGCGCACGCCTTTAATCCCAGCACTTGGGAGGCAGAGGCAGGTGAATTTCTGAGTTCGAGGCCAGCCTGGTCTACAGAGTGAGTTCCAGGACAGCCAGGGCTACACAGAGAAACCCTGTCTCAAAAAACCAAAAAAAAAAGCCGGGCGGTGGTGGCGCACGCCTTTAATCCCAGCACTTGGGAGGCAGAGGCAGGTGGATCTCTGAGTTCGAGGCCAGCCTGGTCTACCGAGCGAGTTCCAGGACAGCCCGGACTACACAGAGAAAACCCTGTCTCGAAAAACCAAAAAAAAAAAAAAAAAAAAAAAAAAAAAGAAATTCAAAGTACACCTTGGCCACAAACCAAATGTGAGGCCAACCTAGGCTCCAAAAGACCTGGTCTTAGAAAAAAATAGCTTGGCAGATGAATTGAGGTTTGGTATAAACTTAGGTTATAGGTTAAATATAAACTTGCCAAGCCTGTGAGCGGTTCTGTCAGGGTTGGGGAGAAAAGAGAAGGGTGGGGACTGGTATTTCCTATCAATCTTACACCTAGGTGTTTACCAAAGGTCAGCGGAAATGATTCAGCAATCTATTCTTCTGTGTTTTTTTTTTTTAATCCAAGGAAATGAAATGCTATGTTCACACAAAAGCTCATATACAAGTGTTTCTTTGGTTTTTAAAATTATATATACATACATACATACATATGCACACACATATAAAATATATGTATATATACATATACATATACATACATATATATATATATATATATATATTTAAAGAGTCTCCTATATCTCAGGTTGGTTACAACTCATTATGTAGTTGAGGGTGACTTTGAACTTTTTTTTTTTTTTTTTTTGGTTTTTAGAAACAGGTTTCTTTGTGTAGCCCAGGCTGTCCTGGAACTCACTCTGTAGACCAGGCTGGCCTTGAACTCAGAAATCCACCTGCCTCTGCCTCCCATGTGCTGGGACTAAAGGCATGCGCCACCACCGCCCGGTATAAATGAATCTTAAAAACAAAAAAGAAAAGAAAAAAAGAAAGACAGCCACATCATGGTGACTCAGCATTTCATAGGCTAGGGCAGAAGGGTTGCCACAGGATCTGCCAGGGCAATATGGGGAGTCCAAGGTCAACTAAAGGTATATAGCAAGACTCTGACTCAAAATGTCCAAATAGAGGTTGGGGTTGTAACTCAGTCAGTAAAGCCCTTGCCTAACTCACATAATGGCCTGGGTTTGGTCCCCACATTATATAAACTGAGGAGTGTAACAGGCTACACCTATAACTCAGCGTTTTGGATGTGGAAGCAGGGGGATCAAGAGGTTTGAGCAATGCTGCTACAGGACAGTGTGGGCTACATAAGACTGTGTCTCAAGCCGGGCGGCGGTGGCGCACACCTTTAATCCAGCACTTGGGAGCAGAGGCAGGTGGATTTCTGAGTTCAAGGCCAGCCTGGTCTACAGAGTGAGTTCCAGGACAGCCAGGGCTACACAGAGAAACCCTGTCTTGAAAAACAAACAAAACAAAACAAAAACAAAAACAAAAAAAGACTGTGTCTCAAATCACTGACAACAGCAAAAAGTGCCCTAGTAAGCCGGGCCATGGGGCCACACGCCTTTAATCCCAGCACTCTGTGGGAGGCAGAAGCAGGCAGATCTCTGTGAGTTCAAGACCACCCTCGTCTACAGAGCGAGTTTCAGGACAGTCAGGGCTACACAGAGAAACCCTGTCTCCAAAAATCCGAAGGGAAAAGAAGTGCCCAAGTACATAAAAACTGGGTTCTGGGAGTATAACTCAAGGGCTGACTTGCCTAGCACGAGGCCTCTTAAACTTCTCTAATTTGACACTTCTTTTGGTTAGAGAAATATTCACTCAGCTCCAGTTACATAGGTATATAAAAACAGGAACACAAAGAAAACACTCATTAATAAAAGTATGAAAGAAGTTACTGTAGCTGGGTATAGTGTGTCACACCTGTAATCCCAGAACTTTGGACATAGAGTCAGGAGGATTGGAAGTTCAGTCTTCCTCAGCCATGTAGTAAGTTGCAGGCCATTGCAGACCTCTATCAGACCCTGTCTCAAAAGAAAAAAGTGTTTTGTACTTTAAGACCAATTTTTGGTGGTCGGAGAGACTGCTGAACCCTTACAGGGCTGGAGTTTGAACCTAAGGATACATGTGGTAGAAAGAGAGAACTGACTCCTGAAAGTCGCCCTCTGACTTCTGTGAGCAAGTGTGCCTTAGTACACACACACACACACACACTCACAAGCATGCACGCACACACACAGACACACATAGCTATACACACAGATAAAGAGACACACATATGCACACATACACACACACACACATAAAACACACAACAAGCACATGCTCACATACACACACCAGCAGGCATGCACATACACATATACATACATGCTCACTCACACAAGCACACATGGACAAACACATACACATGTACACACACACAAACACACAGACTAAACAAATGTGAAACAAAAAACTTCTTTGTTAACAAGCTTATCATTTATTAAAGACCATGCCAGCCAAATGGTTGTGGTGCTGGACTTTAATCCCAGCATCCAGGAGGCAGAAGTAGGAGAACCTCTGAGTTCAAGGCCAACCTGGTCTACAGAGGGAGTTCCAGGACAGTTAGAGCTACACAGAGAAATCCTGTGTACAAAAAATAAAAAGACTATGCTAACAAGGTAGATACACTTGTTAACTTTCACATCAAGAATGAAATCTTGGTTAACTATTTGGTACTCTCAATCAGAGCATCTTTTTAATGCTTTTCAGAACTGATCAATATTTTGATTTTATGTGCCAATGCTGACAAGGTTGTTTTGCTTAAATTCTTGGTACAAAATGACAAAACTATTTTTAGGGCCATTTGAGACGATGTTAGAAATTCTTTTTTAATCACAAGCAAAATTTTAAAGTTTCTGAACTTAATCTGTTCAGGTTAGCAATCTAAACAGTAATTTTTAAGTTTAAACACTGCCGGGCGGTGGTGGCGCAGCCTTTAATCCAGCACTTGGGAGCAGAGGCAGGCGGATTTCTGAGTTCGAGGCCAGCCTGGTCTACAGAGTGAGTCCCAGGACAGCCGGGCTACACAGAGAAACCCTGTCTCGAAAAACAAAAGAAAAAAAAAAAAAAAAAAAAAAAAAAAAAGCATAAGTTTAAACACAGTAACAAAAAAAAATAAAATAAAATAGTCGGGCAGTGGTGGCATACGCCTTTAATCCCAGCTCTTGGGAGGCAGAGGCAGGTAGATTTTTGAGTTTGAGGCCAGCCTGGTCTACAGAGTGAGTTCCAGGACAGCCCGAGCTATACAGAGACACCCTGTCTCGAAAAACAAAACAAAACAAAACAAACAAAAAAAAACCAAAAAACAAAAAACAAAAAAACCAGTAACAATTCAATCCAAAGATATACTGATTTTATATTACATTGAGGAATAATGATGAGAAAAAGTATTTCCTTTCTGTAATTAAGCCGTTACATTTCTCTTTTTTAAAAAATTTATTTTTATGGGAGCTGGAAGGATGGCTCAGCGGTTAAGAGCACTGACTGCTCTTCCAGAGGTCCTGAGTTCAATTCCTAGTAACCACATGGTGGCTCACAACCATCTATGATGGGATCTGATGCCCTTTTCTGGTGTGTCTGAAGACAGCAACAGTGTGCTCACATACATAAAATAAATAAAACTTTAAAAAGAGAAGTAGATTTTATTTTTTAAAAAGATTTATTTGTGTGCGTGTGTGTGCGCACACCAAGTACACATGCATGCATGTGTCATAAATAACAAGTAGGAGGAGGCCAGGAGACAGTAGTAAGATTCTCGGTGTTGCTAACAACCTTGTAAACATTGGCACATAAAATCAAAATATTGATCAGTTCTGAAAAGCATTAAAAAGATGCTCTAAGTTGAGAGTACCAAATAGTTAACCAAGATTTCATTGGGAACCAATGTTCAGCCTTCTGCAAGAGCAGCAAGCATTCTGAACAGCTGGGCCATCTCTCCTGCCTCACCTCTATATTGTAAGAATAAAAAACTTGAGATGAGTGGTCGGGGCACATGCTTTTAATCCCAGCATCTGGGAGACAGAGGCAGATGTCTATGAGTTTGAGATCAGCCTGGTATACAGGGCAAGTTCCAGGATGGCCAAGGGTATACAGAGAAACCTTGTCTTGAGAGAGAGAAAGACAGAGAGAGAGAAAGAGAGAGGGAATGAAACCACTGAACCATCTCTCTCTTCAGACACACAAGAAGAGGGCTCTGGATCCCGTTATAGATGTTTTGGAACCATCATATGGGTGCTGGGAATTGAACTCAGGACCTCTAGAAGAGCGGACCAGACAGTGCTCTTAACTGCTGAATCATCTCTCCAGCCCTTGTTTGTTTGTTTGTTTCTTGAGACAGGGCTTTTCCTTGTAACCCTGCTATCCTAGAACTCACTCTATAGACCAGGCTGGTCTCAGACTCACAGAGATCACCTCCCTGTCCCTCTGAGTGCTGGATTAAAGGTATGTACCACCGCCGGGCGGTGGTGGCGCACGCCTTTAATTCCAGCACTTGGGAGGCAGAGGCAGGTGGATTTCTGAGTTTGAGGCCAGCCTGGTCTACAAAGTGAGTTCCAGGACAACCAGGGCTATACAGAGAAACCCTGTCTCGAAAAACCAAAAAAAAAAAAAAAAAAAAAAAGGTATGTACCACCACACAGCTTTTAGAACCTGTTTCTCAGTCATGAGTCCTGGAGTTTGGGTCACAGCATCCATGCTGCATAGCACACAATAGCTGTAACTTCAGCTCCAAGGGACCAACTCCTCTCCTGTCCTCTCACACCCACATGTGTGCATACACTCACACACATGTGTGCATACACTCATATAGACACACACACAGAAATAAAACAAACCATTTGGATCATTTGCTCTTGAGACAAGATCTTGATATGTAGCCTTGGCTGGCTTCAAGCTCACTCAGATCCACCCACTTTTGCCTCCCAGGTGCTGAGACTAACAGTGTAATGCCACCACATCTTTTAAGGAAAACAAAACAAAATGACTTTGCATATTCAGTAAAAACACGGCCGTTCACTATCCACAGCAGGCTGGAGTCTGAGCTAAGGCATCTCAGGCAGGGTTTATGGTGTTGAGTGACGTGGTTAAGGAGCCAGACTGCCATAGTGGATCTCTGCGCATTAAGACTACATCTGTGCACCTGGTCTACATTGTGAGTTCTAAGACAGCCAGAACTACATAGTAAGACCTTGTCTAATAATAATAATAATAATAATAATAATAAATAAAATAATAATGATATAATGAACAACCATGCTGATTAAAGTCAACTAAGAGTTGAGTCAGGCTGGAGAGATGGCTCAGCAGTTAAGAGCACTGACTGCTCTTCCAGAGGTCCTGAGTTCAATTCTCAGCAACCACATGGTGGCTCAAACCATCTGTAATAGGATCTGATGTCCTCTTCTGGTGTGTCTGAAGACAGCTACAGTGTCCTCACATAAAATAAAGAAAGAAAGAAAAAAAAAAGAAAGAAAGAAAGAAGAAAGAAGAAAGAAGAAATAGAGTGTATTCATATACATAAATAAATATTTTTTAAAGGAGAAAGTATATGAGTTCTTTATTGGCTGGTGACCAAGAATGGGTTCATGTCTCAGAGTTACAAAAGCTGAGAGTTATAATGCTTTTAAAAGCAAAGATCATAATTTAGTTTCAAGTTAAATGAGGTCAGAGAAACCTTGAAACATTTCTGGAGAACCATAGTAATTTTTTTCATATTATTTCAGACATTAGATGACAACTAGTTTTTTCTTGTAACTTCTTGAGTTAATGTTAAGTTTGGGGAAACAATAATTCTTTTGGTTAATACATTCTGGACCGTACACAAGGTCATGGGAAGCTGTAATGTGTTGCCAGGAACATTACTGTTGAGGAGATACAAGGCTGAGAACCAGCAAAGCCAGAGGTTCTCATGGGTCACCACCCCTTTGGGGACTTTGAAGGACCCTTTCACAAGGGTCACTTATCAGATATCCTGCATTTCAGATATTGACATTACAGTTCAGTAGCAAAATTATAGTTATGGAGTAGTGACGAAAATAATCTGAGGGTTGGGGGTCACCACAACATTAGGAAGGGTGAGAACCACTGGTGTAAGCAAACACAAAGTGAAATCAGGACAAAATGGAGTTACCTTACTCACTGGGTCCTGAACCAGGACCAGGCAAGCAGTCAATCAGCTGAGCTATAATCCAAACCCTCTTTTGGCTTTTGAAACAGTCTTGTTATACGGACTTGGCAGACCAGCTGTCCCTAAGTTGTCAGGACAGCCTTGACCTTACGTGGATTAGCCAGCCTCTGTTTTTGGAGTACTGGAATCACAGGGGTGGGATACCACACCCTCTGCTATTTGGTCCATGCTGGCCTGGTACTTGCTATATAACCCCACTGACTTTGAACTGATGGCATGCTTCCTGCCTCAGCCTCAAGAGTGCACGGATTACAAGCAACAACCTCAGCCCCCGACTCCAGCTGTCTTTTTAAAAGGTTATGATGGGAAAACTTTATCCATTTACCCCCACGTCACAATTTCCTACAGTCTCCATTTGGTGTGAATCCAAATTCCCTACTGCATAAATGTTCTCAAAGACTGCCTGTAGTGAACGTTTGCTACTTGAGATTCGCTCCACCTTCGATCCTCTGAACAGTCTGAACTGCCTGAAAGTTAGAGGGTATCTTCGCCTGGATTAACAGAAGTCAAGGCTGACAGGTCTTCTCTGCTGTCCTTCCACCGGGATCCTCTCTAGAGCTCCCAGCAAACCTTCCTTTAGAGACAGCACCCCAGGGTTAACCCACATGCTAAACTCCTTCTAGGAGGAAGACCCCATGACAGCTCATGAATGGTACAGAGCGACAGACCCCAGGACAGCTCATGA
The DNA here is from genome assembly GCA_021653895.1 of Mastomys natalensis. Classification (NCBI taxonomy): domain Eukaryota; kingdom Metazoa; phylum Chordata; class Mammalia; order Rodentia; family Muridae; genus Mastomys; species Mastomys natalensis. Next base: position 1,453,212 of record JAJTUV010000359.1, on the reverse strand, counting down.
ATGGGCCGGGCCAGAGAGAGGCAGAAGCCTGGAGCTGTCTGCAACTTCCGACCTAGCTCATGGGGACCTGCCACCGACCTCCAGGTGGCGCGCTCGTAAAGGGTCTCATTTCTACAGAAGTCTTGTGCACTAGCCAAGGCTTTCCTGCCCTTTCTCTGCTAGCCCCGCCTCCTGTGGGAGTGGTCACGGAAGGCTACTTAATGTGGAGAACCATCCTAGGCGGCCTGGGGCTCAGGCAGGGCAGCAGCAGCAGCAAAGGTAACAGTCATGCCTGTCATCCACCAGCAATGAGCAGAGCTGATTCCTCCCCGGTACAGCTTCTTCCGGTTCCTGGGGCTGTGGTCGCACCTTGTCCACCCAAGAGCTCTGAGAACACAAACTCCGCAGCCTAGCTTTACACAACTCTGCAGTTTCCACCCTTCCAGAAAAGTGGCTTGGGACCCTGTCCCCACAATAGACCAACCCCAGCTCTGCCAAATTCCATGTGGCAAGCCTGCCTCTGGGACTTTGAGAGCACTGGGAATCTCACACTGTGCAGCCTCTCTCTAAGGAGCAGGTAGGTGCCTCTGAACCCATCATCTGATGGATTCCCTGTTTTAGGAGTCAGCAGAGCCCCAGCAAACCCCAGCAAGACTTTGGAACCAGGCAATAGATCTGCCTTCTTATTGCAGCCTGGCTCAGGGTCTTGGACTTTGCTCCCAAGTTCTGGGTGCCTGTTGGTTTAGCAGTGGCTTCAGCCTCACAGAGGAGTGTCCCACAGCTGACATATGAAATGGGAAGATGTAGCCTGTGGGAGTCTCTTCTGCCACCACGGCTGGCTTAGTAAGGGTATTTGGGATGCAAGAAGGGAGCTTGGTTCTACACAGCGGTAACAGGCATTGTTGCTTTAAACACTGGGAGTCTGTCTTCAAGTCCTTTATTTTAGGTATATTTAGAACATCGGAGCCAGGCAATGGTGGCACACACCTTTAATCCCAGCACTTGGGAGACAGAGGCAGGCGGATTTCTGAGTTCGAGGCCAGCCTGGTCTGCAGAGTGAGTTCCAGGACAGCCAGGGCTACACAGAGAAACCCTGTCTTGAAAAACAAAACAAACAAACAAACAAACCAAAACCAACCAAAGAAAGAAAGAACATTGGAATATTGTGAAAACTTTCCTGGTGATAATTCATTCCTACATGCACATTAAAACATACGTAAATCTTCTTGAGGAGCAAAGTAAGCTAGGTAAAGATCAGAAATGTCTACATCAAACTCTTTGTAAGGTCCATGTGACACCTTCCATAAAGATAGATTCTTTTTTTTTTTTTTTTTTTTTTTGGTTTTCGAGACAGGTTTCTCTGTGTAGCCCTGGCTGGCCTGGAACTCAGAAATCCGCCTGCCTCTGCTTCCCAAGTGCTGGGATTAAAGGCGTGCGCCACCACCGCCCAGCAAGATAGATTCTATAGCCAGGCTGTATGGTGCACACGTTTAGTCCCGGCGCTGAGGAGGAGAATCTCTGAGTTCCAGGCCAGCCTGGTCTACAGAGTGAGTTCCAGGACAGCCAGGGCTACACAGAGAAACCCTGTCTCAAAAAAAAAAAAAAAAAGGTAGGTTTTATAGTTTTATAGATTGACTGAGGAATAAGAAGCTCATGATAAGGTTTGAGGGAGGAGGGGCCAGTGTAGCCCCCACTACGCAGATAGCACAAAGTTCACCAGCCTAGAATGCACATCTGCTCTCAGCCTTCCTGGCAGATAACAGGCTATACATTTCTTTTCTAGAATGAACACGCCTGTGTGGTAGTAATTCATGTTCCCCTAGTGCTTATCAGGGAGCCCAAAGACCTCCGTGCCTCCGCAGCAGCTGAGGTCTATGTGCCAGCCAGATGCCAAGGGAAACCACGTGACTGACAACATTGATCCACCTGAGGAAGCGCCTTCTGACTTGACTGGGGAGTTCAGAGGGGGTACTCTTCAGGATTGAAACATTGAAGAAAGCTGCTCCCTGAAAGAGACCAAAAGTACCTGTGGGAGCCAGGTGTTCAGGGGCTTCCAGCTGCTGAGGCAGGGCGATTCTGAGTTCGAAGCAAAGAATAGGATTAGGGGGACCTGGAGAAGGGGGAGGAAGAGGAAAGAGAGAGAGAAAACTAAGGAAAACTCTAGAGGGCTTGGAGACAGGGACAAAGGCAACAAAATTTCAAAATACTGAGAGGAGTGGGTGTGGCCTCCTTAAAGCTGAGGGCAGTAGGTGTAGGGGAGAGCGAGGGAGGGAACAGCCGTATGCCATCTGAAATGTTTGCATGTACAGGAAGGTTCAAAACTGCTGCCTGGGGCTCCGCACTAATTTGTTTGTCTATTTTACATTTATTTATTTAGTGTATCCGAGTCTCGGCGCACATGCCACAATGTGTGTATGGGGGTCAAAGAACTGAGGAACCAGTCTGCCTCCATCTTGGGCTTAAAAGCCATCTACAGTAATGACAAACTAGGCTCGTTCCTGTTAGGATTAAACCTCTGTTTCCCAAGGATTGGACCATTCCCCTTTCTCCAGGAGAACAGTAGGTGGGGGAGCTCTGCACAAAGGGGCTGGGAGGAGGGGGGCTGTGATCAAGATGTAAAGTGAATCAATAACGAAGCTAATGAAAAAAACAAAAGATCAAAGAAGAGATATCTGGTACCAATCTTTTAAAGTTAATTATATACTTACTCGCTGGCTCAGCAAGGTCATCTGTTCATATTTATTTACATAAAGCCAACAACAATGATTCAGCAAAGTCTCTCACCAAAGGTTAGTGGAAATGTTTCCCCGCAACCTCATTCTTTCAGTCTTGTTTCCTTATTTTCAACAAGGGCTCACTGCATAGACAAGGCTGGCTTCAAATGCACAGAGATCTCTCTGCCTCAGCCTCAAGGGTTAGGACATTTTTCTGGTTTTATTCAGAGGAAAGAAAAACCTGTGTTCACACAAGCAACTATACACACTCAGGTTTGGAGCATTTTTTAATCTACATGCACCAGAACATAAAATAGCCTAAAAGTCTTTCGACTGCAGACCCAACAAATTAACATTGTGTTAAACTGGAGAATTTTGATGAGTACATCCAAATCCAAAATTGTATGATTAAAGCAAACTATATTTTGAGGTGTACACAGGACTGACCAGTCTGGTTGCCTCTCCCTAAATCAGAATCTGAGAGAGAGCAGTCCCTGCTGACCTCTTAAAGTCCTTTTTATGGGACAGATGGAGTGTTCTCCGGAACAAGAAAGTTGGCTGTCATACACTGTTAGGAAGATACAGTGAAAGGGGAGGAACAGGGTAAGGACAGATGTCATGGGAACGGGCTGGCGGGTTTAGTTAGTGTAGATTGAAAAAAAAAGGTTTACAGTTTAGATGGGATCTAAGAAACAGAAACTTATTCTTAATTACAACTAGAAATCTTAACTTGCAAGGATTTAACACAGGACAAAGCAGTTACTCTTAAAGGTCTTAAGACAGTTACTGCAACTGCAATCAGACACATTAACCCACATAGGACAAAGCAGTTACTCTTAACTGGGAGGAGGGATTCGTAAAAGTGGGACTAGTAGGTGAGAAGGGAATGGGAATTTAAACTGAATAAATAAGTAAATAAATAAATAAATAAATAAATATTGTGGTGTTTGTCTGTTGTTTGAACTTGGAAACTATTACCCCAGTACTTATCAAAGGTGACTTCCATCAGATTCATGAAGACAAAGCAAAGCTTTGGGAAGTTCAATTCATCCATCCTAAGTCGTGGCTCAGCAGTTCTGAGCGCCTGCTGCAGAATCGTGAAGATGAACGCTCACATCCTAACATCGGATAATCGGCTGGGTGTCTGATATGAACCTGCAACCCCAGCTCTGAAGGTATAGAAACAGGATGGTGCTGGGCTGGCTGACTGTCAGCCTGCCTACCTGAAAAGTACTAGTCACAGATTCAGGGAAAGACTGTCTCAAATGAATAGTTAGGGAGAATCAAAGAGGACACAGATATCCTATTCTGGCCTCTGTGCATGTGCACACATGTTTACCTGTGCACACATTTGCCTGTGTGCGCTCGTGTGTGTGTGTGTGTGTGTGTGTGTGTGTGCACATGCACACACATGATATTTTAAAAAAATAAGTACTCTAACTTTAGATATGAACACATCTATTTGGTTCTGCAATGAATACACACAAAGTCGTGTGGGCTCAGCCGAGGTGACCTTGCTCCGATCAGCTATGGAGTCATGCCCTTTGAGAAGCTTCTGAAGTGTGTTTGAAATGTAAAACTGAGATGTTGGTGCCACATCCTGCATGGCTTGGGTCCAGGAAACTCTGGCTAAGGGCAGCAAGGGAATGAAGAAAAGACACAAGCTAACAGAAATAATTTTGCTAAAATGTACACAAGAAGACATTTGTTTCCATCCCAAAACCCTGTTCCTTCCACCAAGGCCAATAGAATCTTCAGCCTCTAGCCTTGAGACTCAAGTGCACCTCCTCTTATCCTTCCAGACCTCAGCAGCCTGGGAAATCTGCCAACAGGCCCAGACTTTGTCTCTGTCTCTGCCTGGCAGTAAACAGACATATTCTCTCTCTCTCTCTCTCTCTCTCTCTCTCTCTCTCTCTCTCTGTCTCTCTTCTCTCTCTGTCTCTCTCTCTCTCTGTCTCTCTCTTCTCTCTTCTCTCTCTCTCTCTCTCTCTCAAACTCTTCTCTCTCACTCCACCTCTCTCTCTCTCTGCTTCAGAGAAGCGGTGATGGTTCCCAACAGGACACAACCTAATAAGTGGTGGGTTTGGTTTATAACCACCTAGTTTGTGGTTATCGCCAAAGATCCAGGATCAATGGACCTTGAACCCCAAGTCTGAATGGTCCTGGTACACAGATCCCTGTCACCTGGTACACAGTCGGCATGATCCAGCATTTTCTTGCAGAGGGTACAGATCTCAGCCACTTCTCCAGGAGCATAGTTTGTGACAGGAAAATATAAAAAATGGCACCATCCTGTGCTATAAGGAGCAAGATACCAGCAGGCTGGCCGACCATGCACTGGTGGGCAATAGCCAGCCTGTTCTCATCTTGTGGAGACTCTGACTCAGGGCTCCAAAATCTCTTCACCCAACTCGCTAAGTTCCCTCAGGCAGGCCACTACCACGCCAGCCCCGTGCTTCAAAACTCCAACGGCCGCCAGGCAGTGGTGGCACAGGCCTTTAATCCCAGCACTTGGGAGGCAGAGACAGGTGGATTTCTGAGTTCGAGGCCAGCTTGGTCTACAGAGTGAATTCCAGGACAGCCAGGGCTACACAGAGAAACCCTGTCTCGAAAAACCAAAAAAAAAAAAAAAAAAACAAAAAAACAAACAAAAAAACTCCCAACGGCCTTTTGTGGTGCACATCTGGCATACCCACGGTTTTTCGCTGTACCTTTCTTTCTGGAACACAGCCAAGCCTCCTTGTGAAGGAAAACACCACACAAACTTAGTTCAGAAACAATGGTAACTCAATCGCTGGGCACAACAACTAGAATCCTAATCTTGTAAGGCATATTAAAGCTAAATCCTCCAGTGGCGAATCCTAGTGATTTCACCATTGAAACCAGGAGACACTAGTAGCTACATCTTGTCCTCTCTATCCCTGTCCAAAAGCCCCTATCCCTATCCCGCCTCTTCTCTTGCCCTCTCCAACCTGGAAGTCTCGCCTACTCGCACAGTGATTGGTTCCTTTATTCCTTAGTACATGGTTCACAAGAAGTCACTTGTGTATGTGATTCACTCATTGTCCACAGCCCCTCCTGGGAAATCGGAATTCAAACAATACCAGGGCTATCCACATAGTTGGACAGACCAAACTCCACAAACTTGTCCTGTAAGGGAGAGGCTGCATGGTAGCTCCCAGCCATCTGGCACTCCAGTCCCAGGGGATCTGACACCCTTTTCTGGGTTACTCAGGTACCAGGCATGCCTGCTGCCAAGCATGATCTAATTGCTGAGCTCAGAGCCCATGAGGTGAAAGGACTCAACTGATTCCTGCAAGTTTTTCTATAACCCCAAAGATGGAGGAGAAGGACCACTGACCCAAGTCATCATGGCCAAGTTAATTAAAGGAAGTAATTATTAAAGCAAGCCTTTTTATTCCTGTACATGGCTGTGTCCCCTAAGGTGGGGTTTGAGAGGTTAGCAGGAAAGTTTTCACCAAGCTATGCTTAAATGTGTCTAAAATAAACTCGAAGTCAGACTCTCAACATTTAAAGTAACAATGCCTGTTAACGCTGTGTAGAACCAAGCTCCCTTCTTGCTCCCAAATATCCTTACTAAGCCAGCCGTGGTGGCAGAAGAGACTCCCACAGGCTACATCATCCCATTTCATATGTGTCACTGTGGGACACTCCTCTGTGAGGCTGAAGCCACTGCTAAACCAACAGGCACCCAGAACTTGGGAGCAAAGTCCAAGACCCTGAGCCAGGCTGCAATAAGAAGGCAGATCTATTGCCTGGTCAAAGTCTTGCTGGGGTTTGCTGGGGCTCTGGTGACTCCTAAAACAGGGAGCCCATCAGAGGATGGGTTCAGAGGCACCTACCTGCTCCTTAGAGAGAGGCTGCACAGTGTGAGATTGCCAGTGCTCTCAAAGTCCCAGAGGCAGGCTTGCCACATGGAATTTGGCAGAGCTGGGGTTGGTCTATTGTGGGGACAGGGTCCCAAGCCACTTTTCTGGAAGGGTTGGAAACTGCAGAGTTGTGTAAAGCTAGGCTGCGGAGTTTGTGTTCTCAGAGCTCTTGGGTGGACAAGGTGCGACCACAGCCCCAGGAACCGGAAGAAGCTGTACCGGGGAGGAATCAGCTCTGCTCATTGCTGGTGGATGACAGGCATGGCGTTACCTTTGCAGCTGCTGCTGCCCTGCCTGACCCCAGGCCGCCTAGGATGGTCTCCACATTAAGTAGCTTTCCGTGACCACTCCCACAGGAGGCGGGGCTAGCAGAGAAAGGGCAGGAAAGCCTTGGCTAGTGCACAAGACTTCTGTAGAAATGAGAACCCTCTACGAGCGCGCCACCTGGAGGTCGGTGGCAGGTCCCCATGAGCTAGGTCGGAAGTTGAGACAGCTCCAGGCTTCTGCCTCTCTTGGCCCGCCCATTCATGAGCTGCCTGGGGTCTGTCGCTGACCCTCAGACGATGGGTTTCCTAAGCTTTAGCATGTGGGTTAACCCTGGGGTGCTGTCTCTAAAGGGAGGTTTGCTGGGAGCTCTAGAGAGGATCCCGGTGGAAGGACAGCAGAGAAGACCTGTCAGCCTTGACTTCTGTTAATCCAGGCGAAGATACCCTCAAACTTTCAGGCAGTTCAGACTGTTCAGAGATCGAAGGTGGAGCGAATCTCAAGTAGCAAACGTTCACTACAGGCAGTCTTTGAGAACATTTATGCAGTAGGGAATTTGGATTCACACCAAATGGAGACTGTAGGAAATTGTGACTGGGGGTAAATGGATAAGTTTTCCCATCATAACCTTTTAAAAGACAGTGGAGTCGGGGGCTGTGGTTTTGCTTGTAATCCGTGCACTCTTGAGGCTGAGGCAGGAAGCTTGCCATCAGTTCAAAGTCAGTGGGGTTTAAGCAAGTACCAGGCCAGCATGGACCAAATAGCAGAGTGTGTGGTATCCCACCCCTGTGATTCCAGTACTCCAAAAACAGAGGCTGGCTAATCCACGTAAGGTCAAGGCTGTCCTGACAACTTAGGGACAGCAGGTCTACCAAGCCAGTATAACAAGACTGTTTCAAAAGCCAAAAGAGGGTTTGGATTATAGCTCAGCTGATTGACTGCTTGCCTGGTCCTGGGTTCAGGACCCAGTGAGTAAGGTAACTCCATTTTGTCCTGATTTCACTTTGTGTTTGCTTACACCAGTGGTTCTCACCCTTCCTAATGTTGCGGTGACCCCCAACCCTCAGATTATTTTCATCGCTACTCCATAACTATAATTTTGCTACTGAACTGTAATGTCAATATCTGAAATGCAGGATATCTGATAAGTGACCCTTGTGAGAGGGTCCTTCAAAGTCCCCAAAGGGGTGGTGACCCATGAGAACCTCTGGCTTTGCTGGTTCTCAGCCTTGTATCTCCTCAACAGTAACGTTCCTGGCAACACATTACAGCTTCCCATGACCTTGTGTATGGTCCAGATGTATTAACCAAAAGAATTGTTGTTTCCCCAAACTTAACATTAACTCAAGAAGTTACAAAAAAAACTAGCTGTTATCTAATGTCTGAAAAATATGAAAAAAAATTACTATATTCTTCCAGAAATGAGTGCTTCAAGGGTTACTCCTACCCCATTTAACTGTTAAGTAAATTATGGCCTTTGTGGGTTTTGCCTTTAAAAACATTATACCCTGGGGGCCACTCCCCTGATTGGGTCTAGGGTGGCACAGATGAGATATAGATTTAACAAGTATTAATTCAGGAATATCGGAGGGGAGTGTGTTAGCCATGTGGAGGTTCAGGAATGGCCCAGCCATTGAGGTAGTTAAGACATATCAAAACAGAAAAGTTGTGTGCGTGTGTGTGTGTGTATGTATGTGTGTAGTGTGGTGTATGTGTGCATGTGTGTCTTTTCATTCAGAATCCAGAGAACTCTGGCAGGTGGCGGTGAGACCATGATCACCCGCCAGGAGCTCAGAGAAGTTTAACATATTCCCACTACAATATGATGCTCTCTTCTGACCTCCTCAGCACTAGGCACATACAATATATACAATACATAAATGGCATCCGTGTTGTCTTGTAGCTTACACTTTAATCTCAGCACTTGGAAAGCAGAACAGGTAGATGTCTGTGGTTCAGGCCAGCTGGGCTATAGTGGACAGAGAACCTGTCTAAAGCAAACAAAACAAAAACACATATAAAACCAAAACATTTAAAAATTTTACTTGAGGGCTATGAATGGCCCAAGCGATGAGGACCGTTACCAAATAAGGTAGCAGCCTGAGTGGGTCCCTGAGACTAGGGGAAGGAAGAACTGACTGTCAAACGTTGTTTGAAACTTCTGCAACAAAGTGGCAAAACAACAACAACAAAACACAAACTTACAATCAAATTTATTTTTTAATCCTTAAAGACTGATTTTAGCCGGCGGTGGGGGCACGCCTTTAATCCCAGCACTTGGGAGGCAGAGGCAGGCGGATTTCTGAGTTCGAGGCCAGCCTGGTTCACAAGTTGCTCCAAGACATCTGCCTACACAGAGGAACCCTGTCTCAAAAACCAAAACAAACAAAAAAATGAGCTTAGGTTTTAGGCCAGTTTAGCGGCTCTGGAGCCGGAGGCAGCCGCTGTCTGCTCTCCTAATGAGTCGAACCTCTGCTTGGTTGCTCAAGGAAAAAAATAAAGAGCTGGGTTTGTCTTGGATTCGTCTTCACTGTAGGCCTGTCATTGCTCAGTCCTTGCGAGAAATGCTTTGCTCACTTGCGGGACCCCATTGGCAAGCTGCGCTGTCAACTGATTTAAAAGCTCTCAGGAAAGATGGCCAGTATTTCATGCGGACTGTCATCACGGATGTAGGGACGTGCATTGTAAAGCATTGGTCAGGGAGTGGGTTAATTTAGGGTGCGGCTGTGGCCTAGTTAGGTTGGCTTTGGTGGAAGTGTGTATGTGGAATGGGCAATGAGATCCCTGGATCAATGTGGACATTAGCAAGACAAGTCTGATCATAGGTGCCAGAAGTAGCAAGATGAGTTCCAGCTGGCCAGAAGAGCCATGTTTACAAAGCTGCAAAGAAGAGACCGTTCAGCACACTTCTTTGTCACGTGAACAGTCGCCACCTTCTCGGCAATGTGCACCCATCATGCTTCCCCGAAGAGAAATAGCTCACTTTCTTGCTCTAGAGGGACTCCCATGCGGGTCCAGTTGATATGCGGCTCTGAGATAAGCAGTTCTGGAATACATTTGCAATTTATCCATCTACTAAATTCTTGAATTGAGACTTCGGACCAGTTATGTCAAAACATTTGTATCTTTAAAAATTCTAAATGCGGGGCTGGAGAGATGGCTCAGAGGTTAAGGCACTGACTGCTCTTCCAGAGGTCCTGATTCAATTTCCGCAATCACATGGTGGCTCACAACCATCTGTAATGGGATTCTTCTGGTGTGTCTGGTGTCTGAAGAAGTACAGGTACACATATAAAAATAAATAATAAAAATAAATTTTAAAAAAATTCTAAATGCTGACTCTGGGGATATAGCTCAAGGGTTTGGTTAGCAACAGAGAGCTCCAAATTATCTCCAGTAGTGCATAACCGAGTGGGTGGCATAGGCCTGAATCCCGCACTTGGGAGCTGGGAGGGGAATAAATTCAACGTTCTATTCGGGTACTTGTAAATATATCTGTGTTTTCTTCCTGATTCTTGAATGAAATGACGACTCTGAGACTAAATGTTTATTAATAAATGCCTGTGCCGTAAGCTTTGACTCATTCCTTGACTGGCTCGTAACTCCGTTTACCATTTAAACTATTCTGTGCCTACCATTTGGTTAGTACCTCTCCTTCTCCCTTTTCATCTCCTCAAGTTCATTTATCTGCTGGCTTACCTCTGTGTCGTCTCCTGTTCGTCTCTCAGGGCTCTCTTCACGTCTCTATTTTATCTCTATCTTTCAGAATCCTCTCTCTTCCTACCAATGTCCCGCCTCCTATTTCCTGCCTCAGGTCATTGGCCATTGGCTTTTTTATTGACAGGGGGGTGCTTAAAAGAGATTCTCCCTATAGTCGATAATGAAGATAATGAGTTTGAGGCTTGGATCACAGGAGGCCCTGCCTCACACCACCACCATCACCACCAACACCAATAACAACATGAATTCTGTGAATTTCCTGAGGGAATAGCCACATCCTCCAGCCCAAATCTGCAAATGTTCTCATATTGATTTCAATTTCATGCTGTGAGTACTTCTTACCTCTTTCAAATATATAAGAAAGGAGCCTCTGGGGAGCATCCACCCAAGCAGAGCTGCACTCCCAGGAGGTTATATTTTCTTCCTTAAGGCCAGATAACAGCATAGAGGAGCAGTTAGTCCCAGAGGCTTAGCTGAAGACAAGGAGTTTGTCAATCTTTAAAGGCCAGATTCTGAGTGGTGAGCTCTTCAAGAGATGGTCTTGCTATCTTCCATTCCCTTCGTGTTTGGCAGCAGGCAGAAGCAGCAAGAGATGACCTTTAGTGTTAGCCTATGTGCAGGCCTCGGGTATGGGGCCCTTCAGCCCTTGAACAGCACCACTGTTACAGCCTCCAGTCTCGTGGGCAAGAAGCTTAGCCGTGGAGGCTTTGCCCTCTGTAGTCACCAGAGGCTGGAAGTTCTCATTTTGTGGTGTGTGTGTGTGTGGTGTGTGTGTGGTGTGTGTGTGTGTGTTGTATGTGTGTGGTATGTGTGGTGTGTATGTGTGGGTGTGTGGTGTATGTGTATGGTGTGTGTGGTGTGTATGTGTGTGGTGTGTGTTGGGTGTGTGTGTGGTGTGTGTGTGGTGTGTATGTGTGGTGTGTGTGTATGTGTGGGTATGTGTGGTGTGTATGTGTGTGGTGTGTGTGTGGTGTATGTGTATGGTGTGTGTGGTGTTGTGTGTGGTGTGTGCGTGGTGTGTATGTGTGTGGTGTGTGTGTGGTGTGTGTGTGTGTGTGTCTAAGTCAGAGGACATCTTGCAGATTCAGGTTGTCAGTTTCCATGGAAAGTGTCTCTTTTCGGGGAGGGAGGAAGGACAGACAGGGTCTCTCTATGTAGCTCTGGCTGTCCTGGAACTCGATGTGTAGATCATGCTGGCCTTGAACTCACAGAGATCTACCTGTCTTGGCCTCCCGAGTGAGTGCTGGAATTAAAGGCACGCCACCATGACTGGTTGGTGTAAAGTGTCTTAATTCTCTGAGTCATCTTGCTGGACCAAGAAAAGCTTTTAATTGGGCATGATACAATAATACCTAAGGTAGCACAGAAGTGTGTGCTGACTGAGTCAAGCAGTAAGCCTGGGCAGTCTGTTTATATACCCTGAGAAGCAATGTTTGGACCAGTGATAGCTATTTGTTTGAAACTAAGTACAGACTTTTTATTTTTATTATTTATTTCTTTATAAAATGATTTATTTATGTCTGTGAGTACACTGTAGCTGTCATCAGACACACCAGAAGAGGGCATAGATCCCATTACAGATGGTTGTGAGCCACCATGTGGTTGCTGGATTGAACTCAGGACCTCTGGAGAACAGTCAGTGTTCTTAACCGCTGAGCCATCTCTCCAGCCCCAGACTTTTATTTTATCTTATTTTATTTTGGTTTATTCACAGACTTAGGCTTAATTAGAGTCATTGAAGCATCTGTTTTGGACCAACCATAGACTGGTCTCTCAGCATCAGCACCACCGCTGATGCTGTAATCACCAAGGTAAGAGCTTCCCCATCTGGTGGGTGGAAATGGTTGCAGGCTCATCTGGAGTTACTGAGGCTTGTAACAAGTCTGCTACAAACAGCCTGGGTTGGGCTGTGTCTTGAGGGGTGGTAGCAGACAGCCAAGATCTTTCTAGTGGTTGTCTTTTTTTTTTTTTTTTTTTTTTAAATATTTAATTTACATTCAAATGTTGTCCCTCTTCCTGGCCCCCCTCCACAAGCCCCCACCCTATCAACCTCCCCCCACCCATCCATCCACTCCCACCTGACCCCTCTAGCATCCCTCTTCTTTGGAGCATCAAGCCTCCACAGGATCAAGCACATCCCGTTCCATTGAGGCCAGACAAGGCAGTCCTCTGCTGCCTATGTAGGGGAACCGGGCATGGACCAGCCCACGTGTGCTCTTTGATTGGTGGCTTAGTCTCTGGGAGCTCTGAGGGGCCCAGTTAGTTGTCTGAAAGAGCTGGCATAGGCCATTTTGTTGTTGTTGTTGTTTGTTCTTTCTAGATAGGGTTTCTCTGTGTAGCCGTGGATGTCCTGGAACTCACAAAGATCCGCCTGCCTCTGCATCCCGAGTGCTGGGATTAAAGATGTGCGCCACCACGCCTGACTCCTGGAGGCTGTCCACAGCCATTTGCTCAAGGCAGCAGGAAGAATGTGACATTACTGATTAGGGACTGAAAGTGTTCATCCTCAACAACTTTGCTTATTTTAAGAAAAATGATCCTTAGAAGGAGGGTTTACAATGTTAATAACTTACTTCTATACTTTTATATTTAAATTAAAAATTGTTTTGGGGTGTGGTGGCATACACCTTTAGTCCTAGCACTCAGGAGGCAGAGGCAGGCAGATCTACATGAGTAGATCAAGGCCAGTCTGGTCTACAAGGCAAGTTCCAAGACAACCAGGACTGTTACACAGAGAAACAGTCTTGAAAAACCTAAATAATAAACAAACAAATAAAATTTAAAATCTCATGTGTATGAAATTTGCCTATATGTTTTGGACCTGCTGAAGTCAAAAGAGGGTGTCAGACCCCCTGGAAGTGGAGTTACGCATGTTAGTGAGCCCCATGTGGATGCTGGGAATCAAGGTCAAATCCTCCGCAAGAGCAGTGAGTGCTCCTAACCACTGAACCATCCCTCCAGTCCAAGCCCCGATACTTAGCACTGGGATTTTGCTGGTTTTTGTTTTGAGTCAGGCTTTCTCTGTGTTAACAGCCCTGTAGTCCAGACTGGCCTCAAACTCAGAGAGATCTGCCTGCCTCTAGAGTGCTGGGATCAAAAGAGTGTGCCAACAACCCAGCTTACATAGCAATGTTTCGTGTATTGTTTTTTTTTTAAGCAATTTATTTTATGAGTGCTCTATCTGCACATATACCTACATGCCAGAAGAGGGCACCAGATAACACTTATGGCTGTGAGCCACCACGTGGACTGAACTGGGAACTGAACTCAGGACCTCTGGAAGAGCAGACAGTGCTCTTAACCCCTGAGCCAGCTCTCCATCCCACATAGCAATGTTTTAATAGTGCTTAACACCTGCTTTGTGTCCCAAGTAGAGGTGGGTCTGTTATTTGTTTCACTGCTGCTGAGCCAAATCTCCTGCATCTTTTGTCCTTTGGACTTTTTATTTTGTGAAACAAGGTCTCACTTAGCTCAGGCTGGCCCAGAGCTATGAAGCCCAAGTTGGTCTCGAAACCATCGCCACCATGTTTAAAAACACACACCTAGCGGTTCATGTGAGAATGTGTTTTGAGACTGGCTATGTAGCCCAGGCTAACCTTAAACCCATGATTCTCCTGCCTCCACCTTCTGAGTACATGGACTATTGTGGGCACGCTGACTGATACAGACTGCTGAATTTGAACTGACAGTACCCTGACCCTTCATATTGTTTTGAGTAACCACCACATCCAACAACTTAACTCTTCAATGACTTTCTGTGTGATGAAAGGGACACCAGCCCGGTGGGAGGGGCTTGTGCGTTTTTACAGATGAGGACACAGGATGGTGTCTGAGTATAAACAGACCTGTCTACAAGGTTCCTCCTGTGACAGACAGTCCCTTAGAGGAGTGGCTTCATTTGGACTCCCACATTGAGCCTCTTACCCGCTTCCCAGGGCCTAAGCGCTGGTTGCTGCCAGGTGCTCGCCAGTCACTACCTTGGCAAACCCCATGTTAGTGCCCAGCTGCAATGGACACTAACATGTCACAATGCAAGTGACAGCGACCATCCCTGGGATGTCTCTTCTCTAGCCCTTTGTGCTTCAAACCTGTACAAGGGGTTTGGGGAGGAAAATGGAGATACACTTGCTTGTATTAGTTAGCTTTTAGTGGCCATGACAATATGCCAGAGACAAAGAGCTGAAAAGCATAAGGGTTAATTTTGGCTCGTGGCTTCAGCCTTTGCTTTGGGCCGATAGTAAATCTGAACATATGGTGGGGAACACACCCCCAGTGACCCATTTCCCTAAGTAGGCCCGCCTTTCTTTTTTTTGTTTTGTTTTGTTTTTCGAGACAGGGTTTCTCTGTGTAGCCCTGGCTGTCCTGGAACTCACTCTGTAGACGAGGCTGGCCTCGAACTCAGAAATCCGCCTGCCTCTGCCTCCCAAGTGCTGGGATTAAAGGCGTGCGCCACCACCACCCGGCACAAGGCCCACCTTTCAAAAGCAGCAAAAAATGGGGGATCAAGGCCTAGAGTCAAAGCTGAGGAACACAAGGGATGACAGATTAGAGGCTTCGACTAAGACTAAAGCCACGTTGGAGATGACAAGTGTTGAAAAAATATACTACAAGATACAGCAGAGACTGTGGTGCCAGCTATTTGGTCGTCAATCCAGAAATTTTAGGTCAGTCTGGGCAATGTATTTAAAATAAAAAAATAAATCATTAAAAAAGATAAAAAGGAGAAGCTGTAGTCTGGGTCAGATTACCCAGCATGCAGACACGCACCCTGGTTTGAGTCTCAGTGCTTACGCCAGGCACAAGTCTGTCCCTATACCTGGGACATAGAGGATCGGAAACTCAAGGTCATCCTCAGCTACACTGCAAGTTTGAGGCCAGCCTGGACTACTCGAGACCCTCTTTCAAAGCAAACAAACAGAACCAAGTCTACAGAATCCTGATAAACATTAACACTATTCAAGGCGACTTTATTATGTATCTAAAGTGTTCCACTTCTGAGGATTTAGTGAGATGATTTGGAAGGAGAGATTCAAAAAGATGCCTTTTAAATTTATGTTTAAATTAAATTAGAGAGATCTCATTATGTATCCCTGGCTGGCCTGGAACTCGTCGTTGACGTCACGCGTGGGGCAAACCTCCTCCTTCAGTCTCCCGAGTGCTGTAATTAGCAGGTGTGCATACCCACACCCACCTCATTCTGTCACATGTAGAAGAGTGAGGGGTGAGCTGCATCAGGACATGGTGCGGAAACCCTTCCCGTCCGTGCTCTCTGGAGCCTAGCTCCTGGTCCCACCCTTTCTCATGGGTCCCCAGGTGGGGTGGGGGGGCCCAGGTGTTGGGCAGCAGAGGAGACAGTCTGAGGTTCAGTCCCGGCTGCAGCCAGGTCAGATACCTGCTTTATTCAGACGGGAAACGGAAACGGGTGGAGACCAGCAGAAAAGACCACTCTAGGTCAGCACTGGACAAGGATGGCCAGAGTGTGAATCCAAAAGGTGGCGGAAAAGTCCTTAGCATCTTGAGCCATGACAGTCTATCTGAAGTAGTTGGGACACTCGTGGGCGACCAGTTCCAGGCTTGGTTAAAGGCTTCCACGACTGCCGGCTCCAGGGGCCCTTCCTCAGTGGCAGCCAAGTTCTGCTCCAGCTGCTCCAGGCTGGACATGCCCAGGATGACTGCATCCCCTCGGGTGCCCTGCAAGGGTAGACAGCCAGATCTCAGCACAGTCTGCTAGCTGGTGGCTCCTGTCACATGCCCTTCTTGCCTATCCCCGGTAAGATCTGTGTATTTCCTTCCTGGGCGCCCAGGAAGAACTGAAGGTGCCTTTGCCAGATGAACACGTGACTGTCCTTGTCTCGTGTTACAGGAGCTCTTCCCTAAGGAGACGTAAGTAAAAACCTACCCTGTCTATAGGACACTTGTCTCATGCCTGTCCAGCAAGCACTGTGCACACCGAATCAGCTCCCTAGCCCTGGAGGAGGTGCTCTCTCTGGAAATCACTGCAAGGCAAGTCTGGGTCTCCCAAGGGGCAGAAGCTGAGCTCAGGGTACTGTGCTACCTGGAGCTGTGAGTGGTGGTACATCCAGCGCAGGGCAGCCGAGGTCATGCTGGGGGCACTGGTGCCATGGGTGGTTGCAGGGCCTTTTCTACCAGGGCGATGGCCTCAAAGTGGTGTTCCTTCCAGAAGCTGAGGGAGTGGGGAGAGAGGAAAGGGCTGAGAATCTTCAGTCACACAGGAGCTGAAGCCAAAGATCTACCAAGGCACTGTTCCCACCCCGTTCTGTAGCACGGAAGGAGCTGTACCCCTTTGGGGGAGCTGCTTCTCCTTACAGGGTACCAGAAGCTCCCGGGGTGCCTACTGCTAGCTAGATGTGGAAACTCCTGCCTACCGCTCACCCAGTGCAATGGAGAAGCTACTGCAAAGCCAGACTTGGCCCCAGGACCCAAAAGCCTTCACCAAGGTCCTCTTTTTCCCTCCTGGCAGGGCACTTCTCAGAGTAGCAAGACTTCCAGGACCACAAGGTCTAGGGGTGGGAGTGGGGCTTCTTCATTTCCTTATGTAGGAAGAAGGAAATGAAGAACCCCAGGATTTGCTGTTTCTTAGAGGAATCAAGAAACAGAAAAAGGGAAGCATAGTGGTTTCTATCCCTGGAAGCATCGGTAAGAACTTCATGTAAGATAAAGGGACTTCCCGCCCTACCCATCCCAAGGCAGAGAGCCCCAGTCACCGGTTCCTGTAGGTCTCAGCCCAGTTATTCCCAAAGAAGCGGCCCACGGGCTGTTTCCCATCCTTGTCTTCATATTTGTACTTGCCGTCAGCAGGCCTCCTGTGGGAAGGCCGCAGTCAGACGCCAGCCCAGTCTCCTCCCAGAGGCTGCCAGATCCCAGCCAGCTCTCAACTGCAGAGGAGGGAGGGAGCGTCCACCAGGGCAGCAGTCCATGAGTCAGGCGGCATGCCCTCCCACCCACAGGGCCTGTCCCCACGGCAGCCCATACCAGCCAAAGGGTTGTAGGCGTAGAACCTCAGTCCGAAGTGTCTGAGGCAGGGGAGGAGCTCAGTCTCCACCTGGCGGGTGGTGGCGTTGTACATGCCCTGAGGGGAAGCAGAGGGGCCTGTTGCAAAGTAAGGCTGTATCAGGGGAAGGGATACAGCCTTCCTCTTTTGAAAAAATAATTTATTTGGAAACTTTTCTTTTTCAGAGATGGGTCTTGGTAAACTGGTCAGGCTGTTAAATTCTCAGACTCAATTGATCTTCCTGCCTCAACCTCCCCAGTAGCTGGGACTTACAGTCTGTACCCTGGGCCTGCAGGTCCTCCATTTTTAAATTGTCTTTATTTTTGTGTGTCTGTAGGTATGTGCTGTTCATGTGTCTGGATGCAGACGCCAGAGGAGGATGTGGAAGGTCCTGTTCTATTTCCCGGAGAGAGGGTCTCTCACTGAATCTGGAGCTAGGTGATTCCTGCCTCTTGCCATCCACAGAACTGGGTACCGGGTGCACAGTCACACGTGGCTCTGTGTGAATTCTGAGGTGAGAATTCAGGTCCTCGGGTGTACAGCATGCAGTTTTACCTATTAGGCTTGGCTTTTGTTTTTTGAAACAGTCTTGCCCTATAGCCCAGGCTGGCCTTGAATTTAGTGAGCCTCCTGCCTCAGCCCTCCAAGTGCAGGATCGTGTGTGTGTGTGTGTGTGTCGCGTGTGTGACACCATGCCCAGCTTTGCAATCTTCTACTTTGAACATTCTAGACTGACACCATCTTAGGTTCAGTTATGTCTAAAATCTCTAGTCAGGAGAGGGTGTCGGGGGCAGGGAGGGGAAGCTGGCCAGGATTATCGGTCTATAGCTTTCTCCAGGCCTCCTCTATGGCTGGATGCTGAATTTACAACTATTTAAAAGTTTAGCAAATTTTCTGCTTCTAAGAGGTGTAATATGGGCTGGAGAGATGGCTCAGCGGTTAAGAGCACTGACTGCTCTAGTTCTAGAGGTTCTGAGTTCAATTCCCAGCAACCACATGGTGGCTCTAACTATCTAATGATGCCAGGCTGTGGTGGCACACACTTTTAGTCCCAGCACTTGGGAGGCAGAGGCAGGCAGATTTCTGAGTTCAAGGCCAGCCTGGTCTACGAGTGAGTTCCAGGATAGCCAGAGATACATAGAAAAACCCTGTACTGAAAAACCAAAAAACAACAAACAAACAAAAAAACCCCTATCTGTAATGAGATCTGATGCCTTCTTCTGGTCTGTCTGAAGACAGCTACAGTGTATTCATATAAATAAAATAAATAAATTTTTAAAATGTTAAAAAAAAAAAAAAAGAGGTCTAATAATAAAATCCAAACTGCAGACAGCAAGCTGAGGTGTCACTCAGTGATAGCACCTGCTAGCATTGTCAGGTCTTAGGTTCAATCACCAGAGCCACAAAACAAACCACAATAACCAAAGCCCACAGAGAAACTGGGTGAAGGATCGTTCTAAGGTGGATACGCTCGTTACATGAAGGTAACGGGATTCTAGTGGAGTCATTGTACCTAGGGTAAACAATGAAAAAGCTGTTTTTCAGTAGACATCAGAATGAAGAGTTGCTTCCTAGAAGTCCTTTGACGGACGGAATCACTGTAGAAAGCAGTGATTGTTTTCTGTTATCTACAGAGTTGTTTTTCTGAAGGAGCTTTACAGCCTGGGCATGGCTTTGATCACTGGCAATCCGGGACCGTCTCCGTTACGATACTGCAAACAGTTCACAATAGGGATTAAGGCTGCAGGGCATGGTGTTTTCCTTCAGGAAATGTACAGATTAGATTACGGGCTTTGGTATGAGAAAAGTGTTCTATCCCCCAAAACCTTTTGTTAATAATCAATAAACACGCTTCTGCATGGTGGCTGTTGGAGGCTCACTGGGACCTCACCCTGTCTCAGAGCCTGATTACACCTGGGCCTGACCCTCTTTCTTTGATCATTTCGATTAATTGAAAACACCCACATGTGAAGCTGTACTTCAGAGACTGGAGGCCCCTGGGGAGGTTCGAGGGAGGGGTGGCGGGCAGGCAGGGGATCTGAAGGGATTCCCAGCAAAGAGCCATCTAGGCCAAAGCTGAGCACTTCTTTCAGGGTGTGGTGTAGGCTGAAGTGCAGGGTGGGCAGAAGGGATCAGGTTGTGTGCTCACACAGCAAGCAAACAGGTGACCAGCTAGGCTGGTGAGAGAGGCGGTGCCTGCTTTGAAGAGGGGAAGGGTTGCTATGAGGAGGGTAGGAGGGGTCTAAACCACAGGAAAATTCAGGATCAATTGAACCCGAGGCCTGGGTGGCCCTCACACAGGAAGTTCCCCTCACCTGGTACACGGTCGGCAGGATCCAGCCGTGGCTCTTGCAGAGGGTACAGATCTCAGCCACCTCCCAGGAGGCATAGTTGGACAGACCAAGCTCCACAAACTTGCCCTGCAGGGGAGAGGACTCGTTACAACTCAGCTCAGCCCATGGGACCAGGAAGAGACCTGGGGAGGAACCTGAGAATCTAGTCTGTGCCCAGAGAGCCTCGCTGGCTTGGCAGACTCAGGGCAAGAAGCATAGTGACCTCGTCTCTGGGCTCAGGGCCCTCCCTCACCTCCTGATGCAGCTGGTGGCAGGCAGAAGTGTCTCCTCTATAGGAGTGCTGTGGTCAGGAGCATGTAAGTAGAAGAGGTCCACCCGGGGACACTGCAGCCGCTTCAGTGACGTCTCCAGCTGGGACCGGACGCTGTCAGGCTTCAGTGACTTCCCATCCCAAGGGTTGGCCTTGGTGGCGATTTTCACTTGGTAGAAGATTATAATGATTAAGATTTATTAGAAGGCCGGGCATGGTCGAACCCAACTTTAATCCTAGTCCTCGGGAGGCAGAGGCAAGAGGATCTGAGTTCAAGGCCAGTCTGGTCTTCAGGGTGAGTTCTAAGATGGCCAGGGCTACACAAGAAACCCTGTCTCAGAAACAAACAAACAAACTCAAAAAAGAAAAAAGGGTTTATAAGAATTATTCATTGGCCATGCAAATGTGAATGTTCTGGCTAAATACTACTTAGTTCCGATTTCCTAGTTTGTAAAATGAGGTGACAAGAATGGAACTGTCCTCATATGGGAGGCACAGGGGCTACATTCCTATCTTTTCCTTTTTTAAATTCCAGGAAGTGGGCTGGAGAGATGGCCCAGCGGTTAAGAGCACTGACTGCTCTTCCAGAGGTCCTGAGTTCAATTCCCAGCAACCACATGGTGCTCACAGCCATCTACAGTGGGATCCGACACCCTCTTCTGGAGACATACATACAGATAGAGAGCACTCACAAAAATAAAATACACAAAGGAATCTTAAAATTCTAGGAGTTTTTAAAATCTTTCTGATTTTTACATGCTATCTGTGAACTGAGTTTTTAAAACACTTTTTAATTAAGACTACAAACTGGGGGCAGTAGAGATGGCTCTGCAGCTAAAAGTACTTGTTCTTACAGAGGGCCTAGGCGAGGATCCCAGCACCCACATGGCAGGTTAGAATCATCCATCACTCTAGTTTCAGAGGATCCAATACCCTCTTTGGGTACAAGGCACACATGTGATATGTATCCACACATGCAGGCAAAACACTTGTCTGCATATAATTAAAAAAAAAATACATCTTTAAAAGTTTTTTTTTTTTTTTAATGAGAAAGTACCTAAATAGACATTAAAAGAAGACATGCTGGCTGGTAAGATTCTCAGTAGGTGCTTGCCATACAGGGCTACGTTTTTATTAAGAGCTTATGTGGCAGGGCAGGCACTATGGGACTTGAGGCATGATTTTACAGACTCCCATGCTCAAACATCGTCTCAGACCTTGGACTTGATGTTCCCTGGCATTGTCAGGATGCTGTGAGCCCATTAATTGGCTCCTTCTCAACAAAGAATGCAGATAAGGGCTGGAGAGATAGCTCAGCAGTTCAGAGCACTGGCTGCTCTTCCAGAGGTCCCGAGTTTCCCAGCAAACACGTGGTGGCTCACAATCATCTATGAGATCTGGCGCCCTCTTCTGGCATGCAGGTGTACATGCAGAAGCGCACTCATACATTCAATAAGAAATACAACGACTGGAGATGGAACTCAAGGCGCCAGGCCTGAAAAGCAGGGAGATCCTTAAAGACTGTAAGAATTTAGGCAAGAGGGGCTGGAGAGACGCTCAGTAGTTTAAAGAACTTACTGTTCTTGCAGAGTATACAGAGGCTACCAGAAACACACATATTAGTTTACAATCATGTGTAACTACAATTCCAAGGTATTCAGTACCCTCTCCTAGCCTCTGTGGGCACACACATACATGCAAGTAAAATAAATCAAAAAAAAAAAAAAAAAAATCAGGGAAGAGATAAAGGGGCCCGAATGTGTTCCTTGGAAGCTATCAATCTTAACCAAAATCCCTGTCAAGTCTCAGAAGCCTGTGCATATTCTACCGTACTGTAGCTGCCCCTCAGTGCTCTGTTCTGTTTCTTCTCAGAGAGGGAACGAACCACCTGGACTGAGGGACGAATGGGTGGATTCTGGCAAGGACAAGGGGAGCCCTCTGATCACACAGGATAAAGGCCAGAAGACCACAGCATCTCCCTATTACAACAGCTGCCCCCAATCCATTCTTTCTGTAACCTTTTGCAACAGGTGTAACCTGAGGGCTTTGGCCTAGTGAGTCCTCAGACCCAAAGAAAGAAATAGACATGGACTAAAGAAGATGGGGGTGGGGGGAAGAACAAGATGTTTCTTATCAGGAGAGTCATCCAGGAGAATGCTACAGCGTTCAGCTTGAGAGATCCGCTGACTTCTGTCCCTCCAGCTTACCCAATCGTGAGTCTAAGGAGCCCTCTGCACAGGAACCAGGAGGAGGGACCGCAGGACGGGTAAAAGTGTGGCCTCTTTATGTAACAGGCACCCTCCTGAGACTCCAATAGCTTCACGCAGATGAAGGGAGGTTCCCCTCCCCCTCCACCGCGGGACACGCACCACTGACCACCCTGCCCCACACATGCACTTTGAATCTCTCCAACTCCATCTTCCAACAGCTAAGACTGCAGCCTCTGGTGTACCCTACTTACACGGTAGGGTCCAGCCCCAGTGCTCTCCCTACTGCTCTCCCCGGGGCCTCCATAAGCTACTCCTTAGCAATCAGCTTCAGTCTTCCTCGTCAAACTTTTAACTCTCCGTGGAGAAATCACTTCTCCCACGGCAGCCCACAGAGCTACAAAGTTTGCCCTTGTAAGATCTGGCCCAGAGAGTGGGCACAAAGGCCAAAATGCCCTCTCCCGACGCCACCTTTTCACCCCTGTCCCCAGCTGGGCCCTAGGCATTGTCGCCACAGGTCTCCTTGAGACCCACAGGTACTGTCAACTGCACGGGACAAAGTCTAGTCCGGACCAAAGACCGGAATGATAAAGCGTGCTCCTGGAGTGCAGGGGTGGTGAGGGCAAGAGGGGAGGGCACGAACACAAAGCCTGGTGGGGGCTGCGGGTGGGGGTGGGCTATGGGCAACTGTTGGTTGGGAGGCCGGGATTGCGGTAGGAAGCAAAGGGCAGAGAGAGTAAGCTAAACATTAGAGTAGGAAGCTTCCTCGCACCCGCCTCGTAGCTGCAACTCTAGAAGCTTCTAAGGGAAGCGGGACAAAGTTCAGTTCACTAGTTCAGGACTCCAGTTGCCTTGGGAGCTTGGGGTAGACACGGCTGTGGATCTGGAGCTTCTGAAGCTCCTGGATGCAGACCCTGGCCGGTGCACGTCGGGTGCGGGCACCAGCTCGGCTCTACTCGGTGCGGGGACGGGGAAGGCCGGGTGCAGCGGTTACCTGTGCAGTCGCCGCTGCCCAGCCCGAGCCCCAGGCCGCCCAGGATGTTCTCGGACTGGCCGTCGCAATACATGAAGGCCGTGTCCAGCTCGCTGTGGCCGCGCTCCAGGAAGGCACGTACCGTCGCGGCGCTAGCGCTCGCATCCATGCGGCGCCCCATCTCCATGGTGCCCAGCACCGTAGCGGGCCGGAGAGGGGCACCAGAGGCGGTGCGGGGTGGCGGAGGCCCGGACATGGCGAGAGGACGCACGACCGAAGGCCCGGAGCGCGGGGCACACAGAACAGCAGCGCGGCCCAAAGCTCGGGACGCTGCACGCAGCATGGAGACTGCGCTTGCGTGCTCGAAGCCCAGGCTCCGCCCACAGCGCGGGGGCGGGGCGTCTTAGAGGTCAGCTGACCCCGGCGGGCTCCGATCCTGAAGCTGAGACCGGCTGAGGATCCTGAACTGGTGAGGATGAAGGGGGCTGGCGGCAGGCCCGGGCTGGCGGTCGGGACTCCAGGCGCACCCAGCCAAGTCTTTCCCACACCCTCCTTCGGCTGTGCACGGTCCCCGGCGCTGGTCACCTCCTGGGGAGCGGGATCTTGGGTCTCAGCCCGTCCTGGCCAGGGATCCTGGACGGCCCCACTTGTCACCTGCGGGTCTCTGCCTTCCGGCTTCTTGACTTCCCTGGACTGGGCGTCCTTGTTTTCCCTGCTCTGGGCGGGGCCTCGCGGCGCTTGCCCCAGCTGCTGCCCTGTCATTATCCCTCCGAACCCGCAGAGTCACCGGAAGGAGTTAGAGCCTTGGTTTGGAGGCCTGGAATGGGTAGGATCCCGGAGCCTTTGCGCTCTCTTGTCACATTCTCCCCAGCCCTGCAGGTAGGGAGCCCAGAATGCCCCATTCCTCGACAAGCTCACGGCAGGATTCCAAGGAGGGTTGGTTAGAAATGTGAGGACGCACTCGGGAGGTAGAGGCAGGAGGATATCTGAGTTCGAGGCCAGCCTGGTCTACTGAGCTAATTTCAAGACAGCCAGGGACTACACAGAGAAACCCTGTCTCAAACCACTCCCATCCCCATCCTCCCCTAAAAGAAAAAAAGAAGTGTGTGGTTTCAGGTTTTGTTCACTTCGTGTATACTCCCTGCTACAGTGGGATCCAGGGGCTACAGCAAGAAAAGAATATTACTGTTGACTGTGCCAGACGTGCTTTGGTAGGAAGCACCTCCCTGGAGGTGCTTGGAGTTGGAGAGGAGCTGGGTGTGGCAGGAGATATTGTCTCCTGGCCAGCCTTTCCGGATGGGAGCCATGAGAGCCAATCCTTTATAGTACTGGGGGATGCAGCTCAGTGGTAGAGCCCTTGACGAGCGTAGAATATGGAGGTTTGGCCTGAGTGGTTGTTGTTGTTGTTTTTAAATCATAGTCTGTAGTCAGTTTAGGAGGTAAGTACCTTGTAAAATTCCCTTCATTTTATACATCAGAACACTGAAACTCCAACACTTGCCCAGAGGGACATCTCAGTCCTAGGCCCGCTCAACTCACGTTTCCTTGCATACCCTCCCCGCTCCCCTGTTCCTTCGCTATCTCTCTTTCCTCCTTTTTCTTTTTTCTCTTTGTCATGCTTTCTTCCCTCTCCCTCTCCTTTACATTTTCCGAGTCTTCGTTGTTCAGCTGGTGCATCCAGACCCACTTGGCTGGAAGAATACGGACAGGGAGAGGGGAGAGAGACGTACTTGAAGAACAGTGTTTAACAGGGACAGTGTTGCATCTTCTCCAGGAGTGTGTTCCAGTGCACCGGACTCTGAGGATCTGGGGCAGGAGATGAGGTTAAGAGGGACATTCTTGGGGCCCTTAGGACCTTGCCTCTGTGATTTTGAACTTGATCCAGTATCAAAGTGGAACCTGTATCTGCTTTGGTAGGGAACACCTGCCTGGCTTTGCTTGGAGTTGGAGGGGAAATGGGCATTGTAGGAGACTGTCTCCCTGGCCAGCCTTTCTGGACATGAACCATGGGAGTCAGAATCCTTCTTAGTAGTGGGGGATACAGCTCAGCATTAGAACATGTGACTAGCATCTATGAGGTCCTAGGCCCAATCTTTGGTATCAAGGAGTCTTTGAAGAGACTGGGAGAGCTGCTTGAACCCAGGGTCCCCGCTCACCTGGCTCCACAGCTGTGAGGAGGCACCACACTGGTCAAGATAACTGGGTTCTCATCTTCACACCATCACTCCCACTGGGTCAGATGTGAGGCTCATAGCTTTATGTTTGGCTCAGAAGGATGTCGTTAGCCCCAGTTCATAGACAGGGTCAGCCAGACTGACTCGCTTGCCTGAAGCCACTCAACCCTACCTGTGAAATGGGGACAGTGTCCCTACGGCCTGGGTATTAGGTGTTGTGAGGGGTGGCAGGGTATGCATGTATGATAAATTGGGGAAGCCCACTCAGAATCTACAGGAGGAGGTGGGGGGAGGGCATCCAATAGGATATGTGAGCGTGATAAACAAGAAGACTTCTTAGGGTGCAGTTTTACCTAGATGTGTGCAAGGTAATCGCTCTCCAAATTAGCTGTGCTGATATCATCCCCACGGGCCACTAAGACCAGGGAGGAACCTTCCAGCCATCCTATGTCCCACACTGGAGCTTCTACAATGAGCTGGCCAGACAGTGCCCGGAGGCACCCTTATCCCCAGCTCTAGTAGCTGGTCACTTTAGGGCTGAGAGTCTGGGCTTCCTGAGAAAAGGAGCTGACTTACTTCCTCTCCCTGCTCTGCTCACTGCAAGCTCAGCAGCCCTGGGTTCAGCCAGAGCTTTGTGAGGAGTCCAGGCCCCCGTGGCCTAAGTGGGAACTAAGGTACGGAGGAGAGTCAGCCTGGATGAGCAAACGCCCTCTTAGCTCAGTGACGAAAGGGGAAGCCTGGTTCGGGGCAGCCTCCGTGAAGCCTCTCCCATGGGGGTTTGAGTCTCTTGCTTTCTGGCTGGGTGGCCCTGGCAGATGACTTCCCTATTGTGGTCTCAGGTTCCTCTAGAGTATGTCAGGGAGGGTCCATGAGACTCAGGCAGAGGCACATGTGTGAACACTGGCCAGGACTGGAGAAGATGGCTCCAGCCAAGCCTTGCTCTCCCTGCTCGCTCTCTCTAGGTTGTCACGCACACAGAGTGACCACATAGGAACTCTGTGCAGGTGGCAAGGAACTGAGAGGATCTCTTTCTTCCTGCTCCTACAACCAGCCGTACTCTGGCTTGGGCTGTGGCTTCCTCGCAGGTAGGTATCCTGTATGTCTTCCAAGCTTTGGGAGGGACATGGGCTCCAGCATCCTATCCAGGTACCGGGCAGCCCTAGGAACCGCCTTCTTATCCCCACATGAAAGATGCATGTGGTAGCCTTCCCTCCAGTGAGTCCTGGCCTCAGAGACCTTGTCAGCAGAGTCATGAGAAGGAAAGGAAGCCTGGCCTGATGGCTCAGACCTGTAATCCTCACACTCAGATGTCTGACACATGAGAATTGAAGGTTTAAAGGCCAGCTTGGGCAGTTCGTGAGACCTTGTCTTGAGATACAAAGTTTAAAAAAAATAAAATAGCCGGGCGGTGGTGGCGCACGCCTTTAATCCCAGCACTTGGGAGGCAGAGGCAGGTGGATTTCTGAGTTCGAGGCCAGCCTGGTCTACAGAGTGAGTTCCAGGACGGCCAGAGCTACACAGAGAAACCCTATCTCGAAAAACCTAAAAATAAAATAAAATAAAATAAAATAAAATAAATGTCATGGATACAGGATAGTATCCCAGGAAGCTGTCGGCCTCCTGGGCAGCACACAGAAAGCTCTAGATCTGACCTCCAAAAGAAATCAACCAACCAACCAACCTAAATGTTTACAAGTTGCATCAAAAGATGCTGTTGGCCTATAGGCCCACCCGCTCCACATACAAACTCATTTAACTGGCACGGCAGCTGTATGAAGTAGGGCCTCTTGTTACTCCCACTGTGCAGAGGACGGGACCAGTAACTGCCGGTCACAGGACTGTGAATGGGGCTAGACCTCCCAAGGCTGAAGACCTCTTTTTCCCTTTGTGTAGAACAAACCTTTGCCAGCCTCTGACCATCTTGCCCGCGTTCATATACCTGCATCTTCTTCCCGCAGAGACCCTCCCTCTGCAGCCATGGTCTGGAGGACAGTGGGTGCCAGCAACTTCTCCATCTGCCCTAATGGCTCTATCCAGTGGATCTGGATGTGTTTGGTGAATGTGCCCAGGATGGCTGGGATGAGGCCAGTGTGGGCCTGGGCTTGGTCTCCATCCTCTGCTTCGCCGCATCTACCTTCCCGTGAGTGTGGCTGTGTGGCAGAGTGGGGTGGGGAAGGGTCGGGGCTTCGGGCTTGGGGGCGGTTCATGTACTGTACTGGGTTTGGGTAGTCCAGGGTTTGGCTGGCTGGTCCTTGACCTCTCTAGATCCCAGGCCAGATACACTCCCTGCCTGATCATACTCATCATGGATGTCCAGCTTGCTGTGAAGAAGGGAGGCCGCCTGGAATCTAGCACAGGCTAGACCTCATGTTGAATGACGTCGAGTAACCTTTTCTACCATATATTGAGCACCACTGTATTCTGGCCCATGTCTAAATACTGGGGGTGTTTAACCTCTTTTAGCCCAGTGAAGTAGGCAGCGAACCTTTCTATGTCTCACAGATGAGATGCGGGTTAGGTCATGTGCTCTGTGTTGCTCAGCTGGCAAGAGATGGGAGTGGACACTGGGAGGGCTGGGATGCATCGGTTATGGCTGTGTCCTTAAAGTGAAGAAAGGCTGGCTGGTGGCGAAGATGCAGCGGCGCTACGCCAAGTGTACACTCATCCGCACTCTGCTGTGGCTCACTCTGGGCCTCAGATCTCATTACGTATGTGTACCTCAGAAGCTGCCTGTGCTAGTGTTCTTACGTGAAGCATGCAGGTAGAGCACCTGGCCTCGGCAGAGCAGAAGGACTGCAGGCAGAGGCACTAAAGTATGAGCTCGACGGGCAGAACGGCTGGCCATGAGCACAGTTATGAAGAAGAAAGTGCCTGGCTGGCATGCACAAGTGCAGGCGGCCGGAAGTGACCTCAGGTGTTCACCAAGGCCCCGTCGCTAAGGCTGGTGTATCCAGTTTTATTTTTCTTGGTTATTTGTTTCTTTGTTTTGTTGTTTTTTTGCTATTTTTTCGAGACAGGGTTCTCTGTGTAGTCCGGGACTGTCCTGGAACTCGCTCGGTAGACCAGGCTGGCCTCGAACCAGAAATCCACTGCCTCTGCCTCCAAGTGGCGGGATTAAGGCAGTGTCCACCAACCCGCCCGGCGGTGTCAGTGTTTTAAAAAACTGTTTTAGGATGGGCCATGCTGGTACACGCCTTTGATCCCAGCACTTGGGAGGCAGAGACAGGTAGATCTCTGAGTTTGATAGCCCTCTGGTCTATAAATCGAATTGTAGGACAGCCGGGGCTACACAAATAAAACCCTGTTTCCAAAACTGAAAATCAACAGCAACAACAACAAAAATTGCT
This sequence comes from Mastomys natalensis, assembly GCA_021653895.1. Lineage (NCBI taxonomy): Eukaryota > Metazoa > Chordata > Mammalia > Rodentia > Muridae > Mastomys > Mastomys natalensis. The sequence goes on along the minus strand of JAJTUV010000359.1, from coordinate 1,424,328 downwards.
CTTGGCTAGGGAAATGGCTTTTGCAGGGACCTAGGTTTGGTTGCCAGCATCCACATAGTTACTGCCCAGACCTCCACTTTCAGGAGATCTGACACTCTCTTCTGGCCTCTGCAACAGGCACACACAGTGCACATACATACAAGCAGGTAAAACACTTACGAACTAAAAATAAATCTTAAATGTTTGCTTGTCCGCTGGGGGAGATCACTCAGCATAAAGTGCTTGCTGCTACACGAGCGTGTGGGTCTTAGTTCGAATCCCCAGAACCCGTGTAAAGACGGAAGCAGTAATGTATGTCTAATCCCCGTGTGGATCAGCCTGGCATGTGCAGCGACAAACAAGGTAGAGGTAGAGGTTGCCCTCTGACCTCCGTGTGAATCACATATGTACTGTGGTTCCTGTACACCAACCCCCTACCTACTCCCACCCTCACTCTTTACAGCTCCCTGGAGGCTGAGGCAGGAGGATCATGAGTTTCAAGGTCAACCTGGGCTATCCAAGAGACCTTGTTAACCCTGAACTCCTGACCTTCCAGCCCTGACCTCTCAGTTGCTGGGATCGCAGGTGTAGCCACCATCCCCTCACTGTCTTTTTTGACTTCTTTTTAAGGAAACGTTTATCTTATGTGTTTGGTTATTTTGCTTGCATGTATGTAAGTGGGCCACATGTGGGTACCTGGTGCCCATAGAGGGTTTGGGATCCTTTGGGACCGTAGTTTACAGATAATTGTGGGCCTCCATGTACTGCAAACAGAATCTGGGCTTTGCAAGAGCAACAAGCACTCTTTTTTTTTTTTTTTTTTTTTGACACAGGGTTTCTCTGTGTAGCCCTGGCTGTCCTAGAACTCACTCTGTAGACCAGGCTGGCCTCGAACTCAGAAATCCACCTGCCTCTGCTTCCTAAGTGCTGGGATTAAAGGCATGCGCCACCACAGCCCGGCCACAACAAGCACTCCTAACTGTAGAAATGTCTCTCTAGTCTCATGAGTTTTGTTTAAAAAGTTTTTTTTTTTTTTATCATCAATTAACTTTTTTTTGAGATGACATTCTCACTATTTTGTCTCAGCAACCTGGAACTCACTGTCTAGACCAGGCTGTCCTCAAATGTATAGGGATTTACCAGCCTCTGCCTCCTGAGTGCTGGCATTAAAGTCTGGTGCCACTGCACCTGGCTTTGAGTTTCTTTCTTTTTCTAAATTTTTAAAATTTCATTTTATTGTTTTCTATGTGTGCATGTTTAGCCCGCATGTGTGTCTGTGCATCATATGTGGAGGCTGGAGGAGGGCTGCACATCTTTTGGGACCAGAGTTATAGGCAGCTGTAAGGCACCATGTAGGTGGACGTAGGTCTTCTGCAAGAGCAGCCAGTGCTGTTAACCACTGAGCCATCTCTCTGACCCCTAAATTTCTTTTAAAAATATATGTATATGTGATATATATCTATATATATATATTGAATATATTATATATCTATATCTATCTATCTATATCTATATAATGATGTGTGTATATATCTATGCATGTGCATGTGTGTGCAATGCCTGGTTTAGGCAGTGCTGAGTATTGAACCCTGGGCTTCATGTGTCAGGCAGGCACTCTGTCAACTGTACTATATCCTAGCCCTTTGTGAATTTTTATTTTATCATCTGTTTTTATCTGAATATATACAGACAGTAAATAAAAAGTTGAAGCTGGGCTAAATGGCACTTGCCATGCAAACCTGACCATCTGAGCTGGGTTCCTGGAAAACACATACAGGTGGTAGGAAAGAACTGACTCACAAAGTTGTCCTCTGACTGACACATGTATGGTTGCCACCTGCGTGCCCATGATAATTAATTATTGCATATAAAAAGTTGAGGGGCTGGGGGTCTGGTAGAGCTCTGACCTAGCACATGTGAGGCTCTGGGCTCCAATGTAGGACCCAGGGGAGCAAGACTGGAGAGCCAGGTATGGAGGCATACAACGAGTCTGAGGCCTTGTCACAGACCTCTGGCCAGGGCGACTCTGAGCAGTGACAGCACCATGGCCATCTGTCCCCAGTGTGCAGTGTCCCAACATATCTGACCTTCCTTGTGTTGGGACTTAAGGAGTTATCACCCAAGACACCGGACCCCCGGGCCCCCGGCTCTTGGCAGCAGAAGCTTAGTTTATATTACATTTGACTTTACACAACCCAGCCACAGCATGAAGGGCCTCAAGAAACAGTCTAGGAACCAAAAGCCTGAGCTCAAAACTGCAGGCGTCTGGCCACCCTTCTCAGCTGTGCCCAGAGTCACCAGGCTTAGGTCTATGTCCTACCATCAGTGGCTCCTGAAAATGGCCTGCTGGTCCTCAGGCCACCTCAGCTGCCACCCCTGCCTTCAGCTCCTATCCAACCAGATTTTTAAAAAGAGCTAAGACGCTTCTCATAGCCGTGCATATGCTTCAGGATCATATCTACACCCTTCGTCCCTTCTGGAGACCCCAGGCTGCAGTGAGGGAGAATCTGAGTAAGGCTGACATCTGTCTGGAAAGCGACACAGCTGCTGTACCCGTGGGCTGGTAGGGGTCAGGCTGGTAGAATTCCTCCACAGATCAAAGAAACCCTCTGAGGATACTGTCTGGGAAGTTTTGAGTTCCAACCTGAGGGTGAGCACCTGGGCTCTCCTGCCCACCGCTGCTCGGGTCATACTCTTACCAAGTCTTATTGGCCTTCCTAGGCCATAGCCTCTGAGCCTGTGTCCCCTCCCCTTCCACAGACAGTACATCAAAGCCTGCAAGACAGGCAACATGGACCAGGCCCTGTCACTGTGGTTCCTGTGGGCTGGATCGGTGGAGATTCCTGTAACCTCATTGGCTCCTTTCTGGCAGACCAGCTACCCCTGCAGGTGGGTGGGGCCCAGGCACAGTAGGGCAGCTAAAAGGACAGATAGGGATAGCTGTGGGGAGAGGGCTGGGGCTTCAAGTCTGTCAGCCCACACCCCATGGCTACATCCTAATGTAAGTAACAGTGAGTCACGGCTTCTGTCCAAGTCAGATTTCCAATCTCCATGTAAGCATGTCACACCACAGGGTCCTGTGGTTCTGAGGGCATGTGGGCCCAGATACATTTTCTGAGTTTAGGGCCCTCAAAGTAGCAAGTGGGGTTTTTCTTGGGAAGCACAGACATTATTCTGTGGCCAGCAGAACTGGGGTCAGTCAGGAAGGCCGTGGCTACTCTGTCTCAATGGCACTAGCCACAGATGTGGCGTTGACTGTCCAGGCTAGATTCTTGCTGGACCCTTTGTCCACCTGATCCCCTGATTGCTCAGGTAGGAACAGGAAACCTTTTGTTCAGTTGAAGAAACAGGGATCCAAGAGGTGAAGTGGGCTGGTCACCACGGGGGTGCAGTGGAGGGGTGCAGGGCTGGTCACCACGGGGGTGCAGTGGAGGGGTGCAGGGCTGGTCACCACGGGGGTGCAAGTGGGGGGTGCAGGGGGTCACCACGGGGGTGCAGTGGAGGGGTGAGGGCTGTCACCATGGGGGTGCAGTGGAGGGGTGCAGGGCTGGTCACCACGGGAGGCAGGAGGGTGCAGGGTGGTCACCACGGGGGTGAGTGGGAGGGGTACAGGGCTGGTCACCATGGGGGTGCAGGGTGGTCACCACGGGGGTGCAGTGGAGGGATGCAGGGCTGGTCACCACGGGGGTGCAGTGGAGGGCTGCAGGGTGGTCACCAGGGGTGCAGTGGAGGGTGCAGGGTGAGTCACCACGGGGGTGCAGTGGGGGGTGCAGGGTGGTCACCACGGGGGTGCAGTGGGGGGTGTAGGGCGGTCACCACGGGGGTGCAGTGGAGGGGTGCAGGGCTGGTCACCACGGGGGTGCAGGGTGGTCACCACGGGGTGAAGTGGGGGGTGTAGGGTGGTCACCATGGGGGTGCAGGGTGGTCACCACACGGGGGTGCAGTGGGGGGTGCAGGGTGGTCACCACGGGGGTGCAGTGGGGGGTGCAGGGCGGTCACCACGGGGGTGCAGTGGGGGGTGCAGGGCGGTCTCATCACGCCTGGGACTGCAGCCAGTGCCCGGGTGTGCTTCTCTCTCAGACCTACACGGCCTGTATTATGTCCTGGCTGACCTGATGATGCTAACGCTGTACTTCCATTACAAGTTCAAGAAGCGGCCTTCTCCGTGTGAGTCTGAGGGTCACTCTGGGTCGGGCTCAGCTGCCCTTGGGAAGCCTGGGACCTGAGGTGAAGCAGGCTGAGATGGAGATATGTATACATCAAGCCACAGGGAGGAGGCTCCACTCGTTCCCTTCTCTTTCTGGTTCAGAGCCAGAAGTGAGGGTGGACACTCCATTGGCTGAGTGCTGACCCCCCCTGCCCTGATTGTCTTTCTTTTGCATCCCTAGGGGAAGGGTACTGTTGTATGCCCATTCTACAGATGAAGGACTGGAGCTCAGAGAGGCTAGGTTACTTGTCCAAGGTCACACAGCTACTGAGAAACAAGGCTGGGACTCCCATCCCAGGTTGTCTGCTGTCACCCAGATACCTAATCTTGGCTTCTCTCCTGCCTCAATCCAGTGTCTGCCCCTATCAATTCTGTGCTCTTGTTCATCTTGGGGACGGTGTGTATCACACCACTGTTGAGCAGCACTGATCCCGTGGCTGTCCCCAGGGAAGGCTTCCGGGGGCGGATGCTCCTGTCTGTGGAGCCGGGCAATAAGGTAGGAGATGGGTCTGTGGTGGTCGCGTGGGTGGGCTGGCTCGCCTTCCCCTGCATGATCATATAGCTGTTAAGTTGTGGAGGCTACTCTTCTGCTTGGAGAGACCACCCCCCCTAAAACTCACACCAGATACTGAGTGCCCCTTTCCACTCTCAGCCTTTCACAAAGAAGGAGGTCGTCGGGTTTGTCATTGGCTCCGTCTCCAGTGTGCTGTACCTGTTCTCAAGGCTGCCTCAGATTCGCACCAATGTGAGCTTTCGGGAGGGGTGGGGCCACAGGGAGGAGGACTGCCAGGTTAAGCGGTTACGGTAGGATTTTCAGAAGATCTAGACCACAGCAGCTGTTGACATGGGTAAAGTCACCCAGCTGGCTGCGCCTCTATCTGACTCTGGGAAATTGGTCCCTTGACACTTTTCACGGAGGTGTGCTTGTGTTGGAGGTCAGATGTGAGGGAGTTGCTAAGCTGAGAAACCAGAGAAGCCAGGAAATGATGAGGACCCCACTGGAGGCTTGCCCGACAGGAGGTGTCCGTGAGGGCCACAGCCAGGGGCCAGCAGACTTATGCAGCTGTGGTGCCTGGGACCCTGGGAGAAGTGCTTGGAGCTGGATTTGCAGTTGGCCATGGTAGGGCTGTTTTGAGTGCCAAGCCCATCGTGAGCCTTGGGCACACAGTAAAAAACCAGTTAGGAGTATGTATCATGGCCGGGCGGTGGTGGCGCACGCCTTTAATCCCAGTACTTGGGAGGCAGAGGCAGGTGGATTTCTGAGTTCGAGGCCAGCCTGGTCTACAGAGTGAGTTCCAGGACAGTCAGAGCTACACAGAGAAACCCTGTCCGGAAAAAAAAAAAAAAAAAACGAGTATGTATCATGGAGTATGTAGCACACACATGGACAGTTACAAACCAGAGTGACAAGAGCCCTCTCTGTTTCTGGGGACAGAGGCTCACTCTGTAGCCTAGCCTGACCCCTCACTGGCTGTATAGCTTAGGCTTGGCCTTGAACTGGTGATCCTCCTGCCTCAGCCTCCCAGGGGCTGGGATTGTAGATAAGACCCCTCTTCGGGGTCTCTCACTCAGCCCCTTCCCCCACAGTTCCTACGGCAGTCAACCCAAGGCATCTCCTACTCGCTGTTCGCACTGGTGATGCTGGGAAACACGCTGTATGGGCTCAGCGTGCTGCTCAAAAACCCTGAGGTGGGCCAGAGTGAGGGCAGCTACCTGCTGCACCACCTGCCCTGGCTCGTGGGCAGCCTGGGGGTGCTGCTGCTCGACACCATTGTATCCTTCACTTGAGTGGCACCCAGTGCTGTGGAGTGAGTCACCACTGGACTGTCCTGGGTTGGGGGAGAAGTTAATTCAGGCACAGGGAGCAGAGTCCCACCCGGCACAGCCTGTGCAAAGAAGAGTGTGTCCATCCGTGGGAAACGAGAGCTGAATCATGAGGACGAGCACGAGTGGGCTTCACTCCTGTTCTCTGCTTGTCACTGATGACAAGGGTGAACCGCCAGCCAGACCCTTGGGGTTTCAGTCGCCATCCCCCAGGGTAACAGCTGTTGGCATCATTGTCTCAACACCCTCTCCACATGACCTCTTAGTGTTGCCAAGTGGGTCAGCTGGACGTTATTTGGCTCCCACTTGGCAAGAAGTAAACATGGTCCTTGTGTCAACATTTGGTGAGTCCCTGTGGGACATGGTGAGAGAGAAAGGCTTAAAGTCTAGAGGGCACCCATGGGCCAGCCTCTGAGTGTTGTAGCGAGGAAGAGGCCCTATTTCAGGGTCCCTGGTGGCAGAGCTGGGGCATCGAGGAGGGCGCTCAGGGTAGTGGGAGAGCAAGGCGGAACAGGGAGAGCAGCAGGAGCAGGGCCAGCCAGTGTGCCTACTGTGCCTTAACGCTGTCCTCAGATCTCCATCCAGTTCCTGGTATACAGAAGCCATGATGCTGCTACAGTTGCCTCAGAGCGAGAGCCCCTCCTCCCAAGCTGACCAGCATCCTGGATGATGGGAACCTCAGCAGCCATCCCAGGAAGGATGAGGTGTGGGCAGTGAGACTGCCGCTGCTGGACTGGGCCTCGGAGGCGGCCTGCAACTCCGGCCTGGCTGCCTCCCCTCCACGACTGGCCTTCAGACAGGTCTGGAGTTGGCTCGTGTTATACCAGGACATACCTCTCAGGTATATGACGGCTGCCCGAGGTGCCTCTAGGTCACCCATAGCTGAGACCCCAGAAGACGGTGTGGCCACTTCCCATCTACCTACCTCAATCTGACTATGTACACAGCCGGGGCACCCAGGGTTGTCCCCCTGACTGGGCACAACCTAGTAAATGGTACCTTCTAGCTGGGCCTGTTTTTGCTGCTCCTTACGCGGTGCTTGAAGTGTAGGCAGGGACCCAGGGGAAGTCCAGCCTGATAGGGGGACCATGTGCAGCCTCCCTGGGTCCTTGGCATCCTGACTTGTGTCTCTCTGCCCTCTTGTACACAGATCCCACCCTGGTGTGGGACGTGGCAGCAAAGGGGACATCGGTGAGCTCTCTGTTCCTGGGGCTGTGGAAGAAGCAGATAGCTAAGGGCAGGATTTGGTTGAGCATCACCAGGGGCTTGGCATGACCATGCAACTGCCCCGTGTCCCTGCCGAGGCTGTGGAGGGTGAGGCAGTAAGCTCAAAGCGGGGCGTGTAGTCCGGTGTCTCCTATAGTCGGAACTCAAGAGAAATAGAGAAGTGAAGAGGAGCAGACTGGTGCCTTCTGAAGAAGGTGGAGACCGGAAGCCCAGGTGGAGGACAAGGCCAGCAGGAGACAGGGCCAGGGGTGATGAGGGCAGAGAGGAAGGGAGAAAAGTTGCTCCTAGCTGTCTTTTGGGGACAGAGGACCAGCCCCCTCCCCTGCTAGCTTCAGCTAACTCACTACTATTGTAGGTCTAGAACGTCAGTCAGATGCAGCCGCCTCTGGGCGCTGTTTTAGCTTCCCTGCCCATAGCTGAAGAGAAGAACCTGGCAGAGTCAGGCAAGGCATGTGCTGCTCCCACCTGCTCCCAGGCCCCTGCTGGCTTCAGGTGAGCATTGCAGCTCTGTGCTATCCTGAGACTTGGCTCGATGCTAGTTTCCTAGGGTGAGATGGCACCTTTCCAAGTCCTGAAGATCTGGGGCCTCAGAATGGCACATGACCCCAGGTGCAGGCCTGAACTAAAGCTGCACAGGCAGGAGAAAATGAATGACAGCCCTGCCTGAGAAGCTCTCCTAGGTCTGTCCAGGAGGGGCGACACTCCTTCATGGGGGAGTCATGCTTTGCTCACAGGAATGCCTGTCTGACAGAGGAGGTACAGTTTACAGGAATGCCTGTCTGACAGAGGAGGTACAGTCTTGGGAAGATTGCAGCTTCTCTAAACCTTGTTTCTTCCTCTTCCGGAGGCTCGCTCCAGTGCTCCAAGTAGGGAAGTAGGGGACAGAGGACGGGGCTTGTAGATCCTGGTGGCCTGGTTATTTTATCTGCTAGGTTCACGGACTTCAGGATCTCAAGCCTGTCTCAGCTACCTAACCCTGTTTCCCTCTCCCACAACACTGAAAACAGCATGACCAACCTCAGACCCTCTGTGCACTGCCTGCATGAGTTGCACTTTTGGTTTTATGTCCCGGCATCTGGTTCATGGGTGAAGAAAGGGTGACTACATTACTGTCCCCATCCAATGGGATGTAGTCATCTTGTACCTCCTCAGGGGGACAGCCAGCTTGGCTAACACGACCCTGCTGTAACGATGGCCCCGTTGCTGCTGAGGGCCAGAAACTCCACAGCTGGCTTCCATGTCTTCTCCTTGGCCCGTACTTCTTGCCTTTTGCAGTCAAGGAGTGGTGGGATGCTCGTCCTGATGTGGCCTGCCATACAACAGGCTCCTCGGGTCCTTCCTCAGCCTTGTGTGTGGACATTCTGCTTCCAGACCAACTCAGCCACAGTAATGGAAATATGCCCTCAAGTCACTCAGGGAGGAAGGGAGTTGAGGAGGGGAGGCTGGACCATATGACTGCAAGTGGTTATTTTGAGACAGGGTCTTACTGTAGCTCATACCAGCCCGGAACCCACAATCCTCCTGTCTCTGCTTCTTAGTGCAGGGACTACAGGTATATGTCATCATGCCTGGCTTCTATAAGATGCGCTGTAGGAAAGCTCTTCTTCTGGCGCCTGGCCCTCTACAGTATTTACAAGGCTTTGCCTTCTCTGAAGTTGAGGGGCAGCAGGAGCTAGAGGCGGAACCTAGCCAGGCTAGGATTCTCTGGTTATTTATCAGACCTGGAGATCTCTATCTCCCGCCCCCACCCCCAACTAGGACAGTATGGCCTCCAGGTCTCCTCCAGGAAGGGGAGCAGTCCCAAGTCACCCTTCTCTGTCCCTTTTGTCTGAAGCAGCTTCATGGCTTCCCAGGGAAGTAAGCAGGTGTGAGCTGGAATAGGAAGGCTTGAAGCTGCTACCTCATGGCAGGCACTGCTTTCCCACAGGTTCCCGGGGCTCAGGTGGTAAGGTCCTATCCTGTCTCCCAGCTCTGCCCAACAGCTCTAAGGACACAGCTACCCCCAATTCCACACCTGAGTCAGACAACTGGGCAAAGAGTATCCGTCTATACACCACTTTGTCTCCAGGATACAGTAGATGCTCAACAAAATACCTGAGACACTGTGTGGAGGCTCTGGCAGAGATGGAGACCAGCATGTCACTAGCAAGCACAGAGCAACTTTACAGAGTGATTTGTGAATTAGAGCTTGATTCGAGATTTGGAAAGGTGCCATGTTACCTGTACAGGATTAGCATTTGAATGAGGTGTTAGAGGTAGTGAGAATATTATTCTGTCTTGCAACATCCCTGTGCATGTACAGTCCAGAGTATGCAAAGGCCAGCTGTGAAGGAGCTCTGCAGAGAGGTGCTGAAGACAGACTTGCTGGACAGCCCAGAGGGCTGCACCTATGCAGGCGTCGTCATACTTAACCCAGCACGTTGGTCCATCCCATTTTCCAAAAGTTGGAAAGTTTCACAAAAGAGGCAGAGATAATGACAGGAGAGTGTATCTACCAAGAGACATTCTAAATGATACAAAGTAACATGTAGGGCTTGGGGTGCAGCTCAGTTAGAGGGGACTTGCTGAGTATATGCGAGGTCTGGGTTCCATCCCCAGGGTGGCACAAAATGGTCTGGTGGTGCATGCTTGAAATCCCAGACTTAGGAGGCAGAGGCAAGATGAGTTCAAAGCCATCCTTAACTATATTGTGAGGCTAGCCTAGGCTACATGAGGTTCTGTCTTAAAAACAACAAAATCCTAGAAATAGTTGAAATAAGGCACAGAACACAATGTAAATAGATTTCAGAGTTCTGTGAATTTATATAACATGGTCATGTTCTGCATTTTACGGTTTATTAAAATAATTATTGAAAACCAAGCTCGGTTAGGGCTGGAAATCTCAGTGGTTAAGAACATCCTGCTCTTGCAGAGGACCAGAGTTCGGTTCCCAGCACCCACATCAGGCGGCTCACACCTGCCGGCAGCTGTCACATCTGCTGGCAACTCCAGCTGTAGGTGATCTGATGATTGCCCTCCCCCAGTAAGTAAGAAATAAAGAAGAAACAAAAGAAAGCCAAGCTTGGTGGCACAGGCCCCTGATGTCAACACCCAGAGGCTGAGGCAGGAAGAACACACTGAAGGGTAGCTTGGGGGACAAAGCAAGTGAAAGGTCAGCCTGGGCAATGTAGCCTAGGCTGACTTCCTCAAAGTTAAAAAAAAAAAAAAAGAAAGAATTATAATTGAGTACAGCAAGGAGACACAAAACTTATTTAGAGCAAGAAAAAAATAGCACTAGTTAGTTTTTTTCTGGGCAACTATCTGTGTACCTCAGGCTGATCTGGAAGTCTATAGGTAGCCAAGGATGACCCTGCCTCCACCTCCCAAGTGCTGGGATTCCAGGCTTGAACCTGGCTCTGCAATCTGTCTTGGTGTATCTTGATTATAGAGAACTCTACCCTCTTAGAAGCAGGCTCAGACAGTCTTGACTTTGCTCTCCAGTGATGTAAGCATGTTACTTGCATAGGCAGACCCGTACTGGAAAGCTTGCCCCTCAGTAGAATAATGTGTCTTCCTAACTCACAAGTAGCCCCACAGAGGTGTCCCACCCATTGAGATCTAAACAACTTGTCTGGTGTAGTTAATCCCAGCACTCAGAGGCAGGTTGATCTCTGAGTTCAAGTCCAGCCTGGTCTACATAGTGAAACCCTGTCTTGAAAAAAACAACAAACAAGACCCAAGCAACTGTACAGTGGCATTAAGTGCCAGCCTGTGTAGACCCGTGACAGGAGCCTGTCCAGTGTTTCCTACAGTTCTCTGCTGTCTTGCCTGCTGCTGCTGTTCCGTTATGTGTCTAATAAACTCTCTCCTGCCCTTTTGTCTTGGTGAATTCTTTCACAGTCTGCGCATCACCAGTCTGTCACTGCCATTCCTTGTATGGCAGTGAAGAGGCACTACTATGTACGTGTGGTACCAAGGCTATGTGAGGATGAGTGGTATGAAGAAAAGATTGTCCTGGGCATCAAAAGTCTGAGCCTATTCCACCCTCTGCTAAGGTGTGCGTGCATATCAGCACAGGGCTGCCTGAAGTCCTTGGTCACTGGGCTATTGAATGAAGAAATCTTTTTTTTTTTTTGGTTTTCGAGACAGGGTTTCTCTGTGTAGCCCGGCTGTCTGGAACTCATTCTGTAGACCAGCTGGCCTCGAACTCAGAATCCGCCTGCCTCTGCCTCCCAAGTGCTGGGATTAAAGGCGTGCGCCACCACGCCCGGCTGAATGAAGAAATCTTGACTCGGGAAGTCTAGGGCCTCAGAGGTTGGAGCTTTGGAGCTGTTATGTACAAGAGCTGAAGAGACAGACACAGGTAGAGCTTAGACCAAGTCAGACTCCTGGCTCAGGGTTTCTCCCATGAATTTCCTATCCAGGCTCCTTCCTGTTCTGTAAAGACAACAGGGGTACCTCCAGGTGGTAGCTAGAGAGCCTTGGGACATGCTACCAGGTGACAAGACCTAGCTCATAAACCCAAATAGCTATTCAACCCTTGCCCCAGCTGGTGATGCGCCTTTTGGGGCGAGATTGGGCCTTTTATTCTTTAGATAAGGTTTCACTGTGTAGCTCTGGTTGGCTTGAAACTTGTAAATGTAAGACCAGGTTGGCCTTCTGTTGAACTCGCAGCTCCACTTGCTTCTTCAGGGTCTCCCTAGATGGCTAGTTTTTGTTTTTTTGAGACAGGGTTTCTGTGTATAACCCTAGTGCCTGTCTCTGCCCTAGTGCCTGTCTTGCCCTTGAACTTTTACTTAAACATTTTTTTTCGTTCCCCCCCCCAAACATTTTTTTAAACTTTATGTATATGAGTACACTGTCACTGTCTTCAGACACACCAGAAGAGGGCATCAGATCCCATTGCAGATGGTTGTGAGCCACCATGTGGTTGCTGGGAATTGAACTCAGGACCTCTGGAAGAGCAGTCAGTGCTCTTAACCACTGAGCCATCTCTCCAATCCAACCTTGAACTTTTAAATTGACATGTAGAATGTCCTCCCTACCTGTATGTCTGGCAACCCCAGTATGTCCAGTGCCCAGAGGCCAGAATATGGCATTGAATCCCCGGGAATAAGATAGCTTTGAGCCACCCATTGTGTAGGAGCTGGGAGTCAAACTCAGGTTCTTTAGGTGAGCAGCCAGTGCTTTTAACCACTGAACTGTCTCTCTAGCCCCAAGGGCCTTGAACGTTTGATCCTTGGGATTTCCCCAGAGCTGTTTGCTGCCTGGGAAAGCTTGTCCTCTCCCCCAGGTCTTCCCTTTTCATCTTAAGAATGCCCCAGGGGCTCTGCCAGCCACCAAGGCTCTCCCACTGAAGCAGCGGGTGTGCAAGAACAGAGGAGTGGCCATGAATAGATACTCTTTGACTTGTCCCATGCTGTCTCTGAGCTAGGCATCCCCATTGCATAGAGGGAACACAGAGGCCCTTGCATCCCACTTACAGCCCACAGAAAGGTTTTTGGGCAAGGCCTACCTTTAAAGGCTGCTTTATTAAGGTAAAAAGTCAAAAAAATTAGTTGACTTGTACTTGTTTGCTGTGGTCCCGACCCCATCCTTGAGTTCAAAGCAACTAATGTACACAGCACTAAAAGTAGCACTGTGTTTCCACATGCTTGCACATTGCTAAGGGTAGCATGTGCTGGTGGAGTGCTTGGTAACCGTCACCCCAGCATCTTTCTTACTTGGTGCATATTTTTTGCATCCTCACTGTGCATGTATGTGCGTGTGCACTTGTGCGCATGTGCCAGTCAGTCTGTCCTCTGTGTGGGTTCCAGGGATTGAACCCAAGCCATCAGGCTTGGTGGCAGGCACCCTTACCCACTAGGCAGCATCTTGCTGGCCCAGTCTCCAATTTTAGTATTCTGACAAAGTCTCACTATGTAGGTCAAGCAGGCCTACATGTTACTGTCTGGGCTGGCCTTGAATTTGTGCCAACCCTCCTGTTACTTACTACTGCCTTCCTGGTGCTGTAGTTACAGTGCGTGCCGGCACGCCCAGTTTTCTGTTTTAGTTGAGACAATGTATGGCTATGTAGGCCTGCCAGGTCAGTCTCGAACTCACAGTCTTTTTGCCTCAGCTTCAGTGTTGCTATTACAGGTATGAGTCATGATACCTGGCCTGCTCTTTCTTTGGTCTCCGATGGAATTCTGTACTTTACATAAGACCAAATAAGAGAAACCAGGACTGAGTCAGGGACATCACCAACATGGGGTGGGAAGCATGCATCCGTCACACCCAGGGGAGATGACTAGCTAGCCTGGAAGGGTTCGGCAGGCCCTGGCCCCTCCTTCGGTCCCTAGGGAAGGCCATGTAAGTCTGGAGAGAGAGGCAGGTGAGCAAGAACGCACGGCCAGCACTGATTGTGTCCCAGTTTCTTTTTATTTATTTTTTTGTTCTTTTTTTCCTTTTTTTTTTTTTAAGTATGGAGGCTCAAGTAGAAGATGTAGATTTTTGTCTGTTTAAGCTTTACAAAAAACAAAATAAAACAAAAAAACTCCTTTTGCATTCCATAAAAATTGACAGAAAAGCACCTGGCCAGAAGAGCAGCCGGTCGCCAGCCCCCACCCTCATCGTGGTCTCCTCGGGACAAGGGTACACCTGCACAGGTCAGTGCTGAGGGCATCTCTCCTTCCTCCATAGCTGTCCCCTGTCCCCCGGCCCCGGCTCCAAGCAACTCCCAAACACACACGGATCAGAGCTCCAGTTTATCTTCTCTTTCACACACCAGTTAGTTCATAAAATTTTTTTGTTTTACATTTTTTACACCAATGTAACAAAAAGATGGAGGGAGCGGTGTCAGACAGTGTATCTGTGCCTATAAATGGGCAAGGGAAGAAAGGGGGACAGGCGAACAAAACCACACGGTCTCTATGGAAATGTTGTGGGAAGCAGGCCTTGGAGCCAGAGAAGGGTGGTTATCGGACTTTATTTTGGGGGGAGAGATGGCGCTGCGTGGTCGATGCAAACGGTTATGTGACCTGTCAGGGAGGGAAAGGAAGAGGGAAAAGGAGCAGAAAATGAGTTTTCTAAAGAAAGGAACCTAACGAGTGCATGGCGTGTCCGGTTAGCGCGAAGCAGAGGTCTTTAACACTGCTGCTTTCTCTTCAAGGCCTCCACCAGGTCATTCTTAAGCGCTTCTTGCTTTGATTTGTCTGCAAACGTCTGCACAGACCTGCCAGGGGAGGAGAGAGGACATCAGCAGGCAGAATGACGGGAGGGAGGTGGCCTGGGGCACAGTGGGTGCCAGGCTGCAGTCTGTCCTGGAGAGTGGGAAGGGGACCCAGGGCCTGCACCTCAGTACCTTGCTGGCCCTCATGTCATCTCTGCCCAGGCTGTAGGTGACCTGGTGCGGTGCAGGCCTCAAGCTGTTGGCAGCTTTCAGAAAGCATCGAAGCCCGGGCCTTGAACCTCACACCTGCTGCCCAGGCTGGCAGGGAGGTGGCGGCTCTGGACAGTGAGGACCTTTTAATGAAGCATCCATCCCACCTCCACCTGCAGCAGAGGCTGGCTCCTTACCCTGAAGAAGCAGGAGCAACAAGCCCTCCTCCCTACCAAATGCTTAGGAACCAGCCTCTGCATGGCTGAGCCACTGGAATCAAGACAAGAGCCTCTGCGGCATGTTAGTGCCGCTGGCTGCAAACCCGGCCCGGCAGAGTACTGCAAGTCTGCATTCTGAAAGGCAACCCTTGGGGAGGGCGAGCATTCTGGGCCCTGCCAGTGCATACTGGGCTGGCAGGGAAGCACCAAAGCCTGCGCAGCTAAGGTTTGGAGACTGTTACGATGTACAAAGTGCTCTGTGCACACATCTCAATCCTCAGAAGCCCTCTCGGGGTGCATCCTCATCATTAAGCCTGAGTTCCAGATCAGACAGAAAACAGAGTGGGAGAAGGGTCCCTCGATGATTCTCTTCACGACACATCGGTTAGTTAAGAGCGTACTAAACTATATGCAGCAACTGTGCAGAGATCATAAGCGGTGGAAGAGGCAGGGTGCATGCTCGGCAAGCTGCTCAAGTTCACGCGGTGAAAAGCACTATCGGAAAGTCCATCCTCAAGTGCAGAAATGGGGGGTAGGGTGAGACGGAATGGGACAGAGAGGTGACCATGAGAATGCCTGAGGAGTCCTCAAGATAGTGAGGTAGGACCTGAGCCAAGAAGCCACTAATGATGAGTGTGACTGCTGCCACTCAACGGTGCATTTGCCTCCTCTGGGACACTCAGGACAAGTTCTCACCAGAGGCCAACGCTACTTAACAGTGAGCAGCGGCATGGGGGCTCAGGCAGAGCTGGGGTTGGGGTGGGGAGGGGGCACACGTGGCTGACACCTCCAGCTGGATTGCTACGGATGGCAGGAGGAGTATTCCTTAAAAGGGTTTTCTCCAGCGGGGACAAAGGGAGGCCTGGGGATGCCACCCAGGATAGAACTGCCAGCAGCTTTGGACCTGAAGTCAGCACATGGAGCAGACCTCAGTGGGAGGGGAGTCCTCAGTGTAAGTCCCACAGGCCCTTGTCTGGGCTGGGCCTGTGGTGTTCATCAAAGGCGAGCTGCATCTGCACCTGGATGTGTCACAAGCCAAGTCATGGTTGGTGGCTATTGTCAACAAGCAGGATTATTTCTTGTGCCATCAGCATGGGCTGCTGGGGGACACCTGCAGCTCATTAGGGGAGGATGTGGGCACAGATTGCCCAGCAGTGGCCAGTCTGGAGGCATGCTGGCCTGGCTTGGGGAAGAGTGCTCAATCACCCTCGGAGACTTAGAGGGACACCACGCTTTCCAAGTCAGTGGCCCAAGGGACCCTGGGATGTCGCTTTGGGACTTGCAGGATTCTTGGTAGAGGAGGTGGGAGGATCTGGCTGTGCTATCTGACCTGAGCGGAGTGAGCAGAAGGCAGGGCACACAGCCCCTGCTCCTTAGGCCAGTGGAGTGGGTGCACCTAGCACCCTCTGCTGGAGAGGCTGTGGTAGTGCCACAGCTTGCGCTCCAGGAACAGTAGGTGAAAACACACACACACCACACACACAAGTTCACACTACGTGGGGCTGAGGCTACAAGTTAATGTGGCTGCCCACCAGCTGTGAGCGGACACAGGTTAGTGGCAGGGTCTTGGCAGGTTGGTGAGTCCTGTTTAGTGGGGAGGCCTCACGCCCTTCAGACAGGATACCTGGGTCGGCTCAATTATCAGGCTGGATGTAGACCTGGCGCTGGGTCAGCACTTGAGAAAGTTCCCTCTGCAACTGCTTAAACTTGTGGTTGTCGGGGATAGCATCAAGAGATCTACAGAGAGTGTTCAGAGAGGGTGAAGCCGCAGCAAGAGAGCAACAGCAATGCCGACCAAGAGCCTGGCAGCCGTGGGCAAAGGCAGAGACAGGAGAAGGCCGCCTGCCATGGCACTGGGGCCAATTGCACACTGCAACCGCAGAGGTCTATGTTGGCAGTGGCCCGGGTCTTTAAGGGTTCACACATGCTCCCACACAGGCTCACATGTTCCTAAAT
The DNA here is from genome assembly GCA_021653895.1 of Mastomys natalensis. NCBI lineage: Eukaryota > Metazoa > Chordata > Mammalia > Rodentia > Muridae > Mastomys > Mastomys natalensis. The sequence continues at coordinate 1,407,578 of JAJTUV010000359.1, read as the reverse complement.
GTCCCCTCATTACTGAGAATGTGGAGGCTGGCCTGGCGGGAGAGGGTGCATTTGGTGCCACGGCATCCAGTGATCAGATACTCAGGACCACTGGGGACCAGGAGCGGCTGTCTTATCTAAAGTAGCCTGCTGGGCAGACTCACAAGTTACACCCTGCCTTTCTGTTGGCTGCACTAAAACCTGGGCCAGGGAATGACATCAGAAGACTGGGCCCTGCCAGGCGGTGGTGACGCATGCCTTTAATCCCAGCACTTGGGAGGCAGAGGCAGGTGGATTTCTGAGTTCGAGGCCAGCCAAGGCTATACAGAGAAACCCTGTCTCGAAAAAACCAAAAAAAAAAAAAAGAAGACTGGGCCCCACAGACCCACAACAGAGCTGGCTGCAGAGCCCTTCCCAACCACATCAACTCTCCAAACGCTGTCTGTCGGCAGGCACCCTGCCTCCTGGATGGGACAAGGCCACAGAGAAAGGAGTGTGGGAAGAGGAAAGAGCTCAGATGTGATCCCAGCCACATGACTCCAAGGCCAGTGCTATCTTGGTCCCTCCTTGGTCACTTCCCTGTCCCTAGCTGGGTTCTGTCTCCCACTCTCACTACACTGGACCCAGAGACCACAGTGAGTCCTTCCTGCTTCTGCAGAACCCAGAGCACAGACAGCGGCGGTGGCTCTCAAATGGAACCCTAGGCCAGGCTGCTTGGCTCTCCTCGGTGTCTTGAGATCTGTGTGGGGCCTCCCAAGCTCAACTCCAAAGGGCCTGGGCATATTCTGTAGCCGACCAGTGGCCAACTCCACCGTGAGGAAAGGCATCAAGGCTTACTGTGGTCAACGAGCCAGCGACCAGAACTGGTGAAGGTCATACGAAGTGCTGAGCAACTTGTGAGCTTTTCAAACTGCAAAGCCATCCCTGACCATGTCTTGTGACGAGGAGCTGAGGAGTCCAACGCCTCAGATCACTAAGGAGTCCCCATGTTTGGTACATTACCTCAGCCCGTTGACAATGTCCTTTGTTTTTCCAAAGTAGATCTCATTCAGCGTGCTTCTGATTTTGTTTTCCATGTCCTGGGAAGGGAGGTGAGTCAGTGGAGCCAGCAAACAGGAACTCAGGCCCACACCCACCTGCCACAATTCACCCTGCAGTCCCGGCCTTGGCCACAAGGTGGAGCTGTAGGGCTGTTCCCTTGTGCGGAGAGCCAGTGCCAGGCTGCCAGAACCCCACCTATAATTTGTGTTTTGGGTCTTTCTTATCCTCAGGATGGAGGAAGCCAACACCTAGGGGCTGATGGCCAATTCTGACCACTGCTAGGAGCGGGTCTAAACCACATCACCAGAGCACTGCCTAGCCACCATCTCTGCGAACAGTTCTGTGAAACCAGAGAACATGTCTCCAGTCCAACAACAGCCCCCACTTCCAAACAGGACGTGGTGACAGGAGAGACTGCAGCAGCTACAAATGAAGCTGCTCCAAGGCCCCTGGTGTTCCAACGATCTGTTTGCACCCTGAGTTCAGATCACTGTTCACACGGTGATCAGGGGAAACAAGACGGAGCAAAAGCGCTGGGGTGGGTGGGCCTGGAGCCCAGCTCCGCTTGCATCCAAGTCAGAAGAAAACTCAGAAAACTGGAGGCAGGGCAGGAAGAGTTGCAGCAGAGGGAGGCCGTGGAGGAGCAGGCTGAACCTGGAAGCACTCACCTCCACCAGGCGCCCGATGTTGGCTATGTGTGGGGAACAGTCAGTCACAGTTTCGTCCTTCTCCATCTGCAGAGACAGTGTTAGTCAGAGAAAACAGCAGCTCCAGAAAGCAGCCTACCACCAGCAGCTCACCAATACTCTTGTACTTCAGTCCTCTGCCGCCAGATGGTGGTCCCTGCGTGTCACGGACCTCTGGCAGCTGGTGGCTCTGTGGAGCTGTTGTTACAAGGCCACTTTTCCTAGTACCAGTGGCTGAAGTTTTGGGTTGTAAACAGCTCAGTCAGCAGACATTCCAACATACTACCATTTCTAGGGCAGGGTCTCTTGATGCTGCTCTGAGATATGGACTTCCCACTTAGCTCCTAGGGCCACAACAGGAGGCAAAGAGCTACACTGGCCAGGTCACTCTGGCTTCCCCTCTCTTTACATCACTCCTGGCAGCCACCGGTACAGACTGCTACACAGATTTGGGTGAGGCCTGGTGTGGCATTGGAATCCTCCTGTATCTCAATACTGTCACATCTTGACCAGCCTAGCAATGGCAGCCATGGACCCTGTCAGCTAACGCCTGGCTCGGAAGGACTCACAGCCCTTGCCCAGCATACCCACAATTCCAAGGCCAGGAGCTGGTGGTGCAGGGAAATGCTAGACTCCTGGGTTACAAGGCACAGGGCCCACAGACAGCTCAGCACATGAACAGAGGCGTCGGCAGGGAGGTAAGAGGATCTGCACTGGGTTCTGGTTTTCCCTATGGTGAGCTTTACCTCCCTGACAACAGAGAAAAGAGAGCAGCTCATCTTCAGAGTCTCAGAGAACCAGGAGAGTACTAAGTAAGTATTTAAAAGCTAAACATGGGGGCTGAAGAGATGGCTCAGTGGTTAGGAATTGGCTGCTCTTCCAGAGGACCGGGATTCAATTCCTGGAATCCACATGGTGGTATGCAGTTGTCAGTAACTCCAATTCCTTCCTCCTGGACGGGACAAGGCCCACTGAGGGATCAAGACGTAGCATAACTCTGGACAAGAGAGCTAGTAAAGCCAGGCTGTGTGAGGGAGGAATCCCAGGACACCAGCAGGGCTGAATGGCCTGGAATCTGTCACCGCACATGGCAGAGTGGGCCCAATAGGTTCTAACAGAATTGTCCAGACAGGCACCTGCTTATACTATCATTAGCGCTGGACCCCTGAGGAGCAGTGGGGTGGTCATTTAGCATCGTGCTGCAAGTGGAGAATCCAGTCTGGACCCAAGGGCCCTCAAGAGCCACCGTCTCTACAGAACAGAGTTCTGAGCTGCCCAAAGGAGATGGTGATGGGGGGCCTGTGAGAGCCATCCGTGCCTTGGTCTCCTAGTCTAGACCCTGAACTTTCCTGGGCATCCTCTGGCAAAGGGATGCCCAAGGTGGTCCCAGGAAGTCTTAGACTGTGAAGTGTCTTCACAAAGCTAGCGTAGTGAGTGCTCCCGACTGCAGTGACAGCCATGGTCCCATTTCAGGTGTGGTCGGCCGGATGCTGGCGGCGCATCATCTTTGCAGAGTGAAAGCAGAGTGCTAAGACAGCTGGTTAGTGTGTGTACTGAACACAGCTGGGGAGCATGTCTCAGAGAAAGGTCAGGGCTTGCCACCAAACCAACATCCCACATGGGAATGGTCACTGTGTCAGGCCTCAAGACTGCTGGAGCTACTCTGGTGGTGGTGGTGGTGGGGTCTGACCAATGAACTGCACCTCTCCAGAGCAGTCTCCCTCAGTCCTCTTCTTTATGCAGAGGGGGATTCTTGCCTCACAAGGGAAGGGAGGAAGGCTTTGAGGTCTCACAAGGGCCATCTTAGAGAGTGGCGGCAGCTGGGGTGAGCACAGCGGGAGGGGTGAAGGGCTCTCACCACTGGGCAGATAAGAGCCTCGTGAGCTACTCAGTGCCTTGTCACAATGCTTGTGCTTCAGAATCCAGAGCCACCTTCCAGCAGGGAAAGGTCAGAACCCTAGACCTTCAAAGCAATATGTGTGTGTGTGTGTGTGTGTGTGTGTGTGTGTGTGTGTGTGTGTGAGTGTGTGCGTGCGCGTGCGCGCCTGTGTGTGCAGGGGGGTGGACTCCTCAGGAGCACAGAGGGGGCCTGGAAGCTCAAGATATTGGCCCATGCAGGCAGTTTCCACAGCCCCCTTGCCGCCCCCTGGCCGCCCCCCCCACACCTGGCTGGGGTCAGCTTGCTGGCAGCACTGACCCACCAGGAACAGAACTGGTTTGCAATGCATATATCATTACACCCTCATAAAAGAAGCTGCCAGAAGGAAAACATTTTTCTGTTCTGTGGCGGCACAGATGTTCCACAAGGTGGTTCCAACTGAGTCTGGAGTCACGGCCCAGCCTGCCTGTCCCCATCAAGACCCTTCCCTCCTCTCTATGGTGGAGATGGGGACAATACAAGGAAAGGAAGGGTTTGAATCTGGTGGCTGTGGTCCTCAAATGGGGGAGGGGTGGACGGTTCAGTTAACGAGAGGGCCCAGCTAGCAGTGAGGTGGCTGCTTCTAGCTCTGCCCAGGCGCAAAGGCCGTACCCGTCCCGGCATCCACATCCTCTCTTTACTGCATGCTAAGCTGACGAGCATCCATGCAGTGCCAGTGCATGCCAAGCAGCACATACCATTTGTTAAAGCATGCACCACGCCTGGGGCCCTGCAGCCCGAGTGCCCAGCTTGTGCCATCGACATGAGGCTGTCAGGTCAGGATTCACCCTGGCACCCAGCCAGAGACAAAGCTCACACAGCACCCTAGGGAGGAGGAGTGCCCGACTGAGCTGGACATGTAGAGGACTCGTGGGAGCTGAGGAAAGAATCAGATTGGCATGGGCTTTCAACAGACGCCATCAACTCTACAGAACGCCCAGAATTTTAGGAAGTGTAAGATTTGTCTGGTCACATGGCGGTGGGGGGACAGGGCTACAGCCTGGACCAACTTCTGGAGGATTCTCAAGGCAGTTTTCTTTGAGACAACCTCTCTGGTGGGTGGATATGATATAAGTTT